>JAHRHZ010000029.1:19365009-19558571 GCA_024137785.1 Ginglymostoma cirratum
TCCTGCTCCTATGATGCTGCTTGACCTGCTGTGTTCATCCAGCCCCATGCTTGTTATCTTGGATTCTCCAGCATCTGCAGTACCTTTTATCTCTGAAACTAAAAAACTTCCTGGGTCTGTGTGAGCCCTGATCCAGCCCATTCATGATTTGTTTGTTTCATGAAAAAAAATACCCAGGGAGAACTCAAACGCTGCTTACACACTGCCCTTCTGTAGCCGACATTCTGGAACGAGTGTGGCAACTCCTGTGTGCAAGAGAAACCGCAAAGAACACATCTCTCTTAAAGGTGCAGTCCTGTTGAAGTACTGGAAGGCATTGGGAGTGAAGCCCACTATCATCCAGCTGCCAGAAAAAACATGAGAACAAAAGGGGCTTAACGGCTGCTGATCAGACGCAGGAGAACAATGAAGTTATTAACCAGCCTGTTTATGGCAATTCACTGTTGACATTTTAATGGAATTAGAATGGTCACTTCGCTGATAAGGAGATTACCTGATGCTGCCAAAAGGGCTCCCAGCAGCTTCTCAGTTCATCCCCTCTCCAATCTCCTAGGCCTGTTCTCCTGCCTGGCTGGTGAATACTTTTTAAAAAATCTCTCACCAGGCCATTAAGGAATCCACAACATGGGGGTTGTCTTTTCTTCTTCCTGCAATTTCCACAGTGGTCTTTGTCATCAGTGATGCTGTCAAGGATACAAAACTGTTAGGACTCCACAGACCCACTGTTCACCGGTGTGGGCTCCACATTTGTTCCCAATGGCAAGACTCACAACAATGCTGGTAATTGCAGCTGTTAACTCTCTTACTTTGCCATAGATGCCGTCTCGCCTGCTGAGCAGTTCCAGCATTTTCTGCTTTCATTTCAGGTTTCCAACGTTCCGTGAGACTTCATACTGATAGAGAAGATGAGTGGAGGAATTCTAAGTAGCAATGTAAATGGAAGGATTGATGGGGTAGGTTCTGAATGTGAGGAGAGGACATCAATTAGAAAAGAAAGACAAGAGAAAGTCAGGGTATGTAGTAACTCTGAAGAACTAAATTGCATTTATTTCAATGCAAGGGCCCTCACTGCTAGACCTGGGTTTCCGTTGGGTGTTCTGGTTTCCTCCCACACTCCAAAGATGTGCAGGCTAAGTGGATTGGCCATGGTAAATTGCCCATAGCGTTCAGGGATGTGTAGATGGGATACAGGGAAAGGGTAATGGAGTCTGGGTGGGGTGCTCTGAGGGTTGGCGTGGACTTGTTGGGCCGAAAGGCCTGATTCCACACTGTAGCAATTCTATGACTGGGACTATCATAGTGTTAAAGGTTTGAATTGTGAAGAGTTTGTCAAATGTGCTCATGAAAATTTTCTTTATCAATATGTAGATGCTTCTACTTGAAAAGGAGCAAAACTAGACCTTCTTTTGGGCAATAAGGTAAAGCAGGTGACTGAAGCAAAAGTGGGGGAACACTTTGGGTCTAGCGATGATAATTCTATTAGTTTCAAAATGTTTTTGGAAAAGGATAAGCCTTCCATAAAAGTTAAAGTTTTCAATTGGAGTAAATTTTAATGGTATGAGACAAGAACTTTCAAAAGCTAATTGAAGTAGACTGTTTGCAGGTAAAAGAACGTCTGACAAATGAAAAGTATTCAAGAGTGTGATGATGAGAGTTTGGAGGCATTTTCTTCCTGTTAGAATGAAGGGTATGTGTGGTAAGATTAAGGAACAAAAGTTGAATAAAGACATTGAGGTTCTAGTGAAGAATAAAAAAATTTTTTTTAAATATAGACAACTTGGTTCAATTAAATCTCGTAATCAATATAAAGAGTGTAGGGGCATTCTTAAGACAGAAATCAGGAAGGCAAACAGGGGATATGAGATAGCATTGCCAGATAAGGTTAAGAATAATCCAAAGAAATTCTATAAATACATTAAGAGCAAGAGGGTAACTAGAGACAGGGTAAAGTCTCTTGAAGATCAAGGAGGTCGTCTTTGTATTGAACACCAGACAGTGGGGGAGATACTAAATGAATGTTTCACATCAGATTTTTTAACTGTGGAGAAAGAAATGGAGTCTAGAGAATGCAGAGAAATAGTAAAAACAGTTCCCATTACAGAGGAGGAAATTCGGGAGGTCTTGGAGAATATAAAGGTGGATAAATCTCCAAGACCTGATCTAATGTCTCACAAAATGTCATGGGAAGTAAGGGAGGAAATTACGAGACCCCTTGTAAAATATTTGCATCATCTATGACTTCGGGTGAGGGCCTGATGACTAGAGGGTGGCTGATGTTGTACTTTTGTTTAAGAAAGAGAAACAGGGGAATTATAGGCCTGTGAGTCTGACTTTACTTGTGGGTGAATTGTTGGAGGTGATTATAAAAGATAGAATTTATAGATATTTAGAGAGGCAAAAATTGATTAGGGATAGTCAGCATGGTTTTGTGCAAGGAACATCATGTCTCATAAATTTGATTGCACTTTTTGAGAAAGTTACCAAAAAGATTGATGATGGTAGAGCAGTAGTCATTGTTTATTTGGATTTTAGTAAAACCTTTGACATGGTAGACTAATTAGTAAAGTTAGGTCACAGTCGATTCAGGGTGAGCTTGCCAATTGGATATATAATTGGCTTAACAGCAGGAGACAGAGAGTATTGGTAGAGGGTTGCTCTACGGACTGGAGGCCTATAACCAGTGGTGTTCCACAGGGATCGGTTCTGGGTCCTCTGCTGTTTGTCGTTTATATAAATGATTTGGATGGGAATATAGAAGGCATGGTTAGCAAATTTGTGGATGACCCCAAAATTGGTGGCATTGTAGACAGTGAAGAAGGTTTTCTAAGATTACAAAGGGATCTTGATAAAATGGGTCATTGGGCTGAAAAATGGCAGATGGAATTCAATCTGGATAAACTTAAGTTATTGCATTTTGGTACAACAAACAAGGGTAGGGCTTAAAAAATTAATGGTAAGGCCTTGGGTAGTGGTGTAGAACAGAGGGACCCAGGGATGCAGGTACATAATTCTTTAAAGTTTGTGTCACATATAGGCTGGATGGTTAAAAAGGTGTTTGACACGCTTGCCTTCATTGCTCAGTCCTTTTGAGTATAGGAGTTGCGAAGTCATGTTGAGGTTGTACAGGACATTGTCGAGGCCTCTTCTGGAATACTGTATCCAGTTCTGGTCGCCCAGTTATAGGGAGAATATTATCAAGCTGGAGAGGGTTCAGAAGAGATTTACCAGGATGTTGTTGAGCATGGAAAGTTTGAGTTATAAAGAAAAGTTGGATAGTCTGGGACTTTTTACACTGGAGAATAGGAGGTTGAGAAGTGACCTAATAGAAGTTTATAAAATGATGAGAGGTATAGATAGTATTGATGGTAGTTGTCTTTTCCCTAAGATGGGGAATTTCAAGACTAGGGTTTTTTTTCAAAAGTGAAATGAGAGAAATTTAAAAAAGACATAAGAGGAAAATTTTTTACACAGAGGGTGGTTTGCATGTAGAATGAACTTCCTGAGGAAGTGGTACATGCTAGTGCAATTACAGCGTTTAAAAGACATTTAGATGGATACACGAAAGGGAAAGGTTTGGAGGGATATGTATCAGGAGCAGGCAAGTGGTATTATTTTAGCTTGGGATTATGTTCGGCATGGACTAGTAGGATCTGAGCATCAGTTTCCGCAGTTTATGACTCTATGACTCTATCTATGACTTGATGAGAGCAGCAGAATGTCATTTCCATCATTAAGTTGCCCCACTCCTCAAAATAAATAACAACCTAAAGTAACTGCTTGCTGTCTAATCATGAATCATTGCCTGTACAATTGTTCCTTTTCAATGAACATTTCCATTAGTAGAATGCTTATTAACTGCCATGTTCTGTAAGCTGCTGTTAATTTCTTTTCTGCAGAAATAGCTGGCTGGATTAATGACATTGTTAAAAGGGTTTCCTTCACTTCATTCATGTCCTCTTGTTAACTCAATGCCTTTCAGCGAGGGTTTAGTTACAAAGCGCAAAAGTCTTTCTTCTACTGCATGGTGCTGCTGTAGGAATTTCAGCACCATCCCATTCCCCCAACCAGATAGAAAGTATCAATTCTCATTCCAAGAAGAACATTGGATTTTTTTGTCTGCACATATCTTGTTCTTCCTCACAATCACATTCTGCTAACCGCAGCACTGAAAATCTGGTCACATTTCTGAGAAGACTTGTTTCCTGATGTGAATGTGGAACTCTTTAGGTTGCTTATACAAAGGTCACGCCTGGATATCAAATGGAAAGCTCCCACTATCAAATTCTGGAATGTTATAGTCACCATACCTGAGTCATTCTACTTGAATATGCCAAGGTGATTGTTAACCTTTACAGGTTAATGAAGTTCAATAATTGTGCCTTGCTTGATATTTAAGGAATGTTAAGTATTCTGCTCATGTATCCTAATCATTCTCTTAGAAGAAATAAATTGGACCTTAATTTGTCTTTCTAAAGACTGTATTTCAATGTAAATATTAATCCTCTTCAGAAGGAAAATTGGCTATTTGATACCTCCCTGAGCTAACGATACTGTTTAAGAGTAAAGTGTAATTTGTAGGACAGCAAGAAATTTTGGAAAATTGGATGGGATGATGAGCAAGCCTCTTCTCAAAGTCAAGACCAAAAGGTCATGTTGTTCAAATAATCATTGGATATCGAGACAAAATTGTTGCTTTTGAGCAGTGAGAGGCCTATTAGCATTGATTATCACTCATTATCACCGTCATTATTACCTAATCTTACTTCATTAATATGCAGGCTTCTATTCTACTATCCGCTGGATAGCAACAATATGCTGAGAAATACTGCCTTGAAAGTTAGAGTGGGAACCCGGTGACTCCAGCTACTTCTTGTTCCTCTGGACCTTCACATAGGATAGCAGACACCAACATCCATCAAAGACCTCTCCCACTTGGGTTATACTTTCTTCCACCCTCTTCCATCAGGCAAAAGATATAAACGTTTGTACCCGTGTACGAATAAATTCAAGAACAGCTTCTTCCCCACTGTTCATTTACTGTAAGTTTCTACAGTTCAGTGTTGCACTTTGAAGCACACTGGCATCTTTCATTGCAATGCTGCAAGGACACTTTGCATTCAAGGACAGATACACAGCTCACAGATTGGACTAGGGCACTCCTCAGAGCTGTTTGTTCACTCTCCTAGCAATCCCCCCTCACAGCATTCCCACTCCTGCACCTCCCCAATCTCCCCCCACCCCATCCCTGGCTTTGCCTTGCATTTTGGTTCTTTGCCCTCCCAGCTTTGCCATTCAGCATTGACACACAGTCAGGTAGCTCATCGTGGTTGCTTGCGACAAAAGGGAATGGACACATCGCTGTCTGACACCATGCTATATTTGTGTTACTCCAGCACTGTGTGCCAGCCAAAGGCATTGCATGTACTTCAAATAAATGGCCTCAACATCTAAATGGAGTAGTCCTCAGTTAACTTCAGGGAGACATCTTTCAGGCAGGGTGCTTGGACACAGGAAGTCAAGGGCAGCCTTCAATATCATCCAGGGTCTTGGGCACTGCCTGTCAGCTACTTGGGATAGGGGCTTGTACCTATACCATCCGGGAAGTGGGTCACAGTCAGCCTTTTGGGTTTAATACAACCATCACAGGAACCCAGTCGAAGAGCTACACATATATCAGTCAGGGTCTGGTCACTCACCGTTTGAGAGTAAATGCCAAGTATCTCAAGGACCTGGGCCACAGTCAATCCTGGCTGTGCAACCACTAAGAGTCAAGAGGGAGTTTATGCAGAGGGAATTGAAATTGAGAAGGGGTTGGGAGTCAACTCAAGATATACGGAGAGGAGATAATAAGGGGGAAATGTGGTAGTGTGGTGTAATTGATTAGAAAGGGCATTGACGGGGGACATTGGGACACCAGATCTGTTTATTCGATACGACTGTTTCTGGGGTTTAGATTAAGTGGGCAAATGAAGATTTAGATAGATGGGTTGAGTGGGGACTGTGGAAGTTCAAAGCTGATGGGGTTGCCAGGGAGGGAATGTGTACGTTTGAAGGTCCACTAATCATAAGAGGCTGAGCCTGACAGTCACAGCATGAGGAACGACTGCTGTTTCCTTCCATCATGCTGGAAATAACAAGTGTAAAATGGAGCTACATGTGGCTGTGACCACATACAGACTGGATGGGGTCAGTGTTTTATTCTGTTGGGGGGAGGGGACTTACAATATTGAGCAAGGTGAGTCCCTTCAAAGTGAAACAACATTGGCCTCCTACCAAGACGACAGCAGAGTAGGACACTCCTGTCAGAGCTCCTCTGCTCCACCTATTCTTTTTCCTCCTTTCTCTATGTTTCCTCTTTTTTACTTCTTCATTCCCCTCAGCACCAGAGCCGGTGGCAAGTCCAGAGCAGCGAGCCCTTGTGTCCCGATACACCTGGAGCAGCGAGCGCTGCAGCAGGAGAAGCAGCCCCGGAGGATCGCGCCGGCACCGAGTGCAAGCCAGTTGCTCGAGCGGTTGCAAGCGGGAGAAGGCATCCTGAGGCAGACCACCATGAGTGTGGGAGCAGGCAGCCCCAGGCGGCAATGGAGGGGCCGAGTTCCAGAGTGATGGAGGGGCTGAGGGACACTCTCGGCAGCACGGTGTGGGCTGGGAAGCCTGGTGCAGGACTCTGGCGGTGGCATTCTGTAAAAGGTTGCAACTATCTTTAAGTTATCCTTTTTTGCTACTTTATTCTCAGCAAATATGAATGACGTTTAAGCACAGCGACGGTACACACTTGTCACTGTATTTTATATTCAGTACAAGTGACAATAAAGGATATTCAATTCAGACACACTTACACTGAAGCTGAAACACACCTGTGATATATTTCATGCTCTGTGAACCTGATGCATTGATCTACCATGAGAAGTCCAAATTCTTGCTTCAAGCACTATTGACCAGGCTGAGAGTGAGTAAGGAAAGACGTTGCATACAACAGTGAGATTGGAAAAGCATGTACCTTGGTGGGAGGTGGTGCAGACGCTGAGAGAAAATGAGTGCGAAGTAGCAGATGGTGACATTGACCGTGACAGAGTTGAGAAGGTCAGTGATCTTTTTGCTGCACTGTTGGGCATTTCTCCAGATGGATGATGTTGCACTGACTTAAGTGACAACCTTGGACAAGGCTGGCACTAACCCAATGTTTCTCATTTTCACAGGGGCAGGATGGGGCAGTCAACATTTCAAACTTGCATAATGCCTGGATGCAGCTGGCCATTTGAATGATCAGCTGTGTCCATTGAAATTGATTTTGAAATCCCTAGGGCCTGGAACACAGATTGTGGAGAATAAGTCCTGTAAAAAACAGATCTGTTCTCAGTGAAATTATTCTGGATGCCCAGTGTATCTTTTTCAGAGACCCAATGTACTTTTATGGATATGGTTCCTGGACAACTGAGGGTTGAGGTGAGAATCAATGATATTTTGGGGGACATCGGATATTCTTTAGGGCTTGGGGTGTCCTTTGACAGTAACCTGCAGAGAAGATCTATGTGAAAGGAGCAAAAGCACCTTGGAACAGTCCAACTTGTCATGAACTGTTAAGAGCTTTCAAATCTGCCAAGGAATGTCTAGAAGTGTCAAGAAACATCAATCTATCAAGAGCTAGCAAGAAGGGTCAAAATGAGTTTTATTATGAATGAGAGAGCTTTTCCTTAACAGATTGTAGTCAAAATGTTGTAAGATACCTTGTATGCATCATTTTGTGTGTCTAGTTGGATTGTTTTCACTGGAAATCCAGAAACATTTTGCAACATGAAAAGCAAGCATTGTGTTTTGTTGGATTTTGCAATACAACACCGCGTTTTGGAATGAGCGAGAGTTTGAAACGGAGTGACATGGAGAGTTTTTCAAGTTAAGGAAATTTTGCTTAATGATAGCCTTCTAATTAAATGAATTACAGAATGCTGAAAACCTGTAAGAGCAACAGAGGGAAAAAAAATCATCCAGGGCCTGCAGATATCTCTCTTTATCTCTCCATCTCACGCTCTGTAAGGAGAAGACAGAAAGAAAGCAAGAAATCTGGCAACTTAGTCATAGAACTGTCAGTTTTCTCTCGTGTACATGTGAGCTTGTGAATTCTCAACAAGAAGCCTAGAAGATGGAGAAGGAATGGTGGTGGGTACAAATAGGCAATGTGTTGGCATGGGGTATGATGGGTCAGGTGGATGGGTAAAGGAGTGCAGGGTGGCATAGAACTTATGTGCTATGTTCAGAGGGCATTACATTGCATGGGCTGGTTTCAGTAGAGTATGGGACAAGGTGAGGGTGAGTGAGAAAGTGTGAGGGGTGAGGGTTGGAAGAATGTTTTACAATTTTCCGTCTTTTGAGAGGTAAGTTACCTCTTAGGATTCAGTCCTAACACATGCTTAGGTGGATATATGGGAATCTTTGAGGGTGGTAAGTCATTTTTTGGCAAAAATAAGGCACCATTTGTAATTGTGAAATTACATAAAATCACTGAGACTGCAAAAGTTGTGAAGGAACTATTGATAAAAGAAAGTGTGGAACTAAAGAAAGTTATGGGTATTTTAGCAGGCCTTTTCGTATAAACCATCTGATGATTTATGCTGTAAGACTGACTTTGCAATCTATCATTTTCACAAAGGATACCTGTCAGGAGAACATTTTGCTGGACAGAATGGAAATGTGCAAATGTTTGTTTAGATTGGGATTGAGAACCTAAAATGAAATGTTTGTTTTAATAAGGGATTAGTTTAAGATTTCAATACCTTGTTATTTGCATCAATGAGGTTGCATTTTTGTTAATAGCGACATATTCAACAGGCTAACAACATCATTTTTTGACTCCTGAGTTATGTTCATGTTGGATGATAGGCGAGTAGCATGGAGAGAGAAGGGCAAAGAATGTTGAGTTGGGTTATGAGTTGACATTGTATTATCATAAAGTCTAGGAAGGGTCATTGGGATGATTGGGGGCTTATAAGGTACGTGGGTCATGGAGAACGAATAGATTGGCATAGGTTGGTGCATGGAATATAAGGAACATTAGGCTGAGAATGGGACATAACTTGGCACAGTGATTATGAGAGGCCATGGTTTACAGGGCATAGATGGGCATGTGTTACCATGGATGGTTCATGGAAAGTGAAGGGCTGAGAGCAGGATTGATGCTTAATTATTATTTATTAACTATGAAAACAGAGCTGGAGTCTCCAGAGAGGTTTTCCACCCAACGTACCTTGAGAATCAACCATTTTCTCCATTCTTCCTGGATTGCCCAGACCAAGTCCCAACTTAGCTCGCTCTAGGACAGAAATTAGGGATTGCATGCAGTCAGTTGAGGTCATGGAATTGGGATTTTTCCCACATTGAAATCATAAAATTAGGACCAAAATGTCAAGCAGTTGTGTTTCTATGAAGTTCAGCCAAGTCCTCATCAACATCTTCAATATAGTAAGGGAACAAATTACTGTATGGAGACTGGACAGAGCAACAAAAGCTAAAGATAGAATAGGTATGCATGCCATACATTTCACATTCAGCAAAGATCCTTAGGCAGCACTTCCTAAACCCACGACCACTTTTATCTGGAAGGACATCGGCACAGATGTGTGCGAACACTGCCACATGCAAGATCTCCTCCAAGTTAATCAACATCCTGAGTTGGAACTATATCACCATTCCATCACTGTCACTGGATCAAAATCCTGGAATTCCCTCCTTAAGCGTATGGTGGGCCATCCTACTTGTTATCCAGCTTTGATGATGGCCTCCCTTGAGGTGAAGGAGATCAATGTGGCATTCCCTTTTCAGAGGCCAAGGAACCTGCAGTGAAAGGTGGAGGAGACACAGAAATCCTTCCAATTGCTGAATGCTGGGCAAGGAGATGAGAGGTTTCATGATGCATTTATGAATGCCATTTAGTTAGTTAGATCAATGTATCTCTTTTACACTTAAATTAATTGAGCTGTAACAATTAATTTTTAATAACTTTGTGAGTCCTAATGTCTTTTTTACCAATGTAGTTCAATCAGTGCATTATTTATAACAGTATTGGTGCATTGCTGTTTATTAGTTTATACGTATTTGATCATACCTGCGTGTTTATGATTTATTTTATTTGTGTGTTATTGATCAGAGCATTTGCATATCTCTGCTGAGTTGTAAATGTAACTGCTTGCAGCTCCGTCAGCTATCTATTTATTTGTCTGTATCTCTGTGTTATTTCTAAACTCACTTGAGTGCATTTCTAACCTGAAATAGAGTCGTGGAGTCATTATAATGCACAAGGGTGCCATTTGGCCCATCAAAGCCATGCTGGTTCAAAATACATTTTGAATGTATTTGCTTGTTCCCCTATTGCTTCAAATCCTGGCTCTGTCCTACCAGCTGTCAGCGAATAACAACTACTTGTCCTCAGAAAGATGAGAACAGGAGTCAACCACTTACCAACTTGAGCCTATTCAACCAGATCACGTCTTGTCTGTGCCTAGTTGCTTTTGCCCCATATCCCTTGTTATGTTTGGCTGACAAAAAAAACGATCAAACTCAGATTTACAACTAACAATTGATCAAGAGTAAATTGACATGTTCAAAAGGGAGTTCTGAATTTTGACCACCCTTTGTGTGAAGAATTGTTTCCTCCTTCAAACCTGAAGGTCTGGCTCTAATTTTCGTATTATGCTTGCTGTTCGGAGACTGCTCAATCTCAATAGTGAAGAAGTAGTTCTTCACTATCTACCCTATCTGTTGCGGTTCATAATTAAAATACTTCAAACCTACCATTCTATAACCTTCAACATTCGAGGGAATATAACCTTTGTTTGTTTAATCTCTCTTTGTACCTTAAACATTTGATTCTAAAAAGCACTCTTGAAAATCCAGTCCACACTCCCTCCAAAACCCTTATATCCTTCCTAAGATGCTGTACCTAGAACTACTCAAAGTACTCTATGTGTACAGGGCTTTGCATAGCTGCAGCCTAACTCCCATCTATCTGGTTTTATT
The DNA here is from genome assembly GCA_024137785.1 of Ginglymostoma cirratum. Taxonomy (NCBI): domain Eukaryota; kingdom Metazoa; phylum Chordata; class Chondrichthyes; order Orectolobiformes; family Ginglymostomatidae; genus Ginglymostoma; species Ginglymostoma cirratum. The sequence continues at coordinate 19,376,020 of JAHRHZ010000029.1, forward strand.
CCCTTTGTTATAAAGGCCAGCATTCCAACCTCATTGCTTAGAGCATCAACCATCAGAAGCAGCATTCGTTGACAGTATTGCATTTGCTGGGTGTCTGGAGGCAGTGGCTTCAATGGTGGCCAAGTTCAATTCTGAATGGAAAACATTTGCATGGAGTCAAAACGTCAAAATCCGGCCCGCAGCCCAGAGCCCTGATGGTGAGAGGAAGGTTGAGAGAATGGTTCCCCGAATGGTACTGGCACAGAACTGCCCAAAACAAAAACCTCCACGTCGAGCCAGTGACTGGGGAGTCAGAGTGGATATGGTTGATGGGTCCAACAGAAATCAAATGCAGGACCCAGGCAGCTCCATGTATGAAGGAATGACAGATATGAACCCTACATCAAAAATCCTAGGAATAGTCTGCCACCTTGTGACATTGGAGAGGCTGGATAAGCTAAGATCTTTTTTAACTGGAGCGTAAGAGGTTAAGGAGTGACCTTATGAAGGTTTATAAAATCATAAGGTGAACAACAAAGGTCTTTTCCCTAGAGGAGGAGAGTTCATCATTTTAAAGTGAGAGGAGAAGCATTTAAAAGGGACCTGAGGAGCAACATTTTCATACTGAGGGTGGTTCGTATGTGGAATGAATTGCCAGGGGAATTGTTGACGCAGGTATAAGTTCAACATTTCAAAGAATTTGGACAGGTACATGAATAGAAATGGCTTAAGAGCGATATGGGCCAAATGCAGGCAATTGGGTCTAGTTTAGTTTAGGAGAACCGATTAGCACAGATGTATTGGACCCAAGGATCTGTTTCCATGCAGTGTGACTTCACGATTCTACGAATAAATGAGTGATTTTTTTTGTCACATGTATCTTCCTGTGAGAAAAACAGTAAAATACGGTGAAAAGCTTCTTTGCTGTCACCACAATCCGGCACTATTTTGAACAGTTTCAAGAATAACAAACAAAAATGTACTTCAAAATTACATTTCTCACAATAAATATATGCAAATTGACACATCTGTAGCAGTGAATTTGACTTAGAATAGTCTTACAAAGAGCAAAGTGTTCATCTGATGTGGGATTGAGGTAATAATGTTGACTAGTCCATCAGAGAGTATTCCAAGGACAGAAAACTAAGTCAGGTTGCTAGTGAAAAGGGCATAAAAAACATTCAATGTGATTTAGACGAGGTGAGTGAGTTGGCAACTGCATGGTAGGTGCATCGATAAGTGTGAAATTGTCCACTTTGATCAGAAAAGCAGGTTTCATTTAAATGGTGTCAGCTTGGAAGTGTTGACATACAAAATGATCCAAGTATCCTTGTACAGCAGTCCATGAAAGCAAGCTTGCAGTGCGACGAGCGGTTTGGAAGGCAAACGCTATTTAGTCATCATTGCAGGAGGGGTTGCATCTAGGAGGAAGGACCCCATGCTATAGCTGTACAGGGCTTTGGTGAGGCTGAACTTTGGAGTACTGTGTACAATTTTGGTCTCCTTGCCTCGGAAAAGATATACTTGCTACAGGGAAAGGTTCACTAGACGAATTCCTGAAATGAGATAAAAAGGTACTGCAGATGCTGGAGAATCCGAGATAACAAGCATGGGGCTGAATGAACACAGCAGGTCAAGCAGCATCATAGAAGGGTTTAGGCCCGAAACGTCAAGTTTTCCTGCTCCTATGATGCTGCTTGACCTGCTGTGTTCATTCAGCCCCATGCTTGTTATCTCGAATTCCTGAAATGGCTGGCTTAACATATCAGGAGAGATTGGGTTGATTTGGTCTGTATTTCCTGGAGTTTAGAAGAAGGAGCGGCATATTAATTGAAACATAAAATTCTGCCAGGTCTGGATAGACTGAAGGAAGGTCTGATGTTGCCACCGACTATGGTGGGGATATTCAAAACTGGGGGGTCACAGTCTCATTTTGGACTGAGGCAAAAATTCTTTGCTGAGAGGGTGGTGATCCTATGTAATTCTCACCCACGGAAGGCTGTGCGGCCGAAGCCAGTGACTGAAGAAATAAATTGATTGATTTCTAGAGGGTGTGCGAGAGAGCTGGAATATTGTGTTGAGCTAGAGGAACAGCCATAATCATGTTGAACAATGGAGTAAACTCAATGGGCCAAATGGACTACTGTTGCTCCTACAAATATTTTTAAATCTCCCGACAAAAATTTAGTGAGAATGCAAGTTTTGAACCTTCCCTTTAATTGATAAAACTCAAGAAAGTGTTTCCCTGCAATTAACACACTTAACAAAAAAAACAAAGAACTGCAGATGCTGGAAATCAGAAACAAAAATAGAAATCGTTGGAAAATCCCAGCAGGTCTGTGGAGAGTTAATGTTTCAGGTCCAGTTCTGATGTAGGGTCATTGGACCCGAAATATTTACTCTTTCTTTTCTCTCTCTCTTGCTCTTGCTCTCTCTCTCTCCACAGATGCTGACAGACCTGCTGAGTTTTCCCAGCAATTTCTGTTAATTTTTTATGGGATCATTGCACAAAGTCCAAACAAATACTTCTTTCTAAAAAGACCCTTGAAGCATTCCTTTATAAATGATGTGTCATTCACAAGCATTGCAGTCAAACTGGGGTGGAAAGAAATGCCAGACAGAAAATGCATCAATGTTACTCTCTGGCACCTGAAGAACTGCTTGCCACTTTGTAGCAGAAGGCATTACAGCCCCTTTAGCATGCTACATAGGAACCAGAGTGAGCCTTTTTGGCCTCATGATCTCATTCAATTCCATGGCTGGTCTCTGTCACAATTCCATTTTTGGTTGTATATTTTTGTTCCTTATTTTGCTTCATATTTGCCAGTACCCAAGGGATTGGTTAGCTCGTTAGCTCGTTTGCTATGTGGAGAGATGCTAGCCATACAGGTTCAATTCCTGCCTGAATTAAGGTTACCATGAAAGACTCTCCTTTCCAACCCCTCCCCTTCCCTGAAGTGTGGTGGGCCTCTGGCTAAGCCACCACTGGTTATCTCTCTTTAATGAGAGAACAGCCCTAAGGTATGGAAACACCATGGTGACTTTATCTTTATTGGTATCCTTTCCCAACAAGATATTACTTTGTATGGCTTGACCTGTGGTTCTGAATGCTCTAATGGCAGACAGCAGTTGTAGCATTGACTTTACTGAAGGAGATAATCAAGCTTACTGTTACTAACACAAACAGGAACAGATTTTACACCCATCAGTGGGATTCAGGCAAACAGGTATTTAGACCAACAGTCGGGAGGACTACATTTAAGTTCATTTGAGTTGCCTCTGCCCAATTTTAATTCAATGATTTTGTACAGTGTAGAGGCTGCCAGCTACAGAGAGAAAGTCTTGGACTTCCTCTACTCGGTGCTTTCTGTCCACCCCACAAACCTCCTCTTGCCTTGCTGAGTACTGCTTCCTTTTGGACCTGGCAGCATCCGGATCCAATTCTCATTCTGGACAAAATTCCAGTCCACATTCCCACTTCCCACCTTGATTTTGGCCCCCGTTCCTATTCCTGAACAATTCCAAACTCTGTTATGATTTGCACTCTGATTCTTATCCTGACCTGGATTCCCACTCGATTTCCTGCTGGCATCCATTTCAATGCACATATTTAGATAAGGCCCAAGATTCCCTCTTATCCTCAATGCACGTCCAGTTAAAGTTGGGGCTGAAGATATTGGCAGGAACTGTGTGTCCATGTCTTAATGGCATACTGGTTTCACAGATTAATTGCGCATGACTTCACTCTCAATTCCTCGTAGATACTGAAAAGTAGGTACAATATGCTCAAAAACAAAGTTGCTGGAAAAGCTCAGCAGGTCAGGCAGCATCTGTGAAGAAAAAATCAGAGTTAACATTTCGGGCCTGGTGACAGTTCTTTCGCAGTTCTTTCGGTTTTTAAATAATATGTTCAGTTTATTAAATTATGTGCATTTAGGACAGAATCAGAATCAAACACTACAGCGTTAAGGAATCATCTGAATGTTTTATCAAGCTTTTACACAACAGCTGGGATAGTTGGGTTAGAAACGTAACCAGCTTGAAAATATCTTAATTATTCCATTAATTTACAGCAAATCTATTTGATGAGAGGACGTAAAGGTCATTTTGATTAACACTATAGTTCACAAGATTTGCTTTCATTGAAGTATGACAATGCTGTCACATCCGTCAGCATTCTGCAATTGCCTTGGCAACGATGTTAGTCCTACAATGAGATTTATGACATTCTAATGAGTAACTAATTGAGATATGTGTGTAGCAGGTTATAAAGACACAGCATGACATAACCCTAAAAGATTTACTAATGAGGAGCGTTTGAGCAAATCTCCTGTTGTTTCATTCAACAGATGGGCTGCAAATCATTTACACAGTGCCGAATATCTTACGAGAAATCTTTCTAAAATTCAGCAAGACTCAAGATTGCAATGAAGGAATTTGACTTAGTGTTTTGTGTTCATCTGGTGCGTTGCAATGCCTGACATAATATAATCCCAACAATACAAAGGAGACAGCAAGGCTCCAGAGGGTCAGTTTTACAATGTCTGTGTTTCCAGTGAAGAGCATCAGTGCCAGCATTGCAGACTGGAAATTAGCAGCCTGATCAGCTGAATACAAATCAATTCCATGTGTCTGTGAATTCCTAGTAGATGAGACTCCACACCAAAACACAGACCTGTACAATTGCTGATATAACAAGGTGTAGAGCTGGATGAACACAGCAGGCCAAGCAGCATTCGGGCCTAGACCCTTCTTCAGAAATCTAGGCCCGAAACGTCAGCTGTCCTGCTCCTCTGATGCTGCTTGGCCTGCTGTATTCATCCAGCTCTACACAATGTTATCTCAGATTCTCCAGCATCTGCAGTTCCTACTATCCCCATACAATTGCTCACCAGTTTTGCTTTCATCCATCACAGAATTTAGGAGTAAAGTTTGTGAACTGTGGTATCAATGGGGCTTTGAATATAACTAGCAATTTATCATGAAACATCTCCTATCCATCCACCACCCTCTCTAACACATTCTCTGCTTCACTTACATGCAGAATCTACAGGCCTCTCCAGCAGCATGTTTGGAGGGAAGCAGATCATTGAATTAGGTTGAATGATAACGTTCCTGAGCCACAAGGCCCTCCCACCTCTGCCAGAGTTAATTTCCAACAGGAAGGCCCATACTTGAGCTTCCTGACCTGCCATCAGTTGAGGCCCCATTGTGACCAATTGATGATCATATAAGGACCTCATGTCACCGCTGCTGGTACTAACCCAAATCCAGATGGGTCTGTCAAAATGAGGCATTCCTGATAGCTGCTGATGAGATTCACCAAGACGTACAAAGGATTTCTAAAAGATCTGTGGGTAGTATATTTCTCAAAAATGATGGCAATCAATAAGATCCAATGACTATTTGACCGCCATTCACAGTGATTTACTTTTCCGCATCTGTGGTGTATTCGCACTAAATTCAATACATGATCAGAACAGTGTGCTTCTTTCTTACTTTCAATCCATTGCATTTTAGTTTACTATATTTTGCCCTTCTCCAGAGCTCTCAGCTGACACCAAAATTGGTGGTATAGTAGACAGTGAAGAAGGTTATTTAGAGTTGCAAAGAGATCCTGATTTTGGGGTCAATGGGCCGAGCAGTGGAGTTTAATTTGGATAAGTGCGTGATATTGCATTTTGGTAAAACAAACAAGGGCAGGACTAATACAATAATGGTAAGGCCTTGGATAGTGTTGTAAATTGAAGAAACCTAGGGGTTTAGGAACAAAATTCTTTGAAATTCACATCAAAGGTGGGTAAGAAGGCATTTAGCATGCTTGCTTTCATTGCTCAGACCTTTAAGTTGGGACATCAAGTTGAGGCCATACAGGACGTTAGTGAGACCTCTTCTGGAGTACTGTGTCCTGTTCTGGTCACCCTGCTGTAGGAAGGATGTTATTAAGTTGGAGAGGGTAAAGAAGAGATTGACCAGGATGTTGTTGAGAATTAAGGGTTTGCAATAAAGAAAGGCTGGATCGGGTGAGATTTTTTTCTTTGGACCTTAAGAGATTGTGGGGTGACCTTATAGAGATTCATAAAATCATGAGAAACATTGATAAGATGAATAGCAAATGTATTTTCCCTAGAGTTGGGGAGTTCAAAACGGGAGGGCATATTTTTAATGTGAGAGGAGGAAGTTTTAAAAAGGACATGGGCACAACTTTTTTACGTAGAGAGTATTTCATGTGCGGAATGAACTTCCAGAGGAAGTGGTAGATGCAGGTACGGTTACAACATTTAAAAGACATTTGGATAAATACACGAATAGGAATGGTTTGGAGGGATATGGGCCAAATGCAGGCAGGTGGGACTAGTTTGGTATGGGAACATGGTCAGTGAGAATGAGTTGAACCAAAGGGTCTGTTTCCGTTCTATATGACTCTATGACTCTGTTCTATCCATGCATCTCCAATGCAAGGACTTCACAGAACTGAGAAAAACAAAGTAAAGCTGAAACAAACTTTTTTTGTTTCTGTCTCTCAACCAGGAGGTGTCCCCTTAAACATAAAAAAATCTCCTGATCCAGAAAGTTATCAAAGGACAATTGTCCAACTTGGTCATAACATGCTAAACTAAACAAAGACTTATTAGGCTCCCAAAGTAGCCTCACAAACTGTTTTAAAGGAAATCACCATGGCCACAGAAATATTTAAAAGTTAATAACTAACTACAGACACACAGTAATCCCATAGGTTACAAACTCAAATTACAAAACTCAAAGATGAAATAAACAGTATTAAATAATATAGTTATATAAATCAATTACTATCACACCATTCAGTCTTTTGTATATGTACCCTTGACAAAGCTTACACACTGATTCTTTTGCAGGAATATAAGCGATTTTAAATTATAGAATTAAGCTCCATTGAAATATTCATAAGATTCGGGCCTGTATCAATAAGTTTATTGCATGTTGTTGCTATAGTGTATTTCAATATGATGTAGAGTCAGTACAAGACTCAATGTCACTTTTTCCAATGGTAGGAAAATTTTTGTAGCCATGCTATCAATTTCTTCCAAAAAAAAAACTGACATTTAATCACCATGTCATCATCTTACAGTAAAACACTGGCATGAAAATCCAAATTGAATGGCTTTGCATAATTCAGTGCAGCTAAACCAGGGGTGCAGTTGTTAGCACAGCTTTTAAATTTTTAAAGGAACTTTGATGTTCTTGCATCCTTTCAAATTTTCTGCCTTACATCAACTGGTTAGTTAAGGGATGCAACAACAGTGCTGAAGCTTGGAACAAACTTGTGCTATGGACCAGACCCCCGCAAAATACTTTAAGAAGGCAGCCTAGGCTCTAACTTTTTCTTATTTTAGAGGCAGATGTGAACATTGTGTTCCAGATATGATGTGACTGATCAAACTACTCAATGTTAAGCAAAACAAAATTTATTTAAACACTGTAGTGAAAATAAAAACAAAAGAAAGAGGGATTTAAGATAACTTAACTATTAGAAAACTTAAGCGAATATTAGACACAGTACCTATCACTAACTGGCTGTTCCAATATAGCAATATCTCACAAACACACCCCTTGGATAAAAGGTAAATTCAGACACAGATTCTTAAATTAAGTTTTCCATTCCAGGAAGTTACAAACCCATACAATATTATTTTATAGAGTTTGTTTAATGAGTGACTTGGTAAATGGAGAAGTCATAATTAAAGTAATGAAACAAATGAATACAGAAGAAATTGACTCTATTTTGAGAAATGACATTGTGTCTTCAAGAATATTGGCATCACCAAGGGTGGGGGAACAAATTGTGTGGGTAAAAGAAACTGAAATATTACAGAAAGAACATCCTGGATCGTTTTCTCATTGTGTTGTGACTAGATCTCAGGCCAATAGAACTAAACAGGGAGAGGAGAAATCTATGAAACAGGACTGTAATTTGGAATTCAGTTATCAGATGCAATTTTTGAAAATGTAACTAAAAAGAATGAAGACAAAGAGAATGAGGCTAATGTGTTCAGTCCGTCCTCTTCAATGAAAGTGAAAGAAACAGATTCAGAATTGAAAAGTTATGTCGAACAGCCTACAAATCAAATCAAATTATAAACAATACTGAGGATGTTCTTTCTGTAATATTTCAGTTTCTTTTACCCGCACAATTTGTTCCCCCACCCTTGGTAATGCCAATATTCTTGAAGACACAATGTCATTTCTCAAAATAGAGTCAATTTCTTCTATATTCATTTGTTTCATTACTTTAATTATGACTTCTCCATTTACCAAGTCACTCATTAAACAAATTCCATACAATAAGATTGTATGGGTTTGTAACTTCCATGTTTATAACTCCACCTAATACCTTCTCTTTCATCAACCTCACCAGACATCAACTAGCACCATTAATGAGAATCAATGACTGACTTGCTCCAGTGACTCTAAATATTTTCATTGGTTTACCTCCTTGTTTTAAAGCCTAAGGGTAGCATTAGTTCTCCTTTTGAGATAAAGTGCTCAGAAAGCCCAGTAGCCTGATTTTCCTTGGCAATCTCCAAAAAGGATTGTCATGAGATTTTTAACTATCTCTACCTTCTTAGTACATTCCAAGGAAATGTGTTCTCTCTGTGCCACTGCTATAGTTATAGTACTTAATTCATTTCCTGACAGTATCTTTTCTGAAGTCTCATTAGACTTTCTTACCTGGCAAATAGATTAATTTAAGATATCTGATCGGCATGGACAAGTTAGACCAAAGAGTCTGTTTCCATGCTGTACAGATCTATGACTCAATGGCTGCATTCCGTCTCACGTTTAATATCTAGTAACTGGAATAGGTATTTCCAGTTATATTGAAATGAAAGTATGTTGGTTTACTTACAACACTTATCAGTTCCAGCCCTTCTCCTTTAAAACTTTGATTTCTTTCTGTTTGTTCTCTAAAACTAGTACCTCTTCAATGTGCAAATATTCCATCTCTCTGAGTTGTTCCATGGCCAACTTGTATTCTTTTATTTCTCTTTCTCTTTGGAGTTCAAGTCTTTTCAATTCCCTTTCCTTGTGTTTTTGTTTCTTTTCCTCTTACTCCATTTCAAGTTTTCTTGACTTTGTTTTCCTCTGTTTTTCTCTCTCCTCATTTTTAATTCTTCTCATTCTCTTTCTCTAAATCCAGTTTTTCATTTCTAACATGTCTTAACTAATTTGAGCCATGCCATCTCAGTTTCATATTACTTTTCTTCCATTTCTAAATGCTGTATAATCACATAAAGCATTATATCCTTGTATAAATCCTATTTCTATGTCTACCTTCAACTTACCATGATGCACACACTGAGCCGAAATGAGGATGAATGGTGGAAACAGGTCTCTCAGTTATCAGATGCAGTGTGTCTCACAGTATAGAGAAGTGCACTGAGCTCTCATCTGCAAGCTATCACACAAAGGATCACTTTCCTTCTTTCTGTTCTATTTTCATTGAGAGACCTGGGCCCTGCTTTTGGTGGCTGTGGTTTTCTATGTAAGAAGGTGAAGACAGATGCAAGAGGACCAGGGCTGACGGCAAACCCAGGAGCAGCAGCTGACCTCCACAGGAGACGAGCTGCCAACAGCTCAGGGAGAGGTGTCAGCCGCAGGGCCCTTTAGGATGCATTGGACCATCTGGCCCAGAAGGCTCAGAGTTTTCCATCTCCAACTTCATTTCTTGGGGATAACTGAGGCACAGCATTAATGCAAGATCCGAATGTTCAGGGACATTAATGCAGAATTTTACTGGATTTTGGAGTGGGACCTAAGGACTGTAGGAATGAGGGGCCATTCTCTTCTGATGACCATGAAGATGACAGCTGCTCTGAACCTCAAAGAGACTGGCTTCTTCCAGGCAGGGGCAGGTGGCCTGTCTGGGATCTCTCAGCCGTGCACCTACTAAGGAATTAGGACAATGGTCAATGCCATCTATACAAAACTACACTGGGTCATTCATTCCCCCATGATGACATCAATGCTACAGCCTGGGCAGTAGGATTCTGAACTGTAGCTGGGTTCCGCAGGTCCAGGTTGCAGGCACATAAATGGTACTGAGAGAGGGACATATCACAGTGCAACAGAGTTCATCAGTATTCTATTTGTAATTGCCATTACCACTTCTTGGAAGTGTGTGCCCAGCATCCCAGCAGCTGCCACAATCCATACAGTCTGGCGCACTCCCATGTACCTGGTGTGTTTGAGGGTCCAAGTTTCATCACAAAGCTGTTACTGGGGGATAAGGGCTACCCATTGCAATCAGGGCTCATGACACCATTCAGCAGTGCCTTGACTAATGCAAAATGCAGGTTCAATGCTGCCCAGGCCTTGACATGGGCCAATATGGCACAGGGTAGAGAGCTGCTGAAGATACAATTGATTGTCTGGATCTGTGTAGGGTGACCCCTCCTCTATAGTTCCAACAGAGTGTGCCACATCATCCTGCAGTTCTGTGTTCTGCATAATTGGGGCAGGCAATGAAGTGATGTACTGGATGCCGAGGAACTGGGGGAAATGGGAGCAGTCTTCTTCTGAGGAGGAACATTTTGCAAAATAGGAAAATATTTTGCCCCTGATACAGCTCAGGTGCCTCAAGCTAAACTCATTGATGTCACTTCCAATAAGTGAGAACTGGGTGCAGCAGACCATATGGATTGTAAAAAGTTCACTGGCCGCGATGCCAAAATTTGGTTTGCACTGTGCGGACAAGCTTCGGCCTCCAGTAGTCATGTTTGCTCATTGTTGATATAGGCAAATAAAAGTTAATGTTTAGTTATGTCCCATTGTTTGCTTGTATGGGGTCGTTCCCGGCTGGACAGTGACAAGCAGACATGGGACAGGGTAGTACTAACATAATGGATGTTCAGGTGGATTTATCTATGGAAAAGTAAAGTACGTGGCATGGTGGTTAAGTAGTGACTAGGATGAAGAAATAGGGTTGTATGTGCAACATTGCTTTGTGGCTGTCAATGGGCAGCACCAGATTGCCAACGCTTGTCAATGCCTTTCAAAAATGGCCTGTGTGCAAAGTGTATGGGTCTTTCAGCAGATATCTGCCATAACACAAGTTATTCTGGGAACATTGCTTGCTAAAATGGGGCTGGAATTGGACATGAGTGACAGGGTGGGGTAGATACTTAATGTGGTAAGTTTGGTAACATACAGCAAGAAAACTCATAAGACCTTGTGGTGGAAATCCTTCCAGAAAATGCAACGCAACTCAGATTCAGACAACAAAATGTAAGCTTCACCACAGTGTCTGAAGTAATATTATGTTAGTAAGTTTGACAGAATGGCATGCTTCCAGTACAGTCATAGAGTCATAGTGTCATACAGCATGAAAACAGACCTTTTGGCTCGACCAGCCCATCCCGAACATAATGCCAAACTAAATTAGTCCCAGCTGCCTGCACCTGGTCCATATCCCTCCAAAACATTGCTATTCATGTACTTATTCAAATGTCTTTTAAACGTTGTAATTGTACCTACATCCACCATTTCCTCAGGAAGTTCATTACGCATGCAATAAACCCTCTGTTGTTTTAAGTGATCCCAGGTTAAGATGGAGAATAAGGCCTTTACATCCTCAGGCCACATGGTACAATACAGTGACCAGAGGATATAAAGGTATCATGATGTCATGACATGTCTATTAAGGGTATACTAGCACACAGACCCTGAGACATAACACAACAGAGGAAAAAGTTAAGGGAAACATTTTAAACTTTAACCGTCCAAAATGAAAGATTTTTTGGTCAATAGAGAGGTTCGAAAGGTCAAGAAGAAAGAAGCAGATTAAAATGGAAGTCAACATTGAGAAAGGCAAAGTACAAAGACAAAAGGTTAAATGAGTAACTCAGAGGGGGAGTTTTAAAGGATCATTGTGTTGCGGCTTGTAGTTTCATCTTTTTAGAACCAGAATCATTCGGTACAGCAGGAGACCATTTACTCCATCGAACTTGTGTCAACCCTTTGAAAGAGCTATCCAATTAGTCACATTCCCCTGCTATTTTCCCTCAGCCCTGCAGATCCTTACTTTAAAGTAGACATCCAATTCCCTTTTCAAAGTTACTATTGAATTGTCTCCCACCAGTCATTTAAACAAGGGATTCCGGGTCACAATAACTTGCTGTGTAAAATGTTGTTGAACATTCTAGAAATCTGGGTTCATGCAGCTTTTAAGCATCTATTGCTGATAGTTTCCTACCATTAGAATCAGAATAGTGCTCCTTAAATGTCCATTATGTTTTGCATTTAGATGTGTTACTTTAAAGTTTAAGGTTAACAATACACAGAAAAGGCAATTCTCAACATTGGTCCAGCATACTATTTCAACCAGACAAGTCAGATTTGAGAGGCAATAGTATCTGTGAACTCTCTTTGTCAAAGCCATTCAAAAATATAATGTAATAATTATTGGTGTTGTAAACTTCATTTCTTGCTTTCAGATCTTACTATTCCTGTTGAATGAATTATAGTACACATGCATTACCTCTTGAGAGATGCAAAATTGTAGTTACCTCATCTGCGGTAGAATATTTATGGGAGATTTCCACAATTTGAATCTGGCACAAAATGTACTGAAGATTACAACTTGGTTCATTTTATTGGCAAATGTCAGCAAATGTTTTAGAGTCTCACTATATTCCAACTCGATGAGCTACACCCGTGCATTGTAATGACCGAATGGTTTCCTGAGAAATTCATCCCATTTGCAAAGACATTCTAGTGGATCATCTGGTAGCTTTTCTATACTGGCTTCACACCAGACCACAGGTGATTAGGTCCTGCCATGGAACTCAAGTGATGAACAATTACATTGACTTTTAATTGTCCCGTTGACAGGAACAACTACTTTAGACTTGGCATGATGCTGCTGTTTCCTATATGCGGTTACAGAGCAGCCCTTATTGAACCCTTTTATGGGCATAAATGGTCAACATGGTGTATAATTTTTGTTGACCAACAAGCAATGGTTTAAGGATGCCAAAAAGACTTCCAAGCCACAATGGTATCAGAGTCCCTGCAAATTCAAATGAGTGACTAATATAGAACACTTCTTAGGAAAGATGAAGGGAAGGTCAAGAAATGAAGCCCCTGCCAAGGAAATATCCATGGCTCACGTCACAGCTATTATTGCAACACATTTCGTACCTCAGTCAGATGGATGAGGTGACCGGTTCCGAAATAATGGGCCTCTTCCATTCACTAGGAACAGGTTTCTGTTCCATTGCACAAGTTACATTGTCTAGTCACTCAAGAGGAATTTATGCAGCATCTGCTTTTATGTTTAGGGCTGTGAAAGAGATAGAGAACCATTTGAAATGAGGAGCCAATGTAAGATTTCACAAGACTTAAGGTGGAGGACTGTATGCGGCTTTGGGCATCACATTATTGCAGGAATATTGAGCTTTCCACTTTGCAACTAGCCTCATTATTGTGATTAAGTACAAAGGTTAGAAAAAACTTCTATATTTGTTTGAAAAATGCAGGTTGCAGATAATTACCCGGGAAGAATTTAAAACTGAAAGAATGGGACGGGGTAGCTAGAAACAAATTGTGATTGACTGGGTTGATCCCACAATCAATGGATCAGATTTTAGCTTTTTAGTCCTGCCATAATTAGGAATGAATAGTAACGGGCAAATAAACAAGAAATAGGAGGCACCACGAAAGCCCCCATCCTCAAGAACAGGGGAGATCTGCACATCAACACAAAAGAAAACTAAGGCATTTACATCCATTTTCAGCCAGAAGTGCCAAGTGGATGATTCATTTGGCCACCTTCCTGATCTTCCTCCAATTTGATTCACTCCACATGGGATCAGGAAGCAGCTGCAAAGGTTATGGGCCCTGACAGCAATTGTACTTAAAACATGTACTCCAGAACTTGCCACGCCCCTAGCCAAGCTGGTCGAATATGTAATTCTAATAATTACAACGCTGGTGACTGGCCAACAATGTAGAAAATAGCCCAGGTATATCCTGTCCACAAAAATCCAACACGGCCAATTATCATCCTCTTAATCCCCTCTTGCTCATTGGCAAAGTAATAGAAATGATTAAAGACAATGCTACCAAGCAGCACTTACAAAGGGCTAACCTACTCACTGAGGTTCATTTTGTGGTCCACCAGGACCACTCAGCTCCTGATCACCGTAAAGAATATGAAATATCAAATATGGTGAAAACAGCTGAACTACAGAAATGATGAGGGAGTGACTGAGTAGCATTGTAGGATAGAGAGGCCTAGGAGCTCATGCGCATAATTCATTGAAATTTGCATCATAGGTAGACAGGGAGGTTGAGCAGGCATTTAGCACGCTTGCCTTCATAGCTCAGACCTTTAAGTAAAGGAGTTGGGAGATCATGTTGAGGTTGAACAAAACATTGGTGAGGCCTCTTCTGGAGTACTTTGTGGAGTTCTGGTTGCCCTGCTACAGGAAAGATATTATGAAATTGGAAAGAGTTGAGAAAAAATTTACCAGGATATTGCCAGGAGTGGAAGTTTCAGTTGTAAAAATAGGCTGGATAGGCCGGGACGTTTTTCTCTGAATCATAGGAACTTGAGGGGAAACCTTATAGAAATTTATAAAATCATGAGGGGCATAGATAAGGTGAATAGTAAAGGTCTTTTCCCTAGGGTGGGGAAGTTCAAAACTATGGGGCACATTTTAAGGTGAGTGGAGAAAGTTTTAAAAAGGACATGAAGGTGGTTCTTTTGTGGAATAAACTGCCAGAGGAAGTGGTGGATGCAGATATTGTTACAACATTTAAAAGACATTTGGATAAGTACAGGAAACAGTTGGAGGAATGTGGGCCAAATGCAGGCAAACGGGACTAGTTTAGTTTGGGAACATGGTCGGCATGGACTGATTGGACCAAAGGTCTGTTTCTAGGCTGTGTGGCTCTATGATGCCCTTCACTGTCGATGGGTCAAAATCCTGGAATTGCCTCTCTAATCACATTATGGGTCTACCTATAGTATATAGATTTAAAAAGGCAGATCACCACCACCTTCTCAAGGTTAACTAGGGACAGGGCAATAAATGCTGGCACAGCCAATGATGCCTGCAAGTGAAATAAACAAAAAAAAGGTAGTATTAAACTGAGTGTAGTGTCAAGAAACCTATGCTAAGTGATGCAAGTGAGAATCAAGGGAAAGCTCTTTGCTGATTGGACATATTTTGAGCATAACAGAAGACTTCTTTTACTGATGACAGCCCAATCATTTCAGACTTAGGACATCTCTGCAGGAGCTCCTCAGGGCATGTCCTGGGCCCAACAATCTTCAGCTGCTTCATCAATATCTGTTACTGTATCGTAGAAGTGGGGATGTTTGCTGATGATTGCACAATGTTCAGCACATTCATGATTCCTCAGATACTGAAGCTGTGCGTCTCCATTTGCAGACTTGTATTGATAAGTGATAAGTATATTCGCATAACATAACTGGTGGACAATGACCATCGCCAGTGAGAAACTTAACATTCAACAGTATTCTTATTGCAAAATTCCCAACTGTCAACTCAACCGGAAATTGAACTGGACCAGCCAGATGAACACTGTGGCCAGAACAGCAGGTGAGACGTTAGGAATTCTGTGGTGAGTTACTTACTTCTTGTTTCACCAAAGCTTGTCCACAATCTACAAGGCACAATCTTCACTTTAAATCTTCACTTGTCTGAATCTGAATTTCTAACAACACTCAAGAAGCTCAATACTGTTTAGAATAAAGCAGTCCACCTTGGCACCCTATCCACGACCATGTTCAATATTCACTCCCTTCACCACTGTTGTACAGTGGTAACAATGTGTACCAACTACAAGATGAACTGTAGTAACTCACCATAGGCTCCTTCAGCAGCACCTTCCAAATCTGCAACCTCTAAAATTAGAAAGACAAAGGCAGTAGATGCACAAGAACACCACCACATTCTTAATGACCCAGAATTTAAATAAGAAATAAAAATGGACTAAGGAAAATATGCTGGTCTTGCAAAGTACCAACTATCAACTTGTATGATATTGGTGAACAACTGGTAACGGTTCTCTATTGTACATATTCGTATTTTTATTTTCATTTTAATTTTCCTAACCATTCTTGGAATATAAGTAAAGCTGACATTTAATATCCATGCCTAATGGTATTTCAGACAGAGATGAAGTATTGTTAATATTCAATATAATAATATATTTAATACAAAGGATATTACAACAAATGTTTTTTTCTGGCAAATCAAAGGCTCAAATGAAGTTCAGAAAAATAAATGTTTTACATTCTCTTCACAAACAATGAGATTGATGAACGCCTGTCAGAAGTCACAGTGACACCAACATAAACATTTTCTTGTGTACCAGTTAACAGCCTTCAGCTTTGAAGAAAAAACTGCATGAGATTTGACCTCAGCAGCTGCCAACAACATTAACAAACCAATAAAGCAATTCTCCCAGAGATTAATGGTGGCAGCAAAGTAGGAAATGGGAGAAAAAAAATTCTAAGCATCCATCACAACTACCATCTGATATAAATTATTGAAAAGGCCACCCCAGGAAAACAAAATGATAAACATCAACAAGACGCATAACGATACATAATTGAGTAGAATGTTCTGTTTAGAAAGCTACTAGATGAATGTCCATCGTAAAAGCAATCTGACATGGTTAAGGTCAGAAACAGGAAACTACTGGAAGCCATCCTGGTCTGAGAAAGTCATTAGGGCCAAATGTTGAAAGGACAAGCTATTGACACAACCTTGTTTTTGTGCGTCTCCATCATCCACTGTCCTTCCTTCCCAGTGCCTATCCTAAGCAACTGCACTTCTCCAATTGGATAGCCTTTGAAAATAGACACAGGGATTGTGCTGCAATAATTATACATTCAATAGGATGCAAACAGCAGGTAAACTTTGTGCAGCCTATCCATTGTAATGATGGCTGGATCCAACCAGTGTTGCTATCTGCACATACCAGCAGGGCCCAACACCACTACTTCCCCATGTTACGTAACGTTAGCCTGAACTGCTTAAGTGATGGTGCATTGCATCTCCTGGTGGTACTGACAGGATTCAGAATAGTGCTGTCAAACAAATAACAATGGCTGAGCATTGGAGAATGGGGCTCCAAGGTTTTCCAACGCAGCATTAGAGGCCTTGGAGGAGGTGGAGGTGAGTTGGAAGATAATCTTTTGGGTCTAATGTTTTGGAGTAGATCTGTAGCTCGGGTTGGGGGTGTTGAGGTTGGTTGGCTCGCCGAGCTGGTTTGTTGTTTCACAGACGTTTCATTACCAGGCTGGGTAACATCCTCAGCGCAGCCTCCAATGAAGCTTCGGTGTGTTTTCCCACCTGGTTTTTAAACTCTGGGGTCCATTGCGATGGATTGCCTCACTTCCGGGCTTCCTTTGTAGTGGAGTGTATTTGGGGTCGAGTTCAATGTGTTTATTAATAGCATGCTTCGTGGAGTGCCATGCTTCCCAGGAATTCTCGTGCTTGTCTCTGCCTGGCCTGTCCCAGGATCCTGTTGTTGTCCCAGTTGAAGTTATGGTTCTCCTTATCCATGTGGATTGAGATGAGTGAGTATTGGTCGTGTCTTTTTATAGCCAGTTGGTGTTCATGTACTCTTGTTGTTAGTTTCCTTCCTGTTTGTCCGATGTAGTGTTTCTCGCAGTCTCTGCAGGGGATTTTGTAGATGACTTTGGTCCTGTCCATGGCGCGAAGTGGGTCTTTAGTTCGGGTGAGTAGTTGTCGTAGGGTTGATGTGGGCTTGGGTGCTACTCTGATGCCCAGCGGTCGTAGGAGTCTTGTGGTGAGTTCTGACGTGTTCCTGATGTAGGGCAGTATGATGAGTGTGTCGGGGCATGTAGAATCTTTCTGCTGCTGTTCTCGTAGGCATCTTCTGACCCAGTTCTTTGGATATCCATTATCCTTGAACACTTGGAAGAGGTATTCTTCTTCCTCTTGGCATAGTTCCATGTTGGGTCTCTAGAGGCGGCCCTCCAGACACTTGATGGTTTGGCTTGACAAGTGCCTGTCCAAAAAAGCAGGGTGTCAATTTCTTTCTGTACCATGTCCAGGGAAAATGTCAGGTACTATCAGGGCAGCTCCAAATAGACTGTGTTGTCCGGGTTCACAATGTCCTTTTAAAGATGGTGACCATATCACAAATTTCAGGATATTCGGGAACTGGTCAGTTTATCAGGATATGGTGAGTGGTAGAATCGGGCTAGCATCAAACGATATGCACAGTATAGGATTATAGTAGATAGTTATAGAGATGAGTTTGGAAAGATGGCAAGAGAAAATCATTTGGAAACTCACCGCGACACTTAAAGAAACTGACACTGCCAAAATATGACAAGATTCAGCCCATGGTCTTTACAAACATTCAGCCTTCAGAGAAATGAAGCAGAAACAATAAGAAACAAGACTGGTATGCAATTATCCTTACCTGTATCTTATATAAGTTTTATAGAATCTTTTGTCATCTCTTATCGATAACTTATTTCATTCTTTTACATTTGTGACAAAGCATCTGTGATCTCATTACCGTTATTAGCAATGTGAACAACCTTTTCATTGAAAGATTGGATCAATAGTCTCCATCTGAATAAGCTTTCATTATGAGTATTAAACTTTTCAATGACTGCGAGCAAATTGTGATCCATACGGATTCAAGTTTTATTACCACCATGCCAGACATAGGCTTCAAAGTGTTGAAGAGCCAACAATAATTCTCATAGTCTCCTTTTGCACAGGATAATATTTCCTCTGATATTGTTTATAATTTCTTGGAAAAGTAGTCCACTGGCCTCTCTACTCCCAAGTCATTGTAATGCAATAAGATTGCATTTGCCCTCAAGTCATGAGCACCAATTGCCTTTTTGAAAGATGTGGAAAAGTCAGAATGACGAATACTTGTTCATTTATTTAGGCTGTGTTCAGTTATTCAAGGGCTGCTAGACATTCTGCTGACCATTGCCATTTTTGTCTGTTTTCATGACAAATTTATTAAAGGTATAGCTATCATGCTGAAGTTAAACATATATTTCTTATAAAACTCCCACATTCCTTAAAATCTCATGATTTCCTTTTCAGTATTAATAATGGAGAATACTTTCACAGCCTTCAATTTTGTTCTTCTTGCCAACATTTGCCCTGTCTTACAGTACGTCTCAGGTAAATTACTTCTGCTTTTGCGAATTCATTTTTTATCCAAATTTATCTCTAAGCGGCAAACTGCAACTACCTAAATAAGTCCTCTAATTAAAATATTATTCCCATGTGTTACAGTATGTTATAACATTGTCCAAATAAACTACACAGTTAGGTACATCAGCTACAACTTGATTCATAATGATTTGTAATTTAGCTAGGGCATTTTTAAACCCAAGTGGCATACGTCAATTTAGATAATTTATTTGGTGGAACAATGGCAGATATTTCCTTAGCCCTTGATGTTAATAGCACTTGCCAGCACCTATCAAAAAATCAATCAATAAATGAGGTGCTGTTAACCTTTTCAATATAATCTTCTAACTAATGAATTGGGTGTGAATCCATTTTCATTACTGCATTTATGTCTCTGTAGTCTCTGAAAAATCTAATTGATTCATCAATCAGGAACAAGCACCTCCGATGAATGTCAGCTGCTTTGGTTAGGTTAATGGGAGGTGATGGTCTAGTGGTATTATCAGTGGACCGTTAATCCAGTGACCCCAGATAATGTTCTGGGAACCCGGGTTCAAATCCTGCCATGGCATATGGTGACAATTGAATTCAATAAATAACTGGAATTAAGAGTCTAATGATGACCGTGAATCTATTGCCAATTGTTGGGGGGAGAATAAACCCATCTGGTTCATTTAGTGCCCTTTAGGGAAGGAAACTCACATCCTTATCTGGTTTGGCCTACATGCGACTCCAGACCCACAGCAATGTGGTTGACTCTTAACTGCCCTCTGGGCAATAAATTCTGCCGAGCCAGTGATGCCCTCATCCTGTGAATGAATAAAATAAAAGAGTAAAGTGATTCTCTAGTATGTACTGAATCATTGTTTCCACCTGAACTTGTTTCTCTGCGTTCAACTGCTAAAGATGTTGGTTTATTGGTACTGAGTCTTCTATGTCCATTTTATGTCCAGTTAATATTGTATTTCTGGATGTACCTCAACTGATTTCCTTATACTTCCTAAGTAACCTTATTAGATCAAGAACCATAAGTGAATGTTCAGCACCAAATTGTGCAAATGATATACAGTGCTTCTGGGACACAGTGAATCAAGTTGGAAAGTTTGTTCCTAACAGCATTGTGGGTGTATCTATTGCACGTGGACTGCAAGAGTTCAAAAAGCAAAAGATAAGATCAGACTAGAAGGACCATGTAAACAGTGACTCCTCAAACAATATTTGGGAGAGTTATATTCAATAAACTGTAATGTATCGAGATAACTGAAGGAGAATACCACGCTGAATTAGTAAAAGTGGTCTCCCCCTAGGGTAAGGATCCAGTAGCCTCTAAGAATGAACATGTCAACTCCAACAGCCCGCAGGTACTAAGGAGAAATTATTTAACCATTTAACTATATAAGTAGCAGCATGAACCTAATTCATAGAGTAAAGGAACAAAGATATCGGTGATGGTGAAAACATGCTGTCATCTAATTATGCATTGCAGCCACCAGCTTAGATAAGGCACTGTACATATCTTAGAGGACAGTCCAGAAGTCAGATCTGTACCCAGAATTACAGTCAGCATAACTGTTCTGCAAACACAACTCAGAATAAAGAACATAGCACAAGTGCCAGCTCACTGGTGAGTTTGCACAGCACTCAAATGAGGACCTTGTTCAGCTACACTCCAGAATAAAATTGATGACTGTACACAAGATGTTGTTTGCTAGTTAGGAAGTCTGCTGAAAACCCTCATTCAATGCCAAGGAGTGCGAAGATCTTTGTGGAGAATGTGGAACCTATCCTTTACAGTGTGAAACTTGTCACCAACTCCGACAACAGAGTTATAGACTCAACCATGTTGGTCGATGCCTCAACATTTATTATAGTGCTATCAAAACTCAGAGTAATGCTTTGGAAGCTGAGGTTGTTGTCATCATGCTCTGGATACTAATGTTCAAAAGGAATTGCAGTATTTCCTCCTGCCAGTTCCTTGGGAATGCTATGGCATCACTTGTAAGGAGTAGCAGTGACTCCATGAAGTACAAACCTGCTGCCTTCTCTCAAGATGAAAGCAGTCATCTCTTCATTACCATTGCCAATGTCTGCCAGCTAGTTAGCCAAGACTGTTGTTACTCACTTTGATATAATGCCAGGTCTTTTAGCCCTACTGCTAGTTGAGCTCATCGTCCAGATCTATCTGTCATCTCCCCCACTAAAGATCAGATGCCCTCTACAAGTCAAGCTACAGTCACTGAAGTAGCATTGCTTTCAAGCATTAAGAAGGGTAAAGATGCAAAGAGTACAAAATTAGATGCTAATATATGTCTTGCTTCAATTTATATGTAATCATTTAACTTGTAAAATTGGTTTGGAATTTATAATCGCTAGTGGTTTTTATTTACATATGATGGCTAAGCTGCTGATGCAATTGTCAAAGGCAGAGGGAAGGTAAGGAATTTAAAATTGTCAGTGAATGGGGAAATTAGGATTAATGCTGCTTTTTTTTAAAATTGTATTTTTTCACCCATATCCTGAACAAATAGGGGCTGTCCCATTTACAATGTTGCTCCGTCTTCTTCCCTCTCCAAATCCTCTTCTCCTTTTTATCCTCTTTGTCCTTGTCTTCCTCCCTCCTTGAACAGATTGACCTGCTCTGTATGACCTCTGCTCATTCTCTAAGTCATGTTCAATTCTTAGGGCAAGGCCTGTTCACACAATCCATGTCACAGAGCAACTAATTTATGCAGAAGTCATGAAGTCAGCAAAATTCCTCCAGCGTGTATCACATCATTCCCAGTGGATTTTTATAACTTGGGTGCATCCACCATGTTGAATTGTAGCAATTGCCAGAAAAGATAATTCAGCAGAAAAAAACTGCCAGCAGTTAATCATCCCTACCAGCAACACTGTCCATTCCTACTTCATTACGTGTATTCAGCTGTGCAAGATTAAGAGAGGGAGCCAGCCGAACTATGAAGCTTCATAAGAGGGGGATTGGTATGAAAGCAGCCTCGCACATGATGATCCATCTGCTCTGCACATTTCCAGTGATGCTAAATGCATGCTAGTTAGTATCATATACAAAATTGCCCAGCATGCTTCACACTGGAAGACTACTTCCTCACAACAGAGCCACTTTGAACCATGCCATCCCAAAATGGTGCTGTCAAGTCCACATTTATCACCTACATCTTTTGGAAGCCATGTCAAAACCCACTGTTTTGCTCAAGTTTTGTGTCCTCCTTCTTCCTCCAAGTTCAAAAACAAGAACACATCATTTTAAGGTGAAAGGCAGGACGTTTAGAGAGGATTTGTGGAAACAAATTTCGCCCAAGGGGTGGTGTGAATCTGGAATACACTGTCTGGAAGCATAGTGGAGGCAGGAAACCTCACAATCTTTAAAAAGCACTTGGATGAAATTCAAGGCCATGGGCCAAATGCTCGAAATTGGGACTAGTGTAGACCTAAAGTAATTTTTGTCAGTGCAGACTCAATGGACTGAAAGGCCTCTTCTGTATTGTACGATTCTATAATTCTATGATTTGTCCCTTAGTTTTACTTCTCTCCACAAAACACTGCTGATGTTTCCTGTACTAAAAGCACTAGACAAATCTGAGGTGTTAAGCCTGTTGCCCATACCCATCCTTTATTTTTTGATTCATTAACAGGATGAGGGCATCACTGGCTAGGCATATTGCCCATCCCTAATTGCCCAGAGGGCAATTCAGAGTCAACTATATTGCTGTGGGTCTGCAGTCACATGTAGGACCAGGTAAGGATATCAGTTTCCTTCCCTCAAGGACATTAGTGAGCCAGATGGGTTTTTCCTGACAATTGACAATAGATTCATGGTCATCATTAGATTCTTAATTCCAGATATCTTATTGAGTTCAAATTCCACCATCTTCCCTGGCAGGATTCGAACCCAGAATGTTATCTGGTTTGCTGGCTTAACAGTCCAGCAAAAAGCCACTAGGCCATTGCCTCCCCTCTATTTCCCAGGAATGAGCATGTTGATGTATTTTTGACAAATATTTTTACTACAGCTCTCTTCACTCACATTTAATCAAAATTTAATTCCACAGAAATTAGAACACTGATATAAACTGTAGCATTTTCTGCTCAAAGACTTTACCCAAATTACCCCAGAAATTGGCAAATTAAACAAATACAGATAGAGCAAGGGAAGGGTTCATGGGGCAGGAAGATCAAAAATACAGATAAAGAGTTATGCTTTTAAGAATTTCTTTCTACATGTAAAACTGCCCTAGCATATGCAATTCGATAAATCTGTATTCAGATGTACAAAAGCAGTACTAACCACGGCATGCCGAGTTAGGGCCACTGGAACGTGCATTGCACTGTAGGAAATCAACGGGTAGCACATTAGCACTCCAGTGCAGTTTGTGCTTTTCTGTTGTCAGAAACCAGAGTGAGTGAAATTTGTGAATTGTGTATGCTCATTACAGTCACCTCATGCTGCACACTGTCATTACGCCAGATAGTAGACAGAGCGGGGGAGAACAATGCTTTTAATGAACGCAGATTTACTGAAATCAAAAGTAATGTTTGAAGGAGAAACATGCATTTTACAGGAATGGCAGTGGATCTTCTTGAACCATTCTGTACAATACCTGAGACACCACAGGCAACATTGGAAAACAATCCACTCAGCCACTGCCAGGATGATATTGATCACCATATTACATCAATGTAATTCAGAACACATTGTAGAAGGAAAGAGCCTTTCTTATTTCAAGCCACAAGCAAGTCAAACTCACAACGGTAGTGGAGCAAAATAATTAACGTTGCTCATCATAAATTCTGTCCAAAACAGTTAAACTGCTGTTGGAATTCTGAAGAAGAGTCATACCGGACACAAAATATTGATTCATTTTGTCTCTCCACTGATGCTGTCAGACCTGCTGAGTATCTCCAGCATTCTCTGCATTTGTTTCAAATTTCCAGCATCTGCAGTATTCTGCTACCGGCCTGCACTTGCAAGTGGGTTCTGAATATCCCGCAAACAGACCACACAATGAATTAAAAGAGCTGCTGGAATCACAGCTGCCACTGCAGAAAAGTTCTGAAGATTTCCATTAACTGTGAAAGCAATTTGTCCTCTACAGCATCTTTGCTAATGTAAAACATACACAGCATCTGTTTACTTAGCAATATAAGAACCTAACCTGCATGCGGTATTACAAATACTCTTGTTAGACATGTTAGATAATTCCCAAGGATTTTAATATGTTAATGTTATTTGAATGACATGAGATAAAGCAGAAACTTAATCTCATCCCACACCAAATTGCTAATGAAGTTTCCAAGTTCTAACAGTTTAATTTAATTCAGCAAGCAAGTGCAGGGTTTTAACTGAGATGGTCTATTTTATATTCGTGCCTTGCTGCTTTTCCTTTGCATCCCTCTTCATTTTCTGAGCATCATGACTTCTGGAATGTTTTTGCAGGTGATAGAAACATTCCTGCATCTCTTCCAGAGTGTTTGCTCTTCATGTATGGCATCAAAAATTGTTGAGATTTCTTCATTATGTCTTCAGCTCTCTCAACCCACACCCTGCTACCCCTGCTGCCCCTGCTCCCCGCCTTCCACCCCGCCCCCCATTATGTCATATTGAATTGCTTACTCTCTCCTCTGATCATTCTTCAGTGATTTGTGGTCATTTCAGTTCACCACTGGATGCCAAGCAATCCATCCCATTATGCCAAAGAGATGTGACGGTGTCCTTCAGCAGTGAAACCCACAGGCTGGATCTTCATTCATAAAATGAATAAAGCCAAGCTCAAAGCCTGCATTTAAAAACAAAGTATTGGAGAATTATTCAGAGATGGTAGGAACTTCAGATTTCTGAAGAAGGGTCCAGACCCAAAACGTCAGCTTTCCTGCAACTCTGATGCTGCTTGGCATGCTGTGTTCATCCAGCTCTACACCTTGTTATCTCATCTACTGGAGAATTATGTTTGATTAAGTTTGAATGGAGCAATTGAAATTGGTCCAGTTTTAACATAGTTGATATCAAAGAGTGGATCAAATCATGAAAGGTTGATTGGGGAACTCGATCAAGAACAGTTTGTTTCAGTACTTTCACTAACCCTCTCAGAACATTGCAATTTTAAAAGTGATTTGTTTGCTCCAAATTCCTTTAATATTCTATTTTATAAGTCCTTGTTTTTTTTTACTTTCAGTGAAGAACATTCTCATTTGATTCTATGATAGTTGCATGGATTGCCAACTTAGCCTCTAAATCATTATGTTGTGAGCTGACACTCTGAATTGATCGGAATTGAATTAGACCTACTGTCACATGTACTTAAATAAGAATGGATAGAAGCTTACAAGTAACCACTTACCGCGCCATCTTAGGTACAGATTCTTCAGTCCAAGGTCGTAGGAAAAACCATTAGAAAGATAAAGTCCAGCCTTACAGATTGTAGGAACAAATTAGAAAATAGAGAAATAAAAAGTTCAGACTAATGGTCCATCCAACACGGTCCGCACCAGCACCTAGCTTCCAGGCCACGCTGGTACTTAGCCCTGAGTCCATGCCAGGCCTTGAATCCAGACCATACCAGCCTTCACCTCGAGGGTCTCCAGGCCAGGAAACTATTTTGGAATCACTTTTAGGCTAGACATCCATGCTGAGGCCACGCCTGCTGAAAGATCACCATGTGCTGCCAAGAAACTGCCATGTCAGGCCGAAAGACCGCCATGCCAGACTGGGAGACCACCACACTGGACCAGGGCAGTTCTGCTCTGTTGGAAGTACCATCTTTAATGTTAAGCAAAAGCGCATTTGCCAGTTAAAATCAGTGCAAAAGATCCTTTAGCAATAAGGTAAAATTAAACACTAAAAGTTCAGTCACAGCAGACCATTGAGCTGTTCTCTCCTTAGATAGAGGTGACTGGGGTAATCTAATCTGAGGGCCACCATGCTTAGGCAAGGGGAGAGCCTGAGATCTGGGACCTCAGCTTTTACCTTTAGCAATATCTGAGGCAAGGGAGCTCTTCAGGTGTCCTGACACCATTGAGTCTTCACCCAACATCTGTAGTCTCAGCTATCTGAGTCCTTACTTTGCAATTTGGGGTATCCTGAGGAAGAAAAACCTTGTGCAAATGCAAACACTTTGAAGTACCTTCTGAGAAAGTCTTGAATTAATATAATTTCCTGGTGAATTTCATTGTTGCATTTCTTTTATTATTTGAGATTGTTTACATGATTTTTAAAAATGTAGATGGTATTGTGCCTTTAAAGGACTTAAAATTTTATAATCTCATTTGAAAAATTAAAGACTAAATTTGTTCCATGCATTAAAGCTAGCAAGTACACTAAGTTTGAGCTAATGAATAGTCAGTTCAGGCATTAGCAAAACATTAATGGATTTTTATTCACGCTCCAAGCATTTATTTCTCCTGACCTAGCTGAATTAATACACCACAAGGCACAAGCAAATTAAGCTGAATTTGGAAATTTGCTTCCAGCTGGCAATCCATGCTGCATGCGATGTTATGATCATAGTAAAAATGGACTATCCATTTTCAATGTCCATCTGTTATTTTTAATACCTGGGACGCTTAATGGACTAAAAATGGTTTTCAAAAAAAGGGATAAACACTAACCTGAAAAAGCTACCGTAAATAATTAACCACCAATTGAAGCAAATCCAGGGATCCTATATGGAATGAACAAAACTGGCAGAATTGAAATTACCACTTTAGCTAAAAATTGAAACCAGGCAATTGAGTCAGCATCAAGAAATTTACATCTCTTGTTTAATTCACACTTGCATAGCGAGCGATTAAACATTATTCATGAAATATTCAGTTCAAAGGACAATTGAGCAGAACCTGGAGTGCATAAATGGATAGTATCAACTGCTGCTTTGAGCAGCAAAGGAGAGAAAACAAAAAAGTGAACTGATAACCAGAAGAAGCTAGAAGTCTTCCTCTCTTTTCTTGCATCATTCAATCCCAAAACCGGTGTCTATTGAAAAAGACAACTTAGAACAAAAGCCATTCACCAACAACTCAAGATCCACAAACTGTACCTGTGTTGTAGATTACGAGTCACCAATAAACAATTGGCCTCAAGTTTAACTTCTAACAACTTAAGCACTTTTCTTCTCAGAAAAAACGCTGTGCAGCATATTTTTCCTATCCATACCATTTACGTTATTCTCTGTTTCAATGTGCATCTTTAATGCTGTATTTGTATGAGATTTTGGAGTTAGTAAGCAATAAAATTCTTTTTTTAAAAATTTGAGGAGTTCCGTACTGATTATAAAAATATCGGCCAGCTAGGACTCATAGAATATCAGTTCCTTGATTGGGCTCTTAATCTGGTCCAATCAGGGTGCCCTGGCTGACATAAATTGTCAGGGATGTTTGGCCAGCTGAACGCCTAACTCAGTTTGACACAGTATTATTATCTAAGGCTATGCATTTGTAAGTAAAGGGTGATTGCTGATGAGACGTCAGCCTCTGAAGAGTTATTTCATCTTCATTCTAATTTCATCAATTCTTTTTAATTGTAAGGTACAAAAGCTACATGTTAAAGAAGAAATCAAGAATATTTGTCGCAACTGACCAAGAAGGAGTAACAAAGAGGGGAACCAACATCCCCTCTCCTTCTGATATTAACAGGGGTCTATTCCGAGACAATGCTGAGAGCGATGGTAAAGGCCCAACATGATGTGAAGGAGAAAACACCATAGAAAGTGTAGAGAGAAATCTAACACCTTCATAGGTCAGAAATCAGACGACACCAAGTTATAGTTCAACAGTCTGATTTGAAATCACAAGCTTTCAGAGTGTCGGCCTTTCATCAGGTGACTTTAGCCAAAAAAGACGCAATGCTATGAAAGCATGTGATTTCAAATAAGCCTAAAGAACAAAGAACAAAGAAAATTACAGCACAGGAACAGGATCTTCGATCCTCCAAGCCTGCACCGACATGCTGCCCATCACAACTAAAACCCCACCGCTCTTCCGGGGACCGTATCCCTCTATTCCCATCTTATTTATATATTTGTCAAGACACCCTTTAAAAGTCGTTACAGTATCTGCTTCCACTACCTCCCCCGGCAGCGAGTTCCAGGCACCCACCACCCTCTGTGTAAAAAACCTGCCTCATAACTCACCTTTAAACCTTGCCCCTCGCACCTTAAACCTATGGCCCCTGGTAATATTGGACTATAACCTTGGGTCATCTGCTTTTGACCTTGTCCACCCCAGTCTAATACCAGCACCTCCACATCATAACTTCTTCATAAATGTTGCATAAGGAGGAAGCAAGAGTCATAAAGCTCAAGACCAATGGAGAAGGACATAAGGGCACAAGTATCTAGAAAGGTTAAATTATGACATCAGATTACATGCACTTAATCTGCCTTCCTCAGGTTAGAGGATTGACAGGTGATCTGATCATGGTGTTTCAAGTCTCAAATCCATTCAATAAGTGGAAACCTTTGCTGCTGGTGGTAGAAGCAAAAACAAACAAAACAAAAAATGTTAAAAATAACGTTAGGCCATTCAGGAGTGAAATGAGGAAGCACACATAGGACAGTGGAAACTTTGGAACTTGCCACAATATGGATGCTAGCACAACTGTAAATTTCAAGGCCTGGATTGAAGGATAATTTGGCATCAAAAAATGGGGACTTAAAAGAGGAAAATAGACTTGAGTTACCTATCAATCATAATTTCATTGAACTAGTAATACAACGCCACAGGCTAATGTTCTGGAGACATGGGTTTGTATCCCACCGTGGCAGATAGTGAAATTTGAATTCAATAAATAATCTGGAATTAAAACCTAGCCCATTGAAGACCAGATAACAATTGTTGTAAAAATCCATCTGTTTCACTAATGTCTTTTCAGGAATCTGCCATCCTCACCTGCTCTAACTTGCTAATGACTCAAGATCCACATCGTTATTTTCACTGTCTTCTGAGATGGTCATTTCCGAAAGGACGTAGCTTCTAGACTGTGTCTGTTCCAAATGGTAAGCAAACTAACAAAGGGGCAAAATCCACCTGACCTCAGTCTCACCACTATACTTATCACAGGTGCATCTATGCATGACAGTACAAATTGGAGTGAGTTCCTATAAAGATGAAGTCTTGTTTTCACATTGAGGGTAGTTTCTATTATTTTGCCTGGTGCTATCAACATGCCAAATGGAACAGTTTTGAACAAAGTCAGTAATCAAAACTCAGCATCCATGAGGCACTGTAGACCATCTGCAGCATCAGAATTGCATTCAACCACAATCTGTAATTTCAAGTGCCTGCATATTCCCCACTCTACTATTACTCTCAGGCTGGTAATTCAATCCCGGTTCTATGAAGATTGAAAAAGGAAGTGCCAGGAGCAAGACCACATGTATTTAGTACAAAGAACAAAAACAAAAAACAAAGAAAATTACAACACAGGAACAGGCCCTTCGGCCCTCCAAACCTGCACCGAGATGCTGCCCGTATCCCTCTATACCCATCCTATTCATGTATTTGTCAAGACGCCCTTTAAAAGTAACTATAGTACCTGCTTCCACTATCTCCCCTGGCAGCGAGTTCCAGGCACCCACCACTCTCTGTGTAAAAAACTTGCCTCGTACATCACCTTTAATCCTTGCCCCTCACAACTTAAACCCATGGCCCCTGGAAACTGACTCTTCCACCCTGGGAAAAGCTTCTGACTGCCCACTCTGTCCATGCCTTTCATAATCTTGTAGACCTCTATCAGGTCACCCCTCAACCTTCGTCGTTCCAGTAAGAATAACCCAAGTTTCTCCAATCTCTCCTCATAGCTAATGCCCTCCATACCAGACAACATCCTGGTAAATCTTTTCTGTACCCTCTCCCAAGCCACCACATCCTTCTGGTAGTGTGACAGCCAGAATTGAACCCAGGCTTCATAGCTATGTGCGCCTAGCCAAACTCTTCCACTGCAAATCAAACACTGGCACCTAATCAACATGGTGGAAAATTGCCCAGGCCAACCGTCTGCACAAAGAGCAGGACAAATCCGATCTAACCAATGATCACTTTATCAACCTAGTCTCAATCTTCAGACAAATGGTGGAAGGGGACACTAACAGCGCTATCAAATGATTAACATGCTAACTGAGGTTCAGTTTGTATTCTCCCTGGACCACTCAGCTCCTTGTGATAGCTGGTACAAACATTAATGAAGCAAAAACTGCAGAGGTGAGATTGAGAGTGACTGCCATTGACATCAAGGCAACATTCAACAGAGTGCAGTACCAAAGGATCCTGGCAAATCCCTCTCTCCACTGGCCACTTACAATATATACAAGCCCCTATGCACTCACATGATAAAGAGCTACTGAAATTTCTAGCCCATTATGACTTGTCTACTTGAGCTGTTACTCACTGTTGTTTTTCCTATCAATTTTATTCACATTGTTTCATTTGCCTTCTATTCATTGTCTCTAACTTTACCCGAGAACATTGAGTTCTATCCTGGTAAAACTAAAATCAATGGGAAGCAGGGAGAAAACAGCAGTCAGTTTCACACCCCATCCATTCTCTCCCAAATATAAAATAATGTTTTGATACACTAGTGTCTGTTTTCATAAAAAAAACAAGATCAATTGCACTGCTGTAAATTTCTGATGATGAGCTGAAACTGAAGTTGAACCAGAACTGAAGCCAAAGTCCAAGCTCTCAACGCCACTTCTCTTTGCCAAGTTTTGGCCCTACAGAGAATAGTACGGATTCCTGCTGCCATGTCACCAACTGCTCTCAATGTACTTAAGTGTGATGAAATCAGCAACTGCTACACCTCTGGTCATTACCTGCTAACCATAGAGTTGAATTGCTGGTAATTGTGGAAGTGTCTGTGGACAATGTCAGGTAAAGTTAGGGACGATGAATAGAAGGCAAATTGAACGAGCTGAATGAAATTGACAGGAAGAACACAAGAGTGAATTAGTTCTCAAGTAGACAAGTTACAATGGGCTAGAAATTTCTGTTGATAGTATTTATCATATGAGTGCAATAGCTTTCATTCTAAACGACCTAATGTCTCCACTGAAAGTGGAGAGATGCATTTGATCTGAGCACATTATGGATTCACACAGAATATTGCTCACAGTCAATTTTCAGCTGAACACAAACACAAAACTGACTGGTGTTGAACATTTGGGAGACCATGTTACAAAAAAAAACTCATCAATTTCACAATGTATATCACACATATTTAATACCAACAGTGTTTGAAGAGACTGAGCTCAAAGCTGGTATTTATTAGCATTGGAAATTAGTTGTTTTATTTATGAATTAATGCGAGATATAAAAAAGGCAATTAAAAAGGTTAATAGACTTCTGGCCTTTATCTCAACATCTATCGTTGGACAAGAACTTGAAATGATACAGAGCCAAGGCAGGTGACTGGAGATACAGACCAGCCATGAATGGTGAAACAATCCCAAGAGGCTGAACAGCTACTTTTGCCAATAGACTTCTAAATTAAGTCAATTTAATTTGAGTACTGTAATTCTATTGTTAAACTGGTATAAACTTTCTCCCAAATTACCAGAAGATTAATTCTATTGTGTCTCCTCAATTGCAATCCCTTTCTCTGTAAGTGCCAGAATTCTCTGGGATATTGGTGTTCCTCTAATTTTGGCCTCTTGTACATCAACAATTTCCAGCTTTGGTGGCTACACCTTTAGTAACCTGGGTCCTAAGCTCTGGAATGTCATCTGCACACTTCTCTGCTTCTCTATTTCATTCTTCTCTTTTCAGGCACTCCTGAAAACCAATTTCTTTGATAAAGCTTTTGGACATCCAACCTAATATCTCTTCACTCTTCTCAGTGTCTTTCCTTGATCCATAATTCTCCTGTGAAGTGCCTTGGGAAGATTTATGAGGCACTATGCAAATAAAGGTTACTTCCGTAATACATTGAATTTTCTTGTCAGAATTTGCTTCACCAGGAACCTTCATAGTATTTCTCCCACTCATTCGCTGAACATCTGAAATTTTTGTGCTGACATAGCAAGGAAATTTTTGAGGAAATTTCCAACAATTGTCTTCTTTAACTTTGAACATTAGGGTATAATTGATATAGCTATTGATCCACTATTACTATTAAAAGAACGAGATTGATTCTTAACTCAGAGCTTAGGTGTAAAACTAGCCTTGCAGGTTAGTCGTCCGTTAGAGAATATATTTGCTTTTCAGATCGATTAAATTAAAATCAGGCAGCTTTGTAACAGGTTGCCATGAGACAATTGCAGTTTCTCCATTGTTGTCAAGGTTACTTAGGGGTCATGGCCCTGGAATCTGTAGGAACCAATCACCTGGCTATGACTGTCTTTGAATTAATCTTTTGCAGGCCAAAGGGTGGGTTGATCATCCAGTTTAGGAGAGCGGGCAGATTCCTGATCCTGAAATGTCAATAGGATGACCTTTAACACAGCTGGAGCTGTTGCTTACAATACAGGTGAAAAGAGAGGGGAAGTCTTTATTTTGATGTTTCCGTTCTATAACTTTTCATAGATTTCAATTTTAAAACTAAGGTCTCAGCAGTTAGGCCTCCATTGTGAAGAAGAATCCTTTTCACAGATAGATCTGCAGCCATAGCTGCAGTTCAGCAGGTAGAGACAACCTCAAATCTGACTGGACCTGTACCCCAATCTCCAAGCAGCTGGCCTAGTTGCCAATGGTAACATGGTATGAGGCTGGATGAACAGCCTGGGAACCCTGCAGCCCAATGGTATCAATGTGGATTTCACAAGCTTCAAAATCTCCCCTCCTCCAACTGCATCCCAAAACCAGCCCAGCTCATCTCCACCTCCCTAACCTGTTTTTCCTCTCACCTATCCCCTCCTCCCACCTCAAGCCCCACCCCCATCTCCTAACATCATCCCGCCCCCTTGACCTGTCCGTCCTCCCTGGACTGACCTATCCCCTCCCTACCCCCCCACCTACACTCACCTTTACTGGCTCCATCCCCGCCTCTTCGACTTGTCTGCCTTCTCTCCACCTATCCTCTCCTCTATCCATCCTCTATCCGCCTCCCCCTCTCTCCCTATTTATTTCAGAACCCTCTTCCCCTCCCCCATTTCTGATGAAGGGTCCAGGCCCGAAACGTCAAGCTTTCCTGCTCCTATGATGCTGCTTGGCCTGCTGTGTTCATCCAGCCCCACACCTTGTTATCTCGGATTCTCCAGCATCTGCAGTACCTTTTATCTCTAGTTGCCAATGGATTGGATGCTTGCAGGCCATTTTGAACACTCCAATTAACCTCAAACAATGGTCCTGACTAACCTAAACCTACTGACAGCAGTTAGCCCATCTGACGCTAATCCTACCAACCAGGAAAATAGCCCAAGAGTAGGATACTGCCAGAAACCAGTATGCTGATCACTGTCATGAATTTTTGTGCCTTGCCCTTCCATCCTCTCCGTAGTCACACCCATAATAGAGGATAAAATCCTGGTCCTACCCTCTGATGGATATTTTTAGGAGTTCCTTGAGCATAGTTTGGCTGGAGGATAGTAAATGCCATCTAGATATCCCTATTTGCCTATAAGAAGGTCATGGTGAGCCATCTTCTTGAATACTGCAGTCCACCTGGTACAGAGTTGCATGAGTTTGATGTAGGGACAGTGAAAAATCAGCAACGTATTTCCAACTCAGAGGTTCAAACTAATTCTCTGGACACATGAGTTTCAAAATTTCATTAAGGCAGGTGGTGCAATTTAAATTCAATTAATAAATCTAGAATGGAAAGTTAGTCTCAACGATGGTGACCATGAAACTGTCATTGACTGACATGACGATCCATATGTTTCATGTCCTTTAAGAAAGAAAATCTGCTGTCCTTACTTGGTCTGGTGTACGTGTGACTCCAGACGCACAACTTGACCCTTAACTTCTCTTATAAATGGCCTAGCAAACCATTTCATTCAAAGGCAATAAGGAATGGTCAACAAATGCTGCTGGCTTTCAATGACAGAATAAAGTCACTTCCCACATCAAATCCCATTTCATCTCCACTGCACCCCTGCATCCCCAACATGCCTGGCCTGCATCCTTCATCCAGAATCAGGAATTTTGGCTCTGTGTTCAAATGCAATAATTCTCATGAAAAACTAGCAAAGAATTTTGTTTTGATGGACAAACTCCAAGTAAAAGCAGGTAGGGAAAAGGATTATCTTTGGAGAATAGCTTCATTGACATAATGAAATGCACACTTTGGATTCTACAGTTTAACAAATATATGTTTTGTTTCATACTCATCAATGTTAACATCCACATTTTGCAAATTTGCCTGTTCCCTGTACTGCACTGATGCAAATTGTCTTGACAAGATTTATGTTATGGTGATTTAGTAGGCAACAATATCTGAGCATCAGTGGCTTTTTGGTACAATAATTCAGAATGGAAAAAATGCAAATACATCATGTTATATAAAATATTTTCTTACCATTACAAATTGTGCTGTTTTTAAACCAGCTTGAATGCACATTAGTGCTGATACAACTGCTGGTAGAGAATTTATTGTCAGCTTGCATATAAACATCCTTACACATGAGCATATGAGTCTGGATCAGAAGTGGGACACTCAGACCTTTGAGCCTGCTCCACTATTCAATCTGATCATGATAATCTAATTACTCAACAATCCTACCTATCCCCGTGATAACATTTCACTCCTTTGCTTTCGAAGATCTGCCTACTTCTGCCTTGAAAATATTCAAGGACTCTGCTACCACTGCCCTTTTGAGGCAAAGATTCACAGCCATCTCTGAGGAAAAAGAATCTCTTATCGCTGTCTTTAATGATAACGCCCTGTTTTTAAATAGTGACCCTAGCTCTAGACACTCTCACAAGAAGAAATGTATTTTCTATCAATTATCGTCAGGATCATTTATGTTTCGATTATGTCACATCCTACTCTTCTAAACACCAATGGGTACAAGCCTAGCCTGCCCAAGCCTGTCACTTAAGACAAACTGCCTATTCCAGATATTAGTCTAGTAAATCTTCTCTAAACTATTTCAATGTATTTATATCCTTCCTTAAATAAAGAGCACAGTACTCTACACAATAATTCTCACCAGTTCCAAGTGTAGTTGCAACATAACCCCTACACTTATGTCTTCAATTTTCCTCACAACAAATGTTAACCTAGCTTTTCTAATTACTTGCTGTACATGCATATTACCCTGGTGTGATTAATGCACAAAGATACCCAGATCCCTCTGCAATTTCTCACCAGTTAGATGATATGTTTTTTATTTACTCCACCTGTCAAAATAACAAGTTTACATTTTCTTATATTTCTATGCCATATAGGTTCATTTGACCTATAGACAATCTTTAATCACCTCCTTCTGTTCTATTCACAACTTACTTTCCTCCCTACCTTTATGTCATCAGCAAATTTAGGATACATACATTCCATCATTTCATTAAGCAATTTATATAACTTGTACTGTGTTGAAGTGCTAACACTGTTTGGTTGATGGGAGCTATAAAAGCTCTTTGGAGAACATTTTCCTCCTCAATAAAATTTGGAAATCTTACCCTCATATGAAACCTGGACAGAAGTTTTGGTTCAGTTGGTAGCGCTCAGTCTGTCCTGGTCCATCCAAGTCGATGCTACGGTCAAGAAAGCACAACAACACATTTACTTTCTCAGGAGGCTAAGGAAATAAAGCATGTCCCCAAAGACTCTTACCAAATTTTAAAGATGCGCCATAGAATGCATTCTATCCAGATGCATCACGGTTTGGTATGGCAACTGCTCTGCCCAGACAAAAAACAACAGAGAGGCGTGAACACAGCCCCGTCCATCACGCAAGCCAACCTGCCATCCATTCACTCCATCTATACATCTCACTGCCGTGGGAAGGCAGACAACATAATCAAAGATGCCTCACACCCCAGATATAATCTTTTCTAAACTTCCATCGGGCTGAAGATACAAAAGGTTAAACACACGTACCAACAAATTCAAGAACAGCTTCTTCCCTCGTGCTATCAGACTTCTGAGTGGACCTCTCAAATTTAAACTTTAAATGTTGATTTCACCCTTTGTGTACCTTTTCTGCAACCATAACATTGTATTCTGTTCTATTACCCTAATGCACTTTGTATGGTATGATCTGCCTGTACTGCACGCAAAACTTTTCACTGTACTTAGGTACATGTGATGATAATAATAAATCAAATCAAATCAAATCAAAACATGCCTCTGAATCTCTAGCTCAAGTCTCACTCCAGGATTTGAGTACTAAAATCAAGGGTGACACTCCAGGGCAGTGCTAAGATAATACTACACTGTCAGAGATGCTGCCTTTTGGATGAGATTTTAAAGTGATTCCTCATCCATTTCCCTGGTGTATGTAAAAGATCTTATATATTGAAGGAGAGAAAGGCCTGGGCCCTGGTGTCCTCGGTGAATATCTGTCCTTCAGTCAACAACACTATTACTGATCATTAACATTTTGCTGATTGTGAGAATGTGAAGTACACAATTTGGCTGGTGGGGTTCCTACATTGCAAAGTGATTACATTTTAAAATACTTCATTGACTGTAAAGCACATTGAAATATCTGGTAGTGGTGAAAAGCATCGCCTATGTCTAAGTAATTTTTTTTCTTCTTTTACAATTTCTCAGCAAAATTTAATTTTTGCCTACCAAATTAAAATGAATGGAGCATCTACCAACTGTAAAAAAGAAAGATTCCATTCAATAATCCCCAAATATGAAAGGTCCACACCAGGCAAAATTCAGAAACTTTGAAAGAATATCTCTTAATTTTGCCTCAGCTACTTTATGATCAAACAATAGGTTTGCCAGCTCTGTCCGCACAAACTAATTTTTTAATTCTGGAAAGATCGAATCCTTTCTTCGTGTAATTTTGATTGTGGATTGAAATGAGACAAGGGCTGTTTTAAAAAAAAACAAGGATAGTGGAAGGAATTGCTGAACTTTTTAAAAGCAAATTACCCAAGCTCCTTGTAAAAGTTGTATTTAAACTGATGCTTTAAAAAGAAATCATTCTTGAATTGCGGGTGTCGCAGACTGGGCCACCATTTATTGCCCATCCCAAACTGCCCTTGGGAAGGTGCTGGTTTAAACTTTAAGATCTGGACGTTTTTCTTGCCTTTTGTCTTTCTTTTATTTCTGCTGTTTTTGTTTCAAATTCCAGTTTTGTAACCAATATGGTGCTGGAGAATGGCGACTTTGTGCACTTTTCACTGTACTCACGCATTCCTGTACTTGAGTACACAAGACAATGAATTCTAATTATAGTTAGAATTTAGTGTAGGTAGCTCTACAACGCTATTGGGAGGGAGTTCCAGAGTTTTGACCCACTGATATTATTAAGCTGGAGAAAATTCAGAAAAGATTTTTGACAGGATGTTGCTGGGAATGGAAGATTTGAGTTATTGGGAGATGCTAGATAGGCTAGGACTTTTCTCACTGGAGGGTAGGAGGTTGAGGGGTGATCTTGTGGAGGTTTAAAGAATCATGAGGCTTATAGAAAACGTGAATGGCAGGTGCTTTTTTCCTAGGGTGGGGCACTTCAAGACGAGGGGGCATATTTTTAAAGTGGGAGAAGGAAGAAATAAGAAAAGATGAGAGGCAACTTTCTACACAGAGAGTGGTTTGTGTGTGGAATGAACTTCCAGAGGAAGTGATAGATGCAGATGGCGTCGCAGCATTTAAAAGACATTTAGATAAGTACCCAAACAAGAAGTGTTTGGAGGGATATGGGCCAGGCAGGTGGGACTAGTTTAGTTTGGGATCATGGTCGGCATGGACTGGATGGACTGTATGACTCTAACTCTATGACTCTGAAACTTTCTTATGATTGTTATAACTGAGTGGAAAGCAATTTCCTTCCTTAAAGTTCATTAGATTTTTGTGACTATTAACAAATGCTTGTGGGCATCATTACTTTTAATTCCACACAGAAAATTACCTGAATCTCCAGAATACTAGTCTAGTGATAATACTGCTACTCCATCTCCTACCCCTAAACAGTTTAAGAAATGCGAGGGATTGTTTATAGATAGGCCATACCAGGTCAGGAGGTATGAAATGATGGAAGAAGGCAGTCTTGACAGTGTAGCAATCAGACAGTTACCTTAGGGTCAAGTTGGATGGCAATATCTGAAACTATCATCTTCAGCATCATTAGTCACTGGCCAAGGAGAGGGAGAGAGAGTTCAGAACGGAAAGCAACAGTCTTCGAAAATTTTAGATGAAGGAATTATCTGTTCATCCGGTAATGGGCTTTTGATATGTAACATGACAATGGATGCAGAGAAATACTGGGCAGAATTTCCCTGGTCCCACAGAGATGGTTTAGGACTCAGCACTGAGAGTAGGGTTTGTGAATAGCATTGCAGGTGGGCCAGAGGCAGAGTCAATAGGGCAGCTGCTTTTACTCTGGCTGTCTCCAACATACAGTCAAAGGCACAGTGCCTGATTGAGGCACCTAACATGGGGAAGACCAGTCCTTCTAAGAGCAATTACACCTGACCTTGGTGCTGACCTTTACTCCCTTCCTCTTAAACCTCATAATATTAATCTCTATCCCACGGCCCCCATCTTACCCTGGCACACCTTGTGGCCCAGGATCCTCTGTGATTCTGGGCCTCTTCCTACCAGCATTGTTGGCAGCAGCCATGGCATCAACTGGCTTCTGATTGGAAGGCAGCTCCGTGGGATAGGGGCAAGGTGACAGTGGGGTCTTCTGCCTGGGGTCCTTGATTCAGGGGAAGGCCCAACACTCACTTAAGTGACTGATGGACAGTCAATGCTGCAGGAATCCTGCAAAGAGGTGATGTGGGCCTCTCTCTAAGAGGCAAGAATCCCATCATGTGCACTAAATATTATCGTAGAAGTCAAATAGTCACAACTAGAATGAAAGTGAAGCTGATTCTATCAGTGTTCTCATGCCTTAACCACAAAAGAGAATGATATCTCTGAATAAGTTTAAATAGTATAGTAAAGGTAGCACACAATTTTGCAGCTATCTTTATTACTACTTGGATTAACTATAAATTTCTAATGATCCCATAATTTGGAAACTATTTCTTTAGACTGTAAATTCATGCATGCTGCACCACATTTCAAAAAAAAAGGAAAAGTCAGGGAGTTATAGCACAGTTAGTCTTACATCCGTTTATGGGAGATTGAGAATACATAAGGAAGCAGCACAAATAAAAGGATGGATTGCCTATAATCGTGGGTTACAGCTCAACCTGACCATCAACAACTGCTGTTCAAATGCAAGATGGCTTCCCACCATGTAGCACATTGATTTCAGTCATGTAATTGCAGAATGCAGCTACTAAATAACTGTGGAGGGTCTGGGTCAGATGTTTTATTGTGGGTCTCTTTTTGGTTGCCATTTCTTTCATGGTTTATTATATTTATTGTTTCTGTAAGTTTTTTAAAAGTTTGTACTGTTTTATGATATTGTAGGTTTTAAGCCATATAGATTTTTTCACGAAAATTAAATAAAAATCAGATCGTACTTGCCATTAATTTCTCTACTGTGCTTTTTTTGTGCTTTCTTTTAAAGCATGGGTTGCTGATTACATTCAATGCTAAATGATACCTTTGAGATCTTCAACTATGCCTTTGAGAGCTTCCCTGAGCTTCATTTCAATAGCTTTGAGAATTTTCAATGCCTTATGTGAAAGCTTGTGGTTATCTTTGCGAGCTTCGCTGCTTTGACACCAATGAGAGTGTATTCAATACCTGGCTGTCCTACTAGTCTTTGATGTCTATGAGTGCTATCATTCAATCCAAAATGAGAACATTTGACAGTGAAGTTATTTGTAACAGCAATGAAAGCAAACCTGACGTCAAAATTTTCTGGTTGAGTTCAGTCCATTATAAAGGCTAGAATGAATGAATTTTATTAGCTGATGGGAGAAGACTGGTATGCATTAATAAAGAGCAGGTCATGCTAAATGAACATGATTGAATTTTTGAAGAGGTGACTAATTTATTCTATGGATGTTAATTGTCATGGTCTTCAGAAAGTATTTAATAAAGAGCTTCATTAAAGACTTATAACTCAAGTTGAAGCTTATCGAATTGAAGACAAGTTATTGATCTGGTATGGAAACAAGCTGAACAACAGGAAGCAAAGCTTAGGGACAATGACAGCTCCTCTAACTGGCAGCATACAATGAGGAGTATCCTGCAAGAATATGTTCTGAGTCTGCTATTATTCTCTGGATATACAAATGACTCATACAATTGGATAGAAAGCCATATTCCTAAGTCAATCAATGATACAATGGTAACAGTATCGTGAATAGTGTAGATAGAAGCATAAAATTACAAACAGATACTGCTCAATTAAGCTAATGGACAAAACTGTGGCCAATGGATTTTCATGTAAGCATATGTGCCCTGGGCATCCACCTGGACCTAAAAAGAATTAACTAGAGGTTTACTGAATTGTGAAAAGCTAAATGCAATGGAGTCCAAAAGGACTTGGAGACCAATGTATATAGATCATTAAAATATCATGAAAATCATCAATAATTCCAGTGGAATTTTGGTCTTAATCCGGAGGATCATAATATAAGGGGTTAGAGCTTAGATTCTCTCAAACAGGATTAACCTGGCAAATATGAATTAAGAAACAAACTACACCTAAGCACCCTGCACTTTAAATGGCTGAAGCACGCAAGACAGATCCCACAAAGACATTAATGTCAACGTGGGTTACAAAAACTCATTAAAATTCTGTCTTCTTTGCAAGGGATCCCAAGTCTTCACTTTCAAACATCTAGGTTTATAACATCCTCGATGACTGCTTATGTCTTTGCAGCTCAATCTCTTCTCCTGAGACTAAGTTTCTTGGACTCTTGAGGCTGCTGCTAAACATCTGACTTTTGGCATAATTCCAGCTGTAATCAGAAAGCCAGCTTCATCAAGCATAAATTTCTCTATGCTCAAACCTTTCTCACCTCCAGCAAGTAAATGCTGCTTGCGGACTTCCTCTACCTCACTCTCAGCTACAATGAACTGTCAATGGCTCCCTAGCACATATTTTTTTAGTTCTAACCTTCCTCCACAGCACAGAGCCACCATTCCTCAGGTCTTCACTTCAGCCTTAATTGTTTGGAGTGTATTAATAGCAGCACTTGTGCTTCATAAATACTTCTTCTATTTTAGCACACTGCTAGCTCTAAGCTGCAACAACCCCCTCTCCCAGCAAACAAGCAGATAAAATAAACCAGAGAACTTTCTGAAACATCATTAAGTTCACTTTTAGGTTAAGAATCCGTCCTGTACGGCTTCTTTTTTAAAATGATAAAGTAAAAGAGATCTATAGTCTTTCGGAGTTCACAGATTTTTAAAGAATAATTTAGATTCAC
Source organism: Ginglymostoma cirratum (assembly GCA_024137785.1). Taxonomy (NCBI): domain Eukaryota; kingdom Metazoa; phylum Chordata; class Chondrichthyes; order Orectolobiformes; family Ginglymostomatidae; genus Ginglymostoma; species Ginglymostoma cirratum. Next base: position 19,417,611 of record JAHRHZ010000029.1, read on the forward strand.
CTTGCAAAACAAACAGTCTCTCTGGACAGTCATTACTGCAGGCCATATAGGCAGCATAAGTCTAGCTCAGCACACCGACTTACTGTTTTGATCCTATCTTTCTAGTTGCAACCATTTAAAGCAACAAGATGACAATCGTTTAAGTGTAATAGAATTTCATGTGCTTCAATTGCCTTTACCCCAGTTTCTACAGTTAAACATTCACTGCTTTAAAGAGATTTTATGCACTAAAAGACACAAATCATTGAGTAGATATTTGCAACAATTGTACAAGCAAGATACCAGGGCGAGATCCTGATTTTAGGTGACAATGTAAAACAGGAACAGCAAGTTGGCATCTCCTTTTACATCTCTCCTGATTTTTGATTTCCATTCAAGAGAAAAGTAAAACAGTCTGCTAATTTATGTTCAGCTAGAGACAAGGTTTGCCACCTTTATGTCTATTCTTAGCTTCAATTTATATTCTATTTCTGATTGGCTTCCCAAAGTGATATTTGTTTCAACATTTGTCCTCACGTCCTTTCCAAGAGGTCGCACCTTAGTTCCAAGGCAACATAAATCATGAAAATGCCTTTTGAGATGAATGCATGTTGTGACAATGCTGCTCATTTCCAATTACTTGTTAAGTAAGTTTTCACTGTCTCATTGCCATGGTTTTGTCAGGACACCTAAACTGAACAATGACTTCTATGTTTTAAAAATCAAATCATTTCCATCCCATTCAATATGAAGTATTGTTAGGAGCATATCTTTTATTTAAATTTCCTCATTCATCACATGTTGGTCGCCAATATAAATTCTCACTTCGTTTTGACTCCACTTCTGGGCACATGGCCAAGGCAGATCCAGAGCCTGCTGTAAATGAAACATGACCTTAAGAGATAGTAGGAACTGCAGATGCTGGAGAATCTGAGATAGCAAGGTGTAGAGCTGGATGAACACAGCAGGCCAAGCAGCATCAGAGGAGCAGGAAGGCTGACATTTCGGGCCTTTTCTGATCAACAGAAAAGGCCCGAAATATCAGCCTTCCTGCTCCTCTGATGCTGCTTGGCCTGCTGTGTTCATCCAGCTCTACACCTTGCTATCTCTAAACATGACCTTAAGACTGGTTTACCGGTCTAGTGAATGTGTCTTTGAACTGTAGATTAAGATGAATGTGCCCTCCTCACAAAATTGGTTTTGGTTCTCTTATTTGGTATTCAGTCTATTAATTAAGCAACAATAAATGAGAAGCCGAACATTTGTCTTGCTTTTCACTTCATCTCCTGCTCAATAAATCTAGGCAACAATTGCTCATTAATTAATTTGCAGTTTCTCATTCAACAGTTCTTGTTGTGCAATGTTATGATGAAGGCAGTTTAAATTCCATATATTACAGTAGTAATTACACTTCTGAAGTGTTTTAGTGGCTAGGAAAAGTTTCGGGATGTCCTCTGATCATGCGTGGTGTTTTATAATAGTAACTTCTTTCCTGTACTTATGGGAAAGTATTGTGTACTAAATCACTATTCAAAAGAATTGTTCTCTCCAAGCCTGAGGTTGAAATTTCAATGCAGTAACTCAATATATTAAAAAGAATTGCAATTTGCTCAATGTTGATTATTATAAAAATGGTTTCCAAAGACAGTACCATACTTGATTCTGAATTTCTATAAAATACTATTATAATTAAAAAATATTTTGTAAGCTTGTTATACCTTGGTTCAGATTGCTCATAAATCCATTATTCAATCTGGATACTACCCAAAGCTTAATGGGACTCAGTGGATACAGTTGCTGAATGACCCTGGTGCTAAACCGTGGAAGGCCAATGTTAGCTTGCCTGTCAAGACTGAATTTGTAGATTTCAGGTAAGGAAATAAGAATGATATCAAGGAATGGTTGGACGCATTGGATACTGCAAATGGGCCCTGATAACTTTTTATTTATATTAATTCATTTTTGTGGGATGTGGGTGTCACTGGCTGGCCAGCATTTATTGCCCATCCCTAACTACCCTTGAGAAGGTGGTGGTGAGCTGCCTTCATGAACTGCTGCAGTCCTCCTGCTGTAGGTTGAACCACAATGTTATTAGGAAAGGAATTCCAGGATTTTGACCCAGCGACTGTAAAGGAACAGTGATGTATTTCCAATTCAGGATGGTGGGCGGCTTGGAGGGGAACTTGAAGGTGGTGGTGTTCCCATAAATCTGCTGCCCTTGTCCTTCTAGATGGAAATCATTATGGGTTTGGAAGGTGTTGTCTGAGGATCTTTGATGAATTTCTGCAGTGTATCTTGTAGATAGTACACACTGCTGCTACTGAGCGTCTGTTTGGCAATAGTACTGAATTCCTGTGCTCCAGAACTTGCCACACCCCTAGCCAAGCTGTTCCAGTACAGTTACAACACTGGAATTTACCCAACAATTTGGAAAATTTCCCATGTATGTCCTGTACACAAAAAGCAGGACAAATCTAACCAAGCCAATTACTACCCCATCAGACTACTCTCGATCATCAGTCAAGTGATGGAAGGCATCATCAACAGTGCTATCAAACAGCACCTGCTCAGCAATAACCTGTTCAGTGAAGGCCAGTTTGGGTTCCGCCAGGGCCACTCAGCTCCTGACCTCATTACAGCCTTGGTTCAAACATGGACAAAAGAGCTGAATCCCAGAGGTGAGGTGAGTGTGACAGCCCTTGATATCAAGGCTGCATTCGACCGAGTGTGGCATGAAGGAGCCCTAGCAAACCTGCAATAAATGGGTATCAGGGAAAACTCCCTGTTGGTTAGAGTAATACTTGACACATAGAAAGATGGTCAAGTTTGTTGGAGGTCAGTCATCTCAGCTCTAGGACACCTCTCAGGAGTTCCTCAGGGTAGTGTCCTAAGCCAAATCATCTTCAGATGCTTCAACAGTTACCTTCCCTCCATATTAAGGCCAGAAGTGGGGATGTTCACTGATGATTGCACAATGTTCAGCACCATTCACGAATCCTTAGGCACTGAAGCAGTCCGTGTCCAAGTGCAATAAGATCTGGACAATATCCAGACTTGGACTGACAAGTGACAAGAAACATTCACACCATACAAATGCCAGACTGAAACTATCACCAACAAGAGACAAACCAATGACCACCCTTTGAATTTAATGGTGTTACCATCACTGAATCCCTCACTATCAACATCCTGGGAGTTATCATTGATCAGAAAATTGACTGGACTCAACACATAAATGCAGTGGCTACAAGAGCAGGCCAGAAGCTAGGAATACTGTGGTGAGTAACTCACTTCCTGACTCCTTAAAGCCTGTCCACCATCTACAAGGCACAAGTCAGGGGTGTGATGGAATAGTCCCTACTTGCCTGTATCAGTGTAGCCCCAACAACACTCAACATTTTGGCAATAGTACTAAAGACTATGCTCCAGAACTTGCCACACCCCTAGCCAAGCTGTTGCAGCACAGTTACAACACTGGGGTCTAAAAAGTGAAAAATCGCCCAGATATGTCCTGTACACAAAATGCAGGACAAATCCAACCTGACCAATTACCAACTTATCCAGAAAGTGAAGAATGTGGCATCAACAATCCAATCCAGTAGCACCTGCTAATTAACAATCTGTTCACTGATGTTCAGTTTGGGTTCTACCAGAGTCACTCAGATCCTGGCCTCATTATAGCCTTAGTTCAAACGTGGGCAAAACAACTGAATTCTAGAGGTGAGGGGAGAGTGAAAGCCCTTGACGGCAAAGTGTGGCATAAAGGAGCCCTAGCTAAATTGAATTTGTTGGAAATCCATGGCAAATTCCCCATTGGTTGAAGTCATATCTGGCATAGGAGAAGATGATCATGGTAGTTGTAAGTCAGTCATGTCAGCTCTAGGACATGTCTGCAGGAGTTCCTTAGGGTAGTGTCCCAGGTCCAACCATCTTCAGCTGCTTCATCAATGACATTCCTTCCATTATAAGGTCAGAAGTAGGGAGATTTGCCAATGGATGCACAACATCAGTGGTTTTCGGAGGTCATCAGTCATCAGATATGCTGGTTGTGGTTGGTTGCCGTTGGTTCTCCTGGTACAGAACAACCCTGTGTCAGCAGGTTTCAGGGAGATAGCTGTGCAGATAGTTCTTGGGGAGAGTAGCTGTTGGGGATTCCTCTTCTGTTGGTAGTTGTGGGGAAGGGTGTCTCTCTCCCAGATCAGAGCCAGCAGTTACACAGACCGTGTGCTCTATTATCACCTCGCAAATCTGTTGAGCTATTGTTCCTCCTCTCGGGGCTGAATGGGCTTCCTGAACCCTGGAGTAGGTATGAATGGCTTTTCCATTGAGGTGAATGGTTTTGATGGGTTTGGAATGTCCAGCATTTCACCTTGGATGGGTATCTGTTCAGTTCACATAGTGGTGTGAAGGTTTTTTTTAACATCCAAGGTGCAATAGGTTTGCTTGTAGCACAATGGTGTGGAATGTTCAGTAACTTTGTGCTTGATCACTGATTGGAATTGAATGGGTTTATACCTGTGTAGGCTCCAAAGAGTCTGAACTTACTGAAATTGTTTGTTTCCTGCAGACTGGCTTGCACTGTTGTTAGCTGGGGCATGAATGGGGGTCTTCCTTTAGTTTCAGTTAGTTAACCCCTGTCCCAGACATCTGCCCCTGGGCTTGTATATTTCCCAGTCTGCCCCAGCCAGCCTCTTCTTGCAGCCCATGGCTTCTGGAGTCCCAGTGACTTTAATCTAACATAATATAATTTCTACAACTCCTGCCTTCGGAGGGGTTTAAGTCCTGGGTATTTCCACAAACTAATGACCCACCTTACAACACCAAATGTACAAGATTGCCTTGTTAGCATAGCACCCATTTAGCTCCTTTCTCCATGAAAGCAAAATATTGTGGATGCTGGAGATTTTAATAAAAGCAGGAAGAGCAGGAGAATCAAAAGAACATAAGATATAGGAGCAAGAGTAGGTCATCTGACCCATCAAGACTTCTTTGCCATCCAATAAGTTCATTGGTGATCTTTTCATGGACTCAGCTCCACCTACCCACCCGGTCACCATAACCCTTAATTCCTTTACCGTTCAAAAATCTATTTTTGCCTTAAACAAACAGTAGGCCTGGTAGAATCAATGGATAGAAGTTAACATTTTGAGTCCAATAACTCATCTTTAGAATGCTCCTTTTTTCCAATATTTTACAAAAATAACCTTTCTTGGTTTCTTGTATTCTGGCTTAGATTCCAGATGAGACCGATCTCAGCTTTAAGATAGTCACATAGCAGGTATTTTCTTCTTCAGGACTGTATGTGTTCCAAGCTGCTGAAAGGCATTCAGCATCATTTCTGCAGCATTGTGCCCTGATGACAGTGTCTATTTAGTTTTCTTCCCTTGAATGTCCTTGAATTTTCTAAACATCAGCAATGTCGTATAACAAGCGTGAACAAAGAAGGATTCTATCCCTCACCTCAGTCAGTAAGCTTTCTGGATTTTCCATCCTTCTAACCTTTGTTACTAAATCCCAAGAAAAGTCAATAATACTCCAGGGAACATTTATATAAAAAGTAGCAAATGTTATGTGTGATTAGAGAGCCAGAGGAAGATATACAATATTTTCAAAAACACAGCCAAATTTTTCTTTGGCATAAGAACTTTGAAAGTATTTAAAGATATGCTGCTTGAGAAGCATTAACTGCTTAGTTGCAAACACTCACAGACATCAGCTGAAATATTTCTTTGATTTTCTCATTTTGCCGAATAGTTTTGCATTAATTATAAAATGACATCCCATGTGTGTGGGTGTTTATCACTTCTTCCTTTCCTTTCCTCCCTTGGCCATTTTAGTCCAGGTTCACTGACTTCCCTATTATTGGCACTGACCTTATTTGTAGAGTAGTGGAGGAGGCGGCATAGTCCTATTAAGTATTGAGCCTCAGGCATGTTTTGAATCCTTTGATTATTACTTTTCATTCTTTTCGGTTCAGTTTTCTCAGTAAGACCATTACCTTCCAACATGTTCAGAGCAAAGCATATTAATGAATTTCGTGCTTTAATCTTACTTCAGCTCTTTTTTGTTATGGGATCAAAAGATCTCACACTTGACCAGAAGGAGACATTGGTGCAATGAGCTGCACTACCCACTCTGTCGTATGCGAACCTTGGAAATTGTTCATGTCACCAACTTTGTTTTGTACTGCTGTTCATACACAGTATGAAAAGCACTGATGTTTGGGGAGCAGAGGTTGCATTGGTAGGCACAATGTTGTACCTTGCTGCAGAATCTAAAGTGCTCTAATGAGTACAATGATAGTCATTTGTCAACTCTTGAAAACCAGAAACCATATCATAATTTATGCTGCTAAGGAACTTAGAACTTCCAGACAGTAGTCATTTTCCTGAGAGGGACTGTAATATCTAGGCGAGGAAGAGTTGGGCAGATGGTAAAATTTCAACACAACTGCCTAAGGAGAACAAGAAGCAGCGTCACTGGAGAATGAAGGAGACGTAGATCACCAGTGCAAATGCAATTTACACCCCAGCATACATTTGGAAACTCACAAAGAAAAACTCATACCCTTACTTGATCAATCGTGGTAGGAGTATTTTTCATGGCCTTACATTAAATATACAAATGAATCGCACATGGCAACTATAATTTAACTTATCCTGCTCACTTGCCTGAATTTTCACTTCAAAGGCAGATGTGCTGAGTTCAAAGATTTCCCAGTTTGGAGCACCCACCTGGGGAGAAAGTGTCCCAAAAGATGGGATCTTCATTCTGGGAATGGGAATGTTGTGAGTGGATGGAGCCAGGCCCACCACCTCAGATGCAAATTGGAAATGGTTTCAGGGTCACTGTGTGGTGAGATTTAGCTGGTTTAAAAGAATCATCACAGTTTTTCTGGGACTTGATCCCAGTTGTTTTCATAAGCATTAAGGCCTCTAAGCCTCACCCCTCACAGTGGCTCATGCTTAGCCACTTCCCATGCCCATACATCCTAAATCACATCAACCCATTGCCCCACCCATCCTATTCCTTCTTACAGTGCATATGCCAACTTCCAAGTTAAGCCAACCCATGTTCTCATTGACTAACTTTGCCCTTCCACCTTCCATGACAGCTGGCCCAGTAACCATCATAGGCAGATCTCAGTAGCCTTGCTTAGGTGTAATAAATCAAAATTCTTAATATCATTACAGATTTCATTATGTAAAAGATTTCTCATTCCTGAAAGCCTGTTCAATATACTTAAAGCTTATCAAGCACTGATTCCATTATAAAAACAAATATTTGTATTTACGACTGCACATCAAAGACAACTCATTCTTCAACAACCTCTCTGAGCTGTGAAACGGACTACTGACCTTATAGACCTTACTGCGGTAATGATAGTTTGTGAAAAGCATTAATAATGCTGTAACAATAGCACTTTGGGTTATGTCAACAAATAGTTTTTAAATTGACAAAACAGATTCTCCCAATTTCCACAGACACGGGAATAATTTTTTTTTAACTCTGGCAGGGTACTTAAATAACTTGAAAATTTGACAATTCCACCCGCCATGACTATCTTTCATGAGCATTTATAATTGCCACAAAAATTGTAGCTCACACACTGTGATACATGACATGCCTTTACTGGCTGTCTCATTCTGCACTTTAGAGTATGGCTTTTTCAAATAAATGCTGAAATTTCTAATATGCAATTGTATTTGAGAGGAAAAAAGGGCTGTAAAAATTTACTTTAAAAAAGTGCTTCTCAAAACTAATGCAAATTTGGGTGTAATTTGTGCCCAGAATGTAGCTTGCAACTGAAACAAAAATTTTACCCCTTTGTGCCTTGCATTTGTTGCCTGGCAACATATGGTCAATGTAATCAGTATAGCAATCATGAGACCTCTGAGAAAGAAGGCCGAGTATAATTGTAGTAGCAATGGAAATGTATTTTTGAGCTATATCAGAAGTTGGGGCACCATATAGAACTGCTAAGGGATGCAAACTAATTTACAGGGTATGGCAGAACTGGGTAAATGATTATTTTCCATCTGTCTATTTTACTGTAGACAATCTTTATGTTCCTGTTATGTACTTGTGGGGCAGTATTCTGTATTGAACGGCAAGATAACTTGAAAATAGACAATAATGTCATTTTTGACAGCTTAAGGAATAGCCATTTACCTTAGAGAAGCAAAGACATGGAGGTAAAGAACTAAACAGCATCCTGGGTTATTCCAGTCCAATAGATTTGGGAGGCATCAATCCATGATACAATTTAATCTGTCTAAGAGCAAGAATAGATCGAGTGTTCGGCCGTCCTATTCTTACCAATGTGCAAGAAACAGTTGCAATATATCACCTGGTAGTACATTGGGTGCACGATTACCTTCACATGCTGAACCAGGGTTTTTGGAATACTCTCTGCATTGACTTCAAAAGGGAAGACGACAACCTCTTAACTGGGGCAGATATTGCATTATACTGAAGGCAGATTTCTTTATAAATAATACGTATGATCTCCTAGACTGTTTTTTATCCCCCTGAGGAGAATGTTGAAGACTACTATTTCTGTCATTAGTCCTGTTTTTCCCTCTGCACTTGCATAGCTATTCTTAGACGTGGCTGTGGAAATCAAGGAAAATGAGGGAGGAAATGTTTAGTCATGTCTCGCAGACGTCATGATAGACCATCTGGATCTTTCCCTGTCCATCAATTTTGCCCATAATTATTTGTCAACATCTTCCACATTTATTTATGTTCTGGAGCACCAGAATTGCCCCGTTTTATTGTGTAAATTTCTTGCAGTAAGGTGGAGAAGTCTGGCATTTATGTATCCACTGTCACATCCACTGAACATTGCACAGCATTTCAAAACCAACAATTTGCTTCTACCGTGTTGTCAGTTTGTTTTGTATGCATGTCCGATAGCTAATTTGTGCACTACAAGCTCTGACCAACAATCTTAGACTCACAGTCTAAGAATAAAGGATAAGCCATTCAGGACTGAGATAAGGAAGAATTGCTTCATTCAGAGAGTTGTGAACCTGTGGAATTCTGTCCCACAGGAAGCTGTTGGGGACAGTTCATTGAATATATTCAAGAGGGAGCTGGACATGGCCTTTGCAGCTAAAGGGATCAAGGGGTATGGGGAGAGGGCAGGAATGGGATACTGAAATTGCATGATCAGCCATGATCATATTGCCAGAAGTCACACAACACCAGGTTATACTCCAACAGGTTTATTTGAAATCACAAGCTTTCGGTGTACTTTTCCTTCATTACCTGATGAAGGAGCAATGTCCTGGTGTTATGTGACTTCTGACTTTGTCCACCCCAGTCCAACACTGGCACCTCCACGTCATGATCATATTGAATGGATGGTGCAGGCTCAAAGGGCCGAATGGCCGACGCCTGCTCTTATTTTTTGTATTTTCTATCATAAGTGAAAGTAGTTAATCTTGGGGGTAATTGTTAAGCGTTAAACATTGACCAAAAGACCGGAAGAATCCATTGATTCCCTTTAAGCCCGCACAGAGGAGCAAGTCAGATGCGCTCCTGGAAGCAGCAGCAACACTGTCCCAGCTCAATACCAAAGCAAAGAGTGAGATACTGCCTGGTCTTGAGAACTATTCCCATTCTAGAAAAATTAGATATTAGGAAAAGTGCTCTTGTAATACATTGCTGTTCAGCAAGTAGACAAAAGGAAACAATTGACGCATGGGCTTAATTGTTAAAATAGAAATTATTTGACTTGTTGCTGTTTTTCTATATGCACATTTTAAACTAAATTAATCTAAACCTCGCACAACACTGTATAACAGATAATTAAGTGAAAATGTGTCCTCCATGCGAATGGTAACTTTGATAATTAATAAATAGATCACTTTATTGAGAATTATGGCATTTTCTCAGCAAAGGCTTTCAAAACTAATGTCTCCAGTTTCGCTTATTTACTTTTGCTAATGCACCTTCCCTTAATTCAAAGGAAAGCATGAGATCATACACTGGATAGTGGATTATTTAATGGCTTCTAGGTTCAAGTCAAGGAAACAGGAACAAAAATGATTCCCTGTCCATCTTCATACTTTAAATTTTCTGATCTATCTGAAGGTAGCTTAGTGCCAATTTTGCCTCTGCCTGAGTCACTGGGATCCTGGACATTCAGTGGTCTCAATTAAGACAAGGAAAGTTTCTGCTATGTGAGAAATCTGCCTGACAGACCTGACAGGGCAGGTTTTGGCTGCAAGTAGGTATGGTCTTCAAGTGACAGGGGAAGGTTCTCTCAGATTTCAGTGACATTGAACATACCCGATTTTAACAATCTCACAACAGCTTTTCACACTGTAACTGCTGATAGGCAACATGACAAAAGTGGGGATCTTGCCAATCCCAAGCTAGGCAGGCAAAGTAAATTTGGTGGTCTAGGATTTCATCCAAGCTATGCATACTGTTTTCAATACTAACACAGGTCAGAGGGTAGGAATGCATTGTTTTGTAAAAGGTAATGGTTAATATTTTATTATTAATAGTATTGCAGTTGTATTAAACTCCACTCAATCTGTTGATGCCACACAGTCCTCTAATGAAGAATCAAGCATACAGTACAAGTGAAGACACAGATGTCATCTCTAGATAATTCTACTTATGTTTTTTATATCTAGTCCTAGCATGCCATAAGCTACACTGCAAATGTTTGTGTCTTATTAGGGGTCTTTAGTGGGTTTATCCTTTACCACCAATAATAAGCAGCAGTGATCTACCTTAATACAAGTCATCGATGGTTGGTACCAAGATCCCAATGCAATATTTTGATCAAAGGAAGACACAGTTGCTGAAATACACGAAGTTAACTATGGTGGATTGAATTATTCTAACCATGGGGAAAAATATGAGACAAGAAATGAATTTGCACATTTAAGAATATTGCCCGTTCAAGAAGACACAGATAGTCAATTAGGAACTGAAATACCTGTGGGAGCAGCAACAGGATAAAAGCACTTCAAATGAAAATCTTCACCTCATAGCTGGTAAGACGTGCAGGGAAAGCAGTGTGGATGAGAAAAAGAGTAAACGCAGACTATAATTGGAAGAGACACCGTTCTTACTCAAGTAGGCACTGTGGGAACAGTTGGGAACTCCAGGGAGAAAAGCTAGAGAGTCCTGAGAGCAAGGGAAGAAAACTTCACAACACCAGCACTAAAACCCAAACTGGAAAAGATAGAAGTGAAAAGTGCATACTTACCTTTCAAACCAAGAATCATCACCATTGTGAGGAGCTTCCACAACAGTAGACAGAGAACGAGTAGAAAATTAACTGATTCTGAGGCCACAGTATTGGATAACCTAGTGTATTTCTGGTGATGAACAGGCAATTTTTTTAAAAATTAAAAGAAGATTCTAATAGAAGAACATTAGGGAATTTTAAGACTTTTAGAAGATCATGATGCTCATTATTTAGACCGCAATTTCAGCAGGAAACTTATATCACTACAGACACAGAAGCTGTTTTGTTTAAAAATGAACAATGGAATACATATTATGCTTTGGGCCAATAACGGTGGGAAACATCCAGTTTGTCTGCATGAAATTGGGAAAGCTCATCTTGGTTGCAGAAAATGGAAAATCACAACTTTGAGTGTTGGAAAAGGTGGGAACACTCCAGTATACTATACAGAGATAAAGTATTGTTATTTAACATAAATTAAATTTTAAAGGGATAACATAGATTTGCTGGCACTTACATTTACAGATTTATTGGAAGGATTTCATACAGAATTAACATAATACAGAATTTAAAAGTTGCAAAGAAAATACTGAAGCATTGATCTATTACAGAAGTACTTAGATTTAAGAGTACTAAACTGAAAAGCATTTATTTGACACAGGAATGTAAGCATGGAGATGGCAGATTACAAAGAGTATTGAAATGCTACAGACTTAAAACAGCTATAAAGGAATAATAATAATAAATAGTCACATGTAGTAATGGAATTTCCAAAAATATTCAATATTGGAGATGGCCCAAATAGAATATATGATTAAACATCTTGGGGAAAACAATTCATGAGATGCAGAAATAAAAACAGAAATCACTGGAAAAACTCAGCAGATCTGGCAGTGTCTGTGGGAGGGAAAAACATAGTTAATGTTCCAAGTCCAGTATGACTCTTAAGTCTCTTGACTAGTTCCACTACAACAACTGGTCCAGAAACAAACTATTGTACATTAATCAGTCAATTTACAACTGGTAGAAATTTTGTTGGGCTTTCTAGATTCGTGGCAGAACTCAAGAAAAAGAAAGAATCTATTGAGTTTAACTATGTTGGTGAAAGAGAATTGTTTCATATGGTTAGCAACAAGGAAAGTACATGGCTTACAGAACTGGTGGAAATTAATTTTATTTTTATAATCAAAAACAGAAGGAGAACTGGGTGAATTCATATTATGATTGTTTTTCCCATCTTAGGATGGAGACACTGTTTGCTTTACCCATTTCTTTTTTTACACACAGCTCTTACTGAAGTGGGCTGAAGGATTTTCCCCAAAATCTGTTTTTAAGATACCTTTTTTTTCAGAATAAACCCACAGCAAAAACTTTTAACACAAAATCGAATACAAGGTTTATTTGTAAAACAAAAATCAAGAATGTAAGGAAATTGCTTTACTCTTCCACACTTAATTAAATTTATGTTATAAATATGTCAGCTATATGACTGTTCAATGACACCCAGTTTGGTTTCCTCCAGGACTACTCAGCTCCTGACCTCATTACTGCTTTGGTTCAAACATGGACAAAAGAGTTGATTCTAAGCGGGAAATGGGAGTGACAGCCTGTGACATCAGGGCTGCATTCAACCAAGTGTGTCATTAAAGAGCCCTACCAGAACTGGAATCAATGGATATTGGGGCAAAACTCTTCACTGGTTGGATTCATATCTGGCACATGGGAAGGTAGTCATGGTTGTCGAGTACTAGTCCTCCAGATATCCAGATTATCCATACCCAGATTTTTGTTGAATTACTCTTCCACAATCTAGCACAATGGGATTCTAACCCAGGTCCCCCGAACATTACTTGGGTATCTAGAGTACTAGTCTAGTGACAACGTCATGAGGCATTCTCCTCGCTCCTACCATTGATGTCTATTGTGACATTAATTCATTTCTGTTGTTCCAAATATGACGTGAATTTTTGTAAAGAGACATTATCTTTGACTTTATCCTTTTTTTCCACTTTGACTGTATTTGCTGCTTTTTTTTAATATGTGTGCATTCTATCCCTTCCTGCCCACTTTGGGCATCATTACCTAATAGCTGCCCGACCATGCCCACCATATCTTTTTGCTTTATAAGCCTACATTACCCTTCTCCAGAACCTATTTGATTCATTAGGATGCTGGTCCCACCACAGCTCAAGAGATGCCGGCCCTACCATTAAAGCTCTCTTGCACAATATTTCTGCTACCAGTGTCTCACTGAAATGAAATGAAAGCCATTCTTCTGACACCAATGTCTAAGCCAGGCATTTAACTCCCTAAACAAAAACAGAAGTTGCTAGAAAAGCTCAGCAGATCTGGCAATATCTATGAAGAAAAAAATCAGAGTTAACATTTCGGGTCCAGTGACCTTTCCTCAGAACCGGACCCGAAATGTTAATTCTGATTTTTTTCTTCGTAGAAGCTTCCAGACCTGCTGAGCTTTCCCAGCAACTTCTGTTTTTGTTTCTGATTTACAGCATCCACAGTTCTTTCAGTTTTTATTTAACTCCTTGACTTTATTTATCCTAAGCTAATACCTCCCTGGCACTGATCATAACCCTGAGATTATTACCTTCAATGTTTAATTTAACTCCAGACTGTTCAAATTCTTTCAGCAGCACTTCTTTTCTAATTCTGTCAATTTTGTTCATACGTAATGGATGATGACTGGATTCCTCCAGGCCCACTCCAAGTTCCTTTCCAACCCTGAGCAGATACCCTGAAACCTGATACCAGGTATGCAACACAGCCTTCAGGACTTGCACTCATTTCTGCAGACAACTGCATCTACCCCTCTAATTATATTTTCCTCTACAACTGCTGTATTCTCATTTCCTCTCATCCACACATCTTACTGGAACCTTGTAACTGTTACAGCACCAGAGGCTCCTTCATACCTGCCTTACCTGAAGTGACAGCCTCCTATTCCCGATCACAGAGCAAATTTGAAATAACTGCTTGGAAGAGTGTGACCACCTCCTTTTCAGGTAACTTTCCTGCTTTCTGTTATTGCATATTGTCTACAGCTCAGACTCCAACTCCTCAACTCGGATCTGAAGTTCCTCGAACTGCAAATGCTTAACAAAAATATAAATTTTAACTACAGGGAAGAAGTTTTGGGTAAGATGTTGAATCTTGTAATGGTGTGAAAGAGAAAATGTTGAATCTGCATTAAATTCTTCCCAAACTGATTATGTGACACTGTCGAGTGTGGGGTCCTGATGGAGATGGACATGTGATCTCTCTTGATCCTGATAGTTCTATTTATGCCTAACCTGTTATTGTTCATTAGATCTATGACTATGATCGAATAACTACATCCTGTTGTCTAGGGCTTCTTGTTCAGACTGTTTAGTGATTTAACTTCTATTACTGATAATTAGACAGGCTCTTAAGTGCAGCACAGAGAGGAAAATTGGTGGCAGTGAACAATACCAACTACAAAGCATGTGTGGTTGGTACCCAGTACCAAATGCAATACCAATTCCCTGACAGGGCAGCAAACATTATGAATCTTCCCAAAAATGACTGGGCTTGATATGCAGCTCCAAATGTCATAACTTCAGCAAACCAAATCTAAAAATAATAAACGCTTATCACTCATATAATGTAACACATAATGGAATGCGAGTTCCCAGGAGTAAAACATGGGTAACAAATGAAATGGAGCAATATTTCCCTGACATTGATCCACTGAAAGACCTGTCAGTGAGATCCCAGCAGCAAACCGCTGCTGTAATATTCCAGCTCATTGATGACTAACATGTCCCAACTGACTTGTGCAGTGATGCTTATCAAATGATGTTTCGGGCAACTGAATGCCATTCTTTAGCTTCCTCCTTAACTCTGCCTGAGCTGTTGCCTTGTTATGACAGCTGAGAGCGACCTGTCAGCCCAGGAAAGCATGAAGAATGCATTTCTGTACCTAACAACACATCTCCATGATAATCAAATGTCAGAGTGCTTTATTAATTTCGACTGACCTGTGCAACCTGTGATTGCTGCCTTTAAAATCCTTTCCGTGCATTCATGTATCAAAAAGAGGAATAGTCACCTACAATAGCCAGTGATTGAATTTCAAGCAGAACAAGCAGCGCTGTGACTCATTACAAACACATTCATCCAAAATAGCACTGTTTGAAATTTCACAGTTCCCCTTTGAAAACTGCAGTAATGACTGTCTCTAATTGATCAATGGCTATCTGAGTTGTATCTACATCTAGGGTGTAGGGTTTTAGTCTCTCTCTAGCTGAGTCAGCTGGGATAGCCTGAGCAAAGTTGCCAGTGATAAATAGACCAAGAACCTTCACCCTTGTCTGTATTTACAGAATCACAGAATAAAATTGATGCAGCAAAGAAGGAGGCCATTTGATCCATTGTGCTGTACCAACTTTCCCAATGAGAAATTCACTTGGTCTTATTCTGCAGCCTTCTCCTGATAACTCTGCACAATCTTCCTTTTCAGAGAACAGTCTAATTCCCGTTTGAACATCTCAATAGAACCTGCGTCCATGACGCTTTTCAGCAGTGCACTCCAAGCCTTAGCCGCTCACTGTGTGAAAATGTTTTCCCTCGTGGTGCGTTTGCTTCTCTTGCCAATTACTTTAAATCTATACCCTTGTGTTCTGGATCCTTTCCTGAGTGGGGACAACTTTTCCTTATTTATTCTATCTAGATCCCTCAAGATTTTGAACGTTTTCATCAAATCTTCTCACAGCCTTCCTTCCTCTAAGGGAAACAGCCCTACTTTCTCCAATCTATCTTCATACTCGAAGTTCCCCAATACTGAATCCATGATTCGTGATTCTCATGAAAACTTTTTTGCACCTTCTTTAAGCCTTCACAACCTTTCTGTGGGGCCCAGAGCCAGATGCAGTATTCAAGATGAGGCCAAACTATTGTCTTATACACCTTCTCTATAAGCTCCTTACCGTATACTGTATGCTCCTATTGATAATGTCTAGGACATTGTTAGATCTCATATCTTTCAATGAGAGTCTGCATTACACGAGTAGACTCAAAATATACCTTTTATTTGTATAGTACTGATACTGCATGCAGCACAAAAAAAAGGCATAAGGTCACAACTTCACACAAGTAAAAGAAGATAACTAAATATTGAATAATTAGAAAATCAAATACAGAAAATCATGAAGATAATACTTTTATGAAAACCATAAAAATCAGAACAATAATAAAACACAGGCTTCAAAATGTCTTTCTTTATACATTTGAAGCTTGAATGTACACACCCCCTTTGGATCACTATTGGTCAGCAGAGCCAAATTGTCACTCTATGATCGGCTGTCTTGTAGATGCATAGGCATGTGACTCAATCATATTTAAACTCTTAAGTTTTTGAAACTTTTATACTATTTTCTGTCTGAGTAATTTTTACCAGAACTGACAATTAATTAGAAACTTCTCATTACAGGTAAAACACAGTTATGTGGTTTAATACATTCCAATTAAAATTTATATATCTTAAAAAAGAGAAAGAAAAAAAAGAGGGAGAGAGGTTTGTGGTTGTCGTTAACCATTTATTAACTGGTTTGAATCCTTTCATGAACTAATTTGGTTCTACAATTATTGATTAAACAATTAATAATGTGAGATCTAGAATTGTTTTATCTATGGTTTATGGAGCTGAATCAAATGTCAAATATGGTTTGTTCTGACCTCAAAAGTTGCCATTGTTTTATCTATGGCTTACAGAATGTTCTTACAAGCAATGACTGTTCTATTGTTCAAATATTTTTATCTTGAAAATGTTAATTTTATTATCTGATGGTTTTAGTTGACAGAGGAAAGATGTTGTCAGCAATATTTGCAAGCAGCCATCTCTTGCTACTCAATGATAAACAAGCAGTCGGCCATCTTGTGCTACTTAGTGAAAGCTGCCCTATCAGACATTATGTTCTTTGAGCCATCTGTTGACCAGTGCTGCCACCTTCAATGACTTATGCATATATACAGCCAGGTCCTTCTGCTTTTGTGCCCCCTTTAGAATTGTGCCCTTTATTTTGTTCTATCTCTCCATGTCTGTCCACTCAAAATGAATCACTTCACGTTTCCCTGGATTAAACTTCATCTACCATTTGTCTATTCATTCCACAAACCTTTCTATGTCCTTTTGAAGTGCCACATTACCCTCATCACAGCACATAATGTTTTCAAGTTTTATACAGGCCACAAATTTTGAAGCACTGCCTTGCACACCAACGTCTAGGCCATTGTTGAAAGCATGGTTGTCAAGGCTGACTCCTGACTACCCGGTTGTAAATTGTCTTTCAGTCCAGTAAGGCATCCATGAATCACCACACTCTGCTTCCTGTAACTCAGCCAGCCTTGTATCTATGATGCTAATGATCCTTTTAATCCATGAACATAATATTGCTTACAGGTCTGTTATGTGGCATTGTAGGAACTGTCCATGTACTGTACTTCAACAGCGTTACATTCATCAGACCTCCCTGTTAGCTCTTCAAAAAAGAAGCCCCGGAAATTAGCAAAACACAATTTTCCCTTCAGAAATTCATCCTTAATTAAGTCACACTTGCCCTTTTAGTGCTAATTTTGCCCTGGATTATTGATTCCAGGAGGTTCCCCGCCGACAAAGCTAAATTCCCAGAATTGTAGTTGCTGTCTGATAACTGTGTATCTCTGGCTGTTGGGTGTCAGATATAGCAAGTTCAAGAATCATAGGATCCTGCAATAGATTGGCCAGAGGACAGTTTTGTAATTGAAAGCACTCCCCATTTTCCCAGTGTAATCAAGAAATAACTCACCGCACTAATCCCCAATTGTTCAGTGGGTGGGTCTTATTTCAATTGCGGAAATTGATCATCAATTAAACATACACACGGTTAACTGATGTGTAGGCTTGCTCCAGGCTAAGGAGCCTGTAGGGGTTAACGTAAGAAGCCCATAAGAAAATTCTATCCTTAATATTCAAGCCATTTTGGTTTCATTTCCTTAAACATTTCAAGAGGTTTTACTTCCCACAGCTTTGCGAGTCTAGATTGCTGCAGCATGTTTGGCCTTTTATCATCTGCCCTGCAACAAAACACCCGGACTCAGAGCCTGAAGGAGAAAAACTCCTGACTCAGCAAGCTGACCAGCATGAAGAGCAGAAGAAGCCTAAAGGGGCTGCAGGAGAGAATCACTTATTGGTTGTGAGCCTCGGAAATTGTGTCTATGATATTAGTAGCTGATCATATTCATATTTTCCCCATGCTCTTCATTAAGTTGCCTCCAGCCCTAACTGTGCAGCTCAAAATTTAAATTCCTGCCAGCTACTAAGACTTGAACCAAACATTCCAGGGGAAAAAATAAAAGCACACAGCTCTTTCCAGGAATTGATGTGTGAACCTGGAAAATAAATCATAGGGACTTTGAAAAGGATTTCTTCTTGTCATTTTCTCTGAACATTTTTCTTTCGCAGATAATGAAAATATTGAAAATGGGAACAAAGAAATGGTTGCTTGGCTGATAATCCAGCACCATCCCATTGGGTACTGAGACCTTTTGCTTTCTAATTTACGCAGGACAGTAGCCCATCGCAGGAATGGATGTGTTGGCCAACTAATGGCTGAAGCAAGGCATGTATCAGAGCTTCCAGGAGAGAGTTAATCACAGTTGGCAGCACTGTGCACCTAGCCATTTGGCAGACCAACATTATTTTGATATGCCAGATCCGATGTGTTCACACTTCTCTGATTCCTGTGATTGACAGTGTATGGCATATGTCCTCTTGAAGTTATGCTGGATGCCATATTGGTGGAAGAAGATAACCAGCTGTTTTGTGTCTGAGATGCACCTGAGATGGTGGTGAAACTTGATCTCTGACGGAATGAAGGATTGGTAAGAGGGGGTCAGATGCCTTTCCATTCTAAGAAACCACATTGCCATATGTATCCCAACCACTGGGCACTCCATCTCCGTGGGCAATGATTGGGATGAGCACAGGCCTAATGGCATGAAAGAAATCAATTAGGCCTTGCTTCACTGCCCTTTCTAGCTGGGGCACATGCAAGAACTCCAAAATGTAGAGGAAGATTCTCAAAGCTAGCAAGGAGATTGGAGGAAAGAAGAAAATGTTGCAATGGGAGCTATAACAGTGGCCTTTTATCCACAACATACTGGAATTGGAGAACAGAGGGTTCAGTACCAATGGCCTCCTGAACTAGCCTCATACTGGAATTGGAGAACAGAGGGTTCAGTACCAATGGCCTCCTGAACTAGCCTCATACTGGAATTGGAGAACAGAGGGTTCAGTACCAATGGCCTCCTGAACTAGCCTCAGGAATGCCTTTAGGACAGTATGATGGCTCAGTGGTTAGCACTGCTGCCTCACAGCGCCAAGGACCTGGGTTCGATTCCACCCTTGGGTCACTGTCTGTGTCGAGTTTGCACATTCTCCCCATGTCTGTGTGGGCTTCTGCTGCATGCTCCGGTTCCTCCCACAGTCCAAAGATATGCAGGTAAGGTGGATTGGCCATGCTAAATTGCCCATAGTGTTCAGGGTTGTGTACATTAGGTGGATGGATCTGGGTGGGATCCTCTTCGGAGGGGCGGTGTAGACTTGTTGGGCCAAACGGCCTGTTCCCACACTATAGGGATTCTATGAAAGCTATCTCATAAAATTTAGTACTCTTTATTTTATTGTACTGGCAAGAAAGTTCAGTGATGTTACAAAGTCATCGTTAATTGGGGTGAAGTAAGGTAGATAGTATCGTCGCATTGAAGGGGACGCTAGGCAAGTGTATGAAGGACAAGAGATTAGAAGCAAGTGCTAATAGAGGTAAGAGGAAGATTTGGGGAATGTCAGGTTAAGGGAGGAGGTAATTTAGTGGAGCATAATTGTCAAGTTGGGCCCTTTTGGGTCAAATGAATTGTGAGTTGCATTTTCTCTGCAAAATCTGGGTCTTGCACATAAATAACAGCCACTTGTGCAAAGTTCCTGAGTGTGGGAGGGTCGTCATGAAATTGTATTTCAAGTCATGGGCGTCTGTCTTCAGGGGTAGAGAGACATGCCAGAGAAAATTATTGCAGAATTAAAAATGACTGCATTTCCAACTCTCTCAGCAAAAGATTTTCTGGTCATTTACTAGAAGGCCTCAACTAGATTTCTACTGCTCATCCTCACTAGTCAAAGAATAATTATATATTAAGTGAATAATTAATATGCATGATACGGCACGACAAACGTTCTATGAAATGAATTAACACGTTCAGTATGCAATTCATGCACTTGACCCATGGCAGCTTAAAAATAAATTAAACAGCTGTTACGGGCTATTGAGTATTGATTGTATCCATTCCAGATCCCCTCACCACAACTAATCCTCAGCAGAACAAAGTGTCAAGAGAACAAAAGAAAACTGCCACTTACTGTAGAGGTGAAATTGGAGCCTTAGGTCTGGGGACATAACGTGATATATAATTTAAATCTAATATTGCCTCAAATGCAGTGATTCAATTAAAAAGATGCAGACACAGCTTAGCCACAATGCTGCTAAATCTATCATTAACTCCCTGTTTACCTCACAGGTGTTGGCGAGTAAAGTCAACAATCCAGCGTATCCAAAGGAAGCCACAGTCAAAAAGAGGAGGCGAGTTAGGGACAAAGTACCAGTGTTGTGGCCCTATTATTGGCCTGCTTCCCCTTCAGCTTGCTTTGGGTAGTGCTGAGTGACTGGGTGGTGGGGAGAGTGGGCGCTGTTGGGGACAGTGACAGAAAGGGACAGTTTTGACTCAAATGAGAATATAAACTTTTGAAACACACAAAGGCCATTTGCCCCAAAGTCTAGGCACAATGTGCAGCCCTCAAGGATGTATGGACAGGCTTTGAATAATGCAAGTCAACTTTCACTCAAGCTCCTTGACATATCTGCTAACGTCTGCAATCAATCAGAAAGATGGTTCATGCTGGCTGCTGCTTCACTCAGGGTAATGAGTCGGCAGTACATAGAATCCTTACAGTGTGGAAACAGGCCATTCAGCCCCTTCAGTCACACTGACCCTCCAAAGTGCATCCCACCCAGACCCACCTCCCTACCCTATCCCTACACTTCTAATGACTAACCCACCCAGCCTACACATCCCTAGACACTACGGACAATTCAGCATGGCCAATCCAGCTAACCTGCACATCATTGGGCTGTCAGAGGAAACCAGAGTAAATCCAGACAGACACAAGGAGAATGTACAAACAGTTCACCAAGTACGGAATTGAACCCAGGTCTTTGGCATTTTGAGGCAGTAGTGCTAACCACTGAGCTACCAGGCTGCACTTAGAAAGAATGATTGCAAGCATCACTTTGCATAAATGTAAGTATTCATGCATTTAGTTACCTTGTATCTGTTTTCACATGCTAAGCAATTTAGCCACCCTCAACCTTAGTCATGGAGAATTACACTGTATGGAACAGTAGGGATTCATATTGTACCTGATTGTAGGGAATGCACGTGTTCTTAGCCCTGGAACAGAGGAACAAATCTATCTCAATCTTTTTCATCTTCCATCTCCCAGCTATAGAAGCCACATGAGGTGCACCTACAGTGGTACCAGTATCTGAATGTTGAGATGGTTAAATTACTGTCCGCCTCCTGTTATGCAGGTATTCTGCAGAGATTTTCTACATGTACATGACACCTCAACGATATTAGCCGGTTTCTTTAACAACCTAATGTACAATTCATCATTGTCACGCTATTGTCCAGCGTTATAAATGCGTTATTATCCGGACTTTGACTGAGCTCCAGTTGGGACCAGGGTTATGTTTGTTCCTGCTCCTGATTTGGTGAGCAATCAGGAAATGTACAGGATGCCAAAGTCTTCAATAAGATGTGTGGAGGCTGTGATTTCAAAGCTAGGCATGGTAAATATAAAATTACCTGCCAGATGTCCAAGAGTTATATTTGGAAAGCTCACCGTCAGGATGAAAAATAAATCTCTAAGCACTTTATTTGTCTCCAACTGGCTCAGCTAGCTGGCTTCTTTCTTTTGGTTCCGGAAGGCTGTGGCTTCAAGGCCTGCTTGGGCCATGTGATGTTGTTTCTGACACTGACACTTATCTGTGAAGCAGTTGAGGGATAATGCAATGTTGAAGCTGTCATACTTCAGATAAGACATCAAAGTGAGGTGCCATCTGCCAATCCTGGGCAATGATAAAGATCCCAACTCAATTAGTATCAAAGTGTCTCAAAAACTTCCTGCACGTTTATTTGCATACCCAAGATTTTTTAGTGTACAATGCAAAACTTTATTTAATAAAAATGTAATCTTTTCTCATGCCTTTCCAAATTAAGTATTCAATTCCAAATTGCATCAACCATCTGTTTTGTGACATAAACAATTTTGGAATTTTTCAAATGGTTCTCATTAATATTTGCATATGATTCTTTCTCTAGTAGATTGTACATTCAGTTAAATCGCAAAATGCATTCTTATAACACTGTAAATTCAAGTGTCTGATGGTGTTAGGGCATTTAATTTATGTTAAACAATTGACAACAGTTTCAGTGCAGTTTGGACTAAGTCATCCTGTTTCTGTGTATTTTTGTAATTCTGTCCAGTTAACCATATCTTCCAGGAGGTTATGGCCACATGAGGAGGGGTAAAATTGGATCTCCATTTTCTAACACATTAGGTTGGGACCACAGAGGATTTTTCCAAGCGGGCAGCTATACTATTCTTTAATTAAAATGTTGCATTATTCAAAATTAAGTTGTCAGTTACAAGATTTTCTTGATTGGAAGAAAGAGAAATTAAATAACAAGTGGGAACTCAGAACAGCGCTTCATCGGAGGCTGCACTGATGATGTTACCCAGCAGGGTAATGAAATGTCCGTGGAACAATGAACCAGCTCGGCGAGCCAGCCAACCTCAAAAAATTTTAATATTTACAAACCCAAAGAAAAATAATAAACTACAACATCAAACACATGCTAAGCATGTAGATATAAGGCCTGCTACAGGAGAGACTGTGGTGTAATGATAATGATATTGTGCTAGTAATCCTGCACCCTATTCTGCTCAGTGGGCATGGGTCAAATCCCACGATAGCAGCTAATGAAATTTTAATTCAGTAACAGAATCTGAATGGTGATCATGGAACAATTGTCATAAAAACCTGTCTGGTTTTCTGATGCACTTTGAAGTAGGAAATGCACCAACAAGATCTAGCCTACATGTGACTCCAGAATCACAGAAATGGAGTTGACTCTCAACAAATCTCTCGACAATGAAGGGTTGGCAATAAATGCAGCTCACATACCAAGGAAAAACAATTGAAAGAGGAGAGAAAGTCTCCTACAAGAAAAGAAAGGTCACGAGTAGTTTTAAAAACATCCTTACAGCTTTTGACCTGATACCACAATTGTTTCATTGATACCTTGTACCTTCAGCAATGTTGAAATTTGTTGATGTCCTTGAGTTCTCAGTGAATGGATGTTTCTCTTATTTGTTTCAACCACTGGGTGCTATTTTTCAAGATGCCGACAAAAATGGCAGGAGCAAGAGCAAGCCTTCCTGTTGTCCTGCTATAAATCTATTTTATTCACTCGCTGTATACAAAAGCTGTTGTCTGAAATACAGTATCTTTGTGTATTCTTGGGTTTACTACACTTCTTCTTTGCAAACTAGATAACCTAGATGCAACTTTCATCTCAATGTATGAAACTTTCAGAAAGCTGTAAATCAAACAAAGGATACAGATCTGAATGACTGGTTTCAGTAATTTTTAAAACATAATAATTTCAATTTAAAATGTAACTAATTTATTAATGATTTTATGAACTGGCTCAACCTGTGGTCAGGTGATCACTGTGACCATCCTAAACCAGTGTTTATTTTCTTTTATTAAAAACCAATTTAGTCTATGAATGGTCTGAGGTACTGCAATCATACAATAAAGTCAAAAATCAAAGGTCTATTTTTAAAATAGCAAGTTTTGAATGCAAGAGTACCAGTTATCCTGTGCTTTCTTCAGTTGAATATCCATTCCCTATGTGTGAACCCACATGTAAGTCTAGCTAGGGCGAGGGAACGATCACTGAATTAAGCTTCCTCCTGGCTTGACCTTTATCCTTACGCACTTCTCAACAGATGCACCGGCTAGTAACCAGATACAGAAACTTTGACTGTTGCACACATCCTATGCCTAAAGGAGCTAAAGTAATTGAAAATATCTCCTATTGCCACTACAGTTGATATCAACTGGGATGGCACAGTGGTTCAGTGGTTAACACTGCTGCCTCACAGCACCAGGGACCTGGTTTGCACTTGGATGGCTGTCTGTGTGAAGTTTGCACATTCTCCCCGAGTGCTCCGGTTTCCTCCTACAGTCCAAAGATGTGCAGGTTAGATGAATTGGCCATGCTAAGTTGTTCCATAGTGTCCAGGGATGTGCAGGCTAAGTGCATTAAGCTTGGGAAGTGCAGGATTACAGGGATAGGGTAGGGGAGTGTGTCAAGGTGGGACACTCTTTGGAGGGTCAGTGTAGATTCAATGGGCTGAATGGTCTGCTACCTCACTGTAGGGATTCTATGATTCTAACTAAGCCAGCACAGACCACGAATCAGCCTAGGGCACCACTGATCCATATGGCTTGAAACAAACCATTGACCTGAAATTTTATGTGGAGTGCATCTACAACAAATAACAAGAGGAACCACGTGATCAAAAACATAGTTATTTTCAGTTGTTCATGTTAGTCCTTGTAGGTTCTGCTAGATGGACTCTCATCTGAGACAAATCGGGAGGTTGGTAAAATATTCACCAGCTTATCTGGTGTGTAGATGTGAGGTAACATTAATGCTGCAAGTAATAGTTGTCACAGGTTGTGACTCTGTGATGCTAAGCTACCTATACAGTACTTCACACAGTCATGAGAAATATAACCACTCGCTAATGTATGATTTAAAAGTTGGCACATCAGTTGTTTTATTATGGGAGATAGGAATTTCATTTGTAGAATTGAATATTTGCTCTCAATGTTCAGTTGAAAACAAGATTCTTTTTCATTTTTTTAATAAAGCACACCTTATTGATCTATGTGTATCTAGGCTAGGGAGGAAGAATTAGTCAAGCTTCCTGCTTCTGATTAATTGCAAGTAATTTTATGCGGAAAATTACATAAGTGTGAAGGGCAAGACAGGAAGAAGCTATTGCCTGGTCCCTGGTACAAATTCTGCTCCAAAGCCTCTAGCTCCATTCCTTTCCTTGGCACCCATCCACTGTTGTATCAGAAAATTTACAACACATCGGTCATACTTAAATCCAACTTCCAATCACATGTCCTCTCCATCACAATGACAACCTAGTTCAACATTAACAATACCATCCAGTTATAAACAATCCTGGTTTCACTTCTACTTCAGTTCATTTGTTATTGAAACCCTCATCCATACCTTTGTAATCACTAGACCTGACTACACCAACACTTTCTTTCCATTTTCAACTGTATAAACTTGATTTCAAGCAAACCTGTGCAGTCGATATTGTAATTCATGCCCAAGTTCCATTGCACCTGTACTCACTGAATTAAATTGACTTCTGGGTGAGCAACTCGTCAAGTCTAAAGTTCTTATCTTTAGTTTGAACATTCTCCCTGTTTATTTAATTTCCTCCATCACAAAACCTTCTTATCATAACGCCCTTCCACATTTGGCCTCTTACATATCTCGAGTTTCATCACTCCACCATTATGGTTCTGCTACATTCTGAGCTTTAAGCATTGGCCTTATTGATCATGAACTGTGCTCTGTCCATTGTAATCAACCAAAGGGCCTTGCTGTTTAACATGATCCATGAGTCTTTGTGAGGTACAGCCTGTGGTCCGTGCATCATGCAGGTATTGAAATAAATTCATTATATCATTCATTTGTGTTCGCCAGAATGCATGATTGGTTTGATAGTGGCATCTTGTTAACAGAAAATATCATTTATGTTGCTACTGCATTGCTGAAGCATTGGTTTCACCTGTGGCTGTATTGATGATGGCCACCTTACAATGAATGATCTTACAAGTTAGTTCATTTTTTTTGTTGGACTTTACTATGTTCAAACTGATTGTTGCATTTTTAGATTAAAACAATATGACTTCACTTTAAAAAAAACCTTCACTGTAAAGCATGTTTGAACTTATTTTTTCTAGAATCTCTACAGTGTTGAAGCAAGCCATTCAGCCCATCAAATCCTCACCTATCCTCTGAAGAGCATCCCACCCAGACCCAACCCCCTCCCCTATCTCAGTAACCCTGCATTTTCCATGACTAATCTATCTAACCCAGACATCTCGCCGCTCTGGTCAATTTAGCATTACCAATCCACCCAACCTGCATATCGTTGGACAATGAGAAGAAACTAGAGTACCTAGAGGAAACCTACGCAGGCTCCACACAGTGGAGAATGTGCAAACTCCAGAAAGGCAGCCATAGAGTCATAGAGCTGTACAGCACGCAAAAAGACCGTTTGGTCCAACACATCCATGCCAACCAGATATCCTAAATAAATCTAGTCCAATTTGCCAGCTTTTGGCTCATATCTCTTTGAACCCTTCCTATTCATATACCCATCCAGATGCCTTTTAAATTTTATAATTGTACCAGCCTCTGGCAATTCATTCCATACATGCACCACCCTTCATGTGAAATTGTTGCCCCTTAAGTCCCTTTTAAATCTTTCTCCTCTCACCTTTAACCTGTGCCCTCTAGTTTTGGACTCCCCCACCCTGGGCAATGGACCTTGACTATTCGCCCTCTCCATGCCCCTCATGTTTTATGAACCTGTATAAGGTCACCCCTCAGGCTCCGATGCTCCAGGGAAAATGATCCCAGCTTATTCAGACTCTCCCTATAGTTCAAACTCTCAAACCCCGGCAACATCCTTGTAAATCTTTTCAGTACCTTTTCAAGTTTCGCAACATTCTTCTTATAGGGGGGAGACGAGAATTGCACATAATATTCCAAAAGTCGCCCAAGGGTGGAATCAAACCACAATTCCTGGCTCTGTGAGGCAACAGCACTGCCCTAAGGCAGCATCTTTATGTAACTTATGTGTCATGTAAGTGCATATCTTTTCATTCATGATTAAAAACCATTCATCCTGGTCTATTCTCGTAGGCATAAAATTATTTGTGTGATTGTCTACTACCCTGGAAGGGCTGATGATCCCTTTACTTCCCCATAGCTTCTGATGCCAAAACAAGTGGGTAGAATGCTCATTTGAGGACCAAATATATCATGGGTCCCAGCTTACAATCCCTTGAGGCATACATCAACAACTACAGAACAGCAATATAAAGACTTTGTCATGAGTTTCATTCCAGCTCATATTTCTTCCAGACATAGAGAAACACATTAGAAGTTTAGGAGAACGCAGGAAAATGTCTTTGACCATAGAGTTTAGTTAGATAGAAATAGATCTGTCTTCTTTCGAAGTTTCCCAGATCTTTCAAACAAATTGTCAATTTGAGCAATAAATGCAATAGCCAACGTTAAACCATATTCTGTTTATCTCAAGTGATTTTTATTTCCTGCCTTGTTACACATTTTTGTTTATTGTGCACACAATAACTGGCCACAAAATAAAGGTTAAAGAAAATATCTACCAAATTGTAGCAAATTAAAAACTTAAGGCTTGGATCTTTGCCACAATAGAGGAAGTGCCTATCATAGTAAGACTGGAGGACGAGCCCAGAAATTGGAAGTATCATCCCACCAGAGCATGACACACATATGTGGGTGTGGATTGAGGTCAAGTAGGGATTTTCACAAGGTCAGTTCATTATGGCCCCTGGCCATTTAAATCAGCAGTTGCCTCTACCAAAGTGAAATCCTGGTAGCCATGGAATATGATATCTGAAGTATGTACAGTAGATCTAACATGAACAGTTTGAAACCTTGTGTATTTTCAGATATCTCTGAGGGAGGGAAGGTGCCTTTCAGTGGAGATCAGATGCCCTTCAGGATTATTGATAAAAGTAGACATAAAATGTGCAAAAGGTTTGCATTAACTTGTTACTGTCAAACTCACTGAAATATTGATAGGCCTAGCAAAACCAACTATCAAAAAACACTTCTCAAAGGGATCTTTCAGAAGTGTCAAAAGGATTTGTCAAACGGAGTCGTGAAGACGACTTGTCAAAAATGTCACAGGAGAATTGTCAAATGGACTTGCCAAAGGTGCCCAAAGGAACTAATCAAAAGCAGCTATCAAAGGGAAATGTCAAGCTGTCTAGACATTTAAATGTTCTGCCCTTTAAAACTTTGGAAACAAACATGTCTACAATGTTAAGTAAAAATGATGTTTGTTACTTTATTCACTTGACATTAGGCCTCTGGACTGTTGCTGATTTCACAACCTTCCAATATCACAGACGGGTGCCTGCTATTTCATAGTTTAACAGACTAAAGTGATTATAAACTAGTTGAATTAGTGAATTCCAATGTTGTTGTCATAAAGGTTGTGCACTTGAATGAGATGTTTGCTGCCGTAATGTTGAAAGAATCAAAGTGCAGTAAGGGAGTTCTTTTTCTGAATAAGTGTTTGTTTTTCAACACAGTGTGATATGCAATAGACAATCAGAATATTGTTGAATAGAAATGTGTTGCATCTTATCTCTGCTGGGTCCTGAGGTCTGTCCATGCCGGATAGTAGGCATGGTATATGTAAGGGAAAAAGGTAATGGATAAGGAGGTTTCAGTGTGACATTTTGCATCAAATCGATAGTGAGATGTCATAGGAGCTGTGAAAGGGGAATAGGGTGATTGGAGTCTCATAGGTTGGCATAGAAAGCCCATTGGGGTCATTGAAATACATACATTGTCAGGAAGTATGAGGGTTCATGGGGTGTGAGGTGGGGATTGTTTATTATAGTGGGCATGAGGATTGTTTTGGGGTGAACCATGTCAGGGGGACATGTGGGGTGATAGGGAGTAGAAGGGGAAATGAGCTGGCATGGTTTGGAAAGGATGGGGTATCGGTTGCATGTTGGAGTGGGTTTTAAGGGGCATGAGCTGGAAGAATGTTCCATGTATTCTGACTGCCTTTTAAGCTTTAGACACAGGGACAGCCCCCTTTGAAACGCTACCTGCCCAGCTCACTTTGGCAGCTATTAGAGATAAAAGGTACTGCAGATGCTGGAGAATCCAAGATAACAAGCATGGGGCTGAACGAACACAGCAGGTCACGCAGCATCATAGGAGCAGGAAAACTTGACATTTTGGGCCTAAACCCTTCATCAGAAATGGGGGAGGGGAAGAGGGTTCTGAAATAAATAGGGAGAGAGGGGGAGGCGGATAGAGGATGGATAGAGGAGAGGATAGGTGGAGAGGTGGGGATGGAGCCAGTAAAGGTGAGTGTAGGTAGGGGGGGTGGGGAGGAGATAGGTCAGTCCAGGGAGGACGGACAGGTCAAGGGGGCGGGATGATGTTAGTAGATAGGAGATGGGGGTGTGGCTTGAAGTGAGAGGAAAAACAGGTTAGGGAGGTGGAGATGAGCTGGGCTGGTTTTGGGATGCGGTTGGGGGAGGGGAGATTTTGAAGCTTGTGAAATCCACATTGATACCATTGGGCTGCAGGGTTCCCAGGCTGAATATGATTTGCTGTTCCTGCAGCCTTCGGGTGGCATCACTGTGGCATTGTAGGAGGCCCAGGATGGACATGTCATCTGAGGAATGGGAGGGGGAGTTGAAATGGTTCGCGACTGGGAGGTGCAGTTGTTTGTTGCGAACTGAGCACAGGTGTTCTGCAAAGCGGTCCCCCAGCCTCCGCTTGGTTTCCCCGATGTAGAGGAAGCCACAACGGGTACAGCGGATGCAGTATACCACATTGGCAGATGTGCAGGTGAACATCTGCCTGATGTGGAAAGTCTTCTTGGGGCCTGGGATTGGGGTGAGGGAGGAGGTATGGGGGCAGGTGTAGCACTTCCTGCGGTTGCAGGGAAAAGTGCCGGGTGTGGTGGGGCTGGAGGGGAATGTGGAGCGGACAAGGGAGTCGCGGAGGGAGTGGTCCCTCCAGAAGGCAGATAAGGGTGGGGAGGGAAAAATGTCTTTGGTGGGGTCTGATTGCAGATGGCGGAAGTGTCGGAGGATGATGCGTTGGATCCGGAGGTTGGTGGGGTGGTATGTGAGGATGAGGGGGATTCTTTTTTGGTTATTATTGCGGGGACGGGGCGTGAGGGATGTGTTCCGGGAAATGCGGGAGACACGGTCGAGGCCGTTCTCGACCACTGTAGGGGGGAAGTTGCGGTCCTTGGAGAATGAGGACATCTGAGATGTATGGGAGTGGAATGTCTCATCCTGGGAGCAGATGCGGCGGAGGCGAAGGAATTGGGAATAGGGGATGGCATTTTTGCAGGAGGGTGGGTGGGAGGAGGTGTATTCCAGGTAGCTGTGGGAGTCAGTGGGCTTGAAATGGACATCTGTTTCCAGGTGGTTGCCCGAGATGGAGACAGAGAGGTCCAGGAAGTAGAGAGAAGTGTTGGAGATGGTCCAGGTGAACTTCAGGTTGGGGTGGAAGGTGTTGGTGAAGTGGATGAACTGTTCGAGCTCCTCATGGGAGCACAAGGCGGCGCCGATGCAGTCATCAATGTAACGGAGGAAGAGGTGGGGTTTAGGGCTGCTTGACCTGATGTGTTCATCCAGCCCCATGCTTGTTATCACTTTGGCAGCTGGCAGTTTCCTCAGTTCTTACAGGCTGATCTTTCCTGACTTCTAATTCAGTTTACAACAACTCGACAACACCTCCACCACCCACCACTACCCTGGGACCAAAACTACAATGTTTCAGTGGCTAATCTGTAAGTTTGGGTTTGCGCCACACTTAGGAATGACAATATGAGCCTAGAAATAAACATATTTTTATTGTAGATTTGCAGCTTCAGAAAGATCAGAAAATATGTGGTGTAGCAGAAAGTACAGGTTGGTATTTTGTTATGAAATTGTATTATTAATCTGATAAATGAAGGGGTTGTTCTTTCTGTCTTAATCATCCCCAAATGCACAGCAGTTTCACGACTATCTTTTGAACAATTAATCCTACCTGAGTTATAACGATAAGTTTATTTTCAAGTAACCTAACTTAGTAATGTTAATTGGCAAAAATCCAAAAGTGTGTCAGTACTAATTGAAAAAAATTCCGCTTTTCTGTTTTGATGAAATTTGTTGGGATGCATATTCTTGGCCCTGTGGAGAAATGAGATTGAAGGCAGCTG
This sequence comes from Ginglymostoma cirratum, assembly GCA_024137785.1. Taxonomy (NCBI): domain Eukaryota; kingdom Metazoa; phylum Chordata; class Chondrichthyes; order Orectolobiformes; family Ginglymostomatidae; genus Ginglymostoma; species Ginglymostoma cirratum. Next base: position 19,449,059 of record JAHRHZ010000029.1, read on the forward strand.
GGGAAAAGGGGTGCTGCATTGGATAAGCCCCTGATGCATTCCTGCTGCTAGTGAACTTTCCCGAGTCTCAGGCATCTCAGAGATGATCTGCCTATTAGACTGCCTAAGGCCATGGTTAGGGCAATGTTTGGTGATGCTGTACTGTCCAACTGGTGGAGAAGCACCCCTACTCCTCACAACCCTGTGTGGGAAGACACCAGATTAAATCTCACAGAAGCAAGACTCTTCATACCCCATTGAAATGCGTGAGGCATGGCAATCTGTAACCTGCTTCTGCAGAACATGCCTCTCCTGATGGAGGTTGTTGACTGTCCAATTGCGCCTTCAGTCTCCATGATCTGACCACCATCCTTACGTGGACAATAAATAGATGGAACTAATTAGTAGCCAGCTTCTGAAAGATTGTGCTGCCAGACTTACTGCTGGTAAATGCAGACTGGCATGCCAATTAGGTCCTAAACTTAAGATCCCTAAGCCTGTAGGAAAATCCAGCACAGTGCAGCTAATTCCTATTACCTAAAAATATGATTCTCTCATAATATAAAAATACATGCTCAGATCAAAACGCAATTCGGGATTTTTATAGATATGTAAGGTGTTACTGCAACTTCCATCCCGTTTTTACATTGTCATCATGGAACTCCCTTCCTACTAGCTCTATCGGTGTTCTCTCTTCTCAAGGACTGCAACAGTTCAATAAGGCAGTTCACTGCTACTTTGTAGGGCACTTTGTGGCGGGCACTACTTGTCAGCCAAGTCAGTGAAATCCAGATCCCATGAACTAATATTTTTAGAAAGTGGCTGTAGCAAAGCAGTGAAACTTACGGTGTTTCGTTTCCAGAAGTTTCACAGATCCTTTGCTATTTCTCCAGGGTTTCCAAAGAAATAATGGTATATTAAGGGTGATTATGGAAAGTCAGCAGCACTTTTCCATTAAACAAACACCAAAGAACAGCAGATGCTGGAAATCTGAGACAAAACCAGAAACTGCTGCAAACACTCAGCAGGTCTGACAGTATCTGTGGAGAGACAAACAGAGTTAACATTTTGGATCCAGAGACCCTTCTTCAGGTCCACACTTCCATGTTTTTTACCTATGACTGGAGATGTACAGGTCAATTTGTGTGCAGACCACCTCATCTCTGTGTTAGCTAGAACACAGGAATTCTGTTTGTAAGGAACAGTTCAGTTATTAATTACAGGAAAGATAATGATACTGAGAATGGCTACCCTGGGGGACACACATATCAGAACTAAACAAAGTTTCAAATTCAAAGACAGCATTCTTCACCAGTAATCTGTTTAAGTGTTAGGAGTGGTTAGCATATTAATAGCCTGACTATTAAGAATCTTTATGAAGGAAGAAACAGAGTTAACGTCTCGCGTCCAGTGATCCTTCCTCAGTTTCTCAGTTAACTCTGCTTTTTCCTTCACAGATGCTGCCAGACCTGCTGAGCTTTTCCAGCAGCTTTGTTTTTGTTCCTGATTTACAGCATCCATAGTTCTTTCGGTTTTTATTAAGAATCTTTGATCTTTACTGCAGAAGTTTGCCTTTGAATTCATAAACAATTCTATGAAAGCTGTTCCGTTCCCTTTGTAGCTTGTATGCATTTTTCCTGGATAAAAATCATAATTCATGCAATTTTCAGTATTTCACTAAATGTTACTGAAAAATGCTAAGATTTCAGATATCTTTTATGACTTTGGAACCGATTCCAGACTTATAGGGTGCGGCTCAACGAATCTTCAGACAACCATTACTGGTGCTATCTTATAATGTTGTTGTCCATTTGAGCCCTTTGCAAAAAAACTAAAGAACTGAGGATGTTGGAAATCAGAAACAAATTCAGGAATTGCTGGAAAAGTTCAGCAGGTCAGGCAGCATCTTTGCAGAGAAAGCAGAGTCAATGTTTTGGGTCCATTGATCCTTCTTCAGAACATGACTTGCTGATTTTGAGACATGTGCAATGCCTTGGGTACACTTACTGCCAAAAATCCCTTTTCTTATTTCTCTAAGTTACTGATATCAAATGTGAAAATATGTTCACACGAAGACTTCAGCAAAAGATAAGCTCAGTTTTACTAAACACAATGGGTTTATTATATCCTGCTTCATGGCTAGTTACATTACATCTCAGTTACACAATAGTCTGTTGTGAGGCAGCGGGCTCGACCTCAGAGTAAGTAAACATTCTTGCAAATTCAACATTTTTGTATCAACTGAGAAAACGAAACAAAATCTTTACTAACAGACACATGCACACTTGCACCAGTGGTAGCTCCTGGGAACAGTCCTTTACATCCAGATGGGTGAAGTTTGTTTTGCACTGCAAGTTAACCCTTTTGAGTACTAATAACCTGGTACAGCAGCCAGTTATAGCTTAGTTAGTAGCACACTTGCATTCCAGTCACAAAATCTCCCAACCAGCACTCTACAGGCCTCAGGACTCAACGTTGAGTTTAACAATTTCAAAGTACAAACGCCTTCGTCCATCTTCGTTACCCATCTCCACACACCCTGGTCTTGTTGCGTATGGATTGCTCTCTGCACAGCCAACACATTTTCACCTACTCATACTTCCTGTTAACACGCTCTCTCTCTCCGTGCACTGTCTCCAACAATTTGACCTCCCACCCATCCTCCCCACCTGTCATCGGAATAAATACTACTATTTCCCAGCTGCTTTCATTACTGCTGAAGGATCCCTGGACTCAAAATGTTAACTCTGTTTTTTCTCTCCACGTTTTCTGAGCAACCTGCTGAGGTTTTTCCAGCACTTTCTGTTTTTGTTAAACTCAGGTGTGGTTTGATGCCTGAAAGCAGCACAATTTGAATATCACATTTAAAATTTCTTCACTGAATTGACCCTTGATGCCAATTTAGTTGCAACATATGTCAGTCCGTGCCAATAAGGCCTGTTAATGCCAAGGTATACTCCCAACAATCAAACACTTCACTTAAGGTCTCCATGACAATACACCCAATTTCCTCTATGAGTTGTCTGTAGGCACTGTATTGGACTGAAATAAAAATCTATATGTATCAATTGTTGCTTGCACTAAAATGTAAAATCATTCAAAATGACAACAACCCATTCAAACATTTAAAAGACCATCGGCTACTAAATACGATTATTTATCAGCAGGTTGCTCAGAAAACGTGGAGAGAAAGATAGCTATTCCTTTAATAAGCTATTTGAGCTGCCAATCAAGTTGTAAATTTACAAATTTATTGCAGGGATAATTATACATTGCAAGAAACGACCAACCATTAATAATAATATGATAGTCCTTGGGATCATATTAACAAACAGCTCTTGAAAATGTTAGACATTCTGACAGACACAGCAGGCTGCTCTTTTCACCATTTCTTCAAAAAGCTGTGGATTTAAATAGCATGTCACGCGCATGCCTTGTCCTTCCTTCACAAGCATTTACATCTTCACCAACTTGTGACTCCCAGACCACGGGAGAGAGCCCTTCCTACAGTATTAATGGTGCCAGTTTGAGTTCAGCACTATTACTCATGCTCTGCTGCCTTCCCTTATCAGTGAAAAACAAACCCATCAGAAATGGAAGCAGGGCTTCCAGATCCAGCCCTGTTTTGGGTTCCACAGAGTCTCCAGAACACCACAAAAAATCCAGACTCTGTCTTCAACAGATTATTGTTATTCACTTCATCCCCATGGGACAAGTTTCAGTTCTTGGTCTGCTTGTGGAAACATTTTCTTTATTTCATTGGAGGGACCCTGAATTGGAATAACTGTTGCTTCTGACAGAAGGAGAGAGATTAAAATGTCAACTGGCTCCTATTTGCAGTGAGTCCAGGATGATGACTGAGAGAGAATGGGACAATATTGTAGGAAGAAGCAATCACTGATTTTTATTCAATCAATCATACTGAGAGTATCTGAGCATGTGCCTGAAATGCATCTGACTCCTGGAATAAATAATGAAGAAGTAATTATATGGCCATTTCACATTTAAAAAACTGGAACACTTAAATACTCTAACAGCACCTGGGTCAAATGCAAAGCATTTAACAATACTTAAATGAGGCTAGAAATAGCGGGTAAGAACTGAAAGAACTGTGGATGCTGTGAAGATCCTAAGGAAGGGTCACCATTCTAAAATGTTAACTCTGATTATTTCTTCAAAGATGTTGCCAGGCCTGCTGACCTTTTCCAGCAACTTCTGTTTTTGTTAGAAATAGTGGGGGGTGGAAGCAGAAACATTTCATAGCTCAGCGAACACAAGGGTTTTTTTCTGAAGAAGGGTCCTGACCCCGAAACATTAACTTTCCTGCTCCTCTGATGCTGCCTGGCCTGCTGCGTTTCTCCAGCTCCATACTGTTGTCTCTGACTCCAGCATCTGCAGTTCTTACTATCTTTGGTTGCACCATAAGTCAGTTTTGTAGCTCATATTATTGAAATCTTTAAAAAGAATCCATGCATTATTGTTGAGCTGTTCGAATGATTTCTTATTGAGGAAAGAAGTCCGTCTCGATTGAAACAGTAGCAGTCAAGACATTTAAGATACACAGTCGCTAAACAATCTAAGCTAATGCCCGTGGAATTTTTTGGAATTCTTTCTGGATAGAAATGAGTCAGTGTGGAAAATTCTGCGAAGTAGTACATAACTTCACTTTCAATATATATTCACTATCTTCTAAGTTGAAAGTTTACAGGTTACATGAAGCTCTGTGCACAATATTCAAGGGCAGCTACGTTTTGGTCCCAGTGAGCTAAAATACTACGAGCAAATGAGAACATAAACAGCCAATGGGATTTAATGGTTCTCATTCTGTGGTGAACTGTCATTATCTGCCATCATTATTCCTCTGACTTCGATTTTGTTTCCTAGATTTAGTGCAGAGGCATTATTAGCGTGATTAATATGCAAAATCTTCAAGCTGCAATCTGTCATTTGCTGTGCTGCCACTGACTGTGGTGGTAGCCCCAATATCAACAGTGACCAGTTGTCTAAATGAGCTGATGTGGTGAAAACGACTCCCTTTCTGTTGTCAGATCACCTTCAGAAAACTACTAAACTGTTGTAAAATGTTCAGTCAGGTGTAATTGCATATCTATCAGGTATCTGGGTATTAACTACCGCTGAGCATATCTGGCACTAACAAAAAAAGTTTTCAATTGTGGAATGCTGTTAAATATCTCGATTCCATAGGAAAATAAGTGGGCCATTCAGCCTGTTGAGCCAGGCCCTTCAACATTATCGTAGATGATTGAATACTTCATGTTCTTTACTGACCTCGTATCCCTGTATGTCTCTGATATCAGAAAATTATCTTCGGAACAGGAGGAGGCCATTCAGCACCCTCGAACCTGTTCTGCCATTTAAGGAGTTTATGGCTGAACTGTGACCTAACTCCGTAAGCCTGCTTTTGGCCCATATCCTTTCATATCTTTGTCTAACAAAAATTTATCTATCTCAGATTTAAAATTAATAACTGATCCAACATCCAGAAGAGAGTCCCAAGACTCTACCATACTTTGTGTATAGAAGTGCTTCTTATCTCTCCTTAATGGTCTGGCCCGAATGTTTAGACTTTGCCCCCTAGTTCTGGATTCTCCAAAGAGTGGAAAGAGCCATATGCAAAGATTGCACCTCCTCCACCCTCTGTGGTTGAGAATTCCAAAGATTCACAACCCTCTGAGTAAAATAGCTTCTCCTCATCTCAGACACTCTCAATTGTAAATTGTGCCACCTGGTTCTAGACTCACCAATGAGACAAAACATCTTACCTGTAACCACTCAACGTATGCCTTTAAATAATTTGTATGTTTCAATGAGATCACCATCCACTCTTTGAAAATTTAAAGAAAACATGTCCATTTTGCTCAATCTCTCTTCATAAGACAGTCTTACCATCCTGTTGAATGCCTGTTGCACTCCCTCTATGGCAATAATATCTTTTCTGAAATAAGGAGACAAAAGCTGCACAGTGTACTCCAGGTGTAACCTAACCATGCTCTGATAAAATTGCTGCAAAACCTCACTACTTCTGTACTCAAATCCTCTTGCAATAAAGGCAAAAATTCAATTAGGCTTCCTAATAGCTTGCTGCACCTGTCTATTAGCCTTCAGTGACTTGTCAACAACACGTAGATCCCTTTGTACGTCTATACTTTCCAACCTCTTAGCATTTAAGATATACTGTGTGTATTTTTTTCCCACCGAAATGGATAAACTCACATTTTTCCACATTATATTACATCAGGTATGTTCTTGCCCATTCACTAAGCTTGTCCAAATCTTCCTTGAATCTGCTTAACATCTTCTCATAATGCAGATTTCCACTTAGCTTTGTATTGACTGCAAATTTGGAAATATAACATTTTGCTCCCCATCACCAAATCGATGATATGTATTGTTAACAGTAAAGGCCCAAGTACTGATCCTAGTCACAGCTTACCTACATGAGAAAATCTATTTCCTCAGACTGTGTTTTCTAATTCTGATTATTTACTTGAGTTTTAGAACTAAACTACTTTTAATGACATTTCTTTAAAAATAATCAGCTACTTACTGGCTATATGTTTGTCCAAATCTTTGTTTTGCAGTATGCAAGTTTTAGAATAAATAATTTGATTTTAATAATTGTATTTTCTTGGTTGTCCCTGAGCATTTTTTTTGTGATTGGACAGCTTGATGACATAATTGTAGCTCCAGGCTGTGAATTTCCATTAAAGAGTGCTGCAAAGATTGGTGAGTAAGTTCCAGATCCCATCACAGAGATCGTGAGATCTTGTAGAACTGTTCTCGATAAGGTCAGTGCTGAGTGACTTTGCTCTGCTGTTGACATCAAACCCCTCGCCAGTGCCAAGGAACATGGAATAAATTGACCTATCCTGAACATAAACATGAAATGGCCACAGTTTAGAGAAATTGATCTGTGCTATTCAAGGATTTTAATAACTTGTTCAAAGTGTCCTGCTAGTTTCCTGATAAATGGCAACAACTTATTCTAGCAAAGAGGCCCAGCAACCCAAAGGGGGAATGTAAGAGAAAAGTTATCTTTCTTGATGTGTTAAGATATTGCATTCAGATTAAACCTCATTATATGGCTCCCAAGTGATTAGCTAGTGTTAGGCATTATGTTGCTAAAAAGGCTGCTGTGCATGATGATTCATTAGCTGTCCAAGACACAATCATTGCTTGTTTCTATCTATGAGCAGGGGTAGAAATATTGTTTTCATAGATCGTGCAACATAATCACGTAGGCTCATAAAGCTGCATAAGGAGACCAGTCAGCCCATTGTATCTCAGCCGATTTCCTGAGAGAGTTGCCAAATAGTTCCACTTCTCTGCTCCATGCCCAAAGCCATAAAGTTGTTATCTTCTCCCCTTTTGGTAAATGATCAAACTATTGTTCAAACAACTTCAACTCCATGAAAATTATCTAATATAATTTTCTGACTTGTAGAATTTTATTTAAATTGCTGAAAAGAAGAGAAGTGCTATCAATGCTTAGTGTCTTGAACTCGTCAGAATGAGGATGCAAGAATGCCAATTTTTGAGGGAGCAAGAAATCGTACGGCATGAGAAAAGGTTTTAATTGATTGGCAAGTTGACTTCGATTGCGTGAGGCATTGCACTATAGAATTCACCGGGGAATTATTGTTTTGTTTAATTCAGAAAAGAAAGTAGGCAGAGCACTAGCCATGCTCAGCCAGTCCATGCTTGCAAATCTCCAAGCACAATGTCTAAAGCAAAGTTCTCACCAGCTTTCCAACAAGCAAATGTAAATCTAATGCCTCTGTTAAACCTAACCCCATTAAGACAATTCCGTAGTCACTGTGAGTGAGGAAGTGGAGGAATTTCCAAGAAGAAATCTTCCCTGGAAGCTCTGTAGTCACAGAGCAGCTCAAACATCCCCATGCAGTCTATGTGCAACCTGTGTTCTTGAAGATATTACATTGCTGTGCAAAAAAAAATTAAAAGTCCCAAACAAATCAACAATACACTAAATAATTGGAAGGTACATTGTTGCAATGAAGAAGTTTCTCAAATTATTATTTTTGGGACAATTACTTAATTTAGGGCAATTGAGGGGTTTGTGTTACCTGCTCTGTAATCTGCATGACTATAAGTCTTTACTGCCTGATTGTTGAGAAATCAAAGGAGTGCTTGAATTAGCTTGATAGGAGAAGAAAGTGTTAAGGTAGCCATAGTGGGAGACATTGGCAGCAGTCACTGAATTTATCATGAGAAGATTTTAAGCGTAGATTGTTCTCCTAACTGGATATGCTGGGGATGTTGCCAGGAGGGGCAAAAAAACTAGACAAATTGGCCCACTTCTAGCCAGTTCTGGGTTCAGGTTTAGGAAACTCCATGGTCGTACTTCCTAACTCTCTTCCAAGTAAGGCTCTTAAATTGTCAAATAATGTCTAGTTAGAAGCATTATCATGCCATTGGTTCCATGGACTCTCTTCCCAGCAGGCGAGGAAGTGACAGCCTTCCTGAACTTTAACTAAAAAAAGGAAAATTCCACCCTGATTCTCCCAAAGTTCAGCAAAAGTGTTATTGATGTTGGGTTATAAACTTTTCAGATGTAGGTAGTCCATTTACTTTTGAAATGAAAATGAGCTGAAAACAATAAAAACAAATTAACATGAATGCAAGGTGACTGTGTTCCATATTTTAATGGAGAAGAAGGCAGGGATGCCATCTTGGGGATTAGGTTACAGACCTCTCTACAAATCAATGAATATCCAGATCTTACAGTGGGAGAGGAATCATCCAGTTCTTGTGATCCACATTGGTAGCACTAAGATGGGCAGGATTAGGAAAGAGATTCTGCTTAGACAGTATGAGGAGATAGGCACAAAATTCAAAAGTAAAATCTCGAATCATAATCTTACCTGGGCTACATGCCAATTGGCGGAGAGCACTTAAGATTGGCAAAATGAGTGTGTCTCAAAGACAGATGTCGGAAAAGTGGGCTTTGTGATGTCATGACATTAGTATTGAGAAAGTTGGGTCTGCCACATTAGGACTGCTTGCACCTGATCCTTGGTGGGACCAGTGTTCCAGCAAATTGTATGATGAGGGAAATAGAGAGGGTTTTAAACAAAACATCGTGGGTTAGGATTAAACCTGGGTAACTGCAACAAATCAAGGTGTATCAGGGCAAAATATCAAATCAGTGACATGAGAAGTGAAGGTCAGAGAATGACAGGAATGCATAGAGAGAATAGACCTAAGAATGCACCAAAAAAAAAACTAGGTGATCCAAAGATAACAAAAAAAGACTAAAAAGAAAGTTTGTGTAATTGAATGAGCATAGTACAAATTCATGTAAGTAAATGATAACCATGATATAGATTGGCAGCATGATGACAAGAACGAGGTCCAATCGGTTCTGCTATAATGCACGTTCCAGCAACGTGAATTGGCTATAATGCGACTGATGAATAGGGGAACACTATTTCTAAAACGCAAACTTGTGTTTGCTTAACGCGATTTCATCAGTGCGTGGAGCAGTACCGCTATGCTTTTCATAATGGAATGTTTACCTGATGTAGCTGCCAGTGCAGACAAGGAGCATGTGATGGCATTTCCTTCCAGAGTAAAAACATTAATGACTAAGAAGGCCACAACCTAGATCAAATTTTCAATTTGGATGAGACGGGTTTACACTGGAAGCAAATGCCATCAAGAACCTAAATTTCTATGAATGAAGCACACACTCCAGGCTTTAATGCGGCAAAGGATCACATGACTTGCTGCTGGGCGCCAATACCAGTGGAGACTTAAGCTTAAGCCTGTGGTGGTGGATCACCCTGCCAACCTACAAGCCTTGTAAGGTTACCTTAAATCTACTCTAGGCATACTTTAAGTCAAGCAAAAGAGTTTGGATAGCGTGGCAAAATTTTTCTGACCTTCTCGTTGATGTTTTGGAAGATGTTTTTAGAAAGTATTGCAGGAAAGAAATTTGGATTTCAAGATTCTCCTCACCCTGGATAATGTGCCAAGCCATCCTCCCACTATTTTTGAGCTTTCTGAAAATATCAGAGTGTTATTTTTACCCACAAATACAACCTCTCTCCTTCAACCAATAGACCAGGGTGCAATAGCAGCTTTGAAAGCTTGTTATTTAAAGTCCACATTTAAGAAGCTGATAGCAGCCACTGAGGGGGTAAGGACAATGTTCTTCAATTTTGGAAGAGCAATTGACATTGAAGCCTGCAGTGATGTCAGCAAAGACTGCTTGCATGCAGTTTAGTGGAGACTTCTCCCAAATTTTTTTCAAGATTCTAAAGGCTTTGATCCATCAGAAGAGCTCCCAAGAATCAACTATCACGTTATAGCACAACCTACCGTATATGACATTCAAGAGAAATAGAAAGTCGAGTAAAGGTGGACAGGTAGCATTGTCAATCAAGAATGGCACTGGTGCAACTTGATTCAGGAAATCAGGAAGTAGACTTAGTTTGGGTAGAGGTAAGAAATAGCAGGGAGTGAAATAACTAGAAGGGGTAGTCTACAGGCTCCCTAACAAAGATCACAATATTAGACAACTATGCGGGAACTATTAAGGGTTTGTGATAAAGGGACAACAATAATCATGGGTGATATTAATTTACAACAAACTGGAAACGTCATATTGACAAATTTAGCCTGGATGAGGAGTTCATTGGATGTTTTCAAGATAGTTTTTAAGGGCGGCATATTTGGGAACCAACCAGAGAGCACATTATACCAAACTTGATATCATGCAATATGACATGTTTATTTAATTAACTCAGAGTAAACTTCCCTAGGTATCAATGAGCATAATATGATTTCACATTCAGTTTGAAAGGGCTAAGAGCACACCTAAGACTAGTATGCTAAACTTTAATAACTGCAACTGTATGAGTGAAAGCTGAACCTGCTGAAAAGGACTAGAATAGATCAATAGAGAAATAAAGTCAGACTAGATTAATTTAGAATATCTGGTTGACCTGGATGAGTTGGACTAAAGGGTCTGTTTCCACGCTGTTTAACTCTATGACTTTTGAGGAGAGGGTGTTCAAATCAATCATTATGCTGGTTATTTAGGCAGACGCAAGATAGTTGGGGAGTGTCAGCACGATTTTGTGAAAGGTAAGCCATGTTTAACAGATTTATTAGAATTATGTAGAGGAGTAACATGGGGTGGAGGCTAGGCTCAGTAACAGTGTCCCTACACCTGAGTCTGGAGACCTGGGTTCAACACCCACCTGTTCCAGAGGTACCTAATAACATCTCTGAACAGATTGATTAGAAAATACCTGAAGGAGTAACATGCATAGTGGATAAAGAGGAGTCTGTAGACATTGTGTACTTGGATTTCTAGAAAACATTTGGCAAGGTATCACAAAAAATATTACTGTGCAAAATAGGTGTTCATGGTGTAGGGCACAGCACATTGTCATGGTTGGAAGATGAGCTGGCTGCCAGGAAACAGAAAGAATGTATAAATACTTCATTGTCTGATTGGCAGGGTGTGATGAGTCCGGCAGTAACCTGTGCTGGGACCTCAGCTTTTAACAAATTATATCAATGACTTAGATGAGGAGAGGAAAGGCATGGCGGCTAAATTTGCAGATCCTACAAAAATCAGTAGCAAATTAGGTTGTGAAGGGAACATAAGATGGATGCAGGTAGATGCAGAGATTCAGTGAATGAGGTAAAAATACTGACAGATGTGATATAATATGAGAAAATGTGAAGTCATTCACTTTAGCAGGAAGAATAAAAAAGTAGGACGGTGGTTAAATGGGGACCGACTGCAGAGCTCTGAGAGACAAAGATGTAATGCACGAGTCTCAAAAAATTAGTATCCAAGTAACAACAAGTAAATCAGAAGGCAAAGGAATTCAATCCTTTATTATGAGGGGAATTGAACATAAAACTAAGGATGTTGTCAGAGTATTTTTGGAGTTATGAAGGGCATTGGTGATACTACGATAACAAGGTGTAGAGCTGGATGAACACAGCAGGCCAAGCAGCATCAGAAGAATCAGCATCAGAGGAAAGCTGACGTTTCGGGCTTCGACCCTTCTTCAGAAATGATACTGTGGTGATACTGCATCTTGATTACAGTGAGTAGTTTTGCTCTCCAATGAAAGGGAGGATATAGAATACATTGGAAGCAGCTCAGAGGAGGTTTCCTAGATTGATAACTGGAATGAGCTTGTTGTTTTATGGTGGACAGGTTGGGCTTGTTTTCCCTGCGGTTTAGAAGAGTGAGGGATGATTTGTTTGAACTGTTCAAGATACTGAAAAGACATGACAACGTTGATGTTGAAAAGATATTTCCACTTATGGGTATCCAGTATGAGGGACACTTTTAGGACAGAGGTGAGGGTTTTGTTTTGTCTAAAAGGGCTCTGTGAATTTAAAACACTCTGTCTCAGAAGATGGTGAAGGAGATGGATATTTTCAAAGCAATCTACTTAAATTTTTGTTAGTCGAGGGATTTAAAGGTTATTGGGTAGATGAATGTGGAATGCAGAATGCAAACAGATCAGACTTGATCTTTTTGACTGATGGAGCAGGCTTGAGAAGCCAAATACCTACTTCTGCCTCTAATTAATATATTCACATTGACAGCAGTTTTCCAGTTGGCCAGCAGAGAGTAAGCTGCTTGGCTGCGTAAACTACCACAGACAGGTGTGAGAGGAAGACAGTCCAGTGTCAGTGAGATGCACCCTGAAGGCATCTAGGGATTTCTCCAGTTTTGTTCTGACATGGGGGTGGGGGACTGGGTGATGGGTGGGGCCTGGCAGAAGAATAATTTGAACAGATACTACTGCTGGTGTTAACTTTAAGCAACTATCCAAAAACTGAGGGAAGTATCTAACGATGTCATTCAAAGTTACTACTTATCGGCAGAAACCAATTGGAAGCTGGGTGCAACTGTTTTGCTAAAAGGGCTGCTACTGTATGGAAAGTGTGAGAGGTGATAGGCATAAACAAGGAATATCACTTTATGTAGTTTATGTTATGATTTGCCTGCTAGCATTTAGTCAATCATTTTTTTCAGTAACTTGTTACACTAAAGATATACAGATTAAGTGGATTGGCCATACTAAATTGCCCGTAGTGATGAGGGATGTGGAGGCTAGGTGGATTAGCCACGTAAAACGCAAGGTTACAGGGATGGAGTAGGAGAGTGAGTCGAGGTGGAATGCTCTTCAAAAGGTCGATGTAGCCTTGATGGGCCAAACAGCCAGCTTCCACACTGTAGGGATTCAATGAATCTATGATTCTACGACTAAATTTAAAACCTAATTTTTTTTTAGTTATCAAGCAGATATTTAAAATATTTTTAAACATTATAAGTATCTTCATCATAACAAAGCTACAGCCATATTGTCAGAATATGTAAAAGGACACTGGAATATACAGAGAAATTATTTGTAATCATGTTAAAAAAAATGAAACCTCAATTTGTCTATTATCTGGAAAAGTATATTTTTAATGGTAGGTAATTTTGAGTATTTTGATTTAAAAAGTAACTCAAAATATTCTTCACCTGAGTGGAGAACATCCCTCAGTATTGTCATGCTGGAAGTAGTCTCATAGAAAACCTTTCAAGTCCAGTTTTTAGCTGATAATGACTTGGCTGGTCATTGGCAAATGTTGTTAGAAAGGGATCAATACCAAGGTCTGGGAAAGATGTCAGTCCTGATAGCTGATATCAGCAATGGCAGCCTGTTAGGAATGAACCTGTCACATACCTCTTTTTCTGGTCAAGAAGGCCTGGCAGAACTGCAGTTCTTTAGATCGGGTTAACTGAAGCTTTGTCCTTTCAAACAGGAAGTATCACAAACTGTTTGTTTTTAACCTCTTTCTGAAGGATTGAGTAATTCCCAAGAGAAACACTTTCCTTTAAATTGTAGCTGCTTAATACATGAAATTGAACTTGGCTGAGGGATTCAGGAGTAAAATAGAGTTGTTTTGGGACTCAGCAGACACTAGGGAAATGATTGGAAATATTTTTGGACAAAAGCAAGAGCAGGTTGGACTGACTGCCCTTTTTATTTCTGACATTACAGTAATAAGCCCAAATGAATGTCCATCAGATGGAGCAGAAAATTCAATTAAATTTGGTTGTACATGGGCCAAACAAATAGTTATCAGGAATAATAATTCTAATCAGAATCAAAGTTTTGATTTCAGGGGTTCAAGATCATTGTATCTGAGACGTGCAGCAGTTTGCTGCATCATCATTGATCATCATTCAAGCATCTATAGACACTAGAACAGTTCTTATAGATTGAAGGGTTGTATATGTAACCTCATTATTTGCTAATGGAGGTAGAGAGAAACTGGGAATTATAGACCGGTTGCCCTGATATCAGTAGTGGGGAAGATGCTAGAGTTCAAAATTAATAGCAGAGCATTTAGAAATGAGTGACAGGGATCAGAGAATCAGAATGTATTTACAAAACGGAAATTGTGCTTGACAAATCTACTGGATTTTTTCAAGGATGAATCTAGTAGAGATGACAGTGGAGAATCAGTGGATGTAGTTTACATGGACTTTCAGAAGACTTTTGATCAGGTCCCACTTAAGAGATTAGCATGTAACATTAAAACAAAGGAGTTGGGAGTAGAGTACTGAAACAAAGAACAAAATTAATGTGTTTTTTTCCGAATGGCAGGCAATACTAGTGGGGTATCAGAAGAGCTATTAGAACATAAGAACATAAGAACTAGGAGCAGGAGTAGGCCACCTGGCCCCTCAAGCCTGCCTCGCCATTCAAAAAGATCATGGCTGATCTTTTTGAGACTCAGTTCCACTTACCCGCCCACTCACCATAACCCTTAATTCCTTTACTGTTCAAAAATTTATCTAGCCTTGCCTTAAACACATTCAGCGAGGTAGCTTCAACTGCTTCACATGTATTCACAATACATGTTAATAATTTAGAAGAAGGAATTAAATGTAATAACTCCAAGTTCACATGTTACACAAAGCTGGGTGGTAGGGCAAGGTACAAGGAGAATAGGAGAATGCTTCAGCGTGATTTGGACTTTTGAGTGAGTAGGCAGATGCATGGCAGAGTAATATGAATAAACGTGAGGTTATCCAGTGTGGAAGCAAAAATAGGAGGAAAAATTATGGCCTGAATGGTGATAGATTAAGAAAGGAAGAGGCGTTGCAAGACTTGGGTGTTAGAGATAACAGGGTGTAGAGCTGGATGAACACAGCAGGCCAAGCAGCATCAGAGGAGCAGGAAGGCTGACGTTTTGGGCCTAGACCCTTCTTCAGACTTGGGTGTTCTTGTGCACCAGTCATTGAAAGTAAGCACACTGGTGCAACAGGCAGTGGAAGAGGCAAATGGAATATTGGCCTTTATTGTGACAGGATTCAGATACAGGAGCAAGAATGCCTTGTTGCAATTGTACTAGGCCATGGTGAGACCACACCTGGAATATAGTGTGCAGTTCGGTCTGCTTATTTGAGGAATAATGTTCTGTCTATGGAGGGAGTGCAGCAAAGGTTTAACAGACTGATTCCTAGGATGGCAAGACTGATGTATAAAGAGAGACTGGATCAATTAGGCCTATATTCACCAGAGTTTAGAAGAATGAGGCTGTATCTCATAGAAACATCTAAAATTCAAACATCTGTTAAAAGAAATGTGAAAAGTGATATTACTTGCCTCTCACCCCCAAACTGTTATAAAGAAGTGGTTAAATGAAGTAAACTCCTGACACTCACTGTAAAATCAACAAGTAACTATTTATTTATCTAACTCCAACAGTGAACAAATTAACTGAACTATTAACAAACCAAAGAATTACCCTCTAACTACCAACTATTCCCAAATAAAACAAGATTCTAATGGTATACTGTTCCAATAAATATAAGTCCCACTTATATAAACCAAAATATTTTTAAAAAACTTTGTCTCACAAAATTACAGCCAGGTTACGTCTTCCAGAATGTTTTGTGTCTTCTCCTTTGATCTTCTGTCTGGAATATTAACTAAGAGTGCCGAGGTGCAGTTATTAATTAGACGATACTTCCTCTGAGAGCTGAGAGAGCTCATCTCTTATCAGATGGCAGTTGGTTCTCTACCGATTTTCCAAATGACCTTAACAACATATCACATTCTTACAATAGAATTGGTCCTGTGTTGTCAAAACTATCAGATTTAAATTTAGTTGTTTTTTGGTCTCTAAGAGCCTGGTTTAAATTAATGGGCTAAACTCAAATTTGTTGTCTTGTCAAAACTGCAGCTTGGCTTGCCAGCCATCCAGCCTTTTGATACAAATGTTACAATTCACATTCTCTGTGCACCTGCAAGACCACAAGCCACCCACAGACATTTTTTAAGCTCTAAGCCTAAAAAAGCACGTCATCTTCTTAAAGGCATCATATTTTATAAGCATCAATATTCACAAACACCAAATTCTAACATCCTGCCTTCCAATCTCAAGTACTCTACCCGACTTCGCAACAAGACTCAAAGTGCCACGTGATTTCTGAAAAACTCATTTTTTTATGTTTTTGATGATTTTCCCATATCAAAAGGAGCTGAATTGAGTCTTTGACAGAAATGGTTCTTCTGCTAAGCATGATTAATGGATTTTCACATTAATTGCACAATAAGACTGATATTATTTACCTGATCAATGAAAAGACTTGACTGAATATTGTTGCAGCCAGAGCAATTACTATGTTGGTACCAGATATATAAAGAAACGTTGGCTGTTTGTGCAGTGTCATTTCTCATTTTTATGCAAGTACTTTTTCTTTCCTGGAAATACAATATTCAATGAAATATTTCGTTACTCGTACTCTGCAATTTTTTTTACATTAAGTTAAGCAAAAATGGCTAAAGGTTATTTTCATGTCCTTTCAAAATTAGGTGAGATTTTCATAATAGGTCCAGAGTTGGTAGGAATTGTACAGTATAAAATTTAGGCTTGAAAGGGGGATTGTTACAGATGCAAAACATCCTTTCAGCATGACCTGGGCAAACTATTGGCAGGGGGCAGTATTGAGGTAGGAAAAAATTCCTACAAGAGTGTTGCAATTTGAAGAGTTGCATGGTTGGTCAGAATTGTAACTGTTAAGGGGAAGCAGGTTTGTGTACAAGCAGGAATTAAATCCTATAAAAGATGAGTTGGGTCCTGACACCATGCAATCCACTTCTAGATTTTACCCGATGACTCTGACAGTGAGTAAGGAACTGTTAGGTAACTAAAAGTCATTTGCAAATCTGCTGATTTTACAAACACTTCTATCTTTAGCAGACAACACCCCTATTTCCTCAGGTATCAGCAAACTACCAGGATAAAACAAGACAGCACAGTGAGGAGAAATTCTTCAGTGGAACTGACAGGCTGGTAAGCTTGAACATTGAAACTAACAACCTGCAGCCATACCTGGGACAGAGGTGGCTGCTCATGGCAATTCTGGCTTTCTTCCTCCGACAGGTGATTGCTAAGTTTTTGAAAGCAGTATCATTTCTATGCACCATAAGGTGCACTGTCTGCTACCTGCCTTCAACATGACATGGAATTCCCTCCCTGATGGCATAGACTCATAGAGTCATAGAGGTTTACAGCATAGAAACAGGCCCTAGAACTGGAGATAGCAGGAACTGAAGATGCTAGAGTCAGAGATAAAACAGTGTCCTCTGATGCTGCCTGGCCTGCTGTGTTCCTCCAGATCCACATTGTGTTACCCAGAACCAGAGAGCAGCTTTCTCAGTTCTCATTTATATTCCTGTAATTTCTGAAGCGTCAGAAACCCACATCCAATTCTGTAATTTACAATCTTCCCTTTGGCAGAATAGGTAGGTCAGTAATCTCCGACGAAAAGACCTGGAGGCTGAATGCTAGTGCAAGTTAAAAAGCCAAGGAAAAGTCCACTGACACTGTCAGTTCTGACCTGCTAATGGTTGCTGCCTTTTGGCAGGAGCCATCAATGGAAAGTTTCAGCCATTCCATATGACATACAAGCACCATGTGAAGGGGTAACATGCATTGCATATTCTAATATGAATTTGCATGAAACAGTCTTAGGTCTGCAGGGTGAAAATAAAGCCAGCATCTCACCACAGGCCCCTGCATCTTTCACTTCTGTCATAGGAATCAACAAGGATCCATCAATCACAGGGGACTTTCAGAATTAGCTTGAGAAAATATCACTGGATCTGGATATAGATAGCTGTGCACTGAATATACTGTTATGCATAATACAAGAATAAACAGCATTATTACCAAACCAATAATTCTGAAATGAGAAGACTAACTGTTTCAGTATGAGTGAGAGCTCATCTGTTCCGTGTGTATGGTGGCTGTGGGTTCAACCTTTGTAATCAAGAGGATATGGACGCTTCCGTTAAAATATTAAATGACCTCAGCTATTACAGACATCATATTTCAAATCTTTGAGTATGTTGCTATCTACCTGCAATTGTAGGCATGTGTTATGAAGCTGGAAAATAGAGTTAGTGCAGTCAGATTTTTGTTAACCAGCGCAGACACAGTGGACCAAATGGCCTATATCTATGAGACCCTTCTGTGGAAAGTAACAAGTAAAGTAGTGTCTCCCAATTACCAAATACCAAACTCTAAGAGTGAGATGTCTAACGTTCTGCAATACAGTCACAAATATAAGGTAAGTGGTGAGAGAAAGGCAGAGTGCTATGAGCTTCTGCATTATCTGCTCATTAGGGTTAGTTTCACTTAGACATTAGGGGAGGCCATTCAAGGCAGTCAGGAATAGTCTCCTGTCTTACTGATGCCACAGTGCAGACATACTACACTATCCGTCTAAAAATATGAAACGTCGAGGAATTAGAAAGAAGTGCGCAGTACTGAAAGGAATCCCCTTTGAGAATGCAATTACATAGTCAAGTGAATAAGTTAAGTGTCTTACTTATTGCCCAGCTGTGATGGAACTCACCTGTTTTTATATTCCCCAAGTATCTGTGCTTGCCACCTGTAAAACCGTTAACATACTTGCCTGTATAAACAACAACATTTCAAACTGATTGATTGTCTCAAAGTGTTCCACATTTCTCAGGTATGCAGGTAAATTGCAAAAGCTTTTTCTTAAACAGTCTAAGTCCCATTGCCTCAAACTGGCTCTCCAAAACCCCGCCATATCCTTCACATCCTTGGAGTCTCCTTAAAAGATAATTCTTCCACTAAGATTTTGGTCACATTGTCCACCTCCCTTCACCCAATAGTTATTTTTAAACTGAATTCATGGGATGAGAGCTTCGCTGGTCAGGTCAGTATTTATTGATCTTCTCTAATTACCCTTGAAAGTGGTGGTGAGCTGCCGTCTAGGAATGCTGCAGTCTGTCTGGAGTGGGTCCACGCAAAGTGCTCATAATAAGGGAGTTCTATATTTTGACTCACTGACAGCAAAGGACTAATGATAAAATTGCAAGTAAGTATGATGCGTTACTTGGAGGGGAATTGGCAAGTGGTGGTGTTCCCATGCAACTTCTGATGAAGGGGGTTTGTTTTGCTGCAGCACAATTTGTTTATGGGCCATAGTGGAGGGATTGAATGTTCAAAGCGGATTGCCAATCAAGCAAATTGCTTTGTTCAGAGCAGTGTCAAATTTCTTGAGTGTTCATGGTTTTGCGCACTTCCAAGAATTTGGAAATTGTTTTATCACACTCCCAACATGGTTGTGCCTTGCAGATGTTGGAAGGCTTTACAGAGTTCGGGAGCAACCTTTCCTCTAACCCTGAGGGCCCATGCCATCAGCATTGCCACATTAAGTCACTGCTGTATTATTCTGTTAGCACCTCTACCCATCTGAAATTGAGCTTAAAGAGAATTAAATTTCCTTACGTCATAACATCAATAATCAGTTTTGTCAGTTACAATATGTACTTGATCAAGGCACCTCTCAGGGGTACATAAGTAACAA
Source organism: Ginglymostoma cirratum (assembly GCA_024137785.1). NCBI lineage: Eukaryota > Metazoa > Chordata > Chondrichthyes > Orectolobiformes > Ginglymostomatidae > Ginglymostoma > Ginglymostoma cirratum. The sequence continues at coordinate 19,468,965 of JAHRHZ010000029.1, forward strand.
AGCAATTCTAATTAGATGTTTATTGTGTACAAAGTTAATAGAAAAGTGTTCAACTTAGCTTGATCAGATATCAGTTCAAATATTGTATTGAAATGGTGTCATCTCACCCTTTAAAGGAGTTATCCCAGTGTCTAGGGAAAACCTGAGATGTTTTTTAGTGTATTTTTCTTCCTTCTATTTTATTTCCAACTTGCGTTGCTTTCCCCATGTATATATGGTTGTGTTGTTACTTCGTAAGACTGTCTCAGGAACCATTGAATTTCTCTCTACGCTTCACTTGAGCACACTCTGACACTATTACATCAGCTGGAGTCTTACACTGCTACTGGTAACATGAAGCAAGTGGTGGGTGTGTTTCACTGTGCAAGGAGCAAATGGTAGCTATGGTGTTAATGCTGTGGTGGATTGAGGAAAATCAATACATCCAACAATAAGCAGAGAGAACGCATTTGTAATATATTAGCATGTTATGCACACACCTTAAAGCACCATTTCCCCGGATTAAAGGATACCTTTGCAATTTAACTTGGCAGTGAACAAGAAACATGTGCCCTCAGATTCACGACTAGTTCAGGATGGCATGTACCATGTGAAGTCGACCTCCTTGTGGGTTTGATCTGTGTAGAAGCTGCTTTTGTTTGATGTGGAGCTTTATTGGACTGTGGGAGTGGAGACATTGATGTGTTGCGATTGCCTGCGTGCAATGCCAGGAGCTCAGGGCAGGGCTAATCAAAGGAGGGCTTCCTGCTGCTATGAAAAGGAAGAAGAGCCTTCCGCCATCTCTCAGTACCTTGGAGGAGAACCAGTAGGGAGGCATTGCTAAACTGTGGAGATTTCTGCCCCTGTCCCCTGACTGATCTAAGAAATATCTCCAGAATAGCAGGTGGTAAAAGCAGTTGAGGTTTGCGGGGGAAACTACTAGCAACAGCTGTAGCCTCAAGACACTCAATCATACAACCAGATGCTGGATTGATGGAAATAAATGCCTGTCTGGTGTCCTTTAAATATAGTGCCTGGTCCTTCAATGCAGTGAGCTAACGGCAGAGTTGTCACTCCTTGTTAGCCCTGCTGCACAGTTTACAGAGCTCCATGTTCATGAATATCCAGTTGACTAGTCATTTCAGAGTTTCATGTGGCCAGGTGCCCAGCCCACAAGCAGAAGTCCTATCTACCTCCAATTTGACTGGACCATACTCACTGAAACATGATTTTGACATTCTTTCCTCTGCAGGTCTTTATACCTAATCCTTCTGAAAACTACAGCCTCCCTTCATTAACTTACCTAGCTTAAACCATTACCTCAGATAATACAACCTTTATTCTTCATGAAGGAGGATTGGAGTTTCTACTTGAACTGGATAAGAGACATATCCAAGTAACAGTAGTTCAGTAGGCATTTGGTATGCTTGTCTTTATTGGTCAGTGCATTGAGTGTAGGATTTGGGAGGTCATGTCGGAGCTGCACAGGACATTGGTTAGGTCACATTTGGAATACTGCATTCAATTCTGGTCTCCCTGCTATAGGAAGGATGTTGCAAAACTTGAAAAGGTTCAGAAAGCATTTATAAGGATGTTGCCAAGGTTGTAGGATTTCAGCTATGGGAAGAGGCTGAATAGGTTAGAGCTATTTGCCCTGGAGTGTCGGAAACTGAGGGGTGACTTTATAGAAGTTTATAAAATCATGATGGACATTGATTGGGTGAATAGCCATGGTCTTTTCACAAGGGTAGAGGACTCCAAAACTAGAGGGCACAGGTTTAAGGTGAGAGGGGAAAGATTTAAAAGGAACTTAAAGGGCAACCATCTCACACAGAGAGTGGTGCGTTTATGGAACAAACTGCCAGAGAAAGTGGTGGAGACGGGTAGAATAGCAACATTTAAAAGGCATCTGGATGGGTATATGAATAGGAAGTGTTGAAAGGAAGGGTTGGATATGGGCCACATGCTGTCAAATGGGACTAGATTTATTTAGGATATCTGGTCAGCATGGATGAATTGGACTGAAGGGTCTGTTTTCATGCTGTACATCCCCGTGACTCCATGATTCTAACTTTACTATTTAGTCTGTTACTGTAAGTAAATTCAAATTTAAGACAGTGGAATTCTGCTACAGCTAACAGAATAAGGCACTCTTTATGCTTTGAATCTTTGTTCATCAGCATATCTTTGGACTTTTAAGAATTTGGGTCAAATTATTTCTAGAGCTTTTTCGGCAACAGCTTAGCCTATGTTAAGAGAAAATCTTACATTTCAGTGAGAGACTGTATAATCCAAAACCATCATTCATTGACAACCTGTTAAGCAAATATTAGATGTACAAATTCTGCTCAGTGTCACAAAGAAGAATCTCATGTCATGCAGGAAAAGTTTCCATTGAAAGTTGCAATAATATGAAGCATGAAAGTCTTAATTTGCAAATGCCTTCCCTTGTAGCAATTGGCATTATCAGAAATTCAGATAAAAATAACATTTGTCAAAATGTGAAATGCATTTCATCTTGCACTTAATGATGAATAATTTAGTGGTTTATTTTAAGCTATTTCATTTATGCTTTAGCAGGAAGAAATCTTTTAATTTTCAGTGGCACTGTGCACTTTTCTAAAGCAAGCACTGTTGTAAGATAAATCCTCACCGCTGTCCATCATATTGTTTGAACTACTTAGCAGATTTGCTGCCACCATCCTGTTTCCTGGTAGAGATCTACGTGGCCTGCCTGGCTCAGTGCGGTTGAGGAAAATCTGATCTAAGGAGAAGACACTCTTTATCTCAAGCAACACATAGTTTATTCCATAACATCAACCATTTACAAGTTACATCCGCAAGGTTGGCATTGTTACGAAGACTACGAGGAAGTCTCAGATGATGGGTCCTGTTCCTTTAAGATCCTGACCTGTTCTCCCACCAAGTCTGTATTCCATCACCATGGGGTGTAGTTAAGACATTCGCCAGTGTTAACCCTTTCAGACCATTATACACTTACACAGCAAGCCCGATGGAATAAACGCTCTATTGGGAGTCTCTTTTTCCACAAGATCCTAAGGCATTTTTGAGGTTGGAGCCCAAAGGTGCAATAATAATTCCTGCTTTGCTGATGGAGAAGTATTTGTAAATTAGCTCCTTGGTGTCTTTCCACAAGCCACCAAGAGAGACACGGCAGTAAGTAACCTCTGTGCTCTCCTATTAGGTAGGGATGGGAGGTGACTTTTTTTCAACAAATGACTCCTAACCTGAGGCAACTGGGCTTTTGGCTAATAAGCTTCAGGAGGCTGCTTTATTGTCCGTGACAACATGCGATCTACACTTTTCTATGGCATCAATAAAGACATTTATGATGTGGCCATAGTTTAGACCATAATATTCTGACCATTGTAAAACCTCAGAGTGAATTAATGAAATAATTCAAAATCAAATCAAGGGTTACAGGGAAAAATGAGGAAAGTGGACATGAGGAATGCCAGATTAGCCATAATTCGATTGATTGGCAGAGCATCCTTGAGGGGCCAAACAGTCTACTCCTGTTCCTATTTCTTATGGTCTTAGGAACAGAAAAAGAAATAAAGAAGCAAAGAAAGACTGAATTAAGAGCAAAAGGATAAGTAAGATTTTAGAAATGTAACTTTTTTTGCAAACTCCAGCAACCATTCACAACCTGATGAGATGTCAAACTTATAACTGTTTACTTTCTGGCCTACAAAGGTTGATTGACAGTCATTAATAATTATCAAATTAAAAAAGTAGATGCATTTTTAATGGCAGATTTTGTAATTAAATATTCAAATGCAAAAATGCCTTGAAATTCAAGGGGTGGGGAAGGTGAGATACTATTTTTGTGAAGCTAATTGTGAAATATGCAACTTGAGGTGTTCCATTCATCATTCAGAAGGCATCTTACAGTTGCTACAATATTTCTGGCCATAATAAGGCATTTTATTAGCAAAACAGAAAAAGTACAAACGAAAGTATGCCAAGTACTCCCAACAAGCCTGCTCGGTAATTCAAAAATATCAGAGCTGATTTTCTATACCAGGCCTACCTTATCACCTTATTCCCATATTCCTCGATTCCTTTTATGCTCCAAAATCTATTAATCTTAGACTTAAAAAAGCTAAATAACTGAGCATCTACAGGCAACAAGGGTGGAGAATTTCAGAAATTCACAAATCTCTGAATAAAGGAAATATGCTAACTAATTCTTGAGATTTGTCAGTTTTTAGTCCCATTATTTGTTCCAGTGCTTTCATTGCTACTACTAATGACTTCAAATTCCTCACTGTCTTTAGACCCTTGATTCCCACAATTTCCAATATGTTCTTTGTTTCTTCTGCTACAAAGACAGATACAAAAAGTTTGCTTAATATTTCTGTTATTTTTTTATTCCCCATTATATTGTACCATCTCTGTGTCAAAGGACTCCATGTCAAACATTGTTAATTCCTTAATTTTAGCACACTTGTAGAAGCTCATGCCATATGTTCTTATATTGCTTGCTAGTTTACTTTCATTTATATTTTCTCCTGGTTATCAATTTCTTGCATCTCTTCAGCTGATTTTTTTTTCAAAACCTTTCCAATCCTAAATATAACTACACTTTTTTTGATAACTGTGTAATTAATTTCTATATTCTAATGTTATCATGACTTTACTAGTTAGCCAGAGTTAAATCACTTTTCAAGTGGGGTGCTTTCTTCAATGAAATCTTGATCATAGTTACTGTCCTGTTCAAGCTATAACAGAAATTGTGCAATGGCGAAGGAAACACAGACAAATTTTCTATCTGCCTCTCTATATACTTGGCACAATTTTGTGGCAAATTTAGGCATAGTCCTAAACTACTACAACAAGACCACCAGCTCACCCTGGGAGCCAATAGAATGCCAACCAAATTCCAACAACGCCACAGAATCTATTTACCTTTGAAACGTCTCCCTCATTATCTGTGACCAGGTTACAACCTTTATGTTTGCCAGATAGTGTAGCAGAGTAACTTCATCTCCACAGAGACATCTACACTAAAGGTTACGTTGACTCCATTCCCATGTCACTAACCTGCAAGGTCACACTGGTACAAGTCATGCCTTGCCACATTTATGCACTTCCTGGAAGTGGAATGACAACTTTGTGGCTCTGATGCTGGACCTTTAGTCCAGCAATAGGGTTCAAAAAAAAAACCATTCCTCCTAGCTGATGAAGTGAGCTCAATACTCGTGATTTGTGGATTAGCTTTGGATAAAACAACCATGAAAGTTCTCAGTTTATCATAATTACCAATAATGGTGTTTACAAAGAAGTGACAGAAGTTGGAAGACTTTTTAGTTCTTCATGAGAGAACTTTCAGGAGTCTCTAAAATGATACAGCATTGCCAATATTAACCACTACAGAGGGAGCTACATCGCAGAAATATCAGCCCCTAGCTTCTCAGAAAAATGTATTTTTTCTGCTAAAACTTCACACTAGCAAATATCTCTAAAACACTATGTATCTTCTAAAAGAATCTTAAAAACTAAGCCAGTGTGTTTATTTTTACTATTGTCAAATGCATTTGGAGGACCAGGAAATAAAAATAAAATTATTGTCAGGAATTAAGGGGCAGCCCATTAAAATCAATTACGAAAGTATATCTAATTTCTTTGAGATCAGCAAAAGAGGGGAATCTCACATAAACTTGGAAAATTCTAACAGGACTAGACTGGGTAAATGCAGAAAGGATGTTCCCAATGACTGAGAAGTCCAGGTTTAAGGATATGAAATAGGTCATTTAGGACTGAGTACCAGTGAGCCTACGGAATTCTTTGCTGTAGAAAGTGGTGAGGCCGAAACAGTGAATGTTTTCAAGAAGGATTTAGGTATGGTTTTTCGGGCAAAAAGGGATCGAAGGGTACAGGGAAAAAGCACGTACTGGGGATTGAGTTGGATGATCAGCCATGATCAAACTGAATAGCAGAGTGGGTCCAAAAGATCAAAGGGCTGAGTGGCCTACTCCCACTCTTATTTCTATATTTACTTAAAGTCAGGACACCTCAAAGCATATTGCTGCCAATTTGTATACTGTTGGTATCAAAAGGCAGCAATAAGATAATGTCAAGATAATCTGTTTTCAGTCATGTTATCAGAATAATTAATTCTAACTTCTTGCCACCTCCTTAATCCAATCATCATTGGTGAGGTGGGCGAATGGTTGGGATGAAGTCATATAGTTATCCTACAGTTGGTTTAATTTGATTTGTATGCATAAGAAATCTTCCCGTACTGAATGTCTGAGGTCCATTCTGAAAAATCAATATTCGAATTATGGAGGAATTTGTCAGCAGTTTTGAGAAGCATTAATCTATGTGGTGCCACAGACACTTATTAAATGTTTAATGCTTCAGCCTGCATTTCAAATAATTTCCAGAAATATGTGCATTATCTGATGCAGCAGGAACTGAGGCTCTAGAGCATTAACAGTTTTGTTTTAACGATTTCTTCAAGCGCCAAATTATTCAGCATCTTTACACCTAATAGAGAAAAACTTACTTGCACTACACTTCAAATAAACCCACATATAACTGAACTTTAGGTATTAAAATATAAACCAACACAACTATGTTTCATCAGCCTTGTTTCCTCATCCTAACTAGTAGATGCATTGCTGTTGTAATAGTTATTTAAGAGTAGTTCTTCAAAACTGAAGGTGCCTTTTAATTCTTGTATCTCTTCAGCTGATTTTTTTTTCAAAACCTTTCCAATCCTAAATATAACTACTCTAATGTTATCATGACTTTACCTGTTTGATGCATTGCTGTTACAATAGTTCTTCAAAACTGAAAGTGCCTTTTAATTCTTGCTGAAACTTCCATTTCCACCAAGATCTTACTCCATCACTCCACCCCTTCCCCCCTCACCCTGCTCTTCACTAAATACTTCTCAGAGTCACAGATTCCTGACTTTATCTCCAATTATTCTTCCTGCTTCTCTTTCCAACAAATCTCTCCTAGACAGTGTTCAGTAGAACTCGTTCAATGGGAAGACATTTGCCCAAGTCAACCAAACAGCCTCAGGACTGTTGAATTCAACGCTGATCAGATAACAAGCTGTTCCCCCACGTGGATGCATTTAAAACATTCTGAACCTCTGATCCACAATCTCGAAGAACATAGGAACAGAAGCAAGCAATTCAGCCTGACGAGCCTGCCCCACCATTTAGTACGATCTTGGCTGAGCAAACACAATATTCTTTTACTCACCCCATTTCCATAACCCTCTATGTCACTGACAATCAGTATTCTATGAATCTTTACTTCAAAAACACTCAAAGACTGAGCCTCCACAGCCCTTTTGAGGTAGATTTCCAAAGGTTCACAACTCTCTTAGTGAAAGAATTCCTCCTCATTTCAGACATAAGTTACTTCAAATTCAGACATAAACCCCTCAGTTTTAAATTGTGTTCCCTAGTTTTAGATTCCCCAACCAAGGGAAACATCCTACCTGCACCTGCCCTGTGTGAATGTTAGAGTGGGTAATGAGTTATGATAGTGAATGGGTAATGGGTTAATGGTAGTGAAAGGGTAATGAGCTAATTTTAGTGGAAGGGTGATGGATTAAAATGAATGGGTGTTGGGATAATGTTTGTGAATGGATAACATGTTAATGTTACTGAATATGTGAATGAGTGAAGAGGTAAGGTGTTAGGCTAGGTGAATGAATGATTTGGTGAAGAAGTGGGTAGGGTTGATGAGCTGTGTAAGGTGGATGTGGTAATTGTCTTATGACTGTGGAACCTTTGATTAAAAATAGCTTTACACAAGCTATGATTGAAAAATTGTTAGCCTCACTTCTACAGAATGTGGTTTTCTTTTCTCTACAGATAACCTGTATATGTAATTCCTAGAATATTCAGCAACCTAACAAGTGATTGGGAAATAAAATGCAGAACACGTTTAATCCAACCCAAATTTAGAGCTACTTAAAAATCTGAATAAACATTTGTTTTGGGAACGTTCTATTTATCTAATAATCATGCACCTGCCAGATTTATTTCCAGCTCTGTACAAGGTTTCCTGGTGCAATGTTGTTCTTACAGCTGGTATATTTCCTCTCTGCTTCCATTCCCATGAGATGAACCCTGGTATAATCAAATTGCACATAATTGAGTTTCTTTTCACACATAAACCAGCATGTGGTAATTCTAGCTCAAGTTGAACCCGTCAAGCAAGGGCTAATAACGCTGTGTGAATGAAGAAATCCATCAGGTCCACATGAAGTAGGACTTTCTGGTTTGTGTTTTCTCTTCTTACAATTACACTGGATATGCTACCTTCTGTTTATGGTATTAAAATCGTCTTAATTAAGAATAACCTAAGCTCTAGTAGCTACAGAATATATGCTTACATGTTTCAAGGTGAGGCTTTGAGAAGTTCTCCAAGATTTCCAGATGAATGAATATTTTTGTCTTTCTGCTCATTACTTTTTCCCCAAAAATCTGCTTCTAGGTTATTTACTTCTAAAAGTCAAACAAGAACGCACTTCCCCAGGACTCCAAACACCGCACTTCTCCCCTCCCCTGGATTTCTCCATTGTTGTCTATTGCTTCCCTTCCTAAGAATTTATTTCCAACCACAACCTCATTTTATTTTTCTCCCCTCAGCCCCAGTGCTTTCTCCCCACTGTAATAACCTTTCTCACACCCTCCACCGCCCTCCTAACCTCCCCTTTCCATCAAGCCCCATGCTATCAAACTGTAGTGTTAATTAGTATGGTGGAAAAGCATGCTGTTTCGAAAATGTTTTGGAAAACGCTTTAAAGGGTTGAATGTAGATTGTAGAAAATTCAAAGACAAATTTCATCTGCTTCCATTTCATTTCAAAGTGAGTCAGTATGCCCTCGTAGATTGTTCAATTATGGGAACAGTAAAAGAGGTTACAGCAATTTCATTCCTTATCCATTGTCCAGACATGCGTTAAAGCAAACGTGCTACCATACAAGTGGTCAACGGTGGGAAACTTAGGTATGTCATTCAATTTCATGGGAAGAGGATTAGATTTAAACTTCTTTGTTGAAGATAGTGTCATGATCGCGAATCAACACCCTAATGTTCTGAGGACATTGTTAGCCTTTAATTCCAAAATGTTAAAAGAGGACTGCTATAGAGGCTATAACTGAGATTGTAAAAAGCATCTGTGTGGGTGGAAACGTAACATGCAAAGTGTCAAAGAAACTTCAAGAAGACTGGACTGAGATCTCTTAGAATTATAGAATCCCTACAGGGTGGAAGCAAGCCACTCAGCCGACATGACCATCCAAACAGCGCCCCACCCAGACCCACCCCCTACTCTGTAAACCTGCATTCCTGATGGTTAGCCCACCTAGCCTGAACATCCCCGGACACTATGGGCAATTTAGGCTGGCCAATCCAGCTAATTGGCAAGTCTTTGGACTGTGGGAGGAAATCCAAGCACCTGGAGGAAACACACACAGACATGGGGAAAATGTGCGAACTCCACACAGACAGTTGCCTGAGGGTAGTATTGATGCCAAGCCCTTGGCACTGTGAGGTGGCTGTGCTAACCACTGAACCATCAACAAGGCAAGGAGGGGCTACCAACCCTCTGCTAAACAGCTGAAATATCTGCAACACCCTGCAGACTCTGCACAATCATCAGCAAACATGCACACTTCAAAACATGTGAACATGGGAATATTGGAGCAGCTTCTCAGCCCCTTAAGGCTGATCTGCCATCTTAGCTGATCATACATCTCCACACCATATTCTTGTCCTATCCCCTACCTTTGATGTCAATAGTAAATAATGATTATTAGCAGCAGGACATCAGGTTCCTTTGGACATTAATACATTTCAACATCACACCATTCAGGAAATATTTTGCACTCTATTCTTCTATCAGCAGATAATTTGATACTTATCGACTTATCTTCCATCTACTACATCCTTTGTCCACTCACTCAGCCTGTCCAGGTCCCCATAGCCTCTTTGCATCCTCCTCACAACTCACAATCCCATCCACAAACTTGGAAATATTATAGTTGACCCCCATATCTAAATCATTGATATAGATTGTCAGCAACTGGGGTCCTACCACTGATCTGAATACCTACTGGTCACAGTGTGCCCACCTAAGAATGACCCATTAGTCCTATACTCTGTTTTCTGTCTGCTAACCAAACTTCCGTCAATGAAAATAAGTATATGATCCCCAATTCCATGTGCTTTAATTTTGTTTTTTAAGCCGTGTGGAACTTTATTAAAAGCCTTCAAAAGATCCAGATATACCACATCCACTGGTTTATTCTCATAGATTCTGCTGGTAACACCCTCAAAAATCTCTAACAGATTTGTCAAATATGAATTCCCTTTCATCAGTCCCCGTTGACACTGTCCACTCAGGCAATTATTTTCTAATTGTCCAATTGTCTAAAATATATTTTAGTATTTTCCCTGATGTCAAATCAATATGTCAGTGGTTACCCATTTTCTTTCTCATTTCCTTTTTTAAACAGTATAGTTACATTTGCAATTTGGCACTGTTGCAGAATTAATAGAATTTTCGAACATGATAAACAGTGCATTCATTACCTCTGCAACCATCTATTTCAACAACACTTAGGCAAAAATCATCAGGTTCTGGGGTTTCATCGACTTTCAGTCCCATTGATTCCTCCAACACCACTTCTTTCAGTTCCATACTCTGACTAGATCCTTGGATCCTAATTATTTCAAGGAGATTCTCATGTCTTCCTCTGAAGACAGACACGAAGTATTTATTTAGCCTCTCTTCCATTTTTCTTATTCCCATCATAAACTCTCCTGTTGCTGCCTTTAATGGGCCTATATTTGTCTTTTCTAACCTTTTCCTTTTTACATAAGTTTCCTTCAGACATTGAAAGTAAACATTTACATTGTCCCAGAGGCTGCCGTCTCTTTAGAAGGCAGTGAGTTTGAAAAGGCAGGATGACCTCGATTGGCACAGCAATAGAACTCGTGCTGTTGCTTTTTGCCTTGCAAGCAAACCCTCAACATTAGGGAGGGAAGGAATCATTATTAAAGCAGATGAAGGTGGTTGAGCCGAGGGCACTAACTTGAGAAATACTTGCAGGAGGGATAGCTCAGGTCTGAGATGATTGACCTTCAATCTATGCAATTGTCTTCCTTTTGTGCTAGGCATGACTCAAACTATGTTATTGACTTTCACTTGGTAACTTCACCAGTTACTTTCTCCTTTTCTTCCCCTGGAAACTGAGCATTGAGTATCTGTCCATCAATATAGTCCCACATTTGGTTCAAATACAAACACAAAAGTTTTGTTCTGAGGCTGGTGTGAAAATAAATCAAAATTTTATATGTCATCCTATCACTTTGAAATGACTCACAATACTTCACACCCTGAATTACTTTTTGAGTGTGGTGATTACTTTCGTGTAGATAAATGTTCAGTTCGATCCTTTAGCTCAATTCTTCACGTTGAATTTTCACAGTTGAGCGATGAGACTGGAATATCCTTCATAGTTGAGTTTATGCAGACAATCCCAGCTCTTGTCCATGAGTCCTGCTTTATTTCATCTGGCATTTCTTTTAATTTGCTTCCAAATCTGCATCCATTTTTCTGAGAATCTCCCTGAATCATTAGATTAAGACTTCTGTGCTGAATTATTGTATTCCTCTCACGCAAATAATCTGCCTGAGAAAGATTAGAGAGTTGTTGTTGGATTGACTGTGTACTGTCCTTTTCACTACATCATGTTCTGAAGCCTTTGCTCTTTAATAAAGCTGTTTAAAAACTCATCTCTCATTCATACTCACTACGTAGTAGCATGCTTAAAACCTGCATATGTCAAAAATTGAAAGATTGCCAAGCTCAAAGATAGTGAGCTCTAGAATAGAATACAAAGCTGGATCAATGTGAGAATAGATTCGTTGCTTTGCAATTTCTTGAAAAAAATGAGACTAACAAGATTTAATCAACAATGGACACTAATTCCATTTCTTTTCTCCTCTTCTTAGTTTTAGTCTTAGCTGGTTCTTTTATGTTTCTGTTTCCAATCTTATCTGCTTTCATACAGATATTAAATGTTGCTGTCTGCATGTTCTTTCATACTTTCCGTCACAAGATTTGGCTTTCACATAATCACGCAGTTTTAACTCAAATTGAAATCTGAATGGATCCTGTCGGACAAACTCTAACAAAGCCCCAAGACGTACTGAATGTCCAAGTTCAGGAAAGCGTCAGGCATGGTTTAAAACAATATCAGGGTATATTCAGCGTACCAAGCTTCCAATACATATTATACCGATCATAACATTAACATTATTGATTTGGTTTTGTGATTTGTACTCCTAATAAAAAGGAAGGAGGACTTGCAGAACGTATCATGACTTTCAGATCGTCAAGACATCACAATACGTTCTGCAAGAAATGAAGTACTTTTGGAGTGTAACCTCTGATGTAATATAGGAACAGCAGCAGCAGCACCTTTGCATGTAGCAAGGTCCTACAAACAAGAAAATGTCAATGATCAGCTTGTCTGTTTTAGTGATGTTCATTTTTACCCCTTTTGGCTGAGTGCAGCCTCACTAAGCTTCTTCAAAACTGATTCATATTTGGATGTTGTGGTGGATTATACCATTGAGATTTGTATGGAATATATTCAGTAAAAGTTATTTCACACAGTTAGAAGGTAATTAGAAATCTACAAAAGACTTGGGAAATAAGAAATAATGGTAGCGCAGAGCTTTTACTGTAAATGATGGCCTTGTAATTATACTCAGCAGTAGAGTGGAGTATTTTTAACCTGAAGAAGACATAAGTTTTTCAATAAATCAATTCCCTGATATTGTAGAAAACAGGTTGAAATTGCTGGTAACTCAAGTAATTACTGACTTAAGCTTGCCTCCAGAAGGGTAGTTTAACTCATGCAGAAATTCTTACGTCATCTCCTGTAGCATAAGGAACTGAGCGTGGTTATTTTTGTGCACAGGGGAGTACTTTTGGGAGATAAGTCATAATTCAAAGAGGTGTGTGGCAACATGTGGAAGCTCAGTATTAATGGGCTCGACAGGGATGCAAGGACTAAAGGAACATGGATGTTTTGGATGGAGTGATGTCTTTGATTGCCAAGCTGAGTTAATGAATCACTATGCTCAGTGCAACCTGCATCGCCTTCCATGCTCTGGTGAACCATAAACGCAGAACAGAAATAGAAAATGATGACAAGTAGAGTGAGTGGAATAAGCTTTTATTCCTGTCTGACCACAAGAGCTTCACTTGCGAGTGATGTGAGGCCCTTCAACAGGCAGTTGCTTTATAGAGGTTGAAGGCATAAGGTTGATGAATCATAGCACCCTGCATGTGAAATGCATGTAGTTTCCAAATGTATGGAATACAAATCCTGGTCATAAGCAATCCTGACCATGTTATTGGTCATTGCAGATAGATCACAGTCATCTCCATGAAGCAGACTTAATCACAAGTATTCTTAAACATAACACCTATGGTCCACAATTCACAAAGACAATCCAAGATCCCATAGGGTGCACAAAGAAACAGCTTCCAGTTTCCTGTCACCCTGCATCATAAGTGTTCTCCAACGTGTTCTTATACATCTTGGATGACGTGGAGGGTCAGGTTGAGGGGGCAAGATATCAGTAAGCATGCAGCTCTATCAGTCTCAGCACAGCATGACTTCATGAATTCATACTGAATTCATTGGAATAAGATCCCTTTGTCTAAGTTCCATGTGGAGGCATTCCATGCTTCTCCTTGTTAGAGTCTTCCAAGTGTCACTGTATATAGGAGAATGCTGCACCATTCAATCAATCCAGTCACACCAAGGTGTTGTTGCTACTTTTTATTCCCTTATCGTTCCTACTCCTTTTTACTACACTATTATTTCTATGCCTGCAGAAGATTTTTAAATTCCAGTTATGTCAACTGCATTTCTCTTTTCATGCTCTCCCTTTAAATATATTATTTTCTTTGGTCACATGCCTTTAACCTTTCTGTATTCAATATCTTGCACTGTTGTGATGTAGAAAACACAGCAACTCATTTGTGTACAAACGACAACGTCACAGTTTAACGAACGTGGCCTTGATGTCAAGGGCAGTCATTCTCACCTCATTCCTCAAATTCAGGTCTTTTAACAATATATTAACCAAGGCTTCAATGAGGTCAGGAGCTGAGTGTCCTTGGTGGAACCATAACATCAGTGAGCAAGTTATTGCTAAGAAGGTGCTGCTTGATAACACTGTTGATGACACCTTTCATCACTTTACTAATGATCGAGGGTATTCTGATATGGTGGTAATTGACCGGGCTAGATTTTTTTCTGCTTTTTGTTTACAGGACGTACCTGGGCAATGTTACACATTGTCAAGTAGATTGCAGTGTTGTAGTTGTATTGGAACAGCTTGGCTATTGGAGCAGCATGAACTGGAGCACAAGTCTTCAGGACTTTTGCCAGAATGCTGTCAGGACTCAAAGCCTTTGCAATATACAGTGCATCTAGGCTTTTCTTGATATCATGTGGAGTGAATCTAATCAGCTGAAGACTGACATCTGTGATTCTGGGATCTTCCAGAGCAGGTAGCGATGGATCATCGGCTTGGCCCTTCTGGTTGAAGACTATTGTAGACGCACTGATGTACTGGGCTCTTCCATCATTGAGGATGGGGATATTTGTGGAGCCTCCTCCTCCAGTGAGTTGTTTAATTGTCCTCTACCATTCATGACTGCATGTGGCAGGACTGCGGAGCTTAGATCTGATCCGTTGGTTGTGGACTCATTTTGCTGTGTCTGTCACTTGCTGCTTATGCTGTTTGGCACACAAGTAATCCTGTTTTGTAGCTTCACCAGGTGGACACAACATTTTTTAGGTAGGCCTGGTGTTGTTCCTGGCATGGGGTCCTGCAATGACCCAAAGCTGATTCCCTGACTTGATAGTGCCATGTGGTTACAGACTGTGTTGGAGTATAATTCTGACACTGCCAATGGCCCACAGTGTAACATAGATGCCAGTCTTGAGTTGCAAGATCTGTTTCACTTCTTTCCCATTTGGCATGATGCTAGTGCCATACTGTATATTGTAGTATTCTCAAGGACTGAGCAGTGGTCACTCCAACCAATATGGTCCTGGATTGAGGCATCTGTGAAAGGCAAATTGGCGAGGATAAGGTCAAATATGTTAATCTTTCTCATTGGTTCCCTCACCACCTGCCACAGATCCAGTCTAGCAGCTTTGCCCATTAGAACTTGATATGCTTAATCAGCTTAGTATCCCAAAGTGCCTTTAAGAAATCAACAAGACTGTGAAATGAACTCTTAAAACAAGCTGTGAGCTGAAAAGTAATGATTTATACAGAGACAGACAATGATGGATGGACTTCACAAATATATTAAACAAGAAAATTGCTGGAGTAGTCAGACTGCACAATGGCATTTGTGTGTTTAAATTTAACTGGCTGTCCTGATCATTGAACTCTTGTGGTTAGGCTGTTTGCAAGGTCTGCAAATCAGTATGACAAGTAACAACCATGGTTCCACCAAGTCTGGATCAGTTCTTTCATCCTATGAAAATATTAATACTAAAATTTAATAGCCTGGGGCTTTTTTTCCTGGAGCATCGGGAGGCAGAGGGAAGATTTTATAAACTTCATAGAGGTTTATAAAATCATGAAGAGCATGGATAGGGTGAATAGCCAAGGGCTTTTTCTCAGGGTGGTGAAGTCCAAAACTAGAGGTTTAAGGTGAGAGGGCAAAGATTTTAAAGGGGCCTGAGGGGCAACTTTTCACTCAAAGGGTGGTACTGCCAGAGGAAGTGGTGGAGGCAGATACAATTACAACATTTAAAAGGACCTGGATGGATACATGAATAGGAAGTGTTTCGAGGGATATGTGCCAAATGCTGGCAAATGGGACAAGGACAGATTGGGATGTCTGGTCGGCATGGACATGTTGAACTGAAGGGTCTGTTTCCATGCTGTATAACTCATTCACGGAACTTGCCACACGATGAAAAGTCTGGAAGTTTTCTGCAGCAAATCCTTATTCTGTGGCATTAGCTAAACTTTGTACCAAATGAGGACATTTTGTTGTGAGACAAAGTAGTAATCCAGAATGAGGAGATGACAAAATCAAGATTGAACAATCAAAGTGTGTGCAGTCAATATTTTGTCATGGGTCTGGTCTTTGTATGAAAAGAAGGGCTAAACTTAGGCATCTTCCATGGGAACTATGACCAGACCTGATCACCAGCAGGGGTGGGAACATATTCCAAATACACTTGAAAGAGAATTAAAGAGTATATGAGTTTTGTTCAATGCCAAAAGAGAACAATACATTTACATTTCAAGACTATTTATAAACAATAAAGTGTTAAAGTAATATTGAAATGTGCTGACCCTTGACTATTTTACATTCTAAATGTTCATGTCAAATTCTGGAATTAGAGACTAAGATTCATCTAACTAAACTCACTAAATAATACAGATAAGCCGCCCACTTTTCTTCTTTCTAAATATGTCATAATCTGCAAAATTTAATTGCCAATTCTTTGTGGAGCCATGTTTCTGTTAACGTACTAAATCTCATTCCTTGTTATGTATTATTGCCTCCAGTTCCCATGTTTTATTTTACACGCTGTGTATATTTCTTCACAGGCAATTTATTTTGCTGTTATAGTCACTGCTCTCTTTCTATTTTGAACAGGCTTTTTAGACATTTTTCTCTGCCACTGAATTTGTCCCCTGCCTTTTTATGTTAGTTCTGTTTCCTGTCTTAGTCAGACATTTACTCTTCTCTCCTGGGCTGAATTTCCCAAAAACCAGCTAAATTTGAATTTTGTGGTAATTTCATGGGAGGTTTCCCTCTGTGAGCCCTGGCAACATTTCTCATGTAGTTTTGCGCTGCTCGCCTCATTATTTTGTACTTTTTTGGACTGGTTAAGATCTGAAACATACAATGTGTGAAGATGCACTCAAAAGCTGTTTTCAAAAGGGAATTGGATGACTAGCTGAAGTGAAAAGATTTGCTGTGTTACAGGAAAACATAGGAGAGTGGTATTAGGTGAGTAGGTCTTCCAAACGGGCTCTATTCTGTCCTATAATCTTTCTGTGAATTAGAGAAATTAGTATAGATGGTTAAAGAACTTACTGCGTAAGTAGCAGACCTCACTAATGGAAGTGAAAGCCTGGATTATTTATTCAAGTAATCAATGGGGCTTCAACCCATAACCTTTTGACTCAGAAACAAAAGTAGAACTGAATCAAGAGTGGCTCTCAATGAAGGCAAATAGGGGCTCAGAAGTATTTTTTTTGTTTTGGGTACTATGAGACTTCTTGAGTGTACAAAGTAGCACAGCCCGTACATGCACACACATAAAATGGCAAATGTATCAGAAACTTTATTTATCAAGGGTTTAGTGCACGTGTACCACTTTCCCATAAAATACGCAGCAGATAGAGAATGACATTGTTGCAATCCAGTTAAGGAACTGTTAAATTTTTAAAAAAAGAAATATGACATGCCATTTTAAATAATAGAACTATAAAATTTGGTTTATTTCTTTTACGTCAAAACAGATTTTATTGCAAAGGGATTGCATCAGACAAGCATCACTAACTTAACAACATGGTTCTTAACTTGATATTTTGAATGCTCAGGTTTACTTGCCCAAAAATATTTTTTATAAGACACATACTCTTAAAGTTATTTATTCTGTAAGTATCACCACAAGTGTGTCACAGTCTTTAAAAAACTTCTCCTCGACTCCAACTATTCTCAAAAGTAAGAGTTCCAATTATTTTCACTTGTATTGGATGATCTGCGTTACCACAAGCCTCCTTGGGGGAAGGCTGTAGATTCTTCCACCAACTTCAAACTAGACAATCTTCCAGCTTGTTTTCTCTCATAAAATTCAAGCTGAGGGTAAACCTCTTCAACAACCCACACAGTCAACAATGAAGCTAGTTTTTTTTTCTCTTTTACTCTTCTTATATTGCATTCACTTAGGCAGTCTCTTAACGAAATCTAAACCGTGCCAGATCCAAAGTGCAACCAACTTCCAGCAAAAAGAAACAGATACATTGAAACCAAAGAACTTCCCTGAACTCAACCACCTCCATGTATTGAGGTAGCCTGCTCTAGGATATCCTCAAACTGATCTTTAGGATAGTAATTGCTCATTCATAATTTAATGTTTAACATGATGACATAAATGCATTTTATATCCTTTCCAGGCTTACTGAAATCCTTTAAATTAATTTGGCTCTATCTTTCAAAGCAAAAACATGTTCTGTAATGCTCTTGGTTCCGCAAGAATTGCAGACAACTTATCTCCAGCTCTTTAGCTCAATCGGTCCTCCTACTATTTTATGATCTTACTTAATCTGGTTGAAAACTTCTCAATTGATTAATTGATTGACTGAGTGATTATCATATGTACCAAAATACAGTGAAAAGCTTTGTTTACAAGCAGTACAGGCAGACCACAGTAAGCAAAGGATGTACAAATCAAAAAGACTTAGACAGAGCCATACAGGTTACATTGCACAGGGCATACACTAGGTGAGATCAACATTAGCAAGATCTGCATTACTTGAGGCTAGAGAGTTCATTCATCACCGTAAAGGCCAGAAAGAAGCTGTTCCTAAACCTGCTTGTGCATATGTTCAGGCTTCTGTATCTTCTGCCTGATGGAAGAGGTTGTAGGAGATCATTACTGGGGTGTGATGGGACTTTGATGATGTTGGCAGCCTTTCCACTGCAGCAAGCCGTGTAAATGGAGTCCATGGATGGAAGGTTGGTTTCCATGATGGTCTGGGCTGTAAAAAACCTTTCTGTAGTTTCTAATGGTCCATGGCAGAGCAGTTGCCATACCAGTATGCTTTCAATGGTGCATCTGTAGAAGTTGGTGAGGGACTTTATTGAAAAGTGGTGATGGAGGGAACAGGCATGTCTGGGGCTGTCGGGACAGGCATGACTGCGCCGTTGGCATGTCTTTGTCCACTATCATTTTGTATCTTGTAATGTCATTTAGGCCTTGCCATAGGCAGCGGGAGTCTGCTTGGTAGGTTTGGGCCTCTAGCTTGGTCCAGTACTGCCTCTTGGCCTCCCTGATGGCTTTGTGGAGGTTATATCTAAATATCCTGTTTTCGTCCAGATCACCCGACTTAAATGCTGCTCGTCTGGTCTTCAGTAGGGAGTGGACTTCGTGGTTCATCCAAGGTTTGCAGTTGGGGAAGACTCGGACTGACTTTTTTGATATGCAGTCCTTCACACATTTACTAATGAAGTCCATGCCTATCGTGGCATAGTCATCTAGCTTTTCCGCTGAACACTTGAACACGGTCTGGTCCACAGATTCCAAAGCAACATTGCCCCAACTGTTTTCGATGTACAGGTCTGAAAGCTTAGTTTAATTGCAGTAATCCAATTTTCTACAATTAAACTTTAATTCCAAAAACTAAAAATTATGTTCTAAAACACAGAGGCCATGAGTTCAATATTTGCAACAACATCAATCAGTGCACGATGCTATCATAATGCCAGAACTCCCAGTTTGAAGATCCATGATCCAGCCTACACCTTCCCATTACTTCACACAGTTCAATGCCATTAAAATATACCAAGATTAAATATACCAAGGGACACTCACCAACCCTCCATCCCAACCCTAACCAGTGCTATTAAAGGAACAATTAACTATTTATAACTAAATTACCTCGTCTGGTTGTTGTTGAAATTGTTTGGTATTTTGGGCATTGTCTGTAATTAGTTAAAGTTTAAACAGATTGTGTAGAATGGGATGGAAGGTGCTGATGTTTTTTACTGTTGGCTTCAGGTCTTCATCACAAGCCACAAGCCATCTAGACATGGGTGATCCAGTAGGACTTCTTCTTACTATTGTGTATTACAGAGACGATGCGTAGAGATCACCCACAGTGAGACAATCTTCTCGAAGAAGGAGGCTCAGGAGAGGGAGAAAGGTTTTCCACAGTGCATTGGATCTTAATAGAGTAACTTGACAATAAATTTAATTGCTAGGATGCTGCAACATCATGGAATTTCCTTTAATGTGATCTCATACTCAAGGAGGACTGTAGTCTGAGCTTCGCTGACAACGAGCTAGGATTGAATGATGCTGGTCTGAGCTCCTAGCGTCGCACACAGATATTGAATGAACACTGAGCTACAATGAAGGCTGAGATACGGCCATCAGATATTGTACGTGAACATACAAACATGGAACAAGTGTAGGCCACTCAGCCCTTTGAGCCTGCTCCATAGCTAATCTGATTTTCATCTCAGCTCTACTTTCCTGCACAACTCTGATAATGTTTTATCCCCTTGGTAAGCAACTATTGTTGGTTCCACATGTAGACTACTGGACCTAGTCACCCATTTCATGTTGGAAAGAATGGGCTGCAAATACATTGCATCTCCCTGTGACAGTCTGGTCTTGGGCTCTTTCATACTCATGGGCTTTGCATGTTGGCTTTCTAGCAGGTGTTCAATTATACCAAGCACTTGAAATTGGACACTCATCAGCTTCAATTTTCAAATTCTTAATATGAGCCATGCAGTGATAGGAACCAGATGGATCCATTGACTCTGAGATCCTTGATTGGGATTGTTACCTTGGAACAATCCGGAAGCCCTGGCTGACCAATATAAACAGGGGATTACATAAGCATTGACCTTATAGAGCTTTGTTTGTTACTGGTTCCCTGGCCATGTGGGTGTTTTCCTGGTGGTAGAAATATTGAATTAAGTTTTTTTTTGCTCATGGTATCTTCACTGAGTCACTGCACAGAAACACAAACAACACAGGTGTTGTGGAGGGAGGAAAAATATATGTAAACAGGGGATTCAGGGGATTTTATTTCATATATACAAATAAAAACAATAACAATAATATAAACAGGGGATTCAGAAACTCCTTAGTTCAGGGACTGACTTTCAACTGGCTGGTCACAGCCAGAGTACTGTGTACATGTAAATAAAGGGTGACTTGTTGATGGGATACCAGCCTCTGTGCAGTTATTTCAAACCCTTTATGTTTAGATGAAGCCAATCTTGATATTCTATAATATAATTCTCAGAAAAAATGCAAAATAAATTCTGCAATCTAACAAGGAAATTACTGATGACCTGTTGCTCAAAGTGACACGTTTTCTGTAAGCATGTTTTTGTAAAGGAAAAATAAACTGCGGAAAACTGCAAAACTACAGTCTTTAAGAAATAACGTTGGAGCATACTTATATCATTTTGGAATAGATTTCTTCAAAGTAAGCAAAGTAATCAACAAACACCAGGCTATCTCACTGTACATGCACAAGTACATGTCTGTAGTTCATGATTTTTTTAAAAATTGCATAAGTAGTCTCAACAACCACATACTTATGGGTGTATTTCTCCTATATCTATGCAAGATTTTTTGCAATCAAGTTAAATTATTCAAAACTGTTATGCTGACAAAAGTACAGGAGTAGATTTAATATTTATCTCTTTTAAGCTTTGCTAAAAATCTAACACTAGTCTCATATCGTAGATGCATACAGTCTCCTTTTGCACTGTGAACCCATAAATAATTTCAGAAGACTCTGACCAACTGGATAATTAATGGGCAAGAAGAGCTGATGGAAATTAAACAACAGAATTGCTTCACCATACAGTTAAAAGTCTGCAGGGGTTTACTTTTAAACATATTGTCCACATAATTTTTAAAAGGAAGATTTCGAATTAGTGATCTTTTTCTCCTTGAACTCTCTGGGCAGATTTTTCCAGTCCAGAGAATGTGCCAGAAAATTCAGAGGCACATTTTGCCTTGATCTCGTTTTCAATGAAAGAAGTAAGCCTCATGTTCCTGACCTGAAATAAAAACCTTCTCAATCATTTAGGTGCAAAAGCAGCATCTGGAGCCCAAAGTGCCATCAACTTACAACACAAAAGCACACTGAAGCCCATCATCCCGATTGCAGCTCCTCACTTCCACAGTCCAAAACAAATCTCAATGCATTGTTCTTTTTTCTGGAGCCCTAGAACTGCACATTAATTTAACTTACATTCAATTACAAGGGCCACTTCAGTAAGTAAGCTTTCAAACCGCACTATCCAGGATATACCTTTATATACCTAGCACCTGGTAATGTAGCAGGGAAAGCACAGAAACCTTTATCACTCTGTTTAGTTTACTAGATGTGTACAGAGCCTTCTTGTGATCTCCTAGAGAAACTGATATAATAAACAATCTGGCAAAATACTGCTCAATCCACAGACTGCAGAGCAGGACTATTAATGACACCATAACAATATCAAAATAGCCTGGCATGTTATAGTGTTTCACTGAGCATTTAATTCATACTTCCTATCATCCCACACCCATCCTTTGGTTGCAGGTCATTTGTGGATTAAACATCAATTACTGGTTCAGGAGCACCTGCATATATGATGCTTGCAATGAGTGTCAGGGTAACTTGCTTTCAAATATACAGTGATCCTCCAACCATCCTTAGTTTCTATAGAAGTTATTTTCTTATTTCGGCCTGTAGTTAGAAATACAGGAAAAATAGCCCTTATAGTAGTTATGTTCTCGAGTTCCTCCCTCCATTCCATTTCTTAATTTATAGCTATTTCTATTATGTGATTTGTTTCTTCTGATGTATGATGATATTTTATGCTGATAGAATTAAATAAGAAAGGATAAATAGGAGGCTTAAGTAGGACATAAACACTGGCATGGATTAGTCAGTCTGAATTCTCCATTTCTGTATGTAGCATGTTATTCTGTATTATTTTGTGCTTAAAATTTTCATTACAATTCAGATGATTCCATCAAATGTAAATTGTTAGCATATCAGCAACTTACCTACTCATGTAAATTATAGTATTGATGCTTGTTCGAGCTTCATGGTGTACAAGCTGAAACTGAGACTGAGCTTTATCTGATATTAAATATAAAACAACAATTCCACATGCATTTCCTAGAGTTTCACTTATCATTCTTAGAACCTGCGAAACTATTGCTTGTGCATGGAAAATAAACACAAGATAAGTGATTGCCAGCAAATAAAGATGCTGAAAGTTGGTTGAACAGTTTAGATGCTGTCATAATCCACACAAGAGAAGACTGAACAGTTCACGAGCTTCAGTAAAATCCCAACATTGAATCACTGCCTTCAAACTTAACTGCAGGCTAGTTGCTCTATATTCCAATAGACCTACTGAATAATTTAACTAATGCCTGTTCACAATTTTTCCTCCAGACATTCAGCAGCCAATTCCTGCAGAGAGCAGGCATTATTGTACATATTGCAATAAAAATTGTGCAAGTGAAAGGCTCAGAGATATTTGGATGTTATGTTATATAGTGCAATACTTATCACTGGATAACTATTGACACAATTTTCTGTCTTTCCCATTAATTATTGGGTAGACTTCTAATGTTAAACCCATTTATAACACGGTCACCTGGCAGTGATTCCAGGAGCATATTCTCTGCAGCATAGAACCATACTGTAACACAAAGAAATTAAGTTTATGTAAGTTCTATTATCCAACAAGAAGATTAGACGGAATAATGTATTTAGAAATCTTAGATCTGATAACTTCACCAGTTCCAATTTCCCCCAAGTTCATTTTTATAAAATGAAAGCTGCCGATATAGAATTGTCATCTCCTGTTACTTCACTATCCCCTACCCCTTTGATAACAATGCAGTATATCTCTGGCTGTAATTACACTCGGACAAATTTACACAAGCAGTTTCCATTAAAAATGTGAACAAAGGAATTTATCATGGAAACATTAGCTTAGCAATAGGGTAGATGACTTTCAAATAGGAAATGAAATGCATTTGTGTACCTCAGTCCAATTACATCTCACCTTTTCACCTCAGATTACTCGAAGACAACACTTGATCTTAACTCCCCGTGTTCAGAACAGTGAAAGATTATCTAGGATTGTATTAAAATTGATCTTTCCTATGTGCTTCTAAACATTATTCACTTTACCAGTTCGACATTCCTTACAACTTAACAGGCAATTGTTAGTCTCCAATAATTCACCTCAATGGCTAACATTCATAATATGGTTTTGGTGAAACCTTGGTTTTATGTGAAAATGTATTTCGGCTGGCAACCCTTGGTAGTAATGATGCTTCATCATACATCCTGCACTGTTGAAGCTTATATCGATGTAGGAACAATTGTAGTGTGATGATGGTTACATGGAAATAATTTGCATTACTAAACAGGACATGCTACGTTTAGTGTAGAAAATGATGAGCTGCCTGTATGCCTTATATTTATGTAGACAGATAGCTCATGCATTTACTTAGTGCCTTTCACACATTCAGATGTCCCAAAGTACTTTACAGGCCATAATTTATTTTTAATGTCATCAATGTGATTTAACAATACAGCCACAAACCACAACAAAGTCCCACAAACAATAATGAGACAAATAGCATGATATTTTTGATAGCTTTGAACAAGGAATAAATGCAGTCACAACATTTTGACAATTTCCCATTTTTTTGTTAATGCTGTATTTTGTAATCATGTGGGAGGGAATGGGCTTCATTGTAACATCCTATCCAAAGAATAACACCTCCAAAATTCCCTAAGGCATGAACCAAAACATTCTGATTCAGAGGACACAATGTTAGCATCTAGTCATTTCCATTTGAGGTGGTTCAATGATTGTGCCACTAAGTTTTACACCATGATTCTCAATCCAGCCCATACCTATTTCACCCTATTTTCATCCCAGACAAAAAAGGGGAATGTAGGCAGCAGTTTTTAAATATCAGTTTGTAAGGAGAGGAATCCCCTTGTCTCTGTGCGTCCAACCTGTGAACCAAATCAGTCAATCAGCCACAATCTACAATCTACACTGATAAAAGGTACTGCAGATGCTGGAGAATCCGAGATAACAAGCATGGGGCTGGATGAACACAGCAGGTCAAGCAACATCATAGGAGCAGGAAAACTTGACGTTTCGGGCCTAAACCCTTCATAAGAAATGGGGGAGGGGAAGAGGGTTCTGAAATAAATTGGGAGAGAGGGGGAGGCGGATAGAGGATGGATAGAGGAGAGGATAGGTGGAGAGGAGGCAGACAAGTCGAAGAGGCGGGGATGGAGCCAGTAAAGGTGAGTGTAGGTAGGGGGGTAGGGAGGAGATAGGTCAGTCCAGGGAGGACGGACAGGTCAAGGGGGCGGGATGATGTTAGTAGATAGGAGATGGGGGTGTGGCTTGAGGTGAGAGGAAAAACAGGTTAGGGAGGTGGAGATGAGCTGGGCTGGTTTTGGGATGCGGTCCTTAGAAGAGGCTTCGCAGTGGGGTTAAAATTGTATCAGAGATAAAAGGTACTGCAGATGCTGGAGAATCAGAGATAAAAGGTACTGCAGATGCTGGAGAATCAGAGATAAAAGGTACTGCATCCATCCTCTATCCGCCTCCCCCTCTCTCCCTATTTATTTCAGAACCCTCTTCCCCTCCCCCATTTCTGATGAAGGGTTTAGGCCCGAAACGTCAAGTTTTCCTGCTCCTATGATGCTGCTTGACCTGCTGTGTTCATCCAGCCCCATGCTTGTTATCTACAATCTACACTGCTGCCTCCAGAAGATGCTGGAAAATGGTATTTATAGTGTGGGTTCTCCTCCAGATATGGCAGCACTTCACCATTCACATTACATTTCTGCAAAAGAAGATAGGGTGTGTGTTGAATGCAAAATGTGACATTTATTATCTTCCTTTGGATTTCTGATGTTGTTTCAACCTAAGAAATATTTTTCTGCAGTTTGCTCGACAAAAGTACTGTTGGTACACATCAGGAACAGACACTTCTCCCCAAGCATTCTACTTGTGGAAATCACTCTGCTTTTGGCAAGGATTTGTAATTTATAAAAACCTAATCGTCATGGTTAATTCATGCTGTCTGTCAAAATGGTCTGTACGTTTACCTGATGTAATTGCCACCCCTTTCATTTTAGAGGAATTTACAGAACTAATAGCAAGAGCAAAATCAATGCATGAAATATTCAAGTCCCTTCAGGATCACATAATTTTTTGCACCATTTAAGTCCAGTGCCTCAAAAGCTTAGAGGCTTATTTTGTTCTGAAAGTAGATAGAAGATGAAAAATAGTGAGACAGAATCTATCTGAAGGGCTGACCATGTAATGCACAAGAAACCAAGTCCCAAGTCAACTGTAGTTAGATCGAACCATGAATATTTTCAATGTCAGATCAAACAATAGATGTTTAACATTCTGTTCATCAGGAATTGATGTCAACTGTTAACATTCTGAAAGGATTGCTGCAGAAGAGGGAACATGAAAAGTCTACAATATACCTGCACCACATCATGGAGCAATATTGAGTAAGAAGATTCAAATGGTTTGCAACAAGCAGGGGTCAAATTCTCCTTGTCTGCATACAAGGTGCAGCATTTTATCTCGTTTTTTTAACTATTAAGGTTCTCAAAATGAGTTTTACTACCATGATTAAAGTGCCTAGACTCAACTCATAGTGCTCCAGGTTCTGAAAGGCAAGGAGCACGGTCCTGTTTGCATTAGATTTCAACTAGTGTGAGCGGAAGTCAAACAGTTGTGGATCATCTGCCCTTTATGCACCTCCCCTT
Source organism: Ginglymostoma cirratum (assembly GCA_024137785.1). Taxonomy (NCBI): domain Eukaryota; kingdom Metazoa; phylum Chordata; class Chondrichthyes; order Orectolobiformes; family Ginglymostomatidae; genus Ginglymostoma; species Ginglymostoma cirratum. The sequence continues at coordinate 19,495,598 of JAHRHZ010000029.1, forward strand.
GTTCTCCTTTCCATTGGAATCAATGGTAACAGATGTTTTGGTTTCTTGGATCCATTATCAAAATTGAGATTATCCCCATAGGAGTGACTCAGCCTAAGGTACTTGAATTGACAGGAAATACCCTTTGGAGTGAGGTTTCAGTAATCCTGAGGCTTCCTCTCAACTCCAAATTGAATGGTGTGACAGGAGACAGTCGGGGGAAAAATGTAAGTAAAGCATTTAAATATGAAAGAAAGTGCTTAAGAAGACAATGTTTCTGCAGAGAACTGTCTCAGATATACATGACCTCCTATAGCAAAACCTGCAGCCCATTGCCAGATGAAAACTGATTTGCTTCTTGCATTCAGGCTTCCTAAGACCCTTAACCTCTCCATGTCTGGTTTCATCCCAACCACAACATCAGTCAATCTACAGCTCCTGTTTACATTAAGCATGTCACTGATGCCAGAGATAGTAGCTCATCCAGCTCTACACCTTGTTGTCACTGATGCCATGTGTGTTGAGCAATTCAATTAATTTCCCATGGACATCCAGCAATAATAGGGTAGAGCTCTGGGATTCACACAAAATTCAGGGATTCACCCATTTTTGAGGCCTTCCCATCTGCACTCATGTGAACTCTTTCAGAGCACCCTATCACTTTCATTAATTGGAAGAGCTTCCAGTAATGTGCATTAATGGATCACGTGAAAATGTCTGAGGAGCTTGGAATATAGAAGATAGTGCTGAGCATAACAAGCCTTTGAAAGCAGAGTACAAGTGAGAAATAACAAAGAACTTAACAAACATATAAGACTTAATCCAAGTCTTGCCAAAGTGAAAACATAGTGTAACTTTTGTCAGTTTTGAGCAGATGTTCAGTAGGTCAGTGTCCAGTGTTGCAGAATATTTCGTTGTTATTGGAGAAGTATTTGTGAAGGGAAGGGAGGTTAATGATTTAATGATTTAACTGGTCAATAGGTCTAAAGTTTGCAGAACAGCATCCAAGAAAGCAAGGTGCAAAGGCTAGTCTGACCTTGGCAATGCTGAAAGAGTTATTGGAATTTTTTGGCTCTGCAGTCAAGTCCTTGGAATGATGCTGCTAGCGTTGACTGGTTCAGTCATTTCTCCCAAGCCTTTGGATTCTTTGGTGTAGTTCCCACCTCCTACCTGAGGGAGACAGGATCGCCTACTATGTCCTGACTTAATTTCTCAATAACAACTTCGACTATCCAAAAACTCAGTTACCTCAGTCCTTTGTGTTGTGTCAGCTGTGGAAATCAATTTTGCCACAGGGCCATCGAAATTGTAATCTCAGCTTTCAACACTGAAGTATGGCTTTTAGAATGGGGATGGTCTATCCCTTTTCCCATTCTCCCAATGGCAGGCTGCCCATCAGACGAGTGATTATAGTTGGCAGCTGAACACTAAAATTGAGAAAAGACAAGATTATGAAAAGCAACTAACCCTCCAACCAAAGCCATTGAACTAATACAATGGATGAACCCCATCGTACATTGTCCCTTTACTTATCCTTCTTCCTTTCCTCCAATCCCATCACAATTTCCCTCCAACCTTACCCAGTCAAACCCCACTCCTACATCACCACACATATCCAAACTGTCGCATTTAAACTTGACAGCAAAAGTTGAAATTTCTGCTAGAGTCTCAAACCCCAGTGTCGAGATCAAATAAGATTCTGAAACCTGCAATGTGTCAAAAATGGCCATCCGTATAACAAAAATAATGGCATTTAATTGAAGAAACATGCTTGTAACCTGAAGAGTACTCCGTGTCAGAACTTGCATCAGAATTGGGCAGCATTTTTAGGTCTTTTCCAAAGAGGATAACACCTGGCTGATGCGTAGCGCTGAGTTGACTCTCTAAGGAGCTTTAATTGGCTGAAGAGAAGACTTCTGCCCCTTGCTGATTGGTCAGCAGTTCCATAACCACAGAAGTGCTGGATTCAAGCAAATAAAGGGTAGAGGGGGTGCGGTGTGTGTAGTGATTAGTATTGTCTGAGATACTGTCTGGGAGGACCCAGCACAGGTGTGTGAGGGGTGAGGGGGGGCAAGAGGGGTGAGTTTGAAAACACAGGGCAAAGGGAGACATTTAAACTTGTTGAGTGGCTCCTGCAATGGGCAAAGAAGAACTCTAAAAGGAGGTCCATCCACCTCCTCCTCTTGCCCAGTGTAGTGAATGTAATGAGGTTAGCCAGCTGGACCTCAAAGAATATGAGCTCCCTGATTAGGGCTGTTAATCTGGTTCAATCAGGGAGCCCTGGCTGACATTTAAAAAGAATGAGCATCAGAGTTACTGATGCTCTGATACCTGACGCTGAATGAGGCAGTATGAAAGTCAAGGACTGTTTTTGTGCAAATAAAGGGTGACTTGGTGATGAGATGCCAGCCTCTATGGAATCATTTCACTAAGTACCAGTAAAACCTGTGACATTACACACTAATCCTGTGTCTCCCCCGTCCCAGGTAAAATAGCACAGTGAACTGAATGGGGAACTTATGTAGCCATTAAGCAACCATTTTAGGACCTTCATAAATCGAAGGGTGGACAGGTCACCCAATGTCTCCCCTACATCCCCCCATTCCCCAATGACTCCAGAGAAATGGACGAAAGGTTTCATGGGTGTGTAGCTGGCATGCAGAACATAGATTTTGTACTGTATAACCTCAACAATCCTTTCAATGCCTGTAGGTGGCCGTATGTAAAATTCCATCCCATAATTGTAGCTAAAAACATGGAAACGGGCAGCAAAAAAAAGGACTAGCAATTGGCCACCTCTACTCCTGCCCAACCTCACTACAAAAATCCTGCCGAAGTGTTCAAAATAACTGGATGCAGAGCAATGCAACCAGCCCCTCCATTTCTGTGCGTTAATTAAAGGGACGATAAGCAATATTGCCCTAACTAACATTCCTGGTGACTTCTGCTCTTATTGTCCCAGCTTCATACCTGGATATCTTTTCCAAACTATCATACTTACTAGTAAGGGTCACACTTTACTAACAAAGATGCTTCTGACTATCCAAAATATCTACTTTTCAGAAATGTTCCCACGTTCAGTTCTGTGCAACATGAATGTTCTTTGTTGCAAGCCCATGAGCAGATGTAGTAGCTTAGAATTTTCCTTGTCTGGTAGTTTCTAAGAGTTAACGATAGCTTCATATATTCACGTGTTTATAAATATATGTTTGTTGATATTCGTGTAGTTTTGAAATCAATGCTATCTTCTTTAACTGAAATTGAACTTGAAAACCAGGTCACACAGAACAACTCCAAACAAAGAAAATGTGTTATCACATTGCCAGAAGACTGGAAGCACTGAACAGTAAGTACCAAAGATGACAAGGTGTTCATGGTACATGGATAATAGAACAACTAGTGGATACATTTTTACTCTTCAACAGTGACTCCAATCTGTGATGTAATAATCAGTCGTGCAGTGTAAATATTTGACATATATATTTAACATCACACCCTTACTGTGAAGCAAAAGAAGCATAAAGGTATTTCTCAATTAAATCTGACATTGTGCACTTTCTGCGATCCAAAGGATGCAAAGCTGTAGGCAGTGACTTGTGCTGATTGCTAATGGTTCATATTAAGCCTTCTACAGATTTAAGCAGGTTCAACAATAGATAAGTAAAACACAGGGTGAACTTTTGTTTCAGTCCATTAGTACAAGGTAAATATTGAAACACATCTCCATTCCCATCCATATTACCTCAATTCATGAATTTAAACCAGCCCTAAGTTATAAATTGTGACATATTCACAGCATTTAATAGCAGAAAATTAATTTGAACAACTTCACGAACTACAACACAAAGCAAGAACGAGTTACATCTGCTTATAACACATAGCTTGAGGAAATGGATAACTTGACTCCATGGCTGATATGATTGGACCAGCAGAATGAATATTTCAAATTGTCATTTATGGTTAACCTGGTAATGATGAACTTTCTCTCTCCCAGTATCAACACTGCTATTCTCCGGTTTACTATGGTTGTTAGTTTTACTTTGTCAACTTTATTGTTTTTTATCCTCTTTGGTAAGTATTGATTTCCGAGTCCTTTGCTACCTTGCAAAAGGAGCTCACCTTCACCAACTCAACTCACCTCAAATCCAAAGGGCAGCCAGGCTGTCTTAAGAATTTGACCTTCATAACTCCATGTATAATTAATTGTCCCATGGGAGCCACACAGTGAGGGTGTCAGTAACCCCTTAACCCATTAAAAATAGTGGTTGAGAAGTGGTTAAGGAAAGTGAAGAGAGGATAGGAGAAAATACTTCAAAATAAGCAGAAAAAATATTTTACAACTACTTTGTGGGAGGAATATTAAAAGTGAAAAAGACATCTTGATAGAAGACAGTTGTGAGTTTACAGATAACAAAAAAAGGGAGTGGATTTTACTAAGTACTTTGCATTGATCCTTACTGACGGAAGGATGGTAGAGATTAGATGAATCTTTAAGTGGTTGAGAGAGATGCGCAAGGAGGTTTTTGAAGAAAACAGTAGTGACTTTGATAAATGTTTGAGGCTGAAGGAAGACAATGCACTAGGAACTTCTGGGATACATCCTATGACCTTCAAAGAGATGACAGAGCAAAATATTGAGGGCAGAGAAATTATTGAAGGAGCTTTATTGAAGGAGAATATGTGCTGAAGGCTGGAAACTGTGGTTCCATTTTCAAAAAGGGAGATACAAGATAATCTTGGTAATTACATGCCAGTTAGTGCAACATCAAAGGCAGGGAACATTTTAGAGCCTTTAATTAATGATGAATTATCATGTGTCTAGATCAAGAGAAAATAGTAAAAGGAGCCAGAATGGAAATGGGTAATTGCGTTTCAAAAACCTCAGAGAAATACTTGAGGAGGAAACACATGTAGTAGCTGGAGGAAACAGTAGATGCAGTGTACATATACTTTAGGAAAGTGCAGTGATTAGAAACACAGCCAGGTGGAACTCTTTAGCTATGAGATTCTTGATTGGGGTTGTTTACCTGGGCCAGTGAGGGACCCTTGGCTGACAGATTCAGAAGATCTCCTCAGCCCAGTGGCTGGCTTTGAGCTCGCTGGTCAGAGCCCATGTATTCTGCTCATGTCAATAAAGATTGACTTGGTGAAGGGATACTGACCTCTGTGCAATTATTTCAGAAAGTCTTTGACAAAATGTTAAATAGGAGATAAGGAGGGAAATTTGAACTTTCTGCAACTAGTGAGAGGATTGTAGATCAGATTCAATTTGGGAAGGGAGAGCAGAGAAAATCTGAATTAAGGGTGGTTGTTCAACTTGTTCGGAAGTGGGCTGTGGTATTCACTTCCACACTGGGAAATATTAGTGCTTTTACTAAGACAAAACACAGTTGTAAAAGGCTATTGATAAGATGAGGAAATCAACTAAAACATGACCAATGTAGTACAGAGTCAGTAAATGTGAGACTGTGCATTTTAGTGAACAATTTACAGTAGTTGCAATGCTCTGAGTGGAACAAAGTTCTGTGAAGAGAATGATTTGGATACAGGTTCACAGGACATTATCTGCAGCACCTCATGTTGACAGTGCTGTAAACAATATAAAGTAGATTTGTTGTTTTAGCTCAAGGCATAGTGAATATCTCAGCAAAAGGTGATGCTCAGCTCCCATCAAACATTTATAAGATTTTAGTTCAGGTGCTATATTTATGTGGTATTGGATTCCAGATTATGGAAAGGGTATTGAGGCTTCTAACAAATACAGATCACCTGCTGTAAGGAGACGTAAATATAAATAAAAGTTTGAAAAATTGGGCATATTTTCATTGGAATACTGCAGATGCTGGGGTGATATGATAGGAGCATTAAAATCAGCAGGACTGATAGAAGTTTGGGGAGGGACAGTGGGTCAGTGGTTAGCACTGCTGCCTCACAGCACCAGGGACCCAGGTTTGATTCAACCCTCAGGTGACTGTCTGTGTGAAGTTTGCACATTCTCTCCATGTCTGCATAAGTTTCCTCAGGGTGCTGCAGTTTACACCCACAGTCGAAAGATGTGCAGGCTAGGTTGATTGGTCATGCTAAATTGCCCGTAGTATTCAGGGATGTGTAGATTAGGTGGGTTGTAGGGGGATGGGTCTGGGTGGGATGCTCTGAGGGTCGCTGAAGACTTGTTGGGCCAAAGGGCCTGTTTCCACGCTGTGGGGATTCTATGATTCTGTGAAGTTGGCTGCTTCCAAAAGTTGGAATTCCAGGTCTAGGAATACAAGGTGCAGAAGGTTTAGAATGGAAACCGGAATCATCTTATTTTTAAATTGTGATTCCTAGTTCTAGGTTCACCCACAAGAAGAAACATCTTCTCAGCATTTACCTTTTCAAAGTCACCTAAGAATCTCACATGGTTCAATAGATTCATTACACAGTCTTCTAAACTACAATAATTATGGCCCAAACTACTCAACCTTGCCCAATAAGACAATCTCTTTATCTCAGGAATCAGCCCAGTGAACCTTCCCTGAATTATTTCCTGAGCAAGTATATCCTTCCTTAAGTTAGGAAACCACAACTGTGCTCAATACCCCAAGTGCTTTTTCATCAGTGGTCTAGCATGCCTTGCCTACATTTACACTCCATACCCATTGCAAGGTTGGTCGCTATTCCATTTACTTTCTTCATAGCTTGCTGTACCTGCATGTTAACCTTTTTTTGTGATCCAAATACGAGGACGCACAAACCCCTCTGTACTGCAGCACTCTGCAATCTCTCTCCATTTAAATTATATTCTGCTTTTCTATTCTTCCTGCCAAAGTGGACAACTTCATATTTTCTTACATTATACCATTTTATCTGTCAAAATTTTCCTCAATCTCTTAACACATACATAGGTGCAAGCTGTAGCAATACGGTAGCTTATAAATTGTATGTATTTGCAGCATAGACTAGATAGGCTAGAGTTGCTTTTCTGAGAGTAGGGAAGACTAAGTGGGGACAAAATAGAGCTGTAAAAAATTATGGTAGGGTAGATACACAAAACCTTTCTCCATGATAGAGGGATCAAGAACCAGGGGGTGCATTTTTGAGGTAAAGAGTAGAGATTTAGAGGGAATTTAAGGAAAATATTTTCACCCAAATGTAGTGGATATCTGGAACTCACTGTCCAATAGGGTAGAGCCAGGAACTATCAATATATTTAACAACTATTTAGACGAACACTGGAAACACCATTGCATACGAGCTATAAGCCAAATGTTAGAAAATGGGTCTAGAATGCTTGAAGGCCAGCACAGATATGATGGCCCAATAGCCTATTTTCATGCTGTAAAAACTCTATGACTCCCAAACAGCTGCATACCAATTTGCACCAACAAGTTACACAAAATGGATGTTATGAATAGTTGCCTATATATAACTTAATGAAATGTAATTTCAATAACAGATCAGTTAGAAAAGGAAATGAAAGCAGTCATACATTTATTCACATCTGTACCATATTGTCATACCTCTCAGAATGTCTGTGTGATAGAGGAACCCATCCTCCAGAAATCTGAGGAACTGAATGGCAGTACATGAAGATGTTTACTGATGTGAAGACCACAAGGAAGAATATTGCATTGATCATGAGCTCAGAACAATGAATGGGAATTAACTGCAAAAATCAACTGTTTTTAGAAGAATCTCAAATTAGTTCGTGTCCTCTTTCACCAATAAACCAAAATTCCTATTTCCCCTCCCTCCACTGTGATCCACATGCCTGTTGCTATGTACAATCTTAAAAGCAAGACCTCAATTTTGTTCCCAGTCGTGGTCTTTGGTTTGATACTCTAGATGTTGTACCCAGTTACTGGCAGCCGTGTTTATTGATTATCACCATGGCGGCTTTTGTTCTATCTGCAGGTGGGTATTATAATTGGTGTCAGGCTTGAAGGCAAGAAAATCTAATATTTATCAATAGAAGCTTGACCACAGTGTGGTTTCCTAACTTAAGGAAAGATATACTTGCTCAGGAAATAATTTAGTGAAGGTTCACTGGGCTGATTCCTGAGATGAAGAGATTGTCTTATTGGGCAAGTTTGTTTGAAGTACATTCTGAAACATTAATCGTCTGGGTTTCAGATAATCAGAATACTTCATTGACAATTATCCTTACTAGCACCAACAATGTCACAGCTACAGGTCTAGTAAAAGTCAACATATTGTCTTATCTTAAAAGTAGTCCTTGTCTACTGAGAGGACTTCATCTTTTAAACGTTTACTTGAGGGAGAATGCAGCGATATGTAGGAGCTATGCAAAGAAAAAGAATTTATTGCAGCTCTATATTTTCACTTCATCAGAAATTGCGAAGTTTGCATCTGGTCAAGCATTGGCAGCCTAGAGCTGTCCCTCCCCATGTATATATTAGTACTGGAGTCACAAACTAATGCTTCTCACATCACATAGGTGGCACAGCTGACACTTGCACATGTAATTGCACATTCCTACGTCTATCGCTGTCTCAGTATCAAATCTTGCAACATTCCTGTCCTTAGAGACACTCCATCTTACAATTCTGTCGAAGTCACTGGTACACTTTTCCCAATTTCCCAGTGTAACCCAGCATCTTATCATTGTTCAAAATAGGACCATCACATGGAGGAAAACCTTTAGCCACTTCAAAACCATCACTAATATTTGCAAACAACAAAATAGCACAAATCGAGCCAACAGTAGCTGCATTTGCCTCATGGAATGGGACCAAACTGCTTACATATTCTTTTGTGCCCACACCTCAATGAATTTCAGACACAACATTACATTGAACTCTTTTTCTGTTGCCTTCACATCCATGCTCATTTCTTTGGAAAAGAGTCTTGTCCCTGTACCACAGACCCCTTCCAACATTCCCCCTGCACCTAGACCCCGGCGTCTGATCTCTTACTTGCACTTGACCTTTTCATTGAGAACTGTCAAAGTGACATTGGTCACCTTAATTTCTAGAACAAAGAAAAAAGAACAAAGAAAACTTACAGCCCAGGAACAGGCCCTTCGGCCCTCCAAGCCTGTGCCGATCCAAATCCGCTGTCTAAACCTATCGCCCAATTCCTAAGGATCTGTATCCCTCTGCTCCCCACCTACTCATGCATCTGTCCAGACGCACCTTAAATGAATCTACCGTGCCTGCCTCTACTACCTCTGCTGGCAACACGTTCCAGGCACCTACCACCCTCTGTGTAAAGTACTTTCCGCGTGTATCCCCCTTAAACTTTTCTCCTCTCACCTTGAATGCGTGGCCCCTCGTTATTGAATCCCTCACCCTGGGAAAAAGCTTATCTCTATCAACCCTGTCTATACCCTTCATGATTTTGAAGACCTCAATCAGGTCCACCCTCAATCTCCTTTTTTCTAATGAAAACAATCCTAACCTACTCAACCTCTCTTCATAGCTAGCACCTTCCATACTAGGCCACATCCTAGTAAACCTTCTCTGTACCCTCTCCAAAGCTTCCACATCCTTTTGGTAATGTGGCGACCAGAACTGTACACAGTATTCTAAATGCGGCCGAATCAAAGTCTTGTACAATTTTAACATGACCTGCCAGCTCTTATACTCAATACCCCGTCCGATGAAGGCAAGCATACCATATGCCTCCTCTGCCCCCTTTACCCATTCCAAGCTATCCTCTGAACTGACTGTACCAGGCACTTTTAGATCCAAATCAAACCTGCGTTGTTGTTGTCTGGCATACTGACCTTTACATTGTTGACACTGAGTGCCAGCTCTTGAACACATCCTCATATCTCCCACGGACAATGAACACACTGTTGAACATCAGGTTATTGTGTCCGTGACTATCACGACCCTCACCTCCACAACATCCCAAGCTCATAGTCCACCAATCCCACACAGTCCATTCTACCTTCTTCCCAAAATGCACAAATGGGACTGCCTGGGCAGACCCATTATTTCAGCCTGTTTTTGCCCCATGGAACTTGTACCTCACTACTTTGACTTTTTTTTCCCCTTGTCCAATTCCTTCTCACTTACATCTGCAATTCTTCTGTTGATTTGCGTCAGTTTCAAACTTTCCAGCTTGCTGGCATCAATGTCCTCCATGAAGCATGGACCATGGACATGGAATCTCTCTACACATCCATCCTGCATTAGGATGGTCTGAGGCTTTCCACTTCTTCCTCAAGAAAAAGCCTGAACCATCCTCATCCATCACTATCCTCCTTCGCCTGGCCAGGTTTGTCCTCGCTTGAAACCCACAGACAGACAGAATAAAAGGTAGGCAGACAAAGGGATTGTTGAATAAGAACATATTTGCAAACTTATAGGATCTGCTCTGCAGCCAATGGCTTAGTGACCTGCCAGAAGCTGTAAATCTCTTTGAGTGCATGTTACAAGACCAAGACTTTGAATGCCTTCAACTGAGATGGATGAATTTTGCTCACCATGCATAAACATAAATGTTTATCATTGCAGTTGGCTCTTAGCTTCATTCCATCACGTATCCTCAACCTTCCTTCAAAGGCATATCTTCTGAGCTACTCTGTAAAGTTCTGTGAAGACCATAATGTTGCACGAAAAATCAGTGAGTAACCAACCATGTCTGCATGGGTTTCATCCGGGTACTCCGGTTTCCTCCCACAGTCCAAAGATGTGCAGGTTAGGTGAATTGGCCATGCTAAATTGTCCGTGGTGCTCAGGGATGTGTAGCTTAGGTGGGTTATAAGGGGATGGGTCTGGGTGGGATACTTCAAGGGTCGATTTGGGCTTGTTGGGCCGAAGGGCCTGTTTCTACATTGTAGGGATTCTGTGTGAATGTGAACTTGATGCTCTCTTTCTGCAGTTATCATCCAAATCATCAGAAACTATTTATCACCTTTGGACCTGAAAATACCAATCTATTGTACAGTATGATTTGTCAGAATCATCATCTGACATGTATCCAGCAGCAATTTGATAAGCTTGTTTTCCTTCTTTCTAGCTAAACATTCAGGTAATTCAATTTCTTGCAGTTAGACCATTGCATTCCCCTTCCTTCGTTTATGTTTATCTGCTGTCCTCCCTAACATTTACATCCTAGCCTCTGGCCTTGATTTTTCCTGCTAGCATTTCCACTTTTTTTCATTACACATTGCTATGTTTCAGCTTGAAATGTCTGTCAGGATAAGGTAGAAGCCATTTACACAGCATTTGAAAAGTTGTGGTTTTAATTTGTCCTTTTTTTATTGTAACTGGTTCTCTTACAGCTCTGAAAATTCTTTCAGTCCCAGCTGGAGATTTCTGACATCATTTTTCAATTAAAGCGTTTCATGGCCACCACAAACTAATGTGAAAGTATTAGCAGCAGAGCTAGATTTCACATGGCTAAAATAAGCTAGTTAGCACACTCTGTACCAATGCAAAAACATCCACTACCTGAAAATGCCCAGACTAGCGACAAACAGATTTTTTCCCCTAAAATGTTCTTTTATTTTTAATGTGGCTTTCTGCCTCCTCAGAAAGTTGTGAGACTGGTGGACGAGTGGGGAGCATTGCAGGGTCATAATAGTCAGTGTGGGACAGACTTGAAGCAGTTGGTCTGATCCTTTCTGTGTTTTTTGCCCATCTTTAACTTTGCTGGTACACATCAATTCTCTACCCTCAGGAAAATTGAACTTGGAGATTTTGATGAAAATATTTTGATGTCTACTATTATTAATTGCCATTGTTTTTAAATTTTAAAACCTCTTAAGTTCAAAACTTCTACTGCAAAACAGTTGTTTTTTTACCCCCCCCCGACTGACCTTACCCTATTTATGCTCATTTTAATGCGGCTTTGATTTATTGCAGATAATATAACTGATTAAAATCGTGTGAGAAAAATGTCATGAGGTTAAAATAATGGTTTTGGATGATTACTGTCATTAAAGCAATTTAATCTGACGGATATCTCCTACATTGAATGAATTTCCAACAACACCAATTAAAAATCATTGACGTATGGTATGATTAATTGAACGAGTTTTGCAAAGAATCTGGTGTAACATAAATTTGTGAAACCTTTAAAAATAAGCAAGATGATCAATTATGGAAAGAGAATAACTTAATGAATGTTCATTTAATTTAATTCTACAAATCAATTTTTCTGCATTTAATTAGATCATGAATAGAAAATGGCGCATCCTTCATCCCAAAATGTTAATATTCGTAAAACCAAGTCTTTGAAACTGAATTAAAAGTAACTGAACTAACTGAGGTCAGTTGATACATCCTTTGAAATATTAAGCTATATCCATTACTATAATTAATATATACAGAGAATATTGATAAATCTCTTCACATTCCTACATGTCTGTGATCATGATAAAGTGATTAGTGGTCAAAGAGCCACATTCAGGTTTCCCTTTTTCATTCTAACTGACTTATTAACATCATTCTTATTTTCTACATTTTCAGTGGAGCTATAATAATATCCTGAGAAGCACCAAACAGAATGGAGCAATCAGAGATGCACAAAGTCTTCCGCCTGCACAATTAGTTGTAGGTATCAGAGCAACTACATTGCATTTTGGAGGAAAAAGCAATGTTTATTCTTCCTCATATTCAAAACACAATGACAATTACATACTTTTCAACCTGGGAATGTTGTTATTCACTGAAGATTCCCTTTTAATCTCTTTGAATCAACATGAACACAGTTAGAGCTGAATTTTATAGTCCATACAACTCTAAGGCGTGAACTAGCCCTTTTCTGACTGCAGTTTAAATCTTGTGTCTCAGCCAGTCGGATCTCCAGGCATCCGGCAGTAACAATGTTGGCAAACAGATTTAGGACCAAATGCATTGAACGATGCCAACAGAGACCAAACCAAGAAGTGGAAAGCGTTTAATCCCAACACTTTTAGTTAAGATTTGCAGACATCAAAATACATAATTGCAATTATATGAAGATGGAAACTAACCCATTACAAACAAAACTTTCAGTGTGTATTTTAAGCTTATGTGGATTTTTTATTATGTAGAAAAATGCCACACGCCACAAATATGAAGCTAGCATTTAAAGCGAAATGTTTGTGGAATGTGGGCATCGCTAGGCCATCATGTATTGCCCATCCCCATCTGACCTGGAGAAGGTGAAGGTCAGCCATCTTCTTGAACCACATTGCAATGACGGGTCTTGTAGGTGGTTGTATCCCCATTTATCTAGAACAGTACAGCACAGTACAGTCCCTTCGGCCCATGATCTATTAACCTTGTCCTTCTAGGGGCTAGAGGTTGAAGGTTTGGAAGATGCTATTGGCGAAGACTTGGTGAATTATTACAGTGCATCTTGTAAATGGTGCACAGAATTGCCATCATGCACCAGTGGTGAAGGGAGTGAATATTTAGGAGGACGCCAATCAAGTGGGCAGCTTTATCCTCAGTGGTATCAAAGTTTCTCAGTATTTTTGAGTGCTGCACTCATCCAGGTAAGTGGACAGTATTCTGTTGGCTTGTAGATGGTAGAAAGGGCTTGGAAAACATTGGGAAAAGAGTTACTCAGTGCAGGACTCCTAACCTCTGACCAGATCTTGTCGCCACAACATTTATATTACTGGTCCACATGACCTTGGTGCATGATTCAAAACCCAGTTACACCTCATTCCGCATGATACAACTCTTCTGACAATAACAGTGTAGATATTTTCTAATCAACCTTTTGAGAGATATTAATACATACCTCTGGAGCAGGTGAGACTTGAACAATGTCCTCCTGCCGTATAGACATGGTTACTTCCTCTGCATTACAAGAGTCCCTCGCTAATAATGTATGCAGGCAAGATTTTGTGAATTTGCTGATTGTTTCAGAATTTCAAATTGTGGTGAAGGAACCTCAACAGCGCACCCTGTAGAGGACCATTGCATCACTAAAAGTAATTCCCGATTTCTGAGTTATTCCGCAGATGCACTAATTCCCTAATTTGCTGTCAGTTTCCATGGACTAATGGCAGCACTTGCTAACAGTTTTGCTGTCATTACTACCATTTAATCCAAGACATTTTTTAACAAATGGACATTTTGAAAACTGGCTTTCCTGAAATTATTTTCAAGTCACATATACACTGTGAGGCTGAATATTTAATATTTGTTGTAGAACTTAAGATTTGAAGGATTGTGGAAAAATTGATTTATTTCAAGTTTTATGGAAATATCTAGAGTGGGTTCTCTAAAACGAGGTCATTGAGTGGTCACTGTGGCCAATGGAGACTTTTTTAACAAGGCTTCCACCACATGACTGGTGATAACTGCTTGCTTTGTTGTAAACAGTTTCTGGGACAGTTTGAATAGTGACTGGATGGAAAATGGAGAGTGTTTTATTATCTAGTCTTCAGTTAAGGTGACAAGAAGACTGCAAAAACAATCTCTCCCATTTCTGAAAAGATAACAAAAGCCTTTTATTGAGTTCAGTGTGAAACCTACTCATACTTCTGAAAGATTCAGTAGAGGAATTTTTCAATACTGTCTTCCCTGAGCAAGCTGTATGTCTGAAAGGCTCCAAAGACAATCATGACAGAATCTGTGAAAAAAAATCAGAGTTAACGTTTCAGGTCCGGTGACACTTCCTCAGAGGAAGGATTAACTCTGATTCTTCCTCACAAATGCTGCCAGACCTGCTGAGCTTTTCCAGCAGCTTCAGTTTTTGTTCCTGATTTACGTCATCCACAGTTCTTTCATTTTTTTTCCCCGAAGACTATCATGCCTGATTAGTGCCAGAATACCAGAATGACAGACTTTAGAACATTTTATCCTTCTTCCTTTTGCCCTCAAGAATAACACATTGGCCAATGTGTAATTTTTGTAGAAAGCCAATCTCTGCCATAAAATCTTTCCTTTCTACTTTGCTGGAGGTTTATGTGCATTTGCATGTGTGTTCTGGGGATACTAGGAGGAATAAGCATTTATATTTCAATATTACTGACTGTATTTGTTAACCAATTAATGCTTTTTCATTGAATAAGTTGCTTTGATATTAAACCTGTAATTATGTTTTATTTAAGAGACTTGGTCGATGGCACTTAGTAGTTTTAAAGCTGATATCGATAAGGTATTTAATTGGCTATTTTGTTGGCTGGGAGAAGCTATTTTATGTTATGGCCTATAGAGTAATGGGAGTGGAGCGATAGTGCACACCTCCAGTTTAGGCAATAATACATACTTGCACTCTAAGTTTGGACTCTTGAATGTCTCATATTTTGATTTCTCCATCATTAGGAGCCATGTGTTTAGCTGCCTCAAGCTCTAGAATCCTCGCCTGAAACTTTGCTCCCTTTACATCTTTTCTTTCTCCTTTAAGTTGTTACTTAAACCCACATCTTCAAACAAGCATTTGGCCATCTGCCCTGATGTCATTTAATGTGGCTCAATTTAAAAGTTTACTTTATGACGTTACTGCAAAGTGCCTTGGACATTTTATTAAGTTAAAGGCACTTTATAAATCCAAGCTGTTGTACAATTGAGAGTTTGGCTCAGAGGTCATTTTACAAAGCCCAAGAACAAAGACGATTACTCAGTCAAGTATGAATTCATCAGCTTTCACTTCACAGCCAAATATTATAACAATGATGCAGACTCATGTCTACCTCTGAGCAACAACCTGGAGGGTTTTCTTTTAAATATTAGAAATTAATTGCGTTCCATATAGTAATGTATTCCTGATTTGGATGCTACATTGTTGAATTACTTTTCACTAAGCTAGTCACAGCAGTCCCCAGGTTACAAATAGTTTCTGCACTTGAATATATTTGTCAGTCAATTTGTACGCAAGTCAGAGCGCGGTACAATACATTATAAAGTAGCTATTCATAAGTATGAGCTAACGTTTGCATGTCGGATCTCTGATCATTTGGGATCTCGTTAATAACCAAGAGCATTTGTAGGTTGATATTCATAAATCGGGGAACACCCGTATTCCACACAGAAGCTCACAGAGACCATTTGTTATTAACAATAAGATACAGAAGTTATTTTAATTCCGCTTAATTTTTAATAGATGTAATTCATTTTAATGACCTATTGTGAACAAAACAAGTAGTTTCAACATATCATTCACTCAATAACACTCTGAAGCTTCATCAGTTATTAAATATGGCATTCACAAATCATGATTGTATGGTATTTTATTAAGAAATTTCAATGCAAAAATGAAGAGATTATAATATTTATGTTGGTAGATTTAACTTTGGCTTATTAGAATGCATTCTGTGAATTGTGGGCAGAAATTCTGATTGGATAGCTTCCCCTTTAGTTGCATAGTTATCAAATAGTGGAAAGCTTATCCACTCATTATGGTTCATAAAATCCGACAGTTTTGTGGATAGATTCGATTAATTGTAGCCGTGCTGATTTTTTTTCAATTGCATAGTAATCTATTTACATCTATGTTGCATCTTATGTTTTTAAAATGTTCCAAAACGACCACAACAGTAAAAGCTTGCATTTATGTCGCATCTTTAATGGAGTGAAAACATTCCCAAGAATTCACAGAAACATGTATCAAACAATATTTGACAATGGGCCGCATAAAGTGATATTTGGACAGTTGGGTAAGAGGTGAGTTTTAATAAAAATCTTGAAGAAAGAGGGAGTGGTATAGAAACAGAGAGGTATGTGGAGGAAATTGCTAAGCTTAAGGCCTAAATGGCTGAAAACACAGCTACCAATGGAAGAATGTTAAAAAAATCAGGGGTGCACAAGAGACCAGAGTTCAAGATATGCTGAGATTTCAGGAGGTTGTAGGGCTTGCAGATGTTTAAGGTTAGGAAAGGTGAGGCCATGGGAGGATTTGAAAACAAGATTGAGAATTTTTAAATCGAGGTGTTGCTGGAACTGCAGACAATGTGGGTCAAAGAGCATAGGGGTGATGTGAGAATTGCTGCAAATTAGAATACAGGTAGCAAAGTTCTGGATTAATTCAAGTTTCAGGAAGTTTCAAGGTGGGAGGCTGACTCGAAGAACTTTGGAATACTTGTATCTTGAAACAACAAAAGCATGAGTGATGGTTTCAACAGCAGATGTCCAGATGCAGGTGCTGAAACAGCGGTCAATGTCAATGGCTTTTCTAATGTATAGGATATAAATTTGAAAGTTCAGTTCAGGATCAAATTGGAAAACAAGATTGTCAACAGTTTGTTTCAGCTTTGGACAGTTGACAAGGAAAGATATGGAGTTGGTGTCTGGGTAATATGGACTGAATAGTTTGGTTTTTCCAACATTTAGTTAAAAGAAATCTCTATTCATCCAGTATCGTCATATAGATACCAAAAGAAAAACTGGTAAACACAAAAATCTGCAAACACAACATGGTTTCTGGGGCTACAAGGTTCTACAATAGACATCAAAAGTATCATGAGTTAAACTATTTTAGTTTTTGTTAGTATTGATTATGGGAAGAATATTGGTCAGGACATGAGGAGAATATGTTTAATATCTTTATGTTGTGCCACAGAATCATTTAAGTTTTACCTGAAGCCTTAGAACTTGCAGCTTCTTTTACAGCAGCCGTCATTCTTGTCTGACTAGCAAACCGAGCAGGAGAGAAGAAAAATTCTGTGATTCTACCTTTTCAATTAAATGCATGTCATGTTAACCTTTGACAAACTGAAGATACAAAGGCACTTGGGTGATGTTAACCTGATTGCTCCATTTTTGGTGCTGAAGGTAAATTCATTTCAAGTTGGCCATAACCCTTATTTCCTTAATCAACTTAAAAATAAACATTTTCCACAGAATCTACAAGAGTCAATTATCATATAAAGGTCTGTTTAAAGTCCACTGGGTTGTATGGTCAACAAGCCAACTCTTCAATCCTCTTACAGGAAATATTATCTGATTATACATGGAAGAGATTGGCTGCAGAGGGTGGCTGCTCATAACACCACAAGACATAAGAGCAGGAGTAGGCCATGAGATTGTGGCAGATCTGTTAATCCTCAACTCCACTTTCCTGCCTTATGCACATGACCCTTGATTCCCTTCATGATTAGAAGTCTATTTCAGCCTTGAGTCTACTTAACAACCTCATCAGCCCTGTATGCTAAATAATTCCACAGATTCACTGTCCTCTAAGAGACAAAAAGTCCTCCCAATCTCTGTCTTAAGTGGGCATCTCCTTACTTTGAGATTACACACTTTGATCCTAGACTCTCCCACATGAGGAAAGAGTCTCTCCACATCTACCCTGTCAAACCTCAAAATAATCTTAATGTTTCAAAAAGGTCTCCTCTCCTTCTTCTAAACTCCAATGAGTACAGACCCAACCTACTCAACATTTCCTCATAAGAAAATCCTTCTATACTTGCAATCAACCTACCAAACCATTTTTTGGATTGTCTCCAATACCAGTATATTTTTCCTTAGTTAAAAGACCAAAACTGTGCGCAGTATTCTATCTGTGGTTTGACTGGTGCTTTCTATAGTTTTAATAAGATCTCTCGCTTTTTGTACTCCATTTCCTTTGAAACAAAGATCAAAATTTCTTTTTCCTTACCTATTACAACTGATAGTTTTTTTTTGTGAATCATGCATGCAAACCCCAATATCCATTTGTGCTGCAAACTTCTGCAGACTTTACCCATTTAAACAATGTTCAGTCCTTCTATTATACAGTCATACAGCATGGAAAAATACCCTTTGGTCCAACTAGTCCACACTGACCATGTTCCCAAACTAAACCAGTCCCACTTGCCTGCATTTGGCCCATATCCCTCCAAATCTTTTCTGTTTATGCATTCATCCAAATGCGTTTTAAATGGTGTAACTGTACCTGCATCCATCACTTTCTCTGGCAGTTCATGCTGCACACGAACCATTCTCTGTGTGAAAAACGTTGCCCCTCATGTCCTTTTTAAAACTTTCTCCTGTCACCTTAAAAATATGCCCCCTAGTGTTGAACTCCCCCACATTAGGGAAAAGACTCTTGCTATTCACATTATCTACGCCCTTCATGATTTTATAAACCTCTATAAGCTCATCTCTCAACCTCCTATGCTCCAATGAAAAATGTCTCAGCCTACCCAGCCTATTTTTATAACTCAAACCCTCCACACTCGGCAACATCCTGGTAAATCGTTTCTGAATTCTCTCCAGTTTAATGATATTCTTTTGGCAGGGTGACCAGAACTGTACACAGTACTCCAGAAGAAGCTTCACCAATGTTTTATACAACCTCAAAATAAGTCCCAACTCCAATGCTCAAAAGTCTGAGCAACGAAGGCAAGCGCGTTAAACACCTTCTTAACAACCCTGTCTAGTAGTGTTGCACATTTCAAAGAATAATGTACCTGAACCCTTAGGTCTCTTTGTTCTACAATACTACCCAGGCCCCTACCATTAACTGTCTAAATTCCACCTTTGTTTGATTTTCCAAATTAAACTCCATATGCCACTCTTTAGCTCACTGACCCAATTGATCAAGATCTGTTTGTAATCTTATATAACCTCATTCTTCCTGTCAAAGCACATAATCTCACATTTTTCCACATTATTTTCCATCTTTTAGCTTTTGCTCACCAACTTAACCTGCTTATGTCCCTATAGAGTCCTTGTGTCATCCTCAGTTCTTGCTTTCCACCTATGTTTGTGTGATCTGCAAATTTATTGAGAGTGCATTCACTTCCATCATCCAAGTTAGTATACATATATATTGTGGCTCCATCACCGATCACTCTGACATTCCAATAGTTGCAAGTTGCCATCCTGCAAATGCTCCCTTTATCCCAAATCTCTGTCTTCTATTAGTTAGTCAACCTATATCCAAGCTAATATACTATCCCAATGCCATGGGCTCTTGTTAAGAAGACTAATGTGTGATAGCTTATCCAATCCCTTTCAGAAATTGAAACATAATACTTGTTCTCCTTAACCGCGATTGCTGCTTCCTCAAATAACTAATACATTTGTTAGATTTGATTTCCCTTTCATGAAGCTACACAGACTCTACCTGATTTGACTATGTATTGCTCAATTCTCTGTTATTACATCCTTTTGTAAGAAGCTCTATTATTTTCAGAATTACAGATGTTACAGTAACTGGTCCCTCGTAACCTAACCTTTTGTCTCCCTCTATTTTTGAATACAAGTGTTACATTGGCAGTTTTTCAGACCTTTGGGGCTTTTCCAGAATCTGAGGATTCTTGGAAGATTCCTGCCAATGCACTCAAACTCTCTGCAGCTACTTACTTTAAAATCCTAGAATGCAAACCATGGGGGACTTATTTGCCTGTAGCCTTAATTTTTCTCCCAATACTTTTTTTCTCTATTGATAGTTATAATGTTTATTTCTTCAGCTTTGCCACCACTTTAGCCCCCTGAGCATTTAGTACTTTTTGTAATTCCAATAGTCTACTCTACCATGAAATCTGATGTAATGTACTAATTCAATTGTTCGGTAAATTCCTGGCTCCCTGTTATCATTTCTCCAGCCCCATTTTCTAAGGGGCCCTAAGTTCATGTTTGTCTTTCTCTTCTTTTTTAAATATTTAAATAAGCTGTATTTATCCATTGTATGTTGCTTTCTAGTTTTGCCGTCGCCTTTTATTTTGTCCCTCTTTTTGATTGTCATTCACTAGATTTTTAAACTTTCCAAATATTCTGATTTAACCACTAATCTTTACCACATTGTATGATTTTCTCTTTTAATTTGATACTGTCCTCAATTTCCCTAGCTAAGCATAGTCAGTTTATCTCTTTCCCCAAATCGTTCTCCTCACTGGGATATAACTTTGTTGTAAGTCATGGACTAATTTCTTAAATGTCTTCCATTGCTAAACTCCTTTCCCAGTCCATTCCACTGAACTCTGCCCTCAGTCCCATGTAATTATCCTTATTTAATTTAGCACGGTTGTTTCCAATTTCTCAGTCACAAACTGAATGCTAAATTGATGGTCACTGTTTTCCAGAAGATCTTTCACTCTGATTTCATCTATTAAACCTGCCTCATTACACATTACCAGATCCAAAGTAGCTTGATCTCTGATGGGATCCACAACATATTTTTCTGGGAAAATGTCCTTAATGCACTCTATGAATTCTGACTTTTGGCTACATCTGCCAATTTGATTTCCTGAACTTATATGATTAAAGTCACCAATGATTAATGTACTGCCATTTATACATGCCCTCATTATCTTCTGATCTATTCTCTGTCCTGCAGAAGAGCTACTGTTAGGAGACCTATAGACTGCTCCCATCAATGTCTTCTTCCGCTTGGGTTCAGCCAATCCAAAATAATTTATTGCCAATAAACTTGTTTCATTTCATTCTAACAAAGATACCCAACTACGTGCCTTCCTGCTCAGCATCTCAAAAAGTTATCAGTTCTGAATATCTAGTTCCCAGCTTCAATCTACTTACAATCTTGATTCCGTAGTGACCATAAGATCATTCACATTAATCTCTATTTGCGCCTTATTTCATTTATTTTGTTCTGAATACTATATGCACTTAAGTAAAGAGACATTAATTTTAAATTTTACTTTTCAATCTCCCTTTGTCCCTGTTTTCGTCACTTTTAACACTTATATACTCTAACTCTTCCTGTCTTACTCTGGGCACATTGTCAAAACAGTTGTCTGGCTACGCCATCATATCCTTTCTTTGAAAGCTCGTGTCTACCCCTTCTGAATGCTCTGTAATTAATTAAAAGCCCTTTCTATAGCTTGATTCACCAGGGTATTGGGTCCAGCAAGGTTCAAATGAAGCCCATCCTCCCAGAACAGTTCCTTTCTACCTCAGTACTGGTGCCAATATCCCATAAACTGTAATTGATTTGGCTCATACCAATCTTTCAGCCACGCATTGAACTCCTTAATTTTATTTACACTATACCAATTTGCCTGTGGTTCAAATAGCAAGCCTGAGATTATCACCTTGGAGGTTCTGTTTAACAGTTTAGCTCCTAAATGGTCAAAATCTCTCAGAAGAAGTTCTTTTCCAGTCCTATCAGTATCATTAAGATAAACTTGAACAACAGCAACTGGATCTCTCTCCTCTGGTTTCAAGTTCCTCTCCAGCCTTGAGGAGATGTCCTTAACCCGGGCATTCGGAAGGCAATACAACCTTCAGGATTCACGTCCACAGCTGAAAAGAATGTAATAGTGCCCCCTAATTATACTGTTCCCTATCAGTATTATGTTCCTATGTCCTCCCCTTCTCTTGAATAGATCCCTGTACCACAGCATGATGGTCCAGTCATTCATCCTCCCTGCTGTGCTCATTCTCATCCACACAGGTTACAAGAACTTCTTTACTGTTGGATAATTGTATGGTCTGAGGGCCCTTGACAGCTGCCTGATGGGCTCCCATTATCTTCCTCACCTATAGTCACACCCGTCTGGGCTTGATCACAGGCCAAGTTTAAATGATCTAATCAAAAGAGTGTGACTGCCTTCTGGAACAAAGTCCACAGGTAGCTTTCATCCTACATGATGCAGCAAAATTTCTGTAACTCAGCCTCTAGATCCTCAAATATGAAGTTGCTCGAGCTGTGAATACTTGCTAGAGATGTGCTCACTATGGATCTCCTTGGAGACCAGCAGCTCCCACATGCTGAAGCTGCAATGCACCATCCAACCTGACACCCCTGTTACATTTTACTTAGCTATTAATTAATTCAAATCATTCCAATATCCCTGTTCTTTTTTCCCATTCTTTTACTTTATTGTACTGTTTCCATTTTTATTGCATTAGTATCAACCTTATACCTAACAAAGTTTTTTTTAATAAAAGAGAAACCTTGGCTTTTTTGCAAACTGTAAAGGGGATGTCTTGTATATCCTGTAAAGACCAACATTAGGGGTGACAGCAGGAATGCAAGAGAGTAAAGGCTGGTCAAATCTTCATTATGGGGTATACCTCATTTCCTGTTGTGTACTACAGGGACACTCAAATCATATAATTCATATAACTCCATTTACTATAAGTAACAAGTAGATTTTCCTCTGCAGCCCATTTTAACTTCTACTCTTCCTCATCTCATGTTCCCCTCTGCATATCGCAAAAGAAGAATTAGAAACATCTCTGCCAATTCCCCCAGCTTTCAATTCAGCCAGCACCGAAATACAGACTCCATTGTGCTCCATCTCCTTATCATGCATCTGACTAGAGCTCTGAATTCAGGAGAGCACGAGGAAGCAGCCAGGCTGGCCTGTACAGGAGTGGTGGTTGGAGGGAAGAAAAATTACAAAGCTGAGACTCAGAAAATTAGTGATCAGGAAAATGTGAAGTGCAATATGAGGGAGGCCACATTTTTCAGAAGTTCAGTAATCATTTACACTCAGCTACAGCAATCAAATCCAAGGGTTACTGTTTTCAGAAGTAAAATGACCAAGGTGACCTAATATACAGGGGCCAATTTCCCTCCCTATGCACATAATCCAGACCTGAGCATTTAGGACGAGGTCCTTGAGAATAAGAGTCTAGGTATCAATAGGGTAGAAGTCCTATTATTTAGTACCATTGCTTTATTCTACTCCAATTTTCTCATGGAAACATTCTTGAAAAGCCTGGGGACAGTTCTATAGACATGAGTGGTCTTCTGGCAACTAACCTAAGTGAACACTGTTCATATACAATCGCGGTTTGTGGTGTGTTGACTTATACGGTTGGAAAGGATTTGCTGATTGTTAGGTCACTGCTGGAATTACCCTGGCTTCACTCTGGCACGTTCTATTTCCATTTGCTTAACTGAGAATATTGAGGTGTTTCTGAAGAGTAATTTTATGGATGATCAACCTTCATGTATCTCTATCACTGACTATGCCCTTACCACCAAATTTGGGAATTTGATTATTCGCATTGATAGATGCTCTACACAAATGAAGTAGGTGCAGTCACCAGTCTCTGTGAAC
Source organism: Ginglymostoma cirratum (assembly GCA_024137785.1). Taxonomy (NCBI): domain Eukaryota; kingdom Metazoa; phylum Chordata; class Chondrichthyes; order Orectolobiformes; family Ginglymostomatidae; genus Ginglymostoma; species Ginglymostoma cirratum. Next base: position 19,519,428 of record JAHRHZ010000029.1, read on the forward strand.
ATAACCGAACACTTCATCGATATCTCTCTTCTGCCTCCAGCAGATCAGAAGGGGGCATTCCCATTCAGAAACCCATTGACAGTACCAGTGATGGTGGTGATACAGAAAAACATCACGGAGGAATGAGCAGAGGCGCTATTGAAAACAGAAGTGGAAGCAGATTGTAAGAAAAATGGCAAAGCATTGAGGAACCCTGTCATTTGATCATCTTGTTTGACTCTAAAACTTCCCCCTGCACCTGATCTTTAATGTTATTGGATCACTTTGCATGCGTGCGTGATTTTAATCTCACATTGCACCAGATTCATAACCAGAAAATGATGGGGGCTGGGTATGGATGTCAATCCGGAGCAGTTTAATAGAGACTCTTATGTTTCATGTTTCCTGTATCATTTCACAAGGAATTCTGCAGATACCACAAATAGGACAGACACCATACATGATTGAGAATCTGGAGTGAAAACAGTACTCAACCGGCTCGCACCAGTTTTTAATCTGCACAGAGACCTCCTCCCACTCTATTTATCTACTTCCACTCAGTTACCCTGTCCCTCTATTCCCACCTCATTCATGTTTGCATTGTACTTGCCTTTTGTTTCGCATTCAAAATTGTCATTCTTTATTTATCTTCTCCAAAATACGTAGATCAGTGCTGGGCTCTGGTTTCATCACAGCCGGCAGAATTTCTGTGCATAGCCCAAAGAGCTATATTTTGAGTTTGATAATAAATATGTTCAATCTTTCATTATCACATAATTATAATGCCAATTCTGTCCGAACATGTATCCTTTCTATTGGGAGATTCTGCACAGCAGTAAGAATCCAAGATGAACTGCCTCCCCTACGGCATTTCAGAAAATTGAGCCCAATTGTATATTGCACGTCAGCACTGATTATGAAAATGTTTCTGTTTATGAGGAAGAGAATAATGACATAATATCAGTATAAGATAGTCACCAAGAAATCCAATGTAATGTGGAATTCACTATTACAAGGAGTCTTGGAACAAATCATATAGCTGCATTTAAGAGGAAACTAGTTGAAGAAATGAGAGGGAAAGTGAGAGACAATTGTGATTGTAAATTTAAATGAGGAAAGTTGGAAGAAGGCTTGAATGAAGCACAAACACTGATATACATTGGTTGGGGTGAATGGCCTGTAGCTGTGCCATCTATCCTGTATTCTGGTCCACCATATCCATCGTACTGGAGTAGATGGGCACAATTGGTCCCTATATACTTCATACATGCACTCGCCACACTCATTTAACCTACTAGAAGTGCCAGCATTAGCTTTAATTCCTGTTGCCTTTGAATATCATTGACATTCAAAAATTGAATTCTGCAGTTTCTCTAGCCCTGCCCCTTGTCATGTGCATGACAGGAGTGCACAGTTTATCTTTTAAAAATATCTTTGCATTGATTGTTCTATGCAAGCACCATCTCTGATGGATGTAATGAAAGAATAACATACTGCAGTCTATATTAAGGGCAGATTAATTCTATTAGGCTTGTGGTTTGTTTCCAATGTGTACACAATTTTTTACTCAGCGAGTGGTAGACAACTGGAATGTGTTGCCAGGAGTAGGTGGAGGTAGATATGATAGGAGCATTTAAGGGGCTTTTAGATAAGCACATGAATAAGCACGAAATGGAGGGATGTGGACTATAGGCAGGCAGAAGTGATTAGTTTAATTTGGTGTCATTTACAGCACGACATCATGGGCCAAAATGCCTGCTCCTGTGCTGTACTGTTTTATGTTCTATGCAGTAATACATTTGCCCTCTAATATTTTGGCAAAATTTATCAGTTTTCTGTTGATTAAACTAACTGTATGTTGCTGCGAACAGAATTCTTCAAAGCAAAGTGAATAGATATACTTAGAGAAAGAAATTAAAAGTGCATGGGGAAAGCACAGAGAAATGACATTATGTATGGCTCTTTCAGAGAGCTGATACAGACCAGATGGTTTGAATAGACACCTCCTCTGCTCTCGGAGTTTATGATTAGGAGCATCTGTTACGCTTCCCCATATTGTCACTGTAACATGGTCAAAAGGGCATCAGAGACTCCATCTACCCAAAGTTATAATGATGGGGTAGGATCAGATTTGAGAAGCCGTTTGACCTATAAACCCAGTATTTAGTGCACTATTAGCTGAGGGAGTAGCATGGGGACAGGAATAGACCTTTCAGCTGGAGGAGCTTGTTCTGCCATTCAATTAGATCATGGTGACAGTTCCATGGCCAACTACAACATAACCAAAGCTCAAAATTTACAACTTGGCGTATGTAACCAACTCTGAAAACCCTGAATTAGAATGAGATCTCATTTGCTGGAATTTCTGTAGAATTATTTGTTTCAGATAGAAGCTACAGCCACCTTTACAAAACTCTCTGATGGTGCAAAGCTACTGTTGAAATGTGTGCTAACTAATTAAGAGGCTGTTACTTCACTTACAAAGCTGCTATATGATGCTCTCCTCATGTCACCTTCCCTTGCATCACTGAACACATGCCAGTTAAACTGGTGAAAACCTCTTTCTTCATGGCCTACAACCATCCTGCAAATCAGTTAAAGATAGTCAAGACTGTACAGTCTTCTCTAGGCTCCATGTATATCTTTGGTTTCTCGTATTTTGTCTCCTGCTAATGTCAAAACAACCAGAAGTGTAGATTTGAGTCCTGTCTTCTTCATGGATGCTGCACTGGCCTGATGAGCAATTCCACATCTGATAATGGGACCCTGATACTAACCTAAAGGCACCCTCAGTAATAAGCCATATCATATGTTAATGACATGCAGGACTGTACAGAGCACATAAGCTCTGTATGCAGTATACAGATAAGGAAACCCAACATTAGTGGAGATTCTGATTTCTTAAACTGAGAGCCTGTCTGTCTGCTGAGGTACATGTAAAAAATACTGCATCTCCCCTTCCCCAACCAGTGCTATTGGCCTGTCAGAAGGAAGTACTTTCAATGTCCTGGTCAATATTTATTCCTCAACCTATGCCGGAAGAGATTGTATTTCTCATAGTTGTTTGTGTTTTTTGCTGTCCTCCATCATAGTTGGCACAATCCTAGGTCTGACAAAGATTATTTAGCCTTCTTTTCGTAAAAAGAAATAGACATAATCTTCCATCTTGAGTCATTCCATACCAACAGCCTATTCTGTAGAGGGTATGAGATGGATGGCACTGCAAATGACAACAGGTTTTACTGACCTACACAGTGAAGACACTTGTCTGATATAACAATAGATGGTGATCGTCTGTGCATTTGATTTTTAATTTGAGCCACTGTGCAATTTCAGAGAGAGCATCAGCTGGAGAATACAATAGCAGGGTTAAAATGAGCTTTGGATTGAGTAGATAAGCCAAATTTCCAAGTTTTAATCATTGCCCAATAATCTTTTCTCAAGTAAGTTGCGATAAGGAGGTTGAGCGAAATTAGGGTCAGCAGTGTTGACTGTCGTTGGTGGCATAACCTGTTGGAACGCAGTCTCTGTGTTTTACATGTTTAAAGTGGGTGCCCTTGACCCATAAATAAGGCATTTCAGACCACCAGTGAAAGTAATTCCACAGATCTTGGATGAGGTATCTCAGAACATTTAGACAAAGTATCGCAAAGTACTTAGACAAGGCAGCTCAGAATGTTTGGACAAGGAATACATAGTGCTTGGCCAAGGCTCTCAGTCAGTGCATGGATAATATATTTCAAAACATTTGGACTAGAAATCTCAGGGATATTGGGTAAGGTATCACTGAGCACTTGGACAAACTCAAAACACATAGATAAGGTACTTCAATGCAAGAGTCATGGATTTCAGGGGAGAAAATCAGGAGAAGCAAGAAAACATTGACATATCCTAAAATAGGAAAAGTATCCAGATGAAACTAAAAGGGCGTGAAAAGATCCAGGAGGACTAAGTTTGAAGTCTTGTTAAGTGGTTCCAGAAAGGATGAAGGAATTAATCCCACAATTAAGTTGCTTATATGTTAATGTATTCATGAAACTAATCAGAAAGCCATTCTTAGATTCACCAGGTATGAAAAGGTTTAGGATTGCCTTTCCCTTGCAAACATTTAGTGGCTGCAAGCTGTGATGTTGTTTTAATGCATTACATTGAGCAGATGATGTTATATCTTAAAACAGGAGGAATTATATTGAATTGACATAAATCAGAAATGGTTCAGGATTATATTAGAATAAGCAGCCTGTGAGAAGCTCTGATAATATGCAGGTACCATTGTTGTCGGAAATGTTTCAAAGCCGTAAGCACAGCCTTTAAAGTTTGAGATAAATATAGCTTTGAATCTTTCAGATGAATAACAGGAAACCAGCAGCGATTTAGAGAGGGATTTTTAATTATATTTTCATTGAATTCATGTTCCTTTGATATACTTCCTCATTTGTTTCTGTCACATTGTGTTCTCTATTATAATATTTCTTAAAATGAACGGACTGTTAACAAGCAATCTGATGCTCTTTTAGATATAACTCTGCCACATATTTTTATTCATTCTTGGTTTGTAGGCATTGTCTGTAAGGCAACTTTTAATCTAATTTTAAGTCAGAGGTCAACTGGAGATGGCTAAAGAAAATGGCTATTAGGGAAACTACTGCAGTCTATGGGGAAGACCAGCTTTTATTCTAACCTTCTTTTGGCTAGGCTGCATTATAGAGAGAAGGAGTCACCAGGTAAGGACAGTGGGTTTCTCCCAGAAGGAACATTGGCAAACCAATCGGGTTTTGACAATGTTTCAAACACTTTTACTGACATGTAATTTTTATCTTCAGAATTTGTTTGAACTAAGTTAAAATTCATCTGCAATAGTGGAATTTGAACTCTGGATCATTAGTCCAGAAATCGTTGACTCAATCATTTAACCGCTACATTGCTGTGGCCTATTTGCTATTAACATAATTATTTAGTCTGCTGTTACTTGCAGATACTCTTCTCAGACCTGTGTCTTTCCTTTTCAAGATAAAGTCGGAATTTCACGTGACAGAGGATGTGTATCTATTTGCACACATTGGTCTTTTCCTCGGACAGCTGTTTTTTTTGTAATCTCGGTACTGCATATAGGCAGGCTCAGCTCTCCTGAATTTAAAATAAAATTTCCAACTTTTAAATTTATCCAAATTTTCAACAAACTTCTCTAAATTTGTGGTATCACACCAGGCTAGGGTTAAGATGCACTGATGCACATCCAAGTATTTTGATACTTCCTCTGGTAGAAAACTTTTTGCAAAGCCAGAACCCAAGCTGACATTAGAATTTGAATTAGAATTAGAATTTGAATTTGAATTTGAATTAGAATTAGAATTAGAATTTGAATTCGAATTAGAATATCTTTTATTGTCACTTTACTCAAGTACAGAAGCACAGGAGTACAGTGGAAATGTTTACAATGTTGCCTCTTATGGTGCCATCTTAGGTACAAAGTACCTAGGTTCGAATTTTAGATACCAAAGAAGAATAAAAAAGAAAAGTAGTTGCATTACTTTACAGTGCTTCATAGTATAAGTTAGAAATATGACATAGTTAAAAGGATAGACATTACAATCAGATAAACAAATTACAAATAAACATTACATTGCAGCAGGTCAGCGCGGGGGATTCCACACATGGTCTGACTGCCCATGCCAGATGCTAGTCCAGTAACCATCCCCAATCCGTTCCAAGCCTCCAGTCTGCACCACACCAGCTCTCAGCTGCTCCAAGGTAGGTTTTCTCCAGGACTTGCTTCCCTGAGCCAACCTTTGCTCCAGCACTCACTCCCTGCACCGGCCTTGGCTTCAGGATTTGCCTCCAGGGCTCACCACCTGCTCTGTTTAAGTCCAAGTCAAAAATTGAAAAAAAGATGCAGAAAAGGAGGGAAAAAGAGAGGGGGGGTGAAATGTAAAAGAACAGGTGGACCAGTGGAGCTCGGGCTGAAGAGTTTTACTCTGCCACCATCTTGCAAGACACATTAGTTGAATGTGGTGATAAACTGGCACTCAGAAGGAAAAATACACTTGCCCCAGGGATGAAATTAAATAAATTATGCTTGCATACCTAAACAAATTGCACTGCATTAATTAAAAGAAACATGATGGGAAGAGGAACAGCATTAAGTCTTGGGGTGACACTGTGGCTTACTGGTTAGCACTGCTGTCTCCCAGAGCCAGGAACCCAGGTTCAATTCTACCTGCTGGCAATTATCTGTGTGGGGTTTGCACATTGTCCCCATGTCAGCACAGACTTCCTCTGGGTGCTCTGGTTTGCTCCCACTGCCTGAAGATGTGCAGGCTGAGTGGGTTGGCCATGCTAAATTGCCCATAGTGTGCCGGCTGGGTGGATTAGCCATGGGAAATGCAGGGCTAGGATAACATAGGTGGGTGGGTCTGGTGGGCTGCTCTTTGGAGGGTTGGTTAGGTGTGGACTTGATGGGCTGAATGACCTACTTCCACACTGTAGGCATTCTATGATTCCTTGAATTTGAAAAATTTTAGATTAATCGTGTGTGGTCTTGTAAGATCCTTGTACCTTAATGAAACCCATAGAGTCATAAAGTGGTCACCTACATGACCATCAAAGGAGTTTCAGACAAGCCAGCTCTCTGTAAGAGTAATTTATCCAGTCCCATTATCCTGCCCTTCCCTTTTAGAGATTTAAATTTATACATTCAGTTGCCTATCTGATTCCCTCTGAAAAGCTACAATTGCATCTGCCTCAGCCACCCCATTTTCAGGCAGTGCATTCCAAATTGTAAGTACCCACACTTTGAGAAGATACTTTCTCATATCACTGTTGTCCCCTTGCCAATCACCTGAAACTGGTGTCTTCTGGTTTTCAACTGATTTCAAGTATCTCCCACTGATTCCATACTTGGAATGATTTGTCTATCTCACTCCAGCAAGGGTGACACATCTAGCTCTGAGTGAACACAGCCAAGTAATCACTAGTGTGTTATCTTACTTTGCATTTATCGCATCTTTTTTATCTTCTTGCTTTTATTTACACTTTCTGTACGCTGGAGAACTTGTGATGTGTCAGTGTCTGCTGGTTACTATTTATCATTAGTTTGCGAAAGGCTTCTGCTTAAAACTTGCCTGATTTTGTTAAAGGGCAATTGCATTCCACTATTCTGTCAGATGGCCACAAATATGTTACACTTGTCCAGGGAGGTAACACTTTGATGTCATATTTACTTAGCCTATTGTAAAATGTTGTTTAGACTCTGGACGGTAATGCCACAAATATAATGTAGAAAGGGAAAGCAACAGCTGAGTCTCCTCAGGTTCCCCTTGAGATATTGACAACAAACAAAAATAAGTGACGGCAATATGCTGCGTTGTAACTTTACTGGTTTACTAGATTGCTAGTCCTTTAGGGAAGGAAACTGCCATCCTTACCTGGTCTGGCCTATATGTGACTCCAGAGCCATAGCAATGTGGTTGACTCTTAACTACGCTCTGGGCAATTAGGCATGGGCAATAAATGCTGCCTGGCCAGCGACACCTTCATCCCGTGAATGAATTAAAAAAAACAAAAGACTTCATACCAGCTGAATTTACTGTGACGGTCCCTCCTTCTCAAACTCTCCCCTTATCTGAGGTGTGGTGGCCCTTAGGTTGATCCATCACCAGTAGTCTCTCTCTAATGAGAGAGCAGCCCATGTTCTTCTAGGACTATGGAGACTTTACTTATTAAAGAAGATGTGCAATGCTGTAGGCAGCTATGTGGCCCTTCCTGTCCCAGCAAGGGCAAACTGAATGTTGGGATTACTTTGGCTGCGGGGACAGGCAGTTTACTTATTGCATACTTTGAAGAAAAGTGTTTGAGACGTAACCCTACTTGCAGGTTATTGTGACAAAAGTGAAATACTTCTGGAACATTAAAATGGAAACAGAAAGTGCTTGGAGAAACTCAAAGGGTCTGACAGCAATGGTGGAGAGAGAAATAGCAACGATCTTTGGAGTCTGGTATGACTATTCTTCAGAACTGAAACAGAACTTCCAGTCACAATGAACTACTGGATATTCCAACTCTGCACACCAATCAGCTGCTAGTCTTTTTCAAAAAATAAAATCCAGTAGGTGTCCTGTTCATCTTTTGGACATGGATTGACAGAGATAATGGTGTTTGTGTGATTGGAGCCAATGGGTCTGGTGAGGAATCTGTGAATCCACTAAAGCAGTGTTGGGCAAAACCTCAATGACCTTTGAGGCTGATTTCAGTCTTTCAGGAAATCAGTTCTAAACTGTTCTAGTCTGATGCAAATCTTAACAGATCAGTAAAGTCTAATGACACAAAATGCTTCTGTATTATTACTCAGAACATCAAGCAGTAATTTGAAAGGAAACATACCAATGCTGGAAGTGGAAAAGTAAAGATTTAAATGAAAGGGATCAAGCCTAGGAAAATGGTTTCCATTGCGATGTAGTTTCTAACCTTCCTTTTCTTGAATGGTCTAAACAGATTCTTTGAATTTCAGCAGAGAGGCTTTTTTATTTAAATCCCAGAAAATAATTACTGGAATTCTCTAACTTACAAGGAGGCTGAAACTGTCAATTGCAGCATTGTGTTCCTGTCTTCACCCCTTAGTAGCGAAGCTTAGAACATTTTATTACTGCAGAATTGGTGTGTGATTTTAACTTCATTGACATCTAAATTCCTGGTCCTCAGAATTCCACTGGGGTCTGCTCCACTGCACACATGTGTTCGAATGGAATCTTATTCGTGCCTGGGACCCAAACCTATCCAGTCCCAAGGCTAGAGTTCTTTTAATGGTTAAGAAACTTGCATCATGGCTGCAAGCATGCTCCGCTCCAACAAACCACTGGTGGAATGTAATAGAAGTATCCTGTGTCTTCAACTCCCAGAATGAAAACCTGAGAAAACATCTTCCCTTGTACTGCCAATGGAGAAATGTCCCTTTTCAGGAAGCTAATTTCCACAACTGTAATCTTCTTCTCCCCCAGCATTTTACAACTAGTGCAAAGCACAGTGGCTCCCAGGAGCCCCCTAGTGGCCGGTTATGCTCGGCCATCGGTAATGATATGTAGTATGAGCCAATGGAAAGGAAAAAAGGCAAGAGATTGAGAAGCACCAAAATGCTAAACAGAACTAAAATGGTACTAAGCATATCTTTCCTAGTGGTAAGTGGCAATTCTTGGCCAAGAGATCATATAATCAGCCAACGGTCATGATGATCTGAAATGTTCCACATTGTTGGTTGGGTTTGCTTCATTGATATAAATCTACAAATACACATTTTCATTGTGAAAAGCTACCTAGTAATTTCTGAGCTCTGCCTCATGTCTTGAATGATGCTAAAGAGAAACACCTGAAAGACATTTAGAAGAGTAGAGCTACTGAAATGAATTGTTCACAATTAGTACAATTCAGAAGTACTTCATTGACTGTAAAGTGCTTTGAGATGTCCAGCGATGCATGAAAACTACCGTATAAGTACAGGTCTTCTTTTACATTTTGGGTAAAAACTTCTTGCTGGCAAATTGAAAAGAGGTATCTTTCAATTTCTGCTTCCTTATTTGGTTTCAGAGAGGAAAATGTACATGAGACAAACACTCCCAAGACATTTAACAAAAAAAAAGCCAAGGACTAGATGTGGCTTCTTGAGATTTGAATGCTAGGCATAATCTCCTTTCTTTAAACATTTAAAAAAATCCTGACTAACTATAGTTGCCTTAACTAAAATTGAAACCTTACAGAATTCCCAACTTGCAGTCAATGCAAAACTGGAAAATGTCACTTTCCTTTCTGTCCCCAATTCCTCAATACAAAATCCTGAAACAAGACAGCTTTGTAACAGTCCATCAGAAGCCTGATTTCATTAAAATGTTTTCCTTTCTATATTAGCATCTGGTTAAACAAAGCTTAGATCTCTTAGTCATCCCAAACTACTGTTTCTTTGACAGAGTTCCATGGGGGAGTTCATTTCATGAGTTCAGCTGTAAAGATGTTCAACTGTCAAACATCGGTTTTATTTGAATATATCTCTTTCAAAAATAAATACTTTGGAAAATGCAATACGTCTAAAATGAGAGAAGCTGTCAGACTTCATTCACTCATAACTCCATAATTTTCAAACAAGATTTTTTTTTAGTAAAATGTTGCCCTATAAATTGCAGCAGAAAGCATGGATCTATTTTGACTCTGGCTTAGAATACATGGGTCACGCAGCCACTCGTATCAAAGCCAACAAGGCGAGGAAATACTTTTATGTAATGTTGCCACCTTGGAGAAAAGTTAAAAAGAAACTAAAGTTAGATATTTGAATTCTACATTCACATATCCCTTTTCTCAATTATGCTAAGGATTTTTGGCAAATGGAACCGAAAAGTGAACAACCCTTCATTGATGTAGGTGGTATTCCATTCAAGGCAAGATAGACAACTAGTGAGGTAATCAATCATTGCCAGAAAATTTTTTAAAAAGTCACTTTTGCCCAACAGCCTGTTTTGTGCATTTCTTTCACTGCTCCTGTCATGTGTTATAGGGGCCTCACCATATTTACCATGCAGTCTGAATCTATGACATGCTCCGAAAGTAAGGATAATGCTGGAGTTAACAGTCCATTCTACTCAAATCAAACCTCTCTGGAAAGCATGAAATCCCTTCTCTTTGAAATCAGTTTTTAACCAGTCACAGTACAGTATCCAGTATCTGCTTCTCTATTTAGCACAAAGTCATTTACGAAAGATAGGGGAACAGTGAGGAAGCAGTGAATGTTACAATGTTCAGTGAAACTTGGGTATGAGCATATTACTGGGCAATGGGCAAACAACTTGTTGGTGTCTGATAACTGCATGCAATAGGAGTGATTGATATTATCACTGAATGTTCCTGAATGGTCTCACTGATTACAAATAAATAAAGGGCATTTCATATCTCTGATTTTACCTTGAAGGTATCATGTAACTCACAAAAGCTCATTAGTCATTCCATGATGAGTTCAAGGCCAGAACCTGTCAGTGGTGGACAAGTTCACTTATCTCAGCAATACATTCTCTCGAGCTGTCTGTGTTGACAAGACACTTGCAAGAATTTGTAAAGTAAGTGTAGTCATCGACAGAATTTGAACAGCAGTCTGGGACAGAAGAGGAGTAAATCTGCCTACCAACCAAATGCCAACAGAGTAATATTTTTTCTCACTCCGCACTATGCTAGTGAGGCTTAGACTAAATATTACTGTCAGAAGCTCAATTACCTCTACTTGTGCTGCTTTCAGAAACTCTGGAAGATAGAATGGCAAGAGAAAATAACAGACACTGAAGTGCTCACCTGAGGTGGAAAGCATGCCAACTATCTACACCACACCGAGATAATCGCAGCTGACTTAGTTAGAAGGGCCATGTAGCCACAATGCCTGACCATCCCTTACCTACTGAAAGCTTGAGTTTCAAGTTCACTCTCATGCTGGTCAAAGAAGACAATATGAGGAAATTGATGGCTTTACTTAAGAGTTTTGACATTGGTTTGGAGTCCTGGGAGTGGATTGCCCAGAATCACTGTGCCTTGTACAACCTCCTTCATTAGCAAGCATATATTAGGAGCAAGAAGAAAGTGCAAGTGGAGGAAATCCTGGGCCAGTAACTCATTCAAAACTTAGTCATTCGCAATATCCTGTCCTGTTTACAGTAGAATCTTCTGGATATAGATTAGCCTCAGTAGTCACCTGTATAATCACACCAAACACTGAAAATGATGAAAATTCTCATCTTTGCTTTCAAATATCAACAAGATTAGTCTTTCTAGATGATTCACAAATGCATGAGCAATAAATATTATTGTACGGTTTCCTATCCATCGTCACACCCACCAAGTGTGAACCTAAGGTGCTTAATAAACTGTGGATTAATATGTTTAGCCCCTTTCTTATAATTTATATGATTCAATATGAAGTAAACCAATGTCAGGCTATTGTTTGAACAGATTAATGGTTAGTTTATTACTAGCTATTGCTGAGTGGGAGTGGGAGCTGTGTTGGGATTTGGTTAGCTGGACAGCGATTTGCAATGCACCGTAATATCAACAGCACAGGTTCAACTTCCATGCCAGCTCAGGTTCTATGAAGGTCCCACCTTCTCACATTCCCCCTTACTTGAGGTGTGGTGACCCTTTAGGTTAAACTTGCCATCAATTGCCTCTCTAGTGAGCGAGCAGTCCTCTGGGACTATGGTGATTATACCTTTCACTTATTGTTAATGGTTCATTAAGAGTAAAGGGATAAAGTAATCAACTGAATGAATTATAGATACCAAGGTTAAAACAAATCCAGATAAGACAAAGAATATCTCTAAGGAGAAAGTTCCAATGAAGCTCTATGATGTACCATTGTGGTACACTACTTTTTGCTGAAATGCAGATCCAACAGCTTCTGTGTGTAGAAGGCTTCTTGTACAGGCAGACTCAGCAGAACAGCAGCTTTGGGAAGAAGGCAAGATTCCTTCTTCATTAGTTCTGTGGTTTTGTGACTTTCAAACTGTCTGACTTTAACTTAACACAGCGACATTCAGTTTCTGTAAACATTGCTCTCCCTGGTCAAACACTTCCATCAATGCCAGTTTCCACAACACCACAACCACTTTGAGGGTATCTTCCCAGAGCCCTTCTTCTTAGGGTTTTGCACAGAAGGATGTGCAGTTTTTTTTTTAATATATACAGTCGTCATACAATTTGCAGAATCGCCTGTCCCAGGCTGTTGAGCCTTCTTTCCAACTTTGATAGCTAATTAACCCAGGTTCCAAAGCCAGTTTCATTCATTATCTTCTTAGCTCAGACATTCGGCTTTTCAAATGCTTCAGCCATTCAACTTGAATTGCTCCCACTTTGATGTCTGTGGAGACAGGGAGAGCTGTTGTACCTGTAAGACGGGGCAAAAATCCCCATCAGTTTATGGACATACCCTGGGCTTAAAACCCTCTGAAGACAAAAGTTGTGGAAATTAAGTTGGATTAAATTCACTGAACTTTTGAGATTCCAGAAACCAAGGGCTGCAACTGAACCAGGAAAAGGCTGGTTGGGTCAGACAGGGAAATGTGCAAGCCCAGGGGCAGATGTATGGAACAGGGGTTAGCTTGCAGTCATAACACTATACTAACACACTTAGGGATTTTGTTAGCTCAGTTGGCTGGTAGAGTAACATCAAAAGCATGGGTTTAATTCCTGCATCAGCTGAGGTTACCATGAAGGGCTGAACCTTTCCCCTCACCTGAGGTGTGGTGACCCTCAGGTTAAACCACCATCAGTTGTCTCTCTAATGAGAGAACAGCTCTATGGTCCACTTAAGCTATGAGGGCTTCTTCTTTGTTAAGACTCCAGTGTCTTTGTAACCATGTGATTCACTTTGTCAATCAGGTACTAGCATGAGACCATGTAAACTAGTGGGGTATCGCAAGTTCTTGGGCCACAACTGTTTATGATCTATAAATGGCCTGGATGAGGGAACCAAATGCAACATTTCTAAGTTTGCTGATGACACAAAACTGGGTACGATTGCGAGCTGTGAGATGGGGACAAGCAGGCTTCAAGATGATTTAGAAAAGTTAAGTGGGAAAACACATTGCAGACACAGTACAATATGGCTAAATTTGAAGGGTTTATTTGCTGCGATAAACAGAAAGAAAAGATATTATTTAAATGCTGATATACTGAGAAGTGTGGATGTACAAAGCGATCTGGGTGTCCTTGTATACCAGCAAGTGACTAGGAATGCAAAAACTGCAAGAGGATTTGAGTTCAGAAGTAGGGATGTCTTACTGTAGTTATACAAGGCCTTCGTGCAACCATGGCTGGAGTATTGTATGCCAGCCAGGGTACTGCATGCAGTTTGGTCTCCCTGCCTCAGAAAAGATATACTTGCCATTAAGGGATTGTGGTGGAGTTTCACTAGGCTGATACAGGGTATAGCAGGACTGTCTTATGCAGAGAAATGGGTTTGACTGGACCTGTATTCACGAGAGTTTAGAAGGAGAAGAAAGAATCTGATTGAAATATTTAAATTTCCAACAAGGCTGGATGGTCTGGATGCAGGGAAGATGTTTTCCCTGGTTGGGAAGTCTAGAAACAGAGGCACAATCTCAGGATATGAGGTAGATCATTTAGGACTAAAATGAAGAAACACTTCTTCCCTCAAGGGTAGTTAACCTGTGGAATTCTCTATCACAGGAGGAACTGTGGAGGCCAAGTTAGCTGAAATATTCAAGAAAGAGATGCGTAAATTTCTAGATTTTAAAGGAATCAGGGAGTATGGAGACAAAGCTGGAAGATGGCATTGAAACAGAGGACCAGCCATGATACTATTACTCCTGCCCCTATTTTCGAGGTTTCTATGTTTCTATACATTCCAGCCACAGTGATAGTCCATTATTGCTTACTTTTTTAAATTTTCCACTACAGATCTTTTGCTATGATTTTCTGTTATCACCTGGTGGATGGCCAATATTTCTTGCCAGGGAAACGGATGATTTCTGATGAAGGGTTTAGGCCCGAAACGTCAAGTTTTCCTGCTCCTATGATGCTGCTTGACCTGCTGTGTTCATCCAGCCCCATGCTTGTTATCTCGGATTCTCCAGCATCTGCAGTACCTTTTATCTCGGATGATTTTATCATGCTGCTTCATTACAAATAAACACAGTTACCATAACAGCAGGTCAAAGGTTAGGAATTCCGCAGCAAATAACTCATCTCCTAACTCCCCAAAACCTGGCCATCATCGACAAGGCACAAGTCAAGAGAGTGGTGGAATACGCTCCAGTTGCCTGAATAGGTGCAGCTCCAACAACACTCAAGTAGCTTAATACCACTCAGGACATGTGTTTGGCACCACATCCACAAACATATATTCCCTCCATCACTGCTGCTCAGTACAGCACTTTACAAACCCAGAACAACTTCCATCTTGAAGGACACAGGATACATGAGAACACCACCACCTGCAAATTTCCCTCCAAGTCACTAACTATCCTGATTTGGAAATGTATTACTATTCCTTCAGTGTCACTGGGTCAAAATCCTAGAACTCCCTCCCTAACAGCATTGTGGGTTTACCAACAGCACATGACTGCAGCAGTTCAGCAAACAGCTCACCAATACCTTTTTAAGGGCACCTAGAGATGAGCAATGAATGCTGCAGTGACATGCATGTGCATGTGTGTTTTTTTTAAATTAGATGGTAGAATTTTATTAATGTGTTATTTGGTTACTGTACTTGCCAGCAGTAACTGAAAATCAAAAGTAATTCATTGGCTGTGAAACATCCTAAAATCAAAAAAGGTGTGTGATTTCTATCTTTAGATTTTTTTGTTGAAACGTAATTGTATTAGCCAAAGACCTGACATATATTTAGTACAAATTCGTAACAAATGGGCCTCTTAAGCCAAAAACATAATGGTTAAATAATTGGCAACATGTGGTATCAAAGTGCTATTATCTTCAAGCACAACGTTGCTGTGTTTTTTTTTTCGGATTTCAATTTGGAAGCATACCACTAACTGAAGGTACCTTTCAAGTATATGGTGACTGAAATACAAAATGATCTTTCAGATTTGGCTTCAAGGCCAATGCAAAACACAAATGATATCAAAAAAAAATCAACAATGCCTTGTATCTATATAGCATCAAGAATATTATGAAAATATTCCTGGATAACATGTGAAGGATGACCAATGGATTTGGAGCAGTTCAGGGGAGATTTTGGAGACCGAACTCAGTTTTATTGGTGAAATAGATTTTTGGGAGACTTGAAGAACTGGACATGTTGCAAAGGACAGCTTTTGGATGCCAATTTTACAAGACAAGGCTGTGAACATATAAAGGTCACTGTCTTTTTTTTCCACTTCTATGATGAGATACCATACCAAATGTGCAGGAAAAAGACAGCTGGAGCCTGGGAGCTCTGCTGAATCCCACATGTGAGGGAATACATCACAACCTAGTGAGTCAAACACTCTAATGACACAGGAACTGTATTTTGTAAATGTCAGTAAACAGGGGAAATTGAGAAACTGATACATGAGAATGGGACACATCATCAGAGAAACAATGGCAGGTAGATTGGCTGCCTGGGCTACTGTAAGTCAATTCACATGCACTAGCATGTTACGCAGTAGGTTCTAACATAATCATTGTAATGCTAACTATCAATTAATGTTTGGAGCATGAAATTGGATGTAGACCCTGTTGAATTTCTTGCGCTATTAGTAAGCAACATAGGTTAGTTGGTATAGATTCAGTTTACTTGAAAATCGCTTACAGATTTATTTAACAGCTCAGACGACCACTTGTACTTACAGATAGCTATATGTGCAGCCTCCTGCTTATATGGTTCCGGGGGATGCATATGACAGTTGGTAATGGGGTTTCATCCTGATTCTTGACTGATTAACACGTCCAGCTCTTAACGTATAAAACCTCTTAAATCAATCATACTATAGACTCCATTCTTTTAAATCCTTTGATATGAAAATATCTGCTATGTCATGGCTACAGTACCTACCATTAATGGGCATGCAAAATGGAAGTTTTCTACAAAACAATTATAAAGTGTATTCTTTGATGAGATTTCTTGAGATATTGTGAAGCCAAAGAATAAGAGCAGAAACTGAAAAAGTGATTTAGGAAGCTCCAAGGTTAAAAAAAATGCCGTAGGATCAGGGAATATAACTGTGGGACAGTGTAACAATATGCCACAAGTGAAAAGAAGATGGGTTGAGAGAAAATTATAGATAAGGATGCCGGAGAAAGAAATCCTCGGAAAGTTCGGAGGGAGAGGATAGAGAAAGCAAAACTCACGTGGCAAAGAAAAAATACAGAATGTAGAACAAAAACAGCAGCAAAATAAAAAAAACTTCAGTGGGAAATAGAAATACCTTTGGAAAGTGGAGGCATCACAGAGAAAGAGGTTAAACTATAGAGATGGCAAAGGAAGACACCATTGGTAGATAGATGGGAAAGGGATATGCACTGCCTGCAAATTATATAGTATCGTGAGTTTCCAGACGCTTATGTGATGAGGGGCTTAATCTATAATGTAAAACTGATCTACGTTATTGCTTACCCATTTATTTTTGCCAATGGTGAAAGTTAAATATCACAAAATATTTTATTCTGAGCATCTTATTTGGATTTAATAGTTTTTGTGTCACCGTTGGCAATAGTGACACTTAGAAACATGATTGATTGCAGAATGTAACTAAACAAAACCATTTAAAGGTAATAAAACATGCCTGAATCAAAATGAAACATGTTGTGTTCTTCCTAAAGCAAAGAATGATAAACTGAATGAATCCCAAAATGTTCTTCATGATTGCTTGTTGCCTTGGTTCTCAATAATGATCTTTGAGGGTATTGTACATACACTCTGTTGAATAGAGAATGTATTATCATTTCTGAGTAATGTATACAGTCACTAACAAGCAGTGCTATGGAGCATGTACAGGATGTGACACAGGCCACGTGGCATATGGCATATGGGGGAGTGAAACACAGCCTGAAACTCACAATCTGTTGCACAAATGATACTAATTCACCATCTCTGGCCTATCAATAATGCAAAGGGTTATCAGCAAATGCTTATTGTGTATTATTTGAATCATAGACACAAAGAGCAGAATTTGGAGAATAGAAAACAAGGCTACCTGAGGGGGAGAGATCAAGTGACCTTATTTGTAAAAACAGTCTGTTTGGGTTAGATTAAGATTAGGCCAAAATGCTCCAAGGATCTTCTTAAAACACTATAAAAAAGTTCTTTACTGTGGAAAAATATATTTCACTATCCCTACTAATTTCCCAAATTTTCTTCCTGGATCCTGTGTGAGCTAATACTCTTAAGGATCTTACTCCTCAAATAATGTCACTTTCTCTTCCAAATCTTCCACTACTATTGCTCCTTGAAAATACAAAAAGGCATTTAGCACGCTTGCCTTCATTGCTCAATTCTTAGAGTTATAGGAGTTGGGAAGTCATGTTGCAGTTGTATAGGACATTGGTAAGGCCTATTCTGGAGTATTATGTCCAGTTCTGGTTGCCATTTATAAGAAGGATATTATTAAGCTAGAGAGAGTCCAGAAGAGATTTATCAGGATGTTGCCAAGTGTGGAAGGTTAATGGTAGCTGTCTTTTCCCTAAGATGAGGGATTTCAAGACTAGGGGGCATATTTTTAAGGCAAGAAGAGATAGGTCTGAACAAAAAACACGAGGAACAAATATTTTACACAGAGGGTAGTTCACGTGTGAATGAACTTCCTGAGGAAATGGTGACTGTGGGCACAGTTACAACATTTAGAAGACACTTAGATAAGTACAAGAATAGAAAAGGTTTGGAGAGATATGGGTCAGGAGCAGGCAGGAGGGACTTACATTAGTTTGGGATTATATTCAGCATGGACTGGTTGGACCAAAAGGTTTGTTTCCATGCTTTATGACTCTATGACTAACTGTTAACCTATCCTGTGATGTAAATTTTCTCTCCAAAGGTCTTGAACTTTCAGATGGATCACAAATACTTGCCTAACTTTCCCAGAGTTTCAAACTTAAATTCTGGTTGTGGATGGTGGTGTGTTGCTAATGTCACTGAACTAAAGATCAAGGCTGATGCTTTGGGGACAGGGGTTCAAAACTCTCATGGTAGCTGATGGATTTTAATTTCAATGAATAAAATCTGGAACGTGCAGCCAAAAGGATAGTGATAACGAACCATCATCAATTGTCACGTAACCAAGTTGGTTCACTAATGACCTTCAGGGAAGAAAATCTACTATCCTTACCTGATCTGGTTTACATGTGACTTCAGGTGCATGGCATTGTGATTGACTCTGATCTGCTCTCTGAAACGGTCTCACAAGGCACAGAATCATAGAATCCCTCACAGTGCGGAATCAGGCCATTTGGCCCATCAAGTCCACACCAACTCTCTGAATAGCATCCCACCCAGACCCAAGGTCCTATATTTACCGTGGCTAATCCACCTAGCCTGCACTTCCCTGAACATTATGTGCAACTTAGCATAGACATTCCACCCAACCTGCACATCTTTGGACTGTGGGAGGAAACCAGAGCACCCAGAGGAAACCCACGCAGACGCAGGGAGAATGTGCAAACTCCACACAGACAGCCACCCAAGGGTCGAATTGAGCCTGAGTCCCTGGCGCTGTGAAACAGCAGTACTAACCACTAAGCTACCATGCTGCCCACTTAGTTCAAATGGAGTGAGGAATAAGCCATAATGCTGGCCTTGCCAAACACAACCACGTTATCATAAGTACAAAAAGTGGCCATTCCTGCTACAATCCCTAAATTGATCTTAGGTAATAAGTAATATCCTATGTGATGGTAACTAATGAAGGTGATCCCACCTCCTCCCTCTTGATCATCTGCAGCACTTGTCAGGGTTGGCCCCCAATGACTTTCCATCACAATGCAGCTCAGGGTTGGAATTGTATCAGAGATAAAAGGTACTGCAGATGCTGGAGAATCCGAGATAACAAGCATGGGGCTGGATGAACACAGCAGGTCAAGCAGCATCATAGGAGCGGGAAAACTTGACCAAGGGTCTAGGCCCGAAACATCAAGTTTTCCTGCTCCTGTGATGCTGCTTGACCTGCTGTGTTCATCCAGCTCCATGCTTGTTAGCTCAGGGTTGGGACAGCTCTCACCTGGTTTCCATAGATTGCTATCTAAACATAGCCAGGCTATTACCAGTAATTACTCCTCTCTGATTTCTGACAAACCAGTACCCTCTCAATGATCTAGCCCTGGGCCTCTCTGATTTGACACTTACATTCTGATCTTGCTGACAAGCAGGCTGTCAGCTCAGTTGGTTGGATGGCTGGTGTGTGGCACCGAGTAATGCCAACTCTGTCATTTCAACTCCCACACTGTTCCCATGAAGCACTCTCTTTCTCAATCTTGCCTGAGGTGTAGTGATCCTCAGGTTAAGCCACTACAACTTGTCTGTCCCTAATGAGAGAGGGCATCCTAAGGGTCCAGTAGGAGTTTGGTGACTTTACCGTTTACGGAGCCTGGAGATGCTGCAGGAATATAACATGCAGCTGGTAATTTTCAGCTACGGATAGTGATAGTATATTGTTTTCCATCACTTTGCTTGACCACTCTCATTGCCTTGAGCACGGCCGTCACAAGGTCTTACAAGTTACCGTCCTCGCTAGTGTTAGGTACGAGAGTGGAACACTGGAACACGGAGGCTCTGGCTCAGATATAGAGACGCCACACACTGCGCCACTATATAAAGTAAAAGAAACGGCCAAATTTGCAAAGGACCTGTTCACCTTCACCTCGCCCGGCGCACAGTCGAATTCACCGAGAGGCGCCGACGGGTTACAGGGATGTAGAAAAGTTGCGGTGTCCAAATGTTAGGAGCCGGTCCGCATTAATACAGAACTCTCTGCGGCGGCACCCAGACTAAGGCTAAACTGCATTAGTCACAGTGAGTGAGCATTAGTTGCAATGTGCAGCAAGTGGATGTATTTGAGGGCATTAGTTGGGTGGCGACCATTTGTCAGGGTTGCGGTGGGAAGAATAGCCCTGGTTTGACCCGCCTATTCGCTGAAAAGTGGGCGAAAAGATGTGTGTGTGTTTTTTTTTGTTATGTTGCAGAGTGCAGCTTCCACACGGATGGGGGTGGGGGTGGACGGGGGGCGGTGGGAGAGAACTGGGAGCGCTGCAAGTTGCAGCGTGTGAGAATGATTGGTCTGATGATGGGCGGATATTTCCCGGGGCTGCTCAACAGAATGTGATGCGGGTGAAGACGCAATGGGGAGAAGTGACTGACGCACTGGAGCCAGGTACTGAGAGCAAACAGGAACAGCAGCAACTCCTCGCTAAACTCGACAGCAGCACTCCGGAGCAGGGGCTTTCGGCTAACCAGCTGCAATAGAGCTCACCTCCAGAGCTAAAATAACACTGATCTCCAACACACACACACACACACACACATATCTACCAAAGCGGGAGCAGAATGCAGTGTTTATGACACCAGCTGACACGAAGATTTCCAGTTTGATTTCGGTAATTCACCAGGACGACGGAACACTGCGCTGCTGATGTCTGTTTGGAATGATGGGTGCCTTGCCTCTATCTCTGGGATTCGGGTGCCTTTTTGTTTTTTGCGCTCATTTGAGTTTCTCGTCCCAAGGTAAGCCTGTGCCTTTTTAATAAATAAAGCCCTTTTTTTCAAAAAAAAAATGTTTAATCCTTCCAGAGACTGAGGTAAACAGAAAGAGAGGGAGTTACTTGCTGTTCATATCAAAAAAAAGCAGCCTTGCTGATAGTCGGAATCATAACAATATGTTTACTCATTTTATCTGGGTGGTCGTGGTTGGGGTGGGGGGGGTGTTGGCGTGAGAAATTTTGCTGGAAAATGAAGTGCAACATCAAGACAGAAAAAAAAATTAGCGCCGTGGTCAGGATTTTGCAGGGATCCGGGCTGCTCGTGAAGGGGATTGATTGGGTCAGTTAGTTATTTCAGGTGAAGGGACATAAATCGGAGGCATTCGAGCCGCTAAACATGCATCATAAAGAAGCTCTTGTTCCTCCAGAATTTACCCCCAGCACCAGTCCCCTTGAGTGTCCCAGCAGTTCCAGATGAAACGAAGATGAATGCTTCACGCTCTCTCCTGCAAAAACAAACACAACAAAACAGAAGGATGCGTTCATGTGGGAGAGCGCTTTACTGGAGGGCGGGGGATTCATTCTGTGTGGAGCGTCCGAGGAAGATTGCGAATCAACAGTGTAGCACAGTGGAGGCGAATAGGAAATAATGAAGAATTCAATGTGAAACGGGAAAGAGCGGGAAGGAATTGGGCAAAGGAAAGAGAAAGAAGAGACAGAAATCCAGGGAAATGAAACATAACTGGGCAGGAAAGACCCAGAGAAGGAAGAGAAAGTGGGGGAAAGAGAGAGGGAGATCGAGGAAATGACAGAATGAAGAGTGGAGAATAAATTTACTGTCAGTGACTTAATGTGAGGGATTAGTTTATGTCCCCACGTGAGATGGTTACATTATCTGCCGATTCCAGATTCATTCGTATTCAGCGTCCAACTTGCCATTTAAAATGTATTATTGTAAATAATCATTAATGCCCGTGCGCGGTGGAAGAGAATGGAGAGTGCGGACTGGATGAAGAAATAGATTTACACTGGCTCTTAAAAAAAGAGTCCAGCTGTTGCGCGCCAGGGCGCTACGTGTGGGGAGGGGAGGGTTTGGGATGTGAGAGCTTTCCTTTCGGTTTCATGCTGTTTTCACTCATGGTTTGGCGGGAGAAGTTACACCGCGTGTTGATCAAATCTGAACATTTGTTCTTTCCCAGCCCGGTTTACTGAGCTCCCCGAGAGTGTGACAGCGAGAGAAGGGGACAATGTGGAAATGGCCTGTGCTTTCAGGGGCAGCGGCTCCCCGTCCTATTACCTAGAGATCCAGTGGTGGTTCATCCGAGCTCCGTCGGAGCAGGAATACAGCCCAGAGGCCAGCAAGATCCAGGTACTCAGCAGCTCCGGGGAGACTTGCTCAGCCCGGCTTCTCTGTGCACCCACTTACACTTGTCTACACATCCTTCAAACACATAAGCTTTCACAAGCGCCACATTTCTCTCCCTCACGCGCACACACCCTTACATACAAACTGTCACACACTCCCTCCTGCATCTCAAGCACACTCATACACAAACTGTTTGCATACTCCCTCCACACATATCCTCACATACACACACCCTTATGTACAAATTTATCACAAACTCCTCCTGATCACACACCCTCATATACACACACACACACAAACTCTTCATACACACCCCCTGCACACACACTCTCACATGCAAATGCTTCACACATTCTCATAAGCACAAACATTTTCATACATATTCACATCACACAATCACTTCACATTCTCATTCTCATCCCCATTCTCCCACACAAACAAAATCTTTCACATACCATGAAAACACTCTACACACACATACACCCTTTTGCTATTAGTGCACCCTCACACATGTACCCTGACTCATATATTCCCTCATACGCATACCTTTGCGTACACACATACAGATAGATTCCACGTATGTCTTCACACATCACTCAACCTCAGGCATACTCCTGCATGTAGAAAAACACATGCACACTTCAAAAACACATACTCCACACAAGCTTTCGTGTACACATACACACAAACTCCATCTCAGACACATTCCCTAATATACAGACATCCTTTATACACACATGCGACACACCCCCTCCCATACATACTCATACACTCCTTTACACAGATTCCAACACGCACATCTTTAAGCAGCCACAGTCACTCTCACCCAGATTCACACATGCAAACCTACGTTCCAACATATTCACCCTTAAAACACACACAGATATTCATAGTCAAATGTTCCCTCACACATCTTCACACATGTGCACCATCGATCACATGTATATTCTATCACATGGATGCAACTTCGCACATTCAGCCATAAACACAGTCCTCAAGGACACACATTCCTTTGGGCAATATCTTGCACACTCCACACACAAAATCCCTCATACACACACAATCGCTCATACACACACAATCCTTCACACACACGATGCCTCACGCACAGATGATGCCTCACACACATATGATGCCTCATACACACATACAGACTTCCTTAAATATATGAACTTATAATAATTACACATCCACGCAATCACTCTTAGTCACACACACAAACAGATGCATGCATGTTCTAAAACACAGATGTTCATACACACATTCACTCCCAAACACTTGCAGTTGACACAATCCCTCACACAGCCATAAAAAATGCCCACCCACACACAATTCCCCCAGACACACCCTCAAACAAACCCATGCACATACCTACACTCTCCCTGACACCTCCACACTTCTTTAGCCCTAAAGTTTATACAATTCCTTACTGCCACACATGCACAAACATCTTTCATCAGCCTTCAAATATGCACAGGTGTATAGAAACATGCACACACACTAACACACACATCCTCAGCCACACACACATGCACACCTTCATCTGAACAGCCATATATCTTCACATACTCTCAAACTTCCTCAGCCTCCTCATCACTCCCTCACACATACCCATGCATACATCCATACCACACTCAGGCAAACTGTCATACACCCGCGCGCGCGCACACACACACCTTATCACACAGCCTTACACCTTGTCTCACACACTCACGTACTGCCTCACCATTACGTGCGCACACTCACCCAAACCCCCTCCCAACACGCATACCCTGTTTTGCGTTAATTTGGATGGTTTATTTGGCTTGTACCTGCGGGAAGATTCTGTTTCGTCTTTGAGGTTGGCTGGACTTTTGAGAGAGCATTTCTCTGCTCAGTGGTGTATCTTCTCCTATACCCTCTCGGGGCCAAAATGAACACTCCCCGTAGAAACTCGGGCACATCGAGGAAAACACCAGTAAAGTAGGAAGATATTCAGAACTGCAAACAACCTCCCCCTCCCCCACCAACTTTTTTTGTGGTGTGATTTATTTATTTTCGACGAGAGTCTCTAAGAGACTTAGAAACGTTGCAGTATTGAAAAAAATGATGTCCGGGAGACCAGGCGCGCCGTGCATTGAGCAGTTTGATGGGGGAACGCATGTAGTTCTATGTGAGGATGCGGCCTCATTTACTGCTTACAGAACACAACTCGCGTTAACATCTGTCCAATCGAGGGGTCTTTGTCAAATGCATGAGCGGAAACTCGGCTGCAAATAGATTTGAAAAAGCCTACCCCTGTTAGTGAGACAAGAGAATTCTCCGCGAGTGTTATTATGTGCGTATGTGTGTGTGTGTGTGTGTGTGCGGGGTCGGGGGAGTGCGGCCAGGGGAGGTGGCATAGTGAGGGTACTGCAGTCGA
This sequence comes from Ginglymostoma cirratum, assembly GCA_024137785.1. Classification (NCBI taxonomy): domain Eukaryota; kingdom Metazoa; phylum Chordata; class Chondrichthyes; order Orectolobiformes; family Ginglymostomatidae; genus Ginglymostoma; species Ginglymostoma cirratum. The sequence goes on from JAHRHZ010000029.1 coordinate 19,544,339, forward strand.
AATATACAAGAGATAGGTGGCAGGACGAAGCTCTGAGTCACTTGTCAAAGGTCGAGGCTAATGCAGCCCGTGATTACAACCACATGAAAACATCGAGTTGGGTCATTCTTAGTCCTGATAAATTACTGCACTGCTGTACGCTGAAGTAGAGGAAATGAGAACAATATACTGTGCCCCATGCTTTTCATTCTAAGGTCGCCCCAACCGTTCAGCTTTGCTAATTGACTGCGTCCCCGTGTACTTGGGGAATGGGGGATGGGGGGAAGCAGGCTTCAATCCGTACAGTATTGGAAAAAATTGGCAGTTTATCAATTCCTGGATTATAGAGTGATATCGACACACGAGAGAGATTAGGCAAGCGTTTCACCGTCAAACCGTAACCATAGATTGGAATGCCATCTGCGAACACGGATAAAATTGCCCCGTTTTGTCATCGGAGACACTGGGCCGGTTGATGGGATGCGATTTAATTCACAGCGATACGCAGAAGGGGCGTTTGGAAATCAAAGATGTTAACGTTTGATGTGCAGCCGTTGACACAGCTTCTGTCAGATCAGTGCTGTCGATGTTGTTCTGCTTTTGTGGCGAATTGTCTCCGGCCTTGTTTGGGTCATTTTGTTTTTGTTTTGTCTGTGCTGTCTCTGCCTCACGTTTTAATCAATTGTTTTGTCTTCATGCAGTTGGACACTTTGCCACAAAGCGAAATGATCAACGACGAGACGAAGATCAGTGTGAGTAAGAAGGTCTGACCTAAGGCTGGGAGCAAGGGACTTTACAGCAGTGTGTCCCCTGAATGCAGTGCTGTACAGCCCAGAGGGAGGGGAATGGAAACCGTCTCTAGGATCTAACATGGGTCTCCGCGGCGCGTCGGTCCTGCCGTTTCGAAGTGGATGGACCCGGGTTGCGAAGGTTTCTTTTGAGGGGGGTTGTTTTGCGGGGTTGGGGGAGAGGCGGGCAGAGGTTTAATGGGGCATAGGAATCAGTTTAAGGGCCGTTTGTACAGCACAGCTGCAGGCTGTCGGTGAAAACACGGATGCAGGAACACAGGGAGCTCTGTAGGAATCTTGACCCCCCCAGTAACATAGAACGGTGAATAAGACATATATATGTACAATGGCTGCTCCCGTGTGTTCGAGAGGCGACAATGTTAAAGGAAAGTGTGCAAGTGATTTTAAACAAATCTCGTAATTGAAGTTCATTTAAATTCGATTAATTCCTAATACAGTGAATGCGATGAATGATAATGTTAATTAACAGCCTCGCTCTTTTAATTGGTCACTGTCATATTGTGGAACAGAATACATAGTAGGGATTTCCCATCATAAGCGCAATAAACTGTTTTGCAGTCGCAAATTTTATAGCTGTTTCTGTGTCCTTCGGAGCAAATCGCCATACGAGGATGTTCAGATCCCCCCAAGAGTAACGTCCTAATTTCATAGAATCGCTACAGTATGGAAACAGGCCTTTCGGCCTAACAAGTCCACACCGATCCCCAGAGCATCCCATTCAGACCCATCGCCCTATACCCCACCCAATCTACACATCCCTAAATACTACGGGCAATTTAGCATGGCCAATTCACCCAGCCTGCGCATCTTTGGACTGTGGGAGAAAACCGGAGCACCCGGAGGAAACCCATGCAGACACGGGGAGAATGCGCAAACTCCACACAGACAGTCGACCGAGGCTGGAATCAAGCCGACGTCCCTGGCGCTGTGAGGCAGCAGTGCTAACCACTGAGCCACCGGGCCGCCCCAATTTCGTCACCAGGACCTGCTCATTTAGTTTCATGTCGATGCTGGTATACGGGGGTGAACGATTTCCACTCTCCATAATGATTCACATTGGACTTGGGACAGACAGTGGATCCTTTTCTACCTGATGCAATTTACAGCAGAGGCTTGTCCAAACAGTCTCCATCACATTGTCCTCTCCTGTAGAAAGGGCAGGTCCAATTCACACACAGTACTGGAAGGTGTAGCCTGACCATGACAGATGAGCAGATATTTCTTCACTCAGCGAGAGTGTGGAACTTCCTGCCACCAGGAAACTGTTGAGAGCAGAGCATTGCAGATTTTACAGAAAAGTGTAGATATGGCTAAACGGATCAAAGGATATGGGGAGAAAGCAGGAACAGGGATGATTAGTCGTGGTCATATTGAATGGTAGAGCAGGATCAGGGGGACCGAATGGCCTACTGCAGCTCCTGGTTTTAATGTTGCAATGTTTCTGTGACCTGACACTTGTTACATCTTGGCAAGGCCCTGACTAACACTAATGCGGTGTAGAGTCGACATTTGAGCCCTTGAACAAGATTGCTACCAGCTCAGATGGGTTTTTTAATTGTTTTTGAATTTCTTACAGATTGCGGTGAGGGTCTTGGGTATTTTTTTTTTGTTCCCCTTCCAGTTGGTGGGAATGAGGATGGTGTGTATGGATGGGAATGGTGAGATCGCTGGTGTTTGGTTTGTGAGCTGCTCATTCGCCTCTTGCCTCTGTCAATTCGCTCCCCCTTTTGCAGACCGTGAAAGTGATGGGCAGCGACATCTCACACAAGCTGCAGATCTCCAAAGTGCGGAAGGATGACGAGGGCCTGTACGAGTGCCGGGTAACCGACGCCAACAACGGCGAGCTGCATGAGTACAAGGCTCAGGGCCACTTGTATGTGAATGCCAGCCACGCCCGGGCACTACAGGCACTCGAGGCGCCGCCTCTCCCCCTGCACGACGGCAAGGGGCTGCGGGCACCAGCCGGACCGGCAGCGGTACCTTCCAGCGAGCGACCGGGCCGGCACTCCCCCAGCAACCGAATGGCGCACGTGGGACAGACCGGAGCCACAACCAGGCCCGCGGCCACAATCCTCAGGCAGAGTGCCACATCCACATCAGGTAAGGCAGGCAGAGACTACAGCAGCACTGTTACTGTCGGCCTGGGCTCATTCACACACTGAATTCTCACCCTCATCCGCTGTCCAGCCTAGCCATGCAATATGTAACTTCTACTTACCCACAAGAACGTGGATCAATGACAGAAACTTCACTGGAAAGGAATAATCCAAAAACAAAACATGCACTCCCTTCTGTGAACCTTTACGTTTAGTACTGAAAACCAAAAATGCTGGAAATCACAGCGGGTCAGGCAGCATCCGTGGAGAGAGAGAAAGCTATCATTCGAGTCTAGACGACACTTCATCAGAGCTGGTCATCTAGATTCGAAACCTTAGCTTTCTGGTTCTCCATGGACGCTGCCTAACCCGCTGTGATTTCCAGCATTTGTTGTTTTCAGTCCAAATTCCAGCATCTGCAGTAATTTGCTCCTACACTTGCGGCAGATGGACGGATACAGCATTACCAAGATTACAGTAGGAGGCCATTAGGTCCTTATAGATGCGAAGTCTATATATAATTCAATCATAATGTATAAACTCTTGTACTGTAGGGAGCATTTGGCTAGCTCCATGTAGATGATACAGAAGACTGTACTGGGTCATTTTGCTAGAAGGAGGTGCAGAAAACACTCTCATTTACGTTGCACCTTTAATCAAGACCTCGGGTCATTTGAAAGTGATTCCCAATCACATAAAAATGTGTTTTAAGCTGCTTGGACAAAGGCAGCAGCCATATCGCTGTAAAAAAAAACGTCTGGCCAATGTCAGGTGAGATGACAGAGCAGCCACTATCATTATCAGCGATGTTGCCTTAGATACGAATGTTGACTAGGGAACCAAGACCTGTAATTTTTTTTCAGGTGTAGGCTATCAGAAAGAGCCATATACTAGTTAATCTCTCTGTGCCAGCTCAGAAAGCACATGCAATCTGTGTGCAATGCCTTAAGTAACAACGGGTATGAAGGCCAACAGAATTGAATCCAATGGCATTGCAGACCTTAAGAATCAAGTGTGAGCAGATGGCTAGGAGGCAAAGGCCTTGTGCGCACGATGCAAGGTATTTGTAAGTGAACACCATAATTTGGGATTGTGTTAGACCAGGGCATGCTTCAAAGAATAACAAAAGATCGTGGTGTGATGCAAACCACAAGGGTAATCTGTGTAATTGAAAGGATTGGCCAACAGTGGCAAGTCAACTCTACAAATTGTTGCATCCATGCTATTAAACACTATTCATCCACTGTTTAAACCATGGCATTGAATAGAGCTGCCCTCCCTGTCCACGATTTTGTTAATCCCCTATTAAGGTAGACCTTGTCTTCCTAGAATCTATGCAGGCTGAATGTAATACATTTGGTCTAACTGTGGAAAGGCGATGCTTGGTGTTTATAAGCTTGTTGTGTACTGTTATTATTACTCTGGCATATAATCAGACCAGTTTATCATATGTACGTTATTACCTACGCTTTTCCGAGTGGTAGTGTCGTTTCAAAATCATCTTTGGTCAATCGAATTGAGCTCAACCTCTCGCTGAAAAAAAAACCTGCAAAGAGGCTCCGGCTGGTTATTTTATGATGCATCAGATCCACCATTCTCACGATGTTTTGTTCTTCCAGCAACTCGAAGTTTCCTCTGACAATGCTGCTTCCTTCATAAGGTCACTCGCTGCCTGGGCCCCTTTTTGGGTTTGGACCAGGTTGCCATATTGTGTGAATGCATGCGACAGTGACAGGAAATGCCAGCGTTACTGTGAATTACATGTGTGTGAGCAACGTTATTTTGGGAAACATAATCTTCCAGATGAGCGAATTTTTTAACTTCTTTCGCAGGTACGACGGTCGTAACTGCAAGCGATGGACTAGGTGTGCTGCTGGTTTTTTGTGGCTTTTTGAAGGGTGCTTTGCTATAGTCTTAGTGCTGACTTTTCCACTATCACTTTCTCTTAAAGCAAAGAGCGATTGGATGGTAAAATCCATGGACTGGACAGCAAAATCGACTTTAAACTCCCACCTTTCTGCACCCAATGCACTGTAATTCTCTAGAAACGGGAGCCCTTAGCGAGGCCAGCAAAGCAAGAGAGTTAAAGCGTCACTGGCGGCAGTGACGGTGGATATTTACTGCAAATGGATTTTGACATTGATAATGAACCACTTTGGAGGCAATTCGTGTGCGAGATTGCCGCTTTAGGGGCGTCCTCTTACACAAAATAAAACCGGGCACAAGGAGACCATCGATGCCCATAGACCTGCCTGAAGTGCGTCAGAGCCTGTCAGCTTAGCGTGGGTGCAAGATTTTAACTGTCCCCGTCTCCACATTAATGGCACTCTGATCATTCTCCGAAGGTCTCGATTTTCACCGTAACCTCTGTGTAAGTGTGTGCAGGATTCTTGTTGCAATAGAGACACCTTCAGGACACGTGCGATTTTCGCTCTCGGCACCTGGATGTTTCACCTTACCTGTACTAGTTTGATATATCAACTTGTTGGAACCTTCTGTTATGTGCAGAGCCGACCTAAAAGCTTCTCGGTGTGCTGTCGTTAAAACTTTCTGTTCCCCTCGCTCCCTCCCTCCCTGCACCTAAATGTTCCCTCAACCATTACAATGCTCGGTGTGACTCCAGTACGGTTTTTCTTTTCTAAAAAAAACTGGCTGGATCCTAATTTTAATAATACCACACTGTGTGACCGACTCCCTTATTTTTCATCCCTATTAACGTATTCACTCAAGGTTCTGGACAATCGCTTATCGAAATGCAAGTTGTGTATTTAAAACAATTTTCGTACGGTCTGTGAGTCAACAATACAAAAAAAAATAGAAACTTGACAATATCTTGAGTGTTTATTTTCTTAAAAGAAGCCAATTTAGGAGAATGTAACCAATCGCGTTGACGTTGTTTCACTTCGTCACAATCCAATGTCAGCCACGTGTCGTCCGCCCCATCCAATCGCAACAGGGCGACAGACCGCAAGATACTGACTGGATAAAGCAGGTCGAATGAAACAAAGACAGACCAAGAGGATATGGTTAACAATTTGTGTTCTATTGTACTCTTTGTTTCCAACTACAAGTAAAGGAAAAACCGAAAGAACTGAGGACGCTGCAAATCAGAAACAAAAAATTGCTGGGAAAGCCCAGCAGGACTGGCAGCCCTCCTGCCAGACCTGCTGAGCTTTTCCAGCAGTTTCTGTTTTTGTGCAAGAACAGCTGTTTAGTCGGTTCAACTGTTGTATTGAAATATTCATGTGTGAGGTCACACTGATCCATTATATTAAAGGAATGCTAATGATGTAGAAAGCGTGCAATGTGGATAATGCAATATGAGCTTCTCGAATTAATTTTCTCTGTTGGTAAACCATACGGGCTCCAGGGAATATTCAACATTCTGAATCCAACTCACTGCCCACTCGTCCCCAATCTGTGCCATTTGAGGGAGTGTTGGAGGGCGTTGTGTACAGAGGTGAGGATTTGTCTGCCATTATTTCATGCGGAAATATGTCGGTAAATTGGCGATTGCTGGAGCAGGAGACAGGGAATCTCTTTGGGAGTGATTCATTCGCCTGCACCGTCTTTCGAGGGTCTAAGGTTGGGCTGAAGCACACGAGCAACACCCGAGGGTGTGCCTCACTGTTGGAGATGCCGTTTTATTAAGGCGGTAGCTCTGCCTCCGCTGCAGCCCATTGGCACCATTCCAGAGAGGAGCCGGGCAGGGTGGGCCCGCTGAGCTCCAAACCAACATCAAACCAAAAAAAAATCCTTCCTGCTCATTATCACATTGCTGCTTGTGGGCGCTTGCTGTACACAAATTGGATCCTGCCTGTCCTCCGTCACAGCGGTACCCACAATTCATTGGTTGGAAAGCTCTTTGGGGACATCGCGCATGTCCCGAAAGGCGCTATGTAAATGCAAGCCCTCGCTTGACAACGGCATCCCAGAATGATCAGGCGCTGAACGAGGCCATTCGTGCCACAGCTTTACCTCGCTTTGTGATAGCGCTGGGCGATATATACACAAAAAAGAAATTGGCAGGCTTCTTTACAAGAACTGCAAGACCCTTTCGATCTATTTGTGAGTCAATCCCTGCATACAAATAGCAGGGACAAGTCCAAAGTTTCTCCCATACCTTGTAATTATGATATGTGTGTTTTAGTCTGATAAACAATATCTGGCTTTCTGAAGACGACGCTTCTTTATATCAGCCGGTTGATGTTCTATTAGATATGACTCGTCGAGTTAATCTGCTAAGTAAGCTGGCCTTAAGGTACTAACAAGGTTTGGCTGACCGACAGCGAGTTAAGACGTTTCAGGTCGTCACTGTCGATGCAAATGTTCCAAGATTGCCAGGTAAGGTCAAATATCCCGCTGGAATCAGCGGGGTTAGCAGAAGCGAAGAGACTCCATCGCATTTCATCAACTGGTGACGCCTGGAGGCGACTTTTCATCAGAGCTCACTCCACTCCATCGCTGTCAATCTCTCTGCAGGATGTTTGCTGATTTGTTCAGTATCTCCAACGTTTTCTGTTTTGGTTTCAGACTTCCAGCATCCTTTTGTATATCTGAGTCTTCATTCCTGGCGGGAATATTGCTATTTAATGTCTAGCCGGGTTCTAAATGAAGCGAGTGAACGCCCCATTCTCTGTTGGTTTTACGAGGGTTCGTAGAAAGGCCTTGGGCTGAGCTCCACAGAGGATGAACTACCCACTCGTTACATGAGAATCCTGTGGATACTAATGTCCCTTAGATCCAGTGAGAATATCTCTCTTTTTAGCTGTTTCCCTGAAGTGAAATTTTTAATCAGATGTAAATATTGTTGTACCAACGGATAGATGGGGGTCAGTGTTGTATTTAAGATGTTGATCAGAAATTGAGCATATCGATCAGTTCCCTCCTCCCCTGTCCATTCTCATACTCATCCACCCCACTTTCTCTCAGGAGTAGGAATATGTTTCAGGGTACAGTAAAAAATGTCAACCAAAACCAATTTCTGTTTTACACAGATACCAAACTTACTTTGCAGCATTCAGGTCTAACCTAAATCCTAGATAAAATGTGATTAGATTTTCCGAGATCCTTAAACTGGTTAGTGCCTTACACAGGCATAAGCCCAATATGACTTACAATAAGTCACAAGTTATTGACCCAACCGAACCTATAAATGTGTAGACAGCAAGATGTTTCCCCAATGCAGTATCATAGAACCAAACAAGACTGAGGGATCTGGCCCATGATAGCTGTGACTGTCTGAAGGTACTAACTAAATGGTTCCATTCACCTACTCTTACCCCTCAGACCTGCAATGCAAGACCAAAAGAAATAGCAACAGGAGTAGCCCATTCAGCCCCTTGAGTTCTCCACTTTTCAACAGGATCATTGCTGATTGGACATTCCTCATGTCCACTTTCCTGACATTTCCCCATCACCTTTGATTACCATATTCATCAAGAATCTATCTATCTCAGCTTTAAATATACAGCAGGACTCTGTTCCCAGAGCTTTCTGTGGCAAGGAGTTCCAAAGACCCATTGTCATATCAGTTTTAAATAGAAGCCTTTTAAATCTGAAACTGTGCTCTCGACCTAGAATCTCCCATGAAGGGAAACATCCTCTCAGTTTTTACTCTGTCAAGGCCCATTAAAAATCATTACCCATTAACCAAATCACCTCTCATTCTCCTAAATTCCAATGACTGGAGTCCCAATCCATTTAACCTTTGCTCATAAGACAATCTCTCCGAACCAGGGATCAACCTAATGAATCTCTTCTAAACTGTTTCCAATGAAATGATATCTTTTCGTAAATAGGGGGAACAAAACTGTTCACAGTACTCCAGATGTGGTCTCAGCAACACCATGTACAGTTGCAGTCGGACTTCCTTCCTCTTCTTCTCCAAAACCTTGAAATAAGGGCCCACATTCCATTAGCTTTCCTGATTACCAGCTACAACGTGCACGAGCTTTCTCTGTTTCATGTACAAATATCCCCAGATCACTTTGTGTTGCAGCTTTTTGCAGTTTTGCTCTTCCTTTTTAGGCAGAGATTCAGTTCTTCCTATGAAATTCAGTACTGAAAGTGTTTCGATTACTTTCCACAGTGTATTTCATACTTAGTGTCTGAACATTAACAAATTTATGTGTCTGCAGGGAGAGAACTGTCAAACCCAAACTGCTATCTGAGGCTGAATTGTAAGTGCAGCCAAAGATTCACCACATAAACCCTGTTATGATTAAATTTCAGCAATTTTGAGAACAATATTTCTTTAAAACCAACCTATGCAATTCCGAGAGTTGCTGATATACCACAATTAGTAATCTTCCAATTGCTTTGAGTTTCAAATCATTGGAAGTTTTATTTATTCATGGCAGTCTCTGATGTAATCCACTTTGGTTTTCAGAAAAATTTCACATTACAGATCACAATTGTAGATCGCAATTATGGTTCTATCTCTCACAAAAGAAGGGAACAAGGCAACACAGGACTGACCAACAGAGGATCTGGTGCTTTAATCCCCCTCATTGTGGAATTTAAATACTTGGTGTGAAGATTATAGAAATATGAATGGATTACATAACTCCCCAAAATGTTTACCCCATTCAGTTAGATCATTGCTGACCGCTAACTGATCCATAAGCACAGATTGGTCTCAAATCTTGTAATACCTATATCCTATGCATCAATCTCAGTTTACATTTTTGAGTCATCCAACCTTAGCTTTATGGAGCAACAACATCCAGATTTACAGTTGCTTTCCAATATTACCCTTAAAAAGTCCAGCTGTAATGTTAAAATTAGTACCCATTGCTGAGAACACACAGTTTCTCTGTATGAACCTCATCAAATCCTTTTATCATCTTAAATAGCCCAGTCACACAGCCCTAATTCTTTTGTATGCATAGAATGCAGGCCTAGACTATCCAACCTGTCACCATAACATAATACCATTAGCCCTGGCATCATTCTAGTAAAACTATAACAGCACACTCTTCAAGGATAATATATCCTTCTTAAGGATCTACTGCTTTAAATGCATTTTAACCAGAACTTTATAGAATTGCAGAACAACATCCATCCCTTTGTATTTCAGCTCCTTCCAGATGGACGACTCTGATTAGCTTAATTTTTAATTATTATTTTTGATCTTCTTCGGCTCTCTGCCAAAATGCAGGACCTCCCAGAGTACCACAATCTCTCCCACAGGTAAAAGAAAGGGAAGGTCTCAAATCTACCTCAACTAAATCAGGGATTGAACCCCAAGATGCTGGGGTCAGTCTGGTCAACACCAGGCATTCAGCTCTTTCAAAGAATCTGGGTGGCTATGTTGTGTCTTTGCAGGATTTACAAGTCCATATACAACCTGCTTCATTGCGTTATGGATGTACCTTCTATGATTGTCAAGTCAGAGAGAGACATGAACACAGAATTAATGGCTCAGAAGCAGGGATGATCTGACACAACCTCCTGTTTTGTCTGTTCCTCTCAGTGATTTCTGAATCTGGGTTCCTAAATCAGTCTGCCTACCCCATCATTCCTGCCTTCTCACCATGTAGAAAGCATTTTTATCTGTCTTCATCATGGTTCAAAGTCATTAAATCCCTACAGTGGGGAAGTAGGCCTTTTAGCCCATCGAGTCCGCACTGACCCTCTGAAGGGCATTCCACCTAGACCCAGCCCCATCCCTGTAACCCTGCATTTGCATGGCTAATCCACCTCATCTGTACATCCCTGGACACTGTGGGCAATTTTAGCAGGGCCAATGCACCTAACCTGCAAGGCTTTGAACCATGGGAGGAAACCCATGCGGACACAAGAAGAATGTACAAACTCCACACAGTCACCCAAGGCTGGAATCGAACTCAGGTCCCTGTGAGGCAGCAGTGCTAACCACTGAGCCGCCATGCCACCATTCAGATTTAGCTCAAATGCCATCCCCAACTATGCATACTCTTTCTGATAGCTTTTCTAAAATAAATATTATAATAATTAATAAAATTACTATACTTTCCTTCCCAAAAGTCCGTTTTCTGGTGACCACAACTGGTTTAATTTGTTTTTAGTTCATAATAAACATGAATCTGAAATCTCATCCTGAGGTAATTCATTGCACCCCTATATGTGATAATACATCTCTCCTGAGGTGTAGCAGCCCAAACTGAATGCAAAACCACAGATGGAGTGCTGTGCAGTTGAACCATTGCTTCTTCACAGCTATGGTGGATGGTCAAAAGCAAATTTGAAAAATACAGCTATTTAAAGGCTTGATTGGACTTCATGGGGCACTGTGTTAATGTCAACGTTTTCGTTTCAGAATTTCTAACCTTTGCATCGGGGAAAGGCCATACATGTGTACGATTTAACATTTAAATATTAGCGTGATGGAAGTCAAAGTCTATTCTGTGGTTACATATTGTACCTAAAGTAAGTGCATGCCAAGTAAAGTCACCACTGACTTACCAGACACAGGGCTGCTCTCTGAGGTGGTGGTTTAACCTAACTAAGTGTCGCCCACAATGCAGACGAGGGAAGAGGTTCAGAAGGAGAATCGAACACTTCATGTTGTAATCACTTTGCATCACAAACCGGCCAACTGAGCTTAACCAATTTCCACAGGCCAAGCGCCTTTTAAGGAAGTAAAATAAAGAACTGATGATGCTGGAGATTCGAAACAAATAAAAACAGAAATTGGTGGGAAACTCAGCAGGTCTGGAAGTATCTGTGGAGAGAAAACGTTTCAACTCCAGCGTCCCCTCAAATTTTCCACACAATTCCACAAGTTTATTATGAACTAAAAATCTGTTAAACCAGTTATGTGGTCGCCAGAAAATTGACTTTTGGGAAGGAAAATATACTGACTTTATTCATCATTACAACACCTTTTTTAAAAACTGTCAGAGTATGCATAGTTAGGGAAGGTATTTGAGCTAAATCTGAATGGTGATACGGTGGCTCAAGGGGTTAGCAATACTAGCTCGCGGGGACCTGGGTTCGATTCCACCCTTGAGTGACTGTCTGTGTGGAGTTTGTACATTTTTCCCGTGTTTGCATGGGTTTCCTCCCACAGTCCAAAGATGTGCGGGTTAGGTAGATTGGCTATGCTAAAATTGCTGATAATGTCCAAGTGGAATAGCCATGGGAAATGTAGGGTTACAGGGATGGGTCTGGGTGGGATGCTCTTCGGTGTGGACTGGATGGGCCGAATGGCCTGCTTCCACACCGCTGGTGGGATTCTATGATTTTGTTAAAGAAGTCAGTCTCTGCACAATATAGCGGCGTTTGTGATGATTAAACACGGAGGCAGTCACCATATTTTTACTGGTATGTGTGGAGTCTGAGGGAAGAACTCAGTAAGTCGCAGAAACAGACATGTCATTTGACCAGCGATGCTGTTTGATTTAGCTTTTGGTTGAGATATTCCTGTTTCGTAGGAGCTGAGGACTGAAAAGTGAATGTCGACACAAAGATGTGGGGGGAGGCGGGTTGGAAGTTGGCTTTTAAGTCGAATGCTTCACCTACTTCAGAATGTGTAAGCAATTTTTTTTCAAAAAAATGTATTTACTCATTTCTATACTCCCGGCTATGAGGCAAAAGAATACTGACGCAAATATCAGTAAGTGCGTGCACTCCCCTTTATCTGTTAGATACTGAATTCTCAGGATTTGAACTGGTCGTGTAGGAGATTGATTTGCTACGCCAAAACAAAAGTCCTTTCGCAATTGCCAACAAATGCTTGTCGATATCTGTGTTGAGGCTGATGACATTTTGAGATGGAGATGTGTGGGGGTGTTATTTTTGTACAAGTCTGACCGTAGGAGAGCGAGACATTGACAACAGCCGCATCGGCCGTGTGACAGTGATCGGGTCATTGTAACCCAGCCTGGGAACTGCGTCGATCTGATTCTTAAGAAACAAGAATTATGCATTCGGAATTAAATAATGGGCCAGCTAAGAGTGGTTTATATAAAGGCTGGCAGACCAATCCTAAAAGCGCCACTGCGAGGGGACAACAGATTGAGAAATTGCGAAACACACCGCTGTCAGTTTCAGATCAATACACACCCAGAATTGCTGGTTCTAATCCCACCGCCCTAAGCTTCCTTTGACGGTCTTGCATCAGGCTTGGAAGGTGGATTGTGATAACCCTTTGCCCCTCCCTCCCAGATAAGCTTTCTCTCCAAGAGTTTTACTTAAGTGCCTTGCGCCAACAGGAAAATAATTGGCGTTACCAGCTCCGTTATTTCCATGGCAATTAAACACGCGTTATGCACTTCCAACAAATGAACTCAATCAGATTGAAAATAGCCGCGTGAACAGCAATAGATAGAGTAACATTACCTTGCAAACCTGGGGCTTTGTCTGGATGCAAGCGAATGAGTGATTAGCACCTCTTAATATTATGAGGTGAATTATTAATTTAACAGCACAATTATATGAGAGCACAACGTCTGTGACCTCGAAATAAATGGCATTCTCATCTATTGAATTCTTCAGAAAGACCAAAACAGTAGCATTTCTGTTCCTTTCTGTGAGGCAGGACTTCATCTTAACCGAGTGTTGCTGACAGACATAGAAAACGTAAGTTTAAACTAAAGATATGGGAGAGAATAAAAATGAATATTAGCCATTGGAATAACTCACCGTCCAAGTATTTTACTGAGTCACTGCTGTAATTTTCTGACACCATTATTCCTTTGCATTTTCTATTCCACTGGAAATTTATGGCAAAAATAGCAGAAACCTCACACTTAACTGAATATTACAAATACTGGTTTTTCTCATTACTGGCTTAATAAGCATGTTCTGCACTAGACCTGAGTCATTAGCCTTGCTTTCTCTCCACAGATGCTGCCAGACCTGTTGAGTTTTTCCAGCAATTTCCAGTTTGTTTCTGACTTCCAGCTTCAGTTTATTTGGGTTTTTTTTCTGTTTAACAAGCCTATTGCAAAGCTATCCTACCATTCTGGTGGCATCATACTTCTAAAGACCTTGCAGGGGTATCAGTGCTAGTGTTCCTAAATTTTGGAAGAAATTGCATTGTTCTCGTAGTGTGCGATGCCAGCGCAGGTTTCAACAAACAATGCTACATTTTAATCATTGATAGGATGAAAGCATTACTGGCCAGGCCTGCAATTATTGCCCAAAGGGCAGTTAAGAATCAATCAAATTTCTGCGGGACAAAAACAAAGTTGCTGGAAACGCTCAGTAGGTCTGGCAGCATCTGTGAAGGAAAAAAAGAGTTAACGTTTCGGACCTGGTGACCCTTCCTCAGAACTGATGATGCTGGGAAAACGAGATAACAAGGTGTAGAGCTGGATGAACACAGCAGGCCAAGCAGCATCAGAGGAGCAGGAAAGCTGA
>JAHRHZ010000029.1:19558971-19602245 GCA_024137785.1 Ginglymostoma cirratum
AGATGGGTCTAGGCCTGAAACATCAGCTTTCCTGCTCCTCTGATGCTGCTTGGCCTGCTGTGTTCATCCAGCTCTACACCTTGTAATCTCAGATTCTCCAGCATCTGCAATTCCTACTATCTCTGTGGCTGGGAAAATGTCACTTTATACGCAGAAAATAGGGAGGTGGGTGGGGTAGGGAGTAAATGATAGGATAGAGCCCTAAGAGGGAGAAAGACAGTTGGACAGACAAAGGAGTTGCTAATGATCAGGCTGGGAGGGTGAATAGTTGTTAATGTAGACTGTTAGTGACTAACAACAGATCATGTGTAATGGCAGACTATGTGGTAACAAGGCCTGTTGTGTGGGGTAGGGGGCTGGGACGTGGGAGAGTTTAGGCCCTAAAATTGTTGAACTCAATATATTGCTGTGGGTCTGGAGGACATGTAGGACCAGACCCAGTAAGAAGGGCAATTTCCTTCCCCTAATTATTTATAACCCAGACAACAGATTCACAGTCATCATTTTTAAACTGAATTCAAACTTGCACAATAGCAGGATTTGAACCCAGGTCCCCAGATTGTTACTTAAATTTCTGTATTAACAGTCCACTGATAATACCACCAGGCCATTGCCTCTCTCTATAGTGAGTCAGACAGATTGAATATGCCAAGCACCAAGTGTAGAAACCAAGATGTGATCGATAGCTTGAATATTGAGTAGAGAAACAGTTTGCGCTGCCTAACTAGGATATAACACTCAATAGGCAGTTGCATATTCCTTGCTTTTTAATGGTTGCTTTCTTATGTTATTCAAGGTAAATTTTAAAAAAAACATTCTTTGATTAAGGACTGAGTGTGCACATAAAGCAAGTCTGCTGAGATAGTTGGTTAGTCATTGAGACTGAGATCTGTATTGCAGCACTTTATTTACATAGATAGACAGACAGATGGATAGATAAGGAAAAAATCCGTGCCTTGTTTTTTACTTTATGATCTTACATGGCTCCAATAAACTGTGGATGAAGGTAAAGCTGCAGTTGAAAAATGAAGATGTCATACCGTATTTACAAAAATCTTCTCAGTGATTTGGATTATTAAACTGAATGAGTATTTTGTCAATGCACTGGACTTCCTGGGAAGAATTTACTGGCAACATTTTAAAGTGAGATCTGTCCATTTGCCTGACAAATATATTTGTAATCAACCTGTTCAAATATGAGATGACACACCTCTAAAGCAAGAGGGACTTAAACCTGGGTAATCTTGCTCAGGGATAGGGTCAATCCCACTAGATCATAAGAGCCCTCAAACATCTACTTGATATTCAACCCTGTCCATATGAGAGCTGTTTTCAGAGTGAGCTGCCAGGCAAGAAAGGCAAGCAGAGCAGTCAAGTCAATGAGTCTGCACTGGGGAAAGTGGACACTGCCATTGTATCTGAGGGACCAGAAGCATTGCATGACATATTCTGAAAGCTTTAGAATTTTTAGAAGTCAACTGTAGTCAAGCTATCTTTGTGGAGGGAGGACCCTTCATCAGGATGGCCCACAGTTGCACCTGAACCCCGTCAGACTAGGATTGGGCATTTATAAAGTACCATACTCAAAACATTAACTCTGTTTCTCTCTCCACAGATGCTGCCAGACTTGCTGAGTTTCTCCAGTATTCTGTGTGTTTTTTTTTTAATAGAATGAAAGTCTCCTTTGCCTGGAACTGTAAGGATCTGAGATTTTGATCTTAAAAGACCAAGAGTTTAGATGATGATCATTGATTTTTTTTGAAATCAAACATTTTATCGACAATCCCCTTTGGCAATTTAAACAGTATAAACAGCTGAACGTTACTATTGCCAAGTGTGACTCAGAGCTCAAAATTATCAAATTCTCATCAGGGAAGAACTGGAGTGTCACCCTCTTCAGTCTTCATTTTAAGAGAAAGTTAAAAGCTCTCATCCGTCCTAGTACAGATAGTTCTCCTGATGTGTAGATTAATAAAAGCATTTTTATACCTCTCAGATATTTGTAAATGTTAGTCCCTCAGTTGCCATTGCCAGACTTTGAGGTTTATTCCCCAATACAAACATGTTTGGTCTACTATCAGATAACTATACAGTTATTAAATATAATCAAGAGTAATTTGAATTAATCTATGTAATAGGTAAGTTCCACTCTGTCAACTTCAATGATCAACAGGTTTATGCTCCTCTATGATTTCATTCAAATTTCTACATAGAAACATAGAAGATGGGAGCAGGAGGAGGCCATTCAGCCCTTCAAGCTTGCTCCGCCATTCGTCTCGGCCATGGGTGATCGTCCAACTCAATAGCCTAATTCTGCTTTCTCCCCATAACCTTTGATAGAGTAACATTACCTTGCAAACCTGGGGCTTTGTCTGGACGCAAGCGAATGAGTGATTAGCACCTCTTAATATTATGAGGTGAATTATTAATTTAACAGCACAATTATATGAGAGCACAACATCTGTGACCTCGAAATAAATGGCATTCGTCCAACTCAATAGCCTAATTCTGCTTTCTCCCCATAACCTTTGATCCTATTTGCCCCAAGTGCTTTATCTAGTCGCCTCTGGAATACATTCAATGTTTTGACATCAACTACTTCCTGTGGTAATGAATTCCACAGGCTCACCACTCTTTGGGTGAAGAAGTGTCTCCTCATCTCAGTCCTAAATCATCTACCCCGAATCCTCATACTGTGACCCCTGGTTCTGGACACACCCACAATCGGGAACATACTCTCTGCCTCTACCCTGTCCAGACCTGTAAGAATTTTATAAGTCTCTATGAGATCCCCCCTCATTCATCTGTACTCCAGTGACAACAATCCCAACCTAGTCAATCTCTCCTCATACATCAGACCTGCCATCCCCGGAATCAGCCTGCTAAACCTTCGCTGCATTCCCTTGTGAGCAATAGCATCCTTCCTCAGAAAAGGAGACCAAAACCGCGCACAACATTCCAGGTGTAGTCTCATCAAGGGAAGTGTATTGAGATGGATAGGAAACTGGTTAGTAGAGAGCAAACAAAATAGGCTTGCCATGTCCAATTTCCTGTACAAAGAGCTTCAACAATCTCCAGTTATTTTCTATACTGGATACAGATGGCCACATTCAGCCTCAAACTGTCATAGTGCAACACTCCTTGAAATTAACTTTGCCATATTAGACAGAGTAATCATTGTAGAACACAATTGAAGCAATACCATCCCGTATCTTTTCCATGCTTTAGATGACTTAGCAGAGCTCTATACTGACCAAGTCTAAAATGAAACAATAATTCAACTAATTGTGGACTTCAACAATGCAAATCAATAAAAATTAATATAAAGTGTTAAAAAGGTGTTTTCCCTCCACATCAAATTTTTCAATTACAAAATTGTAAATGTATTCACATAAAAATTTTTTTTAATGTTAATAAGAAGTGAACAGGTGCAGAAATAATATATTTTAGTTCTTCTGAACATGGAGTTGAATTTAGAGAAGTCAATGGACCGCTGTAAAGTTGTAATAGATGCAGCAAATGCTGGAGAACCTCAATAGCACTGGCAGCATCGCAGAGAAAGAATAGAGTTAATATTTCAAGTCCAACATGACTTTTCTAGCGAACCTAGCCTGCTGAGCATTGCCAGCAATTTCTGTTTTTATGTCAGATTTCCATATTCATTGCATTTTGCTTTAATTTTGAACATAAAGTGTAATTCGTCATCGTGCTCCTTCGAAAAGGCTAGGCTATTATATACCAATTATTGAGCAGAATACTCTTTGTTCAATCTATTCTGGGAATGTAAGTGTCACTGGTAACAACCTAATAATGACCCATTCACAGTTGTCCGAAGAGGAAAGTGATACTTTGTGTAGCAGACAATTCCAGATCACAAAGTGTTAACCCTTCAATGTGGGAATCCAGTGTAGATATAAAAAGCTTCCTTCCTTATTGAACCAGGTGGAATTTTAAGAACATAATATTCATTTTTTCTGATGCTAGGATAGATTCTCACAGATTGCATGATCATTTGTTTATATATGTGCTGTTTGTACACAAATTAGCAGTTAAATTTTATGCATTTTCTTCAACAGCAACTCTCTGGCTGTGAGGTGTTTTGTGATATTATGTAGACATATTATGAGGAGTCATAGTTCACAAAGTATCCCAGGCATCTTTCTTCATTAGAGAGGGACAACTGGTTATGTGCAGTTTGAGGGTAACACTCCCTTGGGGAACTACCACAGCCGGTATGTAATTGGATGGGGCGCATAAGGTGTTACGTAAATACAAGGTAATTTCTTTGATTAAATTTGAACATCAGCAATATACTTGTGAAAAATTGTGCCAAAGAGAAACAAGAGCTCCATAATGTCTTACCAGAACTTGTAAAAGTGTCCCAGCGTGCCATGCAATAAATAACTTTGAACTTTGTAATACAATCAGCCATTGAGCCAAAGTCAAGATCCTACAAGCAGCAGAATGAGTTCATTTGTTTTCTTTGTGATGTTACTTTGGGAGAAATGTTGTCTAAATATCAAAGGGATACCTAAATCTTCTTTGTTGTTGTCCTAGAGCATCTTTAACAATGCCTGTGCCATCAAGATGCACCCACAATCTTTGATTTGACACCTTACTTGAAGATCCATAACCCAAAACTCGTATTTCTCCTCTGGAACCACTCAGAAGATTAAATGGATTGCTGGAATCAATGAGCGGCGATGTTAAGTGTGATCTTTGAATAGGTTGGGGTTAATAACCTTTAAGTTTTGGTGATTTTTAATTGGATCATCTTACATTCTGCACTTAATCCTGCAATTTCATCACAGGTGCCAAACTAAAGATTGGAACAGTTCCATGTTTCTGCTGCATCACAGATGCTGGCCACAAACAATGAGGATTAGGGGAGAAAGGAACTTGTCTCTTTAATCCAGAAGGTTAAACGTCAGTGACTTTCCAATATCCACTGCAGGCAAGCAGATCAAATACATCAAATATTAGTGCAAAGAGATTTTAGAGAAGGTCCTACTATTTTGCTAATTTGGAGCCATGCAAGACCCGTAGGGATCCTTATACACATCCTCATTAACAAGACAATAGTGCATTTTGGTGTAATTGCCCCGGCTGTGGTGTGAACAGTATATTCCTAAGGCTGGAATGTAATGTTTTCTAAGCCTGAATCTGAGCAGCATGTTTGTCAACTAACTCTTGATCTGTCAATGATTCCTGTTGCTAAACTTAAAAGGATAATATTAATACTAAATCCCTGATAAATGAATCTACCAAGAAAGCAAAGTGGTGTCATGCAGATAAAATGAAGAATACTGATTGGGATGTACAAAGAGAGTGTTCAGAAAACTGTAATGAAAGATAAACATGCTCGCCTTCACTGGGCAAACCACTGGTGGCGTTTCTTTTAATTATCAAAGAATGCTGTATGATTAAAGCAGCATCATTCTTATGTCATATTTTACATGCTTCATTGCAACATGACACTGTGTGAGCGAAGTGCGTCAGTGTCATATCACACCTACAATTATATTGTTGCATTATTATTCTTGCTTTCTCTGGAATGCAATGAACTGAATATTAACTGTGAACCAAGGATGTTCTCAGACACATGGATGTCTTTTTTAACATCTACATGCTTCTTTCTGTGTAATTTTCTTTAGGTTTAATTTAGAACTTTTTAAACAGCAGTTTGAGTTGAATTAGGTATTTCTACACTGGGGGAATTTGCTCCTGAGTCAAAGGAGCCTGTGATGAGTTTATATTTAAAACTAACATTAAACCCATCTTTTCGTTGTATGATTCCAGATCTAACCATGTTTTCTTGATTGCTAATAGGATTCATATCAAGGCGTATTTATGCAAGAATTTAGAAGTGCGCGCCAGTTCATGATTGGAAAGTGGTGAAGAGCCTGGGGAAATATTTTATAGGTTTTACTCATTTCTTCTTTCTTGTTCTCTTAAAGACCAGAATATAACGAAGTGGCCAGCCAGACTGTGGTGCTATTCTCTTCAACCTGATATTGGTTTTTAGCTGAGCTGTGTTAGGTCAGTTTAGGCGCCAATCTGTCCTTTTCTCTTCCATTAAAGAAATATGTCCTGTGTTAACAGATAGCAGTAGGGAAGAGTAAAAGTTACGTTCAATTAGAAAGCATTTTACTAGCAACAGATGGGAGCAGGAAAGGCAAACTGTTTCATTATATCAGTAGAGAAAATGAACAAGCAGAGGAGGGTAAGAGCATTCTTTCACTAGAACAGAATGGTCTGAAAGCTTTCAACTCTACTCCATGACAGAACATTTTCCCTTAGCAACAGAGGCTGGATTAGTGTATTGTGTGGCAACTCACTACAAAATTGTCAAGTGCCATTGCCACAGTGCTTTAGCATAACTGCGCAAAGAGAAAAGGAAGATCACTGATTACTATACACTTCCCTGTGCAAAATGCCCTTAAAGAGTAAATCTTTAGTGATACTGATGCATGCAGTCCATTGAATAGTGTACAGTGCATGAGGTCAGTTCCTCATTGCAAACTGCGTCTCTGGCATTCATACAATCCTATGCAATCTGTTTGCTCACTGGGGTAATTGGGTAAATAGAATGTTTTGCTCACCGTCAGAATGTATCCATTAAGAGGCTTTTATTCTGTATTATTTAATAAAGAGTGTGATTAATTGCTTCTTTGCATTACATGCTGTCTACTATGGGGATAAAAATTTTGTTGCTAATGCTCTCCCTCTGCTGTTACTAAACAGTAAAAGCAGAGTCTGGATGTTGGCAATCATAAATATGATGAGCTTTTCAACTCTGCCATCTTGTGATCACAGTAAGTAACAATAGCACAGCCTGCAAAGTGGTGGATTATGCAAGATTTTTAGAGGCAATTGTACAGGTACTAAATTGCTTATTTTCATAGTCCATCATTAAGGGGAAAAGTCAGAATATGTTTTAAATATGAACAGAGCAAAGGAAGTATGATGGCCCTGCTCAATGTTTCCTGGTTCCCACAATGGTGGCTATTTCAAATATATATAAGACCATAAGACCATAAGACTTAGGAGTGGAAGTAAGGCCATTCGGCCCATCGAGTCCACTCCGCCATTTAATCATGGCAGATGGGCATTTCAACTCCACTTACCTGCACTCTCCCTGTAGCCCTTGATTCCTTGCGAGATCAAGAATTTATCAATCTCTGCCTTGAAGACATTCAACGTCCCGGCCTCCACTCCGCTCCGTGGCAATGAATTCCACAGGCCCACCACTCCCTGGCTGAAGAAATGTCTCCTCATTTCCATTCTAAATTGACCCCGTCTAATTCTAAGGCTGTGCCCACGGGTCCTAGTATCCTCACCTAATGGAAACAACTTCCCAGCGTCCACCCTTTCTAAGTCATGCATTATCTTGTAAGTTTCTATTAGATCTCCCCTCAACCTTCTAAACTCTAATGAATACAATCCCAGGATCCTCAGCTGTTCATCGTATGTTAGGCCTACCATTCCAGGGATCATCCGTGTGAATCTCCGCTGGACACGCTCCAGTGCCAGTATGTCCTTCCTGAGGTGTGGGGCCCAAAATTGGACACAGTATTCTAAATGGGGCCTAACTAGAGCTTTATAAAGTCTCAGAAGCACATCACTGATTTTATATTCCAACCCTAGAGATAAATGACAACATTACATTCGCTTTCTTAATCACGGACTCAACCTGCAAGTTAACCTTTAGAGAATCCTGTACCAGCACTCCCAGATCCCTTTGTACTTCGGCTTTATGAATTTTCTCACCGTTCAGAAAATAGTCCATGCCTGTATTCTTTTTTCCAAAGTGCAAGACCTTGCATTTGCTCATGTTGAATTTCATCAGCCATTACCTGGACCACTCTCGTAAACTGTCTAAATCATTCTGCAGCCTCCCGACCTCCTCCGTACTACCTGCCTGTCCACCCAACTTCGTATCATCGGCAAACTTC
Organism: Ginglymostoma cirratum; assembly: GCA_024137785.1. Taxonomy (NCBI): domain Eukaryota; kingdom Metazoa; phylum Chordata; class Chondrichthyes; order Orectolobiformes; family Ginglymostomatidae; genus Ginglymostoma; species Ginglymostoma cirratum. Next base: position 19,566,927 of record JAHRHZ010000029.1, read on the forward strand.
GCCAGAATTCCCCCAGTCCCTTCATCCAGATCATTAATATATAAAGTAGTAGCTATTACTAAACACAAAAGGTAGATCTGGCATGGCCTGTGGGTTGTATATAATCTTGGCCTTTGCTAATTCAGCCCATAAATAACTCAGTCTTATTTATCCTTCTATTTCTAATTTACCAGATTGTTGATTTTTTTGAATATTGAGTTTAGAAAGCGTCTCATCAGTGGATAAATCCTAAAGCAGTTTTTGTGACTGGAAGCACAGACTTGATGCATCAAAGTGCCTAATTTCTTTAGAGTAGAGCTGTATGACTGCCTAACTCAGGACTCCACAGTCTGTAAGTAGCTGCAGCTTAATATGCAGGATAACAAGGCGTGGGGCTGGATGAACACAGCAGGCCAAGCAGCATCATAGGAGCAAGAAAGCTTGACGTTTCGGGCCTAGACCCTTCATCAGAAATGGGGGAGGGGAAGAGGGTTCTGAAATAAATAGGGAGAGGGGGAGGCGGATAGAGGATGGATAGAGGCGAGGATAGGTGGAGAGGAGGCAGACAAGTCGAAGAGGCGGGGATGGAGCCAGTGAAGGTGAGTGTAGGTGGGGGGTAGGGAGGAGATAGGTCAGTCCAGGGAGGACGGACAGGTCAAGGGGGCGGGATGATGTTAGGAGATGGGGGTGGGGCTTGAGGTGGGAGGAGGGTATAGGTGAGAGGAAAAACAGGTTAGGGAGGTGGAGATGAGCTGGGCTGGTTTTGGGATGCGGTTGGGGGAGGGGAGGTTTTGAAGCTTGTGAAATCCACATTGATGCCATTGGGCTGCAGGGTTCCCAGGCTGAATATGATTTGCTATTCCTGCAGCCTTCGGGTGGCATCTTTGTGGCATTGCTGGAGGCCCAGGATGGACATGTCGTCTGAGGAATGGGAGGGGGAGTTGAAATGGTTCGCGACTGGGAGGTGCAGTTGTTTGTTGCGAACTGAGCGCAGGTGTTCTGCAAAGCGGTCCTCATATGCAGTTCCCTTTACGATCGCATACTGCGTATCTGGATACAAATCAATTATGTTGTTTGGACTATGGCTGAAATGAGTTTCAGATATGATTACAATAATCTAAGTCTCCTCTCTCCTAAACATCCACCCATTGATCCCTCCATCTGAAATAATTTTCACCCATATCAGATCATTCCTAGAAACCTGACAAACCCACAATTTTCAGGACCTATAGAATTGAGCATGTCCTTGATGCTGTTTTGGAAGTATCTTTTAATTGCACTTGCTCTGCTGTCTTTCCACATAGCAACTAGATCTTCACGTGTAGACAGGGTCAAAGTGATTCTCTTGGCATTTTACTGCAATGTTTTTAATAAGGGAAAATGGTCACCACTGATAATATGAACTGCACTTTCCGCTTTGTTCAAAGCATTTTCATGGCACATGTGTAGATTTCATTATAAACTGAGAGCCTCCAATTCAGTTCATCTTTCCTTAGATAAGGGCCAAAAATTGGTCACAGTATTCCAGCTGTTGTCTGACTAGTGCCTTGTATATATTTAGCAAAGCTTCCGTACTGTTATATTCCATTGCCTTCATACACTTTGTGCCTGCCGTGCATGAACAATAGTATTATGAACTGAAATTTAAATTTTTGTACACAAGGTGATAAACATCCTGCCATGGCTTCAGCATTTTCTTCAGTTGCATCCATTTTAAGTTTAAGATATTCTGATGAGATTAGAAGAATCCTTGGTCATAATTTAAAGTGTATAAGATGTGATGGTGCATTTTTCATTTTAACTTCTGATAGCACTCACAGAGAGTGCTATGTCTAGCCCCAATGCTTCAAGTCACTTACGTGACTCATCAGACAAAAAGCTTGAATGCCAAAGAAGATGTTGGTTAAGTTGAAAGGTATCTAAGCTCAATCTTCCCTATATATTTGCCAAGGTCACCAAGTATCTACTTTGTCTGTCTCCTCAAAACCTGGCCATTTCCAGAAATCAGAGTACTTGACAAAGATAAGGAGATTTTTGCATTTTAATTAGTGTATAAAATTCTGATGTGAAGATAATTATTTTAGGAAATTCTCTTTACTGATCAAAATATAAAATGGAGGCTCGAGATCAATCATCTTTGCTGGGATACCACAGTAATCCGTCTGAAAATCTGCCAGGTTAGAATGTCTGTACCAGCTCCAAATTATACAACATGATCTTGCACTACATAGGCCAAAGGTGTCATGTTTAAACAATATATTCATTGTCATTGTATGCAATGGTTCCTCTGATTAACAAGTCCGACTTGGTGTGGATCTGATGACGTTTGGGGAAATTTCACATGGTTTTAGTTCAAGTAGGAACTCTCAATTTCACAGATTGAGCGGAAATTCATATCTTCAGTTGGAAAGTCTAAAAGACAAACTTGCATCCAAAGCTTCACTGCACTTTGGGATGACAAACCTCAGACTGGGAGTGGGGCACGGGGCTTGTGTTCCTTCTAGATAGGATACATTCAGACTTTAAAAATGCCAGCAGCACTTGCCCCATGATGTAACTGGCTGCTGACACTCTTCCCCATCAAGGAGCTTCCAGCTCAGTGGAGTCACCAGATCTTCCTACTACCATCACCCTAACCCAAAGTACTGGGATTGGTTGGTGGTTGGCACATGCAAGATGAGGCAAGAGAGTGACATAGAGGATAGAGAGTAAATGGGGAATAGGAATAACGGAGCAGGTAAGAGTGAGACCTTTTCTTAAAATTCACTGAGGAGATGTGGATGTGCCTGACAAGGCATTTAGAGACCATCCCTAACTCCCATTCTGTCTCTCTTCTCAGGTCCCTTAGAATCACGCACCATATAGCTACAAACAAAAATAGAACAAACCCTCTGTTCCCTTGCTCTCCAAGCTATTTTCTTCATCAGGGATGGGGATATGGATTGTACAAGAGGAACCAAGTCCTCTAATGTTGAATTGTTTGATTGTTTCAGTGTTCGACTATGTGTGTCTCTTGTCTATTTGCTGTGATAAATTGGTTAAGCTTGGGTGTAGACCCAGAAAAGTCAACAGACTGTATAAGGTAACAAGGTGTACAGCTGGATGAACACAGCAGGCCAGGCAGCATCAGAGGAGCAGGAAGGCTGACGTTTCGGGCCTAGACCCTTCTTCAGAAATGGGCCTGTATAAGGTACTGGAAGTTAAAGGTGCAGCATGAGTGCAGACGTTTTGTGACTGCAGAAACAATTTAAAATGCTTGTAAATAAATTTCCCACACATATTTAACCTGAAGTATGTTGGCATTCCCATGAGATGTAAAAGATGCAACATATGCCAGTGCAATGCCAAAACCCCCTTCAAGACCCGGGAGTTGGAACACACAGTTTAGAGAGTTCTTGCCCTAGCCCCTGCTACATTAAATCATCAGAAAAAAGGCCAAGTACAGGAGAGCACAGAGGAAACCACCAGGTCTCCACAAATTCATCAAGCAAATCAAGGTTATTGAATTTTTCAGACATACACCTGTCATTTACACACTGACTGCACCCTAACTCTAACAATGGCATATGAATATTGTAGGTGACCTGTTCAGGTCACATTACTAGTTTCCCACTTTGCAGCTTTTTAAAAATAAGTTTTGTTATTTGTTCAGGGGAAGTGGGTGTCACTGGCTAGGCCAACATTTATTGCCCATCCCTAATTGTCCTAGAGAAGGTGTTGAGCTATTTTCTTGAACCATTGCAGTTCTCATGGTCTAGAAACACCCACAGTGCTATTGGGAAGGGAGCTCCAGGATCTTGACAGTGAAGGAATGGGAATGTATAGTTCCAAGCCAGGAAGGGTGTGCGACTTTGAGAGGAACCCAGTGCTGGTGGTGTTCCTAGATTTTGGAAGGTGATGGGAAGTTACTGGAGTGCATTTTGCAAATGGTACGCATACTGCCATGGTGTGTTGGTGGTGAAGTTAGTGAATGTTGACAGTGGTGAATGGGCTAGCCATCAAGCAGGCTGTTTTGTCCTGGAAGATGTCAAAGCTTTTTGACTGTTGTTAAAATGAAGAGTAACTGCTTTTTTCTAATGTCAAGACTTTGTATCAAAATGTGGCAAATAGTTTTGGACACGCATGCTGTGCATAGAAGTGCAATAAGTCTTCTATAAATGCACAAGCCATTGAGATCTTCTTAAGCAGCAAACTTGGGAATCCCCTCCCTAAACCTCTCCACATTTCTTCTCACCTTAAATTTAAGATGCTCCTTAAAACTTAATTCCTATTCATTTTTTTTGCTAATATTTCCTCCTGTAAGTCCACAATGTCAATTTTCTTTTATAATATCCATGTGCAGTGACTGAGGATGTTTTGCTGTATTGAAAGTGTTATAGAAATGTACGTCATTATTTGTTGTCAATAAAAATTTACTTGCATCAACCCACCGTCATTAAAATGAATGAATCTTTAATAACATTCCTATCACATGGTAATTATTAATCCTGCAACACCACCATAATAAACAATTCATAATATTCCATTAAACTACAAATATGGAATTATAGTTATAACATTGTATGACACATGCTATTTATAGTTATAATAATTGTTCTGATACATTTTATTCTGGATTATGGGGATGGAGAGTTGATTAAAAATCAGCTGCAGCTGAATGCATTAAACAGATTAAAGGTCGTTAATGTGTTATCACACTCTTTCGATCATTCATTATGTTCAGACATGGCTGAAGTTTACTTATCTGTAAGTTTGAGTAATATACTGATGAACAGGGTGTCAATTTAAATAAAAGTTATAAATTATCACAACACATGGTCAGAGCATCCTTCACCTGAGGCTTTGATTTTTCAAGGCTGTAATGTTTTACATAGATGACTAAATCATTTCTTTTTGTGATATTCTGCTTGCTAATTATTAATTCACTCAAGATGTTGCATAAGATGTGATGGACAGTTTATGTTTGATTTATTTATTGTCACATGAATGTCATTACAAAATACAGTGAGAAGTGTTACGAAGTGTTGCCACTCTCCAGCGCCATCTTAAAACACAGAAAAATAAACCAAAACATAAAATACAAAAGGCATAAAAATGAAGAAATAAAGAAAGTGTCCAACATAAAGTCTTTGTTAAGTGCCCTGTCATGGGCCATGGGCCTGTTAGCCAGGCACAAGTCCCATTCGCCCTATCAATGCCACTGCAACGAAAGTCACCACATTTCAGTGCCATCTGGGCCTCCACCTAGCCACTATGAGTCCTCACTGGACCTCGCCAATGCAGACATCACCAATGTTGCTGGACACTGCATGGGGCTACACTCCACCCCACTGCGTCCATGAGTCCACTTCGGGCTCACATTAAAGTAGTAGAAGGTCTCAACACCATTCTTCGGCATGTGGCTCGACAGCATCTGGCACCAAACCACAGTTGGTGATATTGCAAAGACTCAGCAATTAAGAGGTGGAGTTTAATGAGTCTGTTAAAGGTCAGAGTGATAGAAGGGAGTAGAGGTTTAGGACAGGAATGGCAGAGTTTAGGACCAAAGCAGCATAAAGGTAGCAACAATAGTGGAGCCAAATAAAAACTGAGAGCACAGAAGAGATCCAAATTGGAAAAGCACAGGGATCTCTAATGGTTATAGGAGTGGGGAGGAGGTTGCAAAGCCAGAGAGCATAGAGGTCACAACAGAGTTTAAACACAAGACTGAGAAATACAAATTCCTCTGGATGCTGGACAGAGAGCCAATGGTGGTCATTGAGTGCGTGGATGAATGGGGCTTGGAGTGAGTTGGATACAGTGCTTAGTAAATCCATGTGGAATTGGTTCAACTGAACGGGTCAGAGTGAATTAATTTGAGCTGGGGTAGCAAAATATAGGGTTCGATAATCACTGCCAAGTCCGAGCGAGGACACGAGAGATTATCACTCAAGATTTCTTATCTATGAGGAGAATTTTGAAGTTTTGCAACAGAGTAAAATTGGTGACAGCAAATTGGCAATCTGCTTTCCATATTTTCTGACTTTTATTTCTGTTGAAGCATGTGGCTTCAACATTTTGCTGAGAATAAATGTAAAAATAGTAAGAGGTAATTTATAAGGAATGAAGGCTTAGAAGAACAGAATGTGTGCTGTCAGCACCAGGGTTAGATCTGAGTTTTGTTTCATTCCCAAGTTTGTAAAGTAGCTATTGAAGTAGGCCTGGAAGTTGTCATTCCTAGGAACATGGGAATAATTAAAAACATTTCCCAAAACTTTATCTTGATATTACTGCAGAATCTTACAAGAAGACAAACTGGTTGAAATATAAACCGAAATAACTGCAGATGCTGTAAATCAGGAACAAAAACAAAGTTGCTGGAAAAGCTCAGCGGGTCTGTCAGCATCTGTGAAGGAAAAAACAGAGTTAATGTTTCGGGTCCGGTGACCCTTCCTCAGAACTGTTGTTGCTGTGGTTGAAATATATGTTTGGATCTACAATTCTCTCTGCAGCTAAACAACATCTCATTAGGGTGTGAGTAAAATAGCCACCCTTTACAAAAAATAAGCTTAGTTAAATTATGCAATAAGATGCGACTTGCCTATAGACATTCAAGAGACCTAAGGGGTTCAGGTACATAATTATTTGAAATTTGCATCACAGGTAGACAGGATGGTTGAGAAAGCATTTAGCAAGCTTGCCTTCATTGCTCAGATGTTTGAGCATAAGAGTTGGAAAGTCCTGTTGAGGTTGTACAGGACGTTGGTGAGACCTCTTCTGGAATATCGTGTGCAGTTCTGGTCGGCCTGTTATAGGAAGGATATTATTAAACTGGAGAGGGTTCAGAAAATACTTACCAGGAAGTTTCCAGGAATGGAGGGTTTGAGATATAAAAATAGACTGGAAAGGCTGAAGCTTGAGGGGTGACCTTAATGAGGTTTATAAAATGATAAGGGGCATAGGTAAGGTGAATGACAAGGGTCTTTTCTATAGGGTGGGGGAGTTCAAGACTGGGGGACATATTTTTCAGGTAAGAGGAGAAAGATTTAAAAAGAACAGGAGGGGCAAGCTTTTTACACAGAGAGTGGTCTGTGTATGGAATGAACTGCCAGAGAAAGTGGTAGATGCAGGTACAGTTACAATGTTTAAAACACATTTGGATAAGTTCATGAATGGGAAAGGTTTGGAGGGATATGGATTGAGCCCAGGCAGCTGGGACTAGTTTAGTTTGGGAACATGTTTGACATGGACTGGTTGGACCAAAAGGTCTGTTTCCATGCTGTACTACTCTATATCACTGAGCTGAACATCATCCAGAACAAAGGGTCTGTTTCCATGCTGTACGACTCTATAATACTGAGCTGAACATCATCCAGACCAAAGCAGCTTATTTGACTGTGCCTGTCCACACTTTCAACTGTTGGATATGGCTGAAGATACAGGAACTGATGAGTGTCTTCAAAATGGGTATGGTGGCTCAGTGGTTAGCATTGCTGCTTCACAGTGCCAGGGAGCTAGGTTTGATTCCAGCCTCAGGCAATTATCTGTGTGGAGTTTGCATGTTCTCTCCATGTTTGTGTGGGCTTCCCAGGTGCTCTGGTTTCGTCCCACAGTCAAAAAAATGTGCAGGTTAGGTGGATTGGCCAAGCTAAATTGTCCGTAGTATCGAGGGATGTACAGGCTAGATGGATTAGCCATAGGAAATGCAGGGTTTCGGAGATAGGGTAGAGAAGTGGGATGCTCTTCGGTGGATTGGTGTTGACTTGATGGGCCGAATGGCCTGCTTCCATACTATAGGGATTCTATTCTTATGTGAATGGGGTTTGCTGAGTCATTCTGGTCTGCTAAGAACTAGGATTGCTGAAAATCAGCCAAATAAGGATGAAACATTTGGGATTGGGCACGTGCACTGATAATTCCAAATAAGGCACACACTTAGCACAGAGACATGTATATAAAGAAGCCCAGGAAACCCTTGACTTTTCCGCAGGATTCCTGCTGAATGAGTTGGCCAACTTTTCTGGATAATAACATTTGGGGTTAGTCATAGAACCCAGGGTAGTGAAATATGATGATTGAGATATCTGTAGTAGTTAAACGCATGGATTATTTGTTTGAGTACTTAATAAATTAATTGAGTGTTATAGAGCTCTAAGCGTCTCCACTGTATCTTTGTCTATGTTTATACTGTTGTCTCACAGAAACGGACAATACAAAATTCCTTATCTTCATGACAGGTGCTCAGTAGCAGCATTGTGTACCATCTACACGATGGACTGCAACACTGCCAAGGTTCCTTTTACAGCACCTTCCAAACCTGTGACCTCCACCCCTAAAAGGACAAGGAGAGTAGATTCATGGTATTGCTACCATTTGCAAATTCCCGTCCAAACCATACATCATCCTGACTTGGAACTATAGCACTGATCCTTCATTTATACTGGATCATAGTCTTGGAATACCCTCCCTAAAAGCATTGTAGGTATACAGAAATCACCAGGAACTGCAGCAGTTCAAGAGGCAGCTAATTATCTCCTTTCTAAGGGAATTTAGGGATGAGCAGTAAATGATGGCATAGCCTGTGATGATTGAATAAACATTCCCCGATTGAATAGACATAAATTTATGGAGTGCCAGCTACCAACATTTATTACCCATCTCAGGTATGAAGTGGTTTTCTTGGGCCATTTTAGAGGGCAGTTCAAAGTTTTTACTTAATAACATTTCTTCAGCCACATTAATCAAAGTGCACCAAGTTCCTTTTCTTAAATACATTGGCTCCTGATCAAGCAATACCTTGATTTTAAAATTCACATCCTGTTTTCAAATCCCTCTACGGCTTTGCCCCTTTCTCTGTAATCCCCTTTAGTTTCACAGCCCTGGAAGAATATCTGCATTTGTTTAATTCTGTCCCTTGAGAATTTCTAATTTTAATTGCTCTATCATCTCTTGTTTTGCTGACTGCTGCCTGACCCCTTAGCTCTGAAATTCTCTCAACCTTCCACAATTCTGCACCTCTTCCTTGAAGAAACTTTGTCAAGTCTGCCATTGTGACCAGCTTTTTGGTCATCTTCCCTAATTTTTTTAGTGGCTTATTATTTAATTTTGCTTCCCTGCACAAACAACGTGGGACATTTTATTACGTTGAAGGCTCTACGTTAATAGCTGTTGTTTCTGCTGCAGAACATTAACAGGCCAGTTAGAATTCTGTGACAATATGGCAGGTGTTTTTCAAACGTTTACATCCTTATGCAATGAAACAAATATTCCCTGAAACACTCCTGGCCAGAGCTTTATACTTTGAATAAATATTTGGGACTTCAGACAAGAATTATGGACTGTTTCATCTTGTTTTTTAAAATATTGGCAAAGCCAACGCATTCCAAAGGTAATTGGATTCACTTTTGAGGACATGCATTAGGGTAGGAAATAGATGAAAATATATCAGATTAAGTGCTAGAACAACTACCCGGGGATAAAGTTTTGAAGAAACAAAACACATTCTGCTTTGAATGATTACAAGATAGACAGGATGTTATTGCAGCCACTTAGTCCATCTTAACACATCCACATACACAAATGATGTTACATAAAAGACCTGCAAATGCTGAAACTTATGAGAAAGTCAGTCAACAACTATAAAGAGAAATGTTACTTACGTCTTCTCCACTATACTCAAGTGATGTGATACTATGAATCAAGCAATAATTTACTATACTCATTGCTGCCTCATAGTAATTTGGACGATTAAGTGCAGATTCTGTCATCCACCCTGGTACCTTTCTGCTTCCTTCGTAGCTGTTTCTACAGGAGAGCTAAATTTCTAACTTTGCACTCCTAGTGGTTGTATGAAACAGAAGCATCAGCTAGTAACAACCAATCAATGATGATAAAATTATGCACAGAACTTTGACTAACTTCTAACATTTGCTCCCAGTGGCAAGGCTCCTGAACATGAAGACCAAAAACCATCCTATGTCTAACTAGGCTACGCAATATTTCCACCAAGCTAAATTACATTGCTAAAACAGCAAGAATGGCAAATGTTATACAATCCCTTGTATTTTGAGATGCCAATCTCTAATAACGGTGACAAAAATGAAACAAATTTCTTCATTTGTGCAAGGGAATGTTGTCAAGTGGCTCTGTGCACACATCAATAATTGTTAATCCTATCAATGCAACAAAAATGAACAGCTCATTGCAACTATGTGTTCTCCAACACAGCACACAGCATACAGTTTGTGCCAGCAGTAAACTAAAGTGCCTTTATTTATTACAATATCCATTCAGTCTGGAGGTATTTACATAATTCAGGAGCTGTGGTCTCTGTTTGATTGATCTGTGAATGTCACTTCAAGCCAAAGACTGAATTGTAGCATTTAATTAGCCTCCAGGGATCGATTCCTCTTTCGGAAGTTTATTCTATGAAACAAACAGTGATATTTTTCTGCAGAACCTTAGTTTATTGTCAGGTGGCCCCCAAAATATCCCCTATTTGCCATCAAAATACACTTTCAAACTCTTGCACATAAACAATCCTCCTGAATAGTCTTGAATATGGTCTTGTCACAGTTATTGTACATGTTTCTGAAATAACCTGAAATGTTATAAGAATCACTCATATGATGATGTTATACGGACTTAGAGTCATGAAGTCATAGAGATATACAGCACGGAAACAGACCCCTCAGTTCAACACATCTGCACTGACCATACACCCCAATCTGACCTAATCCCATTCGCCAGCATTTGGCCCATATCCCTCTAAACCCTTCCTACTCATGCACCCATCCAGATGCCTTTTAAATGTTGTAATTGTACCAGCCTCCACCACTTCCTCTAGCAGCTCATGCACCACTCTCTGTGTCAAAAACTTACCCCTCAGGTCCTTTTTACATCTTTCCCCTCTCACCTTAAACCTATGCCCTCTAGTTTTGGACTCCCCCACCCTAGGAGAAAGACCTCGGCTATTCACGGTATCCCGTGCCTCTCATGATTTTATAAACCGACTTGTGAGCGAAACCAGCTTAGGATCTCGAAGGAGTAAGACCGAACAAATGATCTTCCTTAGAATTTCTCTAATAATGTTTATCATATCTCTACAACTTGTCACTGGTCACTAAGCTGCATTAATACATAACTGACTATAAGAACATTTTCTGGTTAGACCAGGAAGTTTTTTTCCACCACGACACTAGACCACCTGGGCCCTATAGTTTCCTTAGTTTAAAGAGGAAGACGGTAACAAAGAAGACGGAGTTTAATGTGAAAAAGTGTGAGGTGATTCACTTTGGAAGGAGTAACAGGAATACAGAGTACTGGGCTAATGGTAAGATTCTTGGCAGTGTGGACGAGCAGAGAGATCTCGGTGTCCATGTGCATAGATCCCTGAAAGTTGCCACCCAGGTTGATAGGGTTGTTAAGAAGGTGTACGGTGTGTTAGGTTTTATTGATAGAGGGATTGAGTTTCGGAGCCGTGAGGTCATGTTGCAGCTGTACAAAACTCTGGTGCGGCCGCACTTGGAGTATTGCGTCCAGTTCTGGTCGCCGCATTACAGGAAGAATGTGGAAGCATTGGAATGGGTGCAGGGGAGATTTACCAGGATGTTGCCTGATATGGAGGGAAGGTCTTATGAGGAAAGGCTGAGGGATTTGACGCTGTTTTCATTAGAGAGAAGAAGGTTAAGAGGTGACTTAATGGAGAGTCATCTTGTATGATCAGAGGATTGGATAGAATGGACAGTGACAGCCTTTTTCCTCGGATGGTGACGGCTAGCACGAGGGGACATAGCTTTAAGTTGAGGGGTGATAGATATAGGACAGGTGTCAGAGGTAGATTCTTTACTCAGAGAGTAGTAAGGGCATGGAATGCCCTGCCTGCAACAGTAGTAGACTCGCCAACTTTAAGGGCATTTAAATGGTCGTTGGATAAACATATGGATGATAATGGAATAGTGTAGGTTAGATGGGCTTCAGATTGCTTTCCCAGGTCGGCGCAACATCGAGGACCGAAGGGCCTGTACTGTGCTGTGATGTTCTATGTTCTATGTTCATCGCGGTCAACAGCTCATAGAGCGTAATGATCTGGCCTACTCATTACACCATGATAGGCAGTGATGAGAATTTGATTTGACTGCTCATTCCACGCTATCATGAACAGTATTATCTGGTGGCACTTGTTCAGCAAATAACCTGCTCGCTGATGCTCAGCTTGTTTTCCGCCAGGGCCATTCAGCTCCTGACCTTACTACAGCCTTGGTTCTAACATGGATTAAAAAGCTAAACGTTATTGAATGACTGCTCTTGGCATCAAGGAGCTTCAGCAGAACTGGAGTCAATGGGGATCAGAGATGAAACTCTGTTGGTCATACTTGGTACAAAGGAAAATGGTTGTGGTTGTTGGAGGTCAGTTATCTCACCTCAATAACACCTTTGCAGGAGCTCCTCCAGACAGGGCCTTACACCCAATCATCTTCAGCTCATTTGTCATTGATTTTCCCTCCACATAAGATCAGATGTGTAGATGTTCATTGATGATTCCAAAACGTTCTAATTCATTACTCCTCAGGGATTGAAACAGTTGATTTCCATAGAGAGCAAGATACGGACAACATCCGGGCTTGAATGGCAAGTAACATTTATACCACACAAGTGCCTGGCAATGACCATATCCAACAAGAGATCATTATCTTTTCAACGGCATTACCATGATCAACATTCTAAGGTGTTATTATTGACCAAAAACTGCACTGATCAGTCATATAAATGCTGTCAATACAAGATGCTGGGAAATCTGTGGTGAATAACTTACCTACTGACTTCCCAGTGCCTGTCCATAAGGTACAAGTCAGGAGTGTAATGAATATTCTCAACTTACCTCACGGGATGCAACTCCAAAATATTTGAGAAGCTCAACACCATCCAGGACAATGTAGCCTACCTGATTAGTACCTTTTCCACCATCTGGCATATTCATTTCCTTTACCACTAACGCACACTGGCAACAGTGTGTATCATTTACAAGATGCACTATTCTAACTCACTGAGCCTTCTCCATCAGAACTTCCTAACCCTCAACTTCTTACACCTAGAAGGATATTGGAACACCATTTCAAAGTTCCCATCCAAGGCCATATACCATCCTGATTTGGGAACTGTGTCACAATTCCTCCATTGTTGCTTCGTCAAAATCTGGTAACTCTATCCTTAACAGCATTCTATATGCCCTTACAGACTAAAGACTGCTACAGTTCATGAATGCAGCTCATCACCACTACTTCAGCGTAATTTTAGATGGAAAATAAATAGTGTGCCTAGCTAGCGACTCGTATGAATGATTTTTTTAAAATCCTGGCATACAACACCGAGATTTTCAGATTCATTTTGATGTCATCTGCTCATGCAGCTTTGTCAGTATAAATGTTACTTGTCACTTAAGCCTGGACGTTGTCCCTGTCTCTCAGAAGATTTAAGAACTCTACAGAAGTAACCCATGTGGTAATCCTTAACCATGAAGATTACTCCCATGATGGTAGCATTTCAGATCTGATAAGGGATGCACAATAACAGGAGAGTTAGCAAGTCCCTGGAAAAGGACAAAGAGCAATTTCAAAGTAAATACTGGCTGCATCATGAAGTAGTGGTCTATGGGAACGTTCCTGAGTAGGTTTTCAGCAGTGATTTCACAGAGGGTCTGTGAGTAAAGTTTCAAATCTCCAGTGGACCAAGGGAACCTTTAAAATATGCAATATTTCAGGCTGAAAACGTGAGAAATGTAGCAGCCATACCTTCATTCTAGTCAGTTGCATAAATTGTAAGAATGTGTAGCCCCAGCATTGGTCCCTGTGGTACACCATTTGTTACAAATTGCCAACTGTAAAATCATCCACTTATTCCTATTCTCAGTCTCCTGTTAGCCAGCCAATCTTCTTTCTAGGCCAATATGCTACCCCTCTATATCATGAGCTTCTATTTTCCTCACACATCTTTGATGTGGTATCTTATCAAGCGACTGCTGGAAATCCAAGTACAGTATATCCATTGGTTCCCCTTTATCCATAGAACATGTTACTTCCTCAAAGAGCCCCAATAAACTGGTGAAGCACGATTTCCCTTTCACAAAACCATGTTGGCTCTGTCTGATTACCTTGAAGTTTTTTAGGTATTTTCCTATAAACATTTTTAATAATAGGCTTGAACATCTTCTCTATGACAAATGCCAAAGTAACTGCCATAAATTTCTTGCTTTCTGCCACCCTTTTTCAATAGGAGAGTTCAATATGATACTTTCCAATCCAAAGTAACTTACATAACTTGAGGGAATTTTGGGAAATCAAAATCAATGCATCAACTATTTCATTAATCAATTCATTCTAGACTCTAGAATGATGTCAATCAGGACCCTGGGTCTGGTCAACCAATAATTCCATCAATTTCCTCAGTACCACTTCCTTGGTGATTGTAATTTTCCAGGGTTCCTCACTCTTGTCCATTTCCTAATTTCCAACTATTTCTGGGATGTTAACTGTACCCATTGTTGTGAAGATTTATGCAAAATTATTGTTGAATTGATCTGCCATTCCTTTCTGTTCAAGTATCAATCCACTCTCACCTGGTAGACAGTGGGATGGAAGGTGCCATCTCGAATGACTCCCTGTCCCCAACAGAGGTCTAATCAAGGTTTTCCTGCTCCTGCATTTCCCTCTCCCCCTAAACTCCTCGTCCTGACCACGTTAGCCCTGCACCCTCTTTGCCAGGTCGTGCGAGCCTGGCCACAATGAGACCTTGTACTTAGATTAGAATGCAGACTCAGGGCAGCACAGCTCCTTCAGGACTGTTTGCTGCACCATTAGTTGTCAGCAATCCTTTCTGATGTATCAGCAACTCTCGGTGGCAAGACATGTCCTATCAACCAAACCTCTCCACCCTCACCCATTCCCTCCTCAGATGGGGGTTGAAGTCTCCTCTCAATTCAATTGATAGTCAGAAAATGATTGAGGGAGGGAATGGTGGGATAAACCAGCCCAGTATGGTGCTGGGAGTTCAGCCCCAACATACACTGTGGACCCACAAACCCACCTGTACCCTACCCATCACCCAACCCTCCACTGTCACCCCAAAACCCAAAGACATCCTATAAAATCCTGCCCTAAGATTTGACAGGTACATGGATACAGGAACAGACACTGACTGACAATTCAAACCTATTCATTATTTTTAAAAAAGGGCAAAATCCAGGAAATTAGTGGGACCTACTACTCTTTGTCCTTTCACTGGATACGCAAATAGACCTCTCAAATTTCAAAACTAATGTTGATCTTGCTTTTGAGACACCAAGGTGTAGAGCTGGATGAACACAGCAGGCCAAGCAGCATCACAGGAGCAGGAAGGCTGACGTTTCGGGCCTAGACCCTCCTTCAGAAAATTTTCTGAATTAGTATTAGTATTTTCTGAATCAGTTTCCCAGATTCTCCAGCATCTGCAGTTCCTACTATCTCTTGATCTTGCTTTTTGTGCACCTTCTTTGCAGCTGTAACTTTGTATTCCTCGCGCTGTTCAATCACCCTATGATCTTTGCGTCTTAGTATGTTATGATCTGCTGTACTGCACACAAAACAAAACTCTTCACTGTCCTTAGGTATTATTAAATCTTATTTATATATATTAAATCAAATCAAATCAAATAACAAAATGCAGTTCAGCTTCCCAAGACATTCCAAGTCCTGGTGGGTTCCACTTGGACTTCAATTCTAGCATAAGTCTTAAAGTCGGGGAAACCAGCACCCGCAGCCTTGAATCTCCAAAGGGAACACCAGCTGCACACTGAAACCTCACTTTCAAAGGATTAGGTTCGGATCCCACCTGGTGGCTTTTACTATTTCTCAGTTCCACCACCAGATGGAGCAGTGGCTGGTTGTGGCAGAGGCGTTCCGACCCTAAGACAGGTCTCCTTTTGCAAAGCATCTCCCACAAAGAACACGGGGAGCTGCAGCATCGACCCCTCTGCCTTACCAGCCGAAAGAGGACTCTGTCAACATGTCACCAACTGCAGATGCAGCAGAGGAAACACTGGCAAAAAAAAAGTGTAAGAATGAGAATTTCAATACCAGTAGCTCTCTGCTCCAGTATAACGGTTGTCACAGTCAATATCATGAAATCCCGAGTTATTAGATATTGATAAAAGTTGTTAACCTAGATGTTTCTCTATTAATAAAAGGGAGATGATTCACACGATGTGCTGAAGAGTTTATTCCTTTTTTTTTAAAGAAGGTGATTCCCTGACTCAAGAGAACACATTTGAAGTATGAGCAGAGACTACAGAATCATAGATAACAAGGTGTAGAGTTGGATGAACACAGCAGGTCAAGCAGCATCAGAGGAGCAGGAAAGCTGATGTTTAGGGTCTGGACCCATCAGAAAATTTTCAGAAGGGTCCAGACCCAAAACGTCAGCCTTCCTGCTCCTCTGATGCTGCTTCGCCTGCTGTGTACCATCCAGCTCTACACCTTGTTATCTCAGATTGTCCAGCATCGGCAGTTCACACTATCTACAGAATCATAGAATGCCTACAGTGTGGAAGCAAGCCATTTAGTCCACACTGACCCTCCAACGAGCATCCCACCCAGGCCCACATGCCCACCATATCCCTACATTTCCCATGGCTAATCCGCCCAGCCTGCACAGCCCCGGACACTATGGGCAATTTCCCATGGCCAATCCACCTAACCTGCATATATTTGGATGATGGGAGGAAAACAGAGCACCCAGAGGAATCCCACACAGACGGGGGGAGAATGTGTAAACTCCACACAGACGGTTGCACAAGGCTAGAATCAAACCCTGGTCCCTGGCGCTGTGAGGCAGCAGTGCTAACCACTGAGCCACCAAGCCATCCTATCAAAATGTGTTCCTGACCTCTCAATATGTGTCTTTGGAGGAATATAATAAAGCATGCAAACTACATGACCCTGACATTAGTGAAACAAGAGTTTAAGAAAATATGTCAGATTACAAGAAGCAGAGAGTGAGAGGTCTCAGACACTGCACAGAGTTGTATGTAGTAACCTGCAATGTACAGAAGTAAATAAAAGTGTTACGGTAGAGAAGGAGCGAAAGATCTAAAGGGAGGTGATGAACTAGTGGTGGTTTCACTACACTATTAATCAGAGTCCCAGGTAATATTTTAGGATTCAGGTTCAAAACTCACCATAGTAGATGGTGGAATTTGTATTCAATAAAGTCTGGAATTAAGAGTCAAATGATCACCATGAGCCCTATGGTGTTTGTCAGAAAACCCCATCTGGTTCACTAATGTTCATTAGGGAACGATACTGCTGTCCTTAACTGACCTGGCCTACGTATGATGTCAGACCTACAACATTGTCAACATGTAGCTGCCCCCTGGGCGTTTAGGGACGAGCAAAATAAATTCTGGCCTAGCCAGTGGCACCTACATTGGATGAACAAAGAAATAAATGACACACACTCAAGGCTTGGGGGGTGAGTCTGGGTGGGATGCTCTCCAGAGGGTCATGTGGACCCAATGAGCTAAATGGCCTGCTTCCACACTGCAAAGGGAAGGATTGAAGGAGATGAAAGTGGCTGGCACAACTGTTAATGCTGGTGCAGGTGGGGGAAAGGTGGTGAGGCGTCTCAAACCAGTGACTAGGCAGCGCAACGACTATGCAGGGTGAGTAATGTGGGGCCTTGGGCTGGGTCAGACCAAGCAATGGAAGATGCTACATGCAATTCTGGGAGTGTTGAGCAGGAGCCTTGGAGGCAGTGGGTGTAGGAACAGACAGACAGAAACTGTAAGGTGGGATAGAGAAGTTGGTGACACGTACCCTGGCAGAGCTGAGAAGGAAATTAACCTTTTTGTAAACTGATGGGTGTTTCATCTGACTGCAGAGACTGCACAGACCCAAGTGGCAAGTTCCGACTAGTTGTCAAGTTCATGGAGACATGAGGTTTTTAACAGCTTGGATAAAGGCTCTTCTATGGTCATGTTGGCACCAGCCATCAACCACTGATCTATTCTAATCCCATTTTCCAGCACTTGGCCTATAACCTTTTATACTATGACATTTTTGAAATAACTCCACAGAGGCCAGTATGCATCACCATGTCACCCTTTACTTAAACATGGAGAGTCCTTGATACAGATCCAGCTCCCTCAGAGCCAGCTGTCAGAGTGAACAGGATGCTTGACACCCCTGTTCTCATCTGTCAGCCAGGGCTCCCTGATTGGATCAGATTAACAGCTCTAATAAGGGGACTCATATTCTATGAGGTCCACCAGGCTGAGCTTGTTACAATCACTACAATTGCAAGTGCTCATCTAAGTGGTTCTTAAACGCCTTGAGGCTTCCACCTCTGATACCCTCTCAGGCAGTGCCAGATACCCAGCACCCTCTGGGTGAAAATGTTTTTCTTTTAATTCCTTCTGAACCATCTTTTCCTTACCTTAAAACTATGCCCCTTGGCTACTGACCCATCTACTAAGAGGAAAGGTTTTTCCCTGTCAACCTTGTCTAAGCCTCTCTGAACTTTGTAGATCTCAATCAGGACCCTTCAACCTTGTCTACTCTCACTAAAGCAGCTATAGCCTATCTAGTCTCTCCTCATAGCTGAATTACTCACACTCACTCAACATTTAGTAAACGTCCTCTGCACCTTCTTCAGTGCCTGCAGTGTCTGCAAGGGTGTCAAACTATAGTTCAACAGATCAAGTACTGCAAAGCAGAAACATACTTAACCATCATGGATGTTTTGTTGGCTCACAACTATACCAAAGTCACTGAGACGACAGAATCTACAGAAACTCCATGGGGCACTTTTAGGCAACAAAAAATGGTGCTCAGTATAGCGGCCAGGAATTTCAAAAGAAATTGAAGATTACCTTTTGTCATGCCATGTGTGTGTGATACACAGTCAACTGTCTACAGAACCATTAATTTCCTCAAAATTTTCAGAAAGACTAACAACAGATCTGATCATCTTCAAAGGTAAGATCCCTTTAGTCCTAGTAAACTACTGTTCAAGATGGATTGAAGAGAAAAGGTTCCATTCAGCCACAGCAAACTCAATAAGAGAAACACACACCAAAAACGACCTTTGTGATACATGTCGTCCCAGAACTAGTGTCAATCAACCACTCAATTTGTGAACCAGGAATATGGAAAGTTCACATTAAAGAGATACATCAAGGAAGTGACAATTTTCCCACTCCATCATCAGTCAAGTGAAGAAGGAGAGAAGGCACTCAAGATTGTAAAGTCATAGATACTTAAGAATGGGAATTAACCCTACTCAATTTCAGAGCAATGCCATCGAAAATGGATATTTGCCAGTTGAATTCATAATGGGATAGAAGATGTACCATTGTTAAAGTGCATGTAAAGGTAAAATAAGTGAAGAAACACCATAACCAAAAAGCAGCAGAAGGGAGAGGATTCAAAGCAAGGGCAAAGGTACAAAACTACTGTTGGCTGTAAAATCTGGTTAGAAAGCCTTGTTGAGAGATAGGGAGTCAGATACAACAGCCATCATCTGAACAGATTTACCGAGATTTTATATCATCTGAATATCTGAAGAGATATTCAGGAGAAAAAGGAAGGTATTGACCTTACTCTAACCAGGAAGTTATGCAAAGTACAATTATCATAACGTATGGGGTGGAGATAACTATGCCGTATTGAATAATGCACAGAATAGTACAACAATTACGAGTATTCTGCAGTGCAATCGCCCTGTTAATGGTTACATTGACTATTTGACAAAGTAAAAGTAATTTATTGGAATTAAATATCATACCTAAGAGATAAACTTGTGGGAGATATAGTATAATAGAATAAGGAAATGATAATGTAGTAGATAATGTGACTCTAACATCAGTAAGAGAGAGATTGAGAGAAACATACAAGAGAAACGTACAGAGAAAGATTTTTAGCACTGTACCAGAGAACCATATTTAGCAATTTACTAAAATATACATAATGTAAATATAGTATTACAGTGCATCAGGAGTGGAAGAGCCTTACTTAAGGAGTCAATACCCTCATGGCATATATGTGTTGACACCCACAGTATAGGGACACTGAAGGGAAGCATCTAACTAGGCTAATACCATATTTATCCTAAAGCAAGAAATAAACCATTTTTTTAATTAACTGATTTCAAAGAAAACTTGCAGAAAAAAATAAAAGCCTTCAATTCTGGAAATCTAAATTAGAAAGAGAGAAAGTAGAGAAAGATTCACACGAGTTCTGAAAACTTTTGCTGTAAGCATTGTATACGTCTCTCTGCTCACAATCCATAGCTTTATAAACCCCAAATTTGGTGTAACACTCATTGATCTAAGATGCGTTTCCAAAGTTTAGAGCATAGAACAGCAGAGCACAGTACAGGCCCATCGTCCCACGATGTTGTGCTGAACTTTTACCCTAAACCTAAGGTCTATCTAACCTCCACCCCTACCTTATACTATCATCCGTCTGCCTATCTAATAGCCGCTTAAATGCTCCTAATGAGGCCGACTCCACTACCCTCTCCGGCAATGCATTCCACACCCCTACCACTCTCTGAGTAAAGAACCTACCTCTGACGTCTCTCCTATATCTACCTCCACTCACTTTAAAACTTTGCCGACCTTGTAATAGCTACCTCCACCCTTGGAAAAGTCTCTGGCTGTCCACTCTATCTATACCTCTGATCATTTTGTACACCTCTATCAAGTCACCTCTCATCCTTCGTCGTTCTAAAGAGAAAAGCCCTAGCTCTCTCAACCTATCCTCGTAAGACCTTCCTTTCATTCAAGGCAACATCCTGGTAAATCTCCTCTGCACCTTTTCCAACGCTTCCACATCTTTCCTGTAATGAGGCGACCAGAACTGGATACAATACTCCAGATGTGGCCAAACCAGGGTTTCGTATAGCTGGAGCATAACTTCACGGCTCCTCAACTCAATCCCTCTATTACTGAAAGCGAACACACCATACACCGCCTTAACAACTCTATCCACCTGGGTGGCAGTGTTCAGGGAACTGTTTACTTTTTTTAACATAGCACAGAGCATGTATTGACCTTTGAAAGGTTACGCAGTGTGACTTGTGTATTTTAGCTAGGTTGTAAGCAATGAAACATAAAGCACACAAGCACACAATGTTGAGGACTCACGGGGCAACTCCCTGTTGACTATATACCCCTGTGCCAACACCTCTGCCAGGTCTGTCCTACCGGTGGGACATGACATTCCCAGGAATGGTGATGGTGTTGTCTGAGACATTGTCTTTAAGGCATGATTCCCTGAGTATGACTATGTCAGGCTGTTGCTTGATGGGTCTGTGAGACAGCTCTCCCAATTTTGGCACTAACCCCCAGATGTTAGTGAGAAGGACTTCACAGGGTCGTCAGGGCTTTTTCTACCTTTGTCTTTTCCGGTGCCTAGGTCGAAGCCAGGTGATCCATCCTGTTTCATTTCTTTGAGACTTTGTAGCGACTGGTACAACCGAATGGCTTGCTAGGCCATTTGTGGATGTAGTGCCAATCGAGTGGGCTGTTTTGTCCTGGATGGTGGCAAGCTTCTTCAGTGTTGTTGGGGCTGCACTCATCCAGACAAGTGGGGAGTATTCCATCACACACCTGACTTGTGCCTGGTCGATGGTGGACAGGCTTTGGGGAATCAGGAGGTGAGTTACTCAACTCAGGAGTCAACCACATTGCTGTGGGTCTGGATTCACATGTAGGTCAGACCAGGCTGAAGGACATTAGTGAACCAGATGGGTTTTTCCAACAATCGACAATGGTTTCATGGTCATCAGTAGATTCTTTATTCCAGATAATTTTTATTGAATTCAACTTCCACCATCTGTTCTGGTGGGATTCAAACCTGGTTCCGCAGAACGTTAGCTGAGTTTCTGGATTAATAATCTAGTGATAATACCACTAGGCTATCGCCTACCTCTACTACCATCGCCTACCATTGCAGACCCTACAGTGTCTTGTGATATTTTCTTTTATCAAATTTTCATAATTTTATCAGTGGCAACCTATCTTCAGTCACGTCGACCTCACCTTCTGGAATTCTCTCCATAATCTTCTTCATATCTCTCTCTTTCTTTAAGGCAGTACTTTAAGATTCTCCTTAATATCTATAGTTTGGAGTAAGATTTGGTGACAAGTCCTAAAATTTTTAAAATGTATATTTTCCAGCTCTCTCCTCAATAGCTTACACTTCGTCTTTATGTCTACACCCTCATGTCCAAACAAAAGAACAGTTATAATACAGAAAGCAGGTTTCCTGCAAGAGCAACTCAGCTGACCCCACTTCTGTACCCTTTCACCATAACTCTGCAAGTTTCTTTCTTTCATGTCCAAGTCCCTTTTGAAAGTCCCAATTGAATCTGCCTCCACCACACTGTTGGCTGGTGCATTCCAGTTCAATACTGCTCTCTGCATAAAAGGAATCTTTCCTCGTTCCCACCTTATTTTCAATGGTGAGCACGGTTACCAAAATCATGTGTCAAAATCTTTGTTGCTGTCAGCCTGCACTATGTTATGGTCATGTCCGCCAGTACCATTTGGGATAGCTTGCACAGATTAACTGACACCAATTCTTCTCATTGATAGTTGCCTAAATTATTTATCCCAACTATGGAAGGATGCCACATAAAGTTTTGGTAGAAGATGGTTTCCGTATAGATACACAGTATAGGTTTATTACATTGCGCTTAGTAGCTAGTAACATTACATCCAAGATGCATGAGAGTTCTTTGTAAGACCTCAAGCTATACTGAAAAATATGTACACATTACTGATACTGAATTGTTCTGATAAACAGCTTCGTGATAACTTAACAACTACTGGTTATCTGCTCTCAGGTACAAACCATTATATCCCAGGGACAGATATTACTTTGTGATGACAATTAACCCTTTCAGATCCTAATTGCCTCCTACAATAAGGTCAGTTCTGATCCTTGAGTCAATCACTTTGAATTGGTGTCTTCTGGTTCTCAAAGACTTTGCCGAAGGGAACGGTTTCTCTCTATCCAGACCACTCCTGATTTGGAAATCTTTATCAAATATCCTTTTAACTTTCTTTTCTCCAAGGAGTGTAACCATGACTTCTATAACCTATCCTCAAAACTCATTGTAACAATCCTTCAATTAAGGGCTCATTTACAGTAAATAGGAGACTGTTTACAGTAGCTGTAGGTATGATAACCACATAACATAATTGTAAGATGATTTGATGGAGTTGATTGATTTTATTGTTACATGTACCGAAATACAGTGAAAAGCTTTGTTTACAAGTAGTACAGGCAGATCACAACAAGCAAAGGATGTACAGATCAAAAAGACATAGAGGCATACAATTCACATTGCAGGTTACATTAGCTGAGGCTAAAGTCCATTCAACAGTCTGATAACGGCCAGAAAGAAGCTGTTCCTGAACCTGATGGTGCGTGTGTTCAGGCTTCAGTATCTTCTGCTTGACGGAAAAGGTTGTGAGAGGTCATTACTTGGGTGCGATGGGTCTTTGATGTTGGCCTCAATTCCGTGGCAGAAAGCCATGTAAATAGAGACCATGGATGGAAGGTTGGCTTCCATGATGGTGTGGGCTGCGCACATCACCTTCTGTAGTTTCTTATGGTCCGGGGCAGAGCAGTTGCCATACCAGGCCATTATGCACCCAGACAGTACGCTTTCAATGGTGCGTCTGTCGAAGTTGGTGATGGACCTTATGGACATACAAAATTTCCTGAGCCACCTGAGGAAGAAGAGGCATTGTTGTCCCTTTGTGACTGTTGCAGTTATGTGGGAAGTCCAGGACAGGTCATTGGTTATCGTCACTCCAAGATCTTGATGCTTTTCACCCTCTCAACCTCAGTTCCATTGATGTAGATGGGGGCTTTACAAAAGAAGTGTTGGGGCAATGAGGAAGAACTTTTCTTTCACACAAGAAGTGATTAGAGAACAGTTCATTCTGAAGCACCGGTCTTCAGCACTTCAGATAGGATGCCATTGCGCCCTGTAATCTTTGCTGTGTTTGGTACCTTCAACCATGTCCTAATGTCACATGGAGTGGATCAACTTGACTGAAAATTGGCATCTGTGGTGGTTAGGATCACAGAGGATGGGAAAGATTAGCAGGTTACAGATTTTACACCAGCTTTAATTGCAGAAAGTCTTAATTTCTATAATTGTTCTCTGTTTATTATCACATGACTTACAGCATTTCAAGCAGTGACTTGTAACAGCCTAGAGATTCCAGAGCCATACTTTCTAATGAGAAACATCTCACATTATTTTTTGGAACGCAGTCATTTACTAATATCAAATCTAAATGTGAAATTGCTTTTGATTCAGCAGAAACTGAATTAAAGATTATTTAGTCATGAGCACTCACATTGCGATGTCATTGCCCCTGTCCCATTTGTTATTAAGTTGCTGTGTTTCTGTACATAAATCAAATATAATTTCATTGAAAGAAGATTTTCTCATACTGTCAATTAACTACCTTAGCCAATTACCCTTCTACAAGCTGTTCACATTTCAACGGTTGCTGCTGTGAAATTCTAAATTTGATGAGCTTTTACATTTTACGACACACAAAAGGCCATATTTCCCATTCTTATGATGGTTAAAAATTGTGGGTCAAATTAATGAATCAATGGAAGTAGAGATGTTTACTTCCACAAAGTGATTATCTTTGTGTGAGGATGAAGGGTTTTTGAATTAATTATTTCTTTAATTCTCTTTTGTTTGGAATTCAGATCTCTTTTTCATTAACAGTGAATCCAACAGCTGCACTTCAACTTGGCAACACAAAGCGAGATTTGATTGGTGAAGAGTTTCATGCGTTTGTCCCTTCTTTGTAGTCCCTTTGTTCTGTGCTCCAGATTGCATTTTGTCAGCACTATAAATAATATTTCATAAACTCGACCTTCCAGATCACATTTTGCAAAAACAGTTAATTTTTAATGGGTCCCAAAACAATTATGGATGAGCAATAAATGCAGACTTTTCCAGTGATGCCTACATCCCTTTGGTAAATCAAAAGCCAAATCTCTGCAGCGTATCCCAGACAAGACATCCTTCCTAAAGTGTGGTGCCTAGAATTGTACATAATACTCAAGCTGAGGCCAAGCCAATAATTATAAAAGTTTCCTTCAACCTGTATTCACATGAAAACTGTACAATTTATATCATAATACCCCATCTTGTTTGTCCTTCAAAATAAATCATTTCACACCTCTTTGCATTAAATTTAATCTGCCTCATGTCTGCTCCTTTTACCAGCCTATGGCCTTCTGAAGTCCATCTTTCCTCACTGTTTATTACATTTCTATGTTCGACGTCATCTGCAAACTTTGATATCTTTTTCTTTCTGATGCCCAAGTCCATGCTATTAAATTACATCAAAAAGGGCAGTCGTCCAATACCAATCCCCTGGGAAAGACTACTTCAATCTACTCTGCTTTATGTCTGTTAGCCAATTTCACATCCACACTGCCATTCTTCCTTTAATCCTGAACACTTTGGGTTTCTAAATAAGTAGTACGTTTTCAATTGCCTTTTGGAAGGTAATGTATGGATCAAAAATAATACTTTCATCACACTCTCTGATACTTCATCAAAGAACTCAACCAAGTTTGTCAGGCAGGGTTTGCCTTTAATAAATTCACGTTAGCTGCTATTTATTAATTCAAGGTCTTCCAAGTGATAAATAATGTTCTCCCTGGTAGAAAAAAGGCTCGGGGTGTACTGTTACTCTAGTCCTATTAGACCACAGGTCACAACACAAAGTAATGTACTTTTTTCAGTTACTGAAATGACAGATTAAATACCTCACTTATATCATGCTTTAAATAACAGGATCTCCAGTTTCTTAATAGACATAATTATTAGTCTATGGTCAAAACAAAACTTATTCAATAAACTTTCAACTGTTGGTTAACATACATAGTGTATAATGTAAGTGTGAAAATGCTTATCCCACTTCCCAAAACATACAAAAACTCAACACATTCTTCAGAAAATGAAAGTAAGAACAAACATATCTGCATGGATTGTCTTTCTGAAAAAAGCTTTTGTCAGTAGGTCATCCTTGAAGGCAAAAGGGTAAAGGGTAAAATGTTTCAATGTCTATTGCTCTGATGTTCTGAGCAGTGTGGTCAAGTCACTAACTACATACAGTGGTGTCTGAAGTTTTGCAAACACAACTGGGTGTGGAAATACAATGTTGAGATGTTTCTTCAATCACTCTTTGAAAAGAATGAATAGATTTGACCCTGAACTCAATGAGAAGGCAATCAATTCAGAAATGAGAGAGACCAGTTTAGCAAACTTTTTTCCAACTCAGCTTCTTCTTTGCATGCCTTCCCCCCAGTTCAGCTTTGCTCTTAGCGGGTTTCCTTCCAATGCCGTTTGTTCTTATCAGGCTTTCCTCCAGTTTAGCTGTTCTTAGCAGATTTCCCACCTACTGAACCAGATTTTTTTTACAAAGACCCCAAACGTCCACGGTGAGCTTTCCATGACCCCTTTTAAGGAAATCACTCCCAGTGTTTCCGATAAATCAATTTTCCATAATTCTTCAAAACCTAAGTGCTACAAGCAACATTAAAGATAAAACATCATCACCACAAATGGCAAAGGGTATGAATATCTGGCGACTAATTCCTAAACTTAGTCTGTCACTTGACTGCAGGAATTTAGTGCAAGTTGCACAGTGACAACATGCAGTTTCAAAGTTTAATTGAACCCTACAACAAGTTCTCTATCTCTATTGTAAAATTAAGTATAAGCATCTATCAATGCCCAAATACCTCCTGACATAGTCAGAAGTCACACGACTCCAGGTTATAGTCCAATAGCAGCGCTCTGAAAGCTTGTGATTTTAAATAAACCTGTTGGATTATAATCTGGTGCCATGCGTCTCCTGATTTTGTTCACTCCCAGTCCAACACTGGCATCTTCACATCATGCCCTCCCGATATGGAATAGCATGAAGAAAATTAGCAGGTGAGTTTCTCTTTCATCTGGCATCATCTAATTCTTTGAAGTTAGATCAAAAGTAGCATTGGCAGAACTCTCCAGTATGCTGATGTAAAGAGGTCTAAAGAAAAAGATATACAAATACTAAATGAGGAACTTGGTCTGCGCTAGTGAACAGTTGGGCCTTGTTTAAGAATAGAATATCTCCTTGTCACACCAAGACTTTAAACCTCGTTTAAAAATAGAATATCTCCTTTGTCATACCAAGATTTTCGATGAACCTAGCAACAGGAAGAATTTCATCATCAGTTTACTGTGGTCACAGTGTGCCTAATCCATTGGACGCAGATTGGTGACTCATCAAGGTTATTTTATCAAGCCCTCCATCTCTTGCGACCTTTGTTAGATAAAAGGGCAAGTGAAACAATGTGATTTGAACATCTTCATCTCTAGTTTCTCCCCCAAGCCACACCTTCAATTAGACAAGTGTCACTACCATTCCTTCATAAATGCTGGGACCAAATCCTGGAACTCTTTGTCGAACAGACATGAAGGACTGCCATCATTACATCAGCTGCAGCAACTTAAGAAAGGAGATCATCACCAAATTCTCAGTGGAATCAATGCTTATTGGACTGTGGGTTGACCTTCTCATTTCAAAATAGCATTGTATTTTCTAAGGCCTATGAAGTGCCCTTCTTAATTGCACATCCACGGGAATACATTAAATGCTATTTAATTACAGGGTGACTAATTGAAATCTGTTAGCATGAAATAACAATACCTGAACCAGTTTAATTTAGTCATTTAATTTGCTCCGTTTAATTAAAGTTGTTGGGTCCAGTAAATTGAATAAGCTCAGGGCAGAGATACACATTTCATTCACATTCAGAAGGTCTAATACCTGAACATACATAAATCATTTCAATACACAGCTAATGTACAGTTCCATTCTCTCTGCTGGATGCTTTTCTTTTAAAAACAAACTATTAGTGTTTAAAGCAGATGGAGGGTGGATGATACATTTATTTAATTCCATTGATCTTTACCCCTAAATTTGAAATTCAGATCTAGTCCAAACTGATGGGACTGAAATCTTGCCCTGCTTCAACAACACCATCAAAACTTCAGATTTCTTTGCTGCCAAGTTGATAAAGTTATAAATGCAGTTAAGAAAAACATATCCAAGTCTCTATTATGATGTGGACAGACGAAATCATATCCCAAAATCAATCCAGATAATACTGTCCCCTAACATAGGGGACAATTGGTGCATGGAATGCTTTGTCAAAGGAAGTATTTGAGACTGAGACCATTCTATCTTTTGGATGACATTAATTTGGATCAATATAGTGTGATATAACATGTGTGATATATCTATTTCTTAATATCATTCATTTTAAGTTTGGAATTATGCTTGGGTTTGTGCATTTTGGTCTGTGTGCCTGCAGGGGTCTTGTGATTAACTTGTAAGTATTTTGGTAGCTGTGGTAATTTATTCTAAATAAACAGTCTGAGAGAGATGGTGCTTGGAGGCTAATGGGATTTTGTTTACATTAGGAAAATATTGAGGAACAAAGCAAACAGTGTAACAGGTTTGGAATAGTATGTCTTTTGTTTTAGCTAGGCAAAGCACTCGTAGCTTAGAAAGGTTATTAATGCCAGTTTGGCAATTATGGAGATAACTTAGCTAAAGCTGGATATGTAAAATAGCTGCTCCTGATAAAGGCAGATGGAATGGAAATGATTAGTATGGTTCTTGTGGCAGAATGGTAATGCCTCTACCTCTGAGTTAGTTTCAAGACCCACCTGCTCCAGAGGTGTGCAAGAACATCATTGGGCAGGTTGATTAGAAAATATCTAGAAATGATAAGTAATAGATTATTTGATTAGTTCCAGACCAGAAATGTTTGGTTAAAACCCTGAAGGGATTATTTGAAGCTTAGAAGGTCTAATCTCAGTTGTATGAAGACTCAATAAAGATACCAATGGGGACTTGAAGTACAGTTAAACTAAGCCCTACAGATGTAATAGAGAAGGAAATTATCGCTGATGTGAGCACTTTACCATGCTTTTGGGATCAACGGGATTTTATCTTACCATACGTTTATTTCTATCTTCACTTTTCAATAAAGTTCTGTTTTATTGTTAAAAGCAAATGTGCAGCATTGTGTGATTATGTTTCAATTAACGGCTGCTTCATTAAAACTAAAAAACATCTATCAAGCTGTCTTGGATCACAGGGTGTATCCAAGCGGTGCTTTTGGATTTGATTAAATAGTTAAGAGAATACTCGACAATAGCAATTTGCTCAAATGTTGGTGTTTATTAAGTAATAATAGGAGTAAAAAACAGAAAAGAAAAGGGGATTACGCCATTACACCTGTCAGGGACCCCTCAATCGACAATTGCGCTGCAGGCTTAGGTTCATTCCCAGCACTGTTCACGATCCTGATCGTGGTGAAGACCAATTCTCAGAACAAAACTCTCTCCCTCTTTTACAGTGTAACAAACGGCTAGTACAGAAAAACAAGCTGCTGGTGGTGTTTTATGCCCATAAAGGAATGTTCGCAGGACTCATTCAAGGCCATGCAGCAGTTGAATATCATCATTAACTTTTTCAGCCTGTTTTCCCATCCTATACAACCCACCCTGGGTGACATTTGACAGTGCATGTTACAATTGCAAGTGCAGATGCAAGTCAATAATAGCCACACGAGAACGTACAATAAGAGTAAGTGACCTACACTAGAAAATTAAAACTGCAATGAAGATAACTGTCATCAATATGAATAATATAACAAAATTAATGACCGCAGTGGCCATTTTTGTGAGATTAGGTACAGCAGCTGCCAACTGATAAATCATCCATAGCAACCTCCATCCATAATAAATTTGCATTGTTCTGTGAAGAAATCATATCTTATCAGTTCACAATCTTTGATAACTCACTGTGTTTTCATTAATTTCCCTCTGTCTATACACTCTGGCATTTCCTACCCTGACGTCAATGCACAACAGGTATCACCTTGTCTATGGGTAAATATCTCACCAAGCTTAGGCAGGCGTTGTAGGGGGTGTACCCACACGTTTCCCCACACCAAACCCGCCCCCCCAAACCCTGTACAAAGGTTGTCAGACATTGCAGGTTTATTGGGAGGATGTTACTGGTCACCTCCTGTAAACATTCTACTCATGAGCATCCCTTCTTTCAGAAGCCGATTACTCAGATTATACAATGCCTATGGCAGCACTTTGATCTACCTTTGTAACGTATGATTAGGGGGTCAACAATTTAAGTTGTTGTTTTAATAGCCCATTCATTCATTCTATAAGGCCAGCTGCTTGAGGGTAATAGGGAATATGAAACATCCAATGTATCCCATTGTCTGTAGCCCACTGCTGCACCTGTTCGCCTGCAAAGTGTGAGCCATTATCTGATTGTATATCTGATGGTTCACACAGTAGGATAGCAACTGTTCTAGGCCCTCAACTTGCTTTGGTTGTCATGAAAGCTAACATTAGCCCAGAGTAAGTGTCCACCATGGTTAACAGATATTAATATTGTTGTTGTAATGGTAATGGGCCAACATAGTCAATCTGCCAGATTTGAGCAGGCTGGTCTCCTCATTTGATTTGTGCCAATCAATTTTTTGGCAGTGATACCTGTTTTACCTTTTGGTATATTTCACACCTGCCAATAACTTCTTCCACCAGGTCAGCAGGTAAATGCAAACCTCGATCTGTTGCCTATTGCAGAGTGCCATGATACCCTAAATGTCCCGACTTTTCATGAGCACCTTTTCCAGTGTGATACTCTTCAAATGCATCTTTAACCATTCTGGCCTTTACTATTTTGTTCACAGTATTGTCATGATCAGCAGATTCCAAACTATCCTTCATATGGGCATGAATATAGATCACAGAGATTTTCATGTACTGTGCCTTTGCCAGTATTTGTTTCCATAGTTCTGTGCCCCACAGGGGCTTTCCAGCAATCAACCAGTCATGTGACTGTCAGGTTGGCATCCATACAGCTATTCTGTTGGCCACGAGTCAGTATAGATGTGCAAACACTGACTCTCTTCTTCCAGCACTAGGACCACGGCTGCCAATTCGGCATACTGGCTAGATCCCCCATCTCCTTCGTTATGGATAATTGTCTGTTTGGATGGATTAAATGGGACTGCTTACCACCACCTTTGGCTATTCTTCCAGGTGGCTGATCCATCAGTGAACCAAGCATAGTGACGAGTATCTTCAGGTAGTCATTCAAACAGGATGCCCCATTGAATGGAAGATGCAGGCATGGCCTGGTCGGAACTTGGAGTCTGTTCACCTGCTGGGTACTGGGCTATCTTTCCATGAAGTTTGGCAACCCCTTCCTTTCCCTTCTTGGTTCAATCAGTTATGCACCACTTCCATTTTACAATGGAGATTTGTTGGTCTCTACTGACCTTGTAGGTCATAATATCAGAAAACAGCCATGTTAGAAATAGTAACTCAGGTCTGAGGAGCACTTTGTCCTTGCCCATCTGCCCTTCAGTTTCTGCTTGGGCCCAGTAGCAGGCCAGAAGTTGCCTTTCAAATAGTGTGTAACATGTAGCTGCCTCAGTCAGTTTTTTGGACCAGATGTCCAAAGGTATTGCTTTCCCCTTTTGTCTCTGCCATAAGCTCCATGTGGTTACATCTTGTATTACTGATATTGTAATTCAAAGGGTAAGCCACGTATCTGAGGGGCTAGAGGAATGATAGTGCCACAGCCTCTTTAGCAGCCATAAATAGCTTCTGCTGTTCAACACCCCATTCAAACTGAACTTTCTTTCAAGTAATGGCCTATAAAGGTCTTAGTAATGTGGTCAACTGAGGTATATGTCTGCGCCATTATCTGAGCAGACCTGTAAATTTCTGTGCCTCAGTCTTGCTAATTGGAACAACCGTTTCTTGCATTTTATTCTTTACTTTTTCAGGGATGACTGTATCCCATTTTGTCCACTGAATGCCTAAAACTGCACGGATTGTGCTTGTCCCTGTACCTTTTTTGGGTTCATTTTCCAGCCTCTGTTTCACATATGTTACACCAATGTTGCTGGAGCTTCTGCTACCGCAGTTTCCATTGGTCTGTATATCAAAATGTCATCAATATATTGCAGTAGTACAACTACAAGTAATTATTTTCCAATGTCATTCAGTAAACTGATGAAATGTCAAACAGACAAGGGATCTTCAGATCAATGAAACTATAATAATTACTTAAGCTCACATGGTAAATTGAAGCAGAATGAAAATGGTCACAAACCCACAAACTGTGTACACAGACGCAATAACAATAGAGTTTGTGAAGATTTATTCATCTTTTACAATGATTCTCCCCAAAGCATGAAAATGACTTGTTAATATTAATAAACAGAACCCTTAATAATTGATGAATAATGTACATTTTCTGTCATTGAGAAAATCTTCAACTTTCACAAGCCCTTCCTGTTAGAGGCTCCTGCTTGACTCATTTGATGTCGGATGAAACGTGATGATATCTGAGTAAACTTTTTGTAATGGATTTCATGAGCACATAAAATAAACCAGCCTGTGGAGGTTCTAAACAGACAACCATTCCCACTGAATAATGATGGAAACAGCTTGCTTTGAACTTCAGAACAAAGGAACGTTTTGATCTTTTCAGGGGAACTACCCTCTGAACTGCTAAAGCAACGTAGTACAAGCGAATTGATATTTGCAAGTGGGGATGTGGGAGCTTTGACAGACTGAACACTGACAGTAGAAACAGCTGCACAGTGAGCAGCGCCGAGACAATATCAGTATGGCTGGTTAAAACAAAGTTCTGAACATGTTTAACAATGAATATAAAGCATTAGCTTATCCCTACAAATATATGGTATATTCATAAACTTAGGATGTTGCAGTGCACTTTACAGTTAATTAATTTCTTTTTGAAGTAAAATCATTGTTGTCATTGCAGGGAAGCACAGCAGCAAATTTGCCCAAAAGGAATTTACACAAACAGCAATGAGGTAAATGAGAGAAACTGCTATTTTTAAAATGATGTTCGAAAAGGGATAAATATCAGTCAAGACAACAGGGAAATTACCCTTAATCTGCTTCAAAATGGCAATTTCCATGCCATTATTTATATCCAGCTGGTAGATCAGTTGGGAGCTTCACTACATCTTCTGTCTTTCCAGATGATGTGTCTGATGGGATGGGGAGCTGGAGACCAGGACATCATGGCCTTCCAATCTAAACCGCAATTAAGTCCGGGTGGGAAGACGAGTCAACTGCCTTTCTGCCTGTTGCCAATTGAGACCCGTATGTGGGCTATTAATGCCCACAATTACAGCTTTTAAAAATGAGCCAACGGCTCACAGAATCAGCGCCATGGACGGAAGGACAAATGAGTGGGTTATAATTTTTTATTTAATCTATTTTTCTTAGCAACCTGTTCAGGAATGTTACTACACACCTCCAGAGCAGGTAGGACTTGAACCCACAACTCCCAGATTTGTTTTCTTTATTTATTCATTGAATGAGGGCATTGCTGTCTAGGCAGCATTTATTGCCCATCCCTAATTGCCCAGATGACAGTTGTTGTGGGTCTGGAGTCACATGTAGGCCAGAACAGGTAAGGATGGCAGTTTCCTTCCCTAAAGGACATTAGTGAACCAGATGGGTTTTTCAGAAAATTGACAATGGATTTACAGTCATCATTAGATTCTCAATTCCAGATATTTTATTGAATTCAAATTCCACCATCTGCCGTGCCCGGATTCAAACCGAGTGCCCGGAATGTTGCCTGTTCTCTGGATTAACAGTCCAGCAATAATACCACAAGGCCATTGCCTCCCCTAGGGGTAGGGACTATACCATTGGACCACAAGAAGGCCCATAATGAATGGGTTATCTGAAGGACAGAATTTCAAATATCAAAAATATTGCTAAGTGTCGTTAGAGAGAGACAGAAAGAGCATGAGAGAGAGAGCAAAAGATAGTCAAACATTGACCATAAGACCATAAGATACTGGAACGGAATTAGACTATTTGGCCTATCAAGTCTACTCTGCCATTTGATCATGACTGATATGTTTCTCAGCCCTATTCTCCTGCCTTCTCCCCGTAACCCTTCATCCGCTTACTAACCCAAGAACCTATCTCCGTCTTAAGAACACTCAATCACTTGGCCTCCACAGCCTTCTGTGGCAAGGGTTTCCACAGATTCACCACCTTCTGGCCGAAGAAATTCATCCTCATCTCAGTTCTAAAGGGTCATCCCTTCACTGAGGCTGTATCCTCAGGTCCTAGTCTCTCTGACCAGTGGAAACATCTTTTCCAGGTTCATTCTATCCAGGCCTCTCAGTATTCTGTACATTTCAATCAGATGCCCCCCTCATCCTTCTAAACTCCATTGGAGTACAGACCCAGAGTCGTCAACCACTTCCCATATGACAAGCATATGTTTATAATGAAAGAATGACCTGATAGTTTAGTCCTGGCTACTATTGAAGAAAACATTGATGATCAATGCAGA
Source organism: Ginglymostoma cirratum (assembly GCA_024137785.1). Lineage (NCBI taxonomy): Eukaryota > Metazoa > Chordata > Chondrichthyes > Orectolobiformes > Ginglymostomatidae > Ginglymostoma > Ginglymostoma cirratum. The sequence goes on from JAHRHZ010000029.1 coordinate 19,601,425, forward strand.
AAAGGATAAAAGAAACATTGGATGGGTGACATTGAGAGGTGATCTGAGGGAGACTTGATGAGAGCCAGAGAAGAAGCTAGACAATACCAGCAGGTACTCAAGGCTGCATGAATGAATAAGTGTCTGCACTCAAGTGTCAATGTTCATAGCTTCCAGTCTCTCCTTTGTGATTTGATCTCAAAAGATCAGGAGACAGGACTGATCCCATTGAACAACAGCTGACGATGCTAATTTTAGCCCAACCTAATTAGGTCCAAATGGAAAGTAAAATCAGATAGGTCAGTACTATAAGGGTGAGTTGACCCACATTCAGTTCTGTTTCTGATGGCATCCAGCAAAAGAAAATGAAGCAAGGGACAGAGGACAAAAATATTGATCAGTAAAAATAAAGAACTATGTGTGCTGAAGTACAATTGATTGAGGGTAAGGTAAATTAATGAAAGAGTGTGGATAGATCCAGGCCCACGAAACAAATTGCCATTCATAGAACAGTGAACTGCTGATCAAAGTGTGAGAATTTAAGTTTTGGATAGAAAGCAGAACAGACACAGAATGTCAAATGGACTCACTCAAATCACTATAACTATCGCGGGATAACAAGCATGGGGCTGGATGAACACAGCAGGTCAAGCAGCATCATAGGAGCAGGAAAACTCGACGTTTCGGGCCTAAACCCTTCATCAGAAATGGGGGAGGGGGAGAGGGTTCTGAAATAAATAGGGAGAGAGGGGGAGGCGGATAGACGATGGATAGAGGATAGGATAGGTGGAGAGGAGGCAGACAAGTCGAAGAGGCGGGGATGGAGCCAGTAAAGGTGAGTG
>JAHRHZ010000029.1:19612245-19686653 GCA_024137785.1 Ginglymostoma cirratum
CATCCCACCTCAAGCCCCACCCCATCTCCTTCCCACTAACCTCATCCCGCCTCCTTGACCTGTCCGTCCTCCCTGGATCGACCTATCCCCTCCACCTTCACTGGCTCTAACCCTGCCGCTTTGACCTGTCTGTCTCCCCTGACCCTATCTTCTCCTTTTATCTCTCTTCTATCCGCCTCCCCCTCTCTCCCTATTTATTTCAGAATCCCCTTCCCCTCCCCCATTTCTGAAGAAGGGTCACGACCCGAAACAACATCAGCTTTCCTGCTCCTCTGATGCTGCTTGGCCTGCTGTGTTCATCCAGCTCTACACAATGTTATTTTAAATGCTCTTGGGATAAATACTGAAATCTATAGCATAGTCAAAAATCACAATGTCAGGTTTGTAGTCCAACAAGTTTATTTGAAAACGCAAGCTTTTGAAGCTCAGCTTCTTCCTCAGGCTGAGAGTGAGAGAAGGGGTATAAAACACAGAAGCCTAGAGCGATGTTGAGATCTGGTAACTTATCAAGCAATAGCTGTTTCTCCAGTTTCCCAGACTGGGTACTCTAACTGATTGCAATAGTCTGGCTAAAATAAAATAAAGCGAAAGCCATACAATTTCACGTAAGTAACGAATTAAAAATTTTAAATTGTAAATTGTTATAACTTCAAAATGCAACTGTTACTTCACCTAAAGCAAGAATTCTTCACAACAAGATTTGAATAAAATATTACTTGACTAATATGGGAAACATTTCCAAAAAAAACAAAAAGGAGCAGAAGTAGACCATTCAGTCCTTTGAGACTGGTCTTGCATTCAATGTGATCATAACTGATCATCAACTTGGTAACCTTCTGCTTTCTCCCCATTTTCCTTTTTTAAAATTCTTTTAGCCCTAAGAACTGCGTCAAATTTTTTTTTTCCTTCACTTGAACATTTTAATGTTTTTTCCTCAACTACCTTGTGGCAGAAAATTTCATGGGCTCACCACTATCTCGGTGAAGAAATTTCTCCTTCTTGGTCCTAAATGGTCTGCCTCAACTTTATACTGTGACCCATCTCCTTCTCCACAGTAAACATTGATGCAAAATATTCACTTAGCATCTCACCCATCTCCTGTGGTTCAACACACAGTCATGTTGATGTGTACAGGGCTCTATTCGCAGCCTAGTTACTCTTTCTGTAAGTACATTAAAGGGGCATAATATCTTTTGGATTCTCCTCAACTTTTATTTTCAAGGCTATCTCATGTCTCCTTTTTACCCTCCTGTCTTCCCTCTGATTTCCTGGAATTCACTCAATCTCAGCTGTCTATACCTGACACATGCCTCCTTTATTCCCCCCTCCCCTTGACCTGAGCCTCAATTTTTTTTCTCATCGTCCAGCATTCCCTGCCCCTACCAGCCTTGTCTTCGCACCAAAAGAACATATTGTCTCTGAGCTCTAGTTTATCTCACTTGTTTAAAGGCCTCCCACTTCTCTTTACTTGCAAATATCCTCCCCCAGTCAACTTTTTTTGAAAGTTCTGGTCTAATACTGTCAAAAATTAGCCTTACTCTGATTTTTAAATTCCAACATTTTGATCAGTTCTAATCTTTTCCGTTACCTATTTTAAAACTAATAGAATTGTGGTAACTTGCCCCCAACTGGTCTCCCATTGACACCTCCGTCCCCTTGCCTTATGTCCCAAGAGAAGGTCAAGTATTGCTCCTTCTCTAGTCAGTGCATCTGCTGATTGGAAATTTTCTTGTATGCACTTAACAAATTCCTCCCTATTCAAACCTTGAATACTATGACTGTTCCAGTCTATTTTTGGAAAGTTAAAATCCTCTACCATTACAACCCTATTATTCATACAGATATCTGAAATCTCTATATATAATTTGCTTTTCAATGTCCTGACTACTGGGGTGCCTATAGTACAATCCCAACAAGGTGATCATCTTTCTTAGTTCTCAATTCCAACCTTATGACTTCACTGATCTCCCAGGAACATCCTTTTCTAAATACAGCCATAATGGTATCCCTAACCAAAAATGCCACTTTCCCCTCCTCTCTTGCCTCCCTTTCTATCCTTCCTATAACCTTTATACACTGCAACACTTGAGCTACCAATACTGTCCATCCCTAAGCCACATTTCTGTACTAGCTATGATATCCTAGTCTTCTGTTTCCAACCATGCCCTAAGCTCACCTGTCAGGCCTCTTGCACTGAAGTAAATGCGATTTAATTTTTCAGTCTTGTCTTGTTCTCTGCCAAGCTCTAGATTGCCTTGACTATTTGATTTGATTTGCTCCCTCTTATCTACTGTACCAGCCTCAGCCTTTTCTCTCTCCTCAGTCTGGCTTTCCACACCCACACCCCCACCCTCACCTCTTATTAGTTGAAAGTCACCTGAATAGCAGTAGCAAATCTCTCCAAGGATATTGGTGCCCTTCCAATTCAGGAGGATCCCATCTGTCTTGTACAAGTTTTTTTTTTCTTTTTTTTTTTCTAACTCTGAAGAGATACCAATGGTCAAAAAAGAAGTGAAACCTTGCCCCTGCACTCGAGCCACCCATTTGTCTTATTGTAAATATTCCTCTCTGGTTCAGATGAACGCAACCAAAGCATCATTACATACATCATAGTTACATCATTCCTCAGTGAGGTTTCTAATCATTTAAAAGCTGTTCCTGTATGCTTTTATTCTCAACTGTATGACCTTATATTGAAAAGGTCTATCCCTGGTGACAAGCCGATTATTTCTTCAGCTGTATCAGTCAGTGGAACTTGCCAATTATCCTTGAACAAGATATTTTTTACACAAAACATGTTTGTCCAACCCTCTCGACACAATCCTCCAGTTGTGGCATTCAATTTGAATCTGCCTTCGTTAGCATTGATTTTGTGATAATCTGTACAACAATCATTTTTGTGATCCATCTGGTTTCATCACAATTGGGGTCCAAGAGAAGAGAATTGGATAAGATCTTACCACCAAAGCCAGGCCATTCACAGATGCTGACGGAGCATTTGCTCACGTGAGAGTGTGCAAATCTGGGACAACCCCATCCATTCTCTCTATACCTGTTTTCGGTTGCAGGTTTTCTGCAAGTTGAAGTTCTTTTGCCAGTCTGTGGCAAACTAAAACTTGATCCAAAAGCTGTTGCTCGGTAATCTTTTAAACCCAAAGGCGCCTTGTGCCAGTTTGTGTCAAAGGACCAAATCCAGCTTCTCATTGCCTTGTGTAAACAATAATTGGACATCGCACAGTTCTACTCTTGGGGCACAAAATGTGGAGTGGGAGGTTACGATGAAGGACACTTGGTATATTTTGTACCAATCTTCCACCTTTCCCAGTTTATATTCTTGAAATATGCAGTATTAATGAGATGTGACGACATAAGCTCCAGAAAAGTTATCAAGTTCTATAGTAATGACACCTTCACCATCACCAATTAAATTTTGCTCCATGGCTCAAATGTCAACAGAATTCATTTTCATTGATTTTATATTTACTTTAGTTGATAATGTGCACTTTCTCCCAACTATTTTCAGTTTGTTTTTAACTTCAATGAAATAGCAGATCGTCTGGGGTTCCTCATTAGAATTAATTGTTTTCTCTATCTGTGAACCTCCAAGGTATTAACGACAGATGTAGACACATTTATCTCCTCGTGCAGATGTGTTCTGAATTTTTGTTTTTATCCGCCTGTAGTTTAACCCTCTATCTTTCATTGCTGACTTTGTGCAGAACAACGCAAGGATAAAATAATTAGTAATTTTATGAATCGATATTTTCTTAAATCAGAATAAAGGTTGACTAGGTTCAAAATCGTAGATATAGAAAGAATGATTGGATCTTCATCAAATTTGTTCAAAGCTGCTTGTTTACAGAGAAAATAGCACCTAATCCGGAGAAAACTGGAATGGAGTTCCTAAACCCTAGCAGCCAACTTCTGTCACAGAATAGGGAAGAGGTTTCTAGCTCTGAGCATAATGTTTTTGCCCAACATAAAATAAAAAACAAAGTTGCTGGAAAAGCTCAGCAGGTCTGGCAGCATCCGTGAAGGGGGGAAAAAAAAAGTTCATTTCGGGTCTGGTGACCTTTCCTCAGAACTGATGTTGCCAGATCTGAGATTTTCCAGCAACTTTTTGTTTTTGCTCCTGATTTACAGCATCTGCAGTTCTGTCACCTTTTTATGAAATGAGCATTTTAATGTGTAAATAGCATGCTCAACTTTTGAAGTCTTGCGTATCTCTAGAATGACATTGAAGACAGTAGCACCAGCTACAATGGCAAACTGCTGACATCAATCTAATTTTGGTTGAAATTCTCCAGATTGTTTGCTGTACTCCAGAAAAGACTTGGGATTTGTCAAAGGAACAATGTTTCATTTGTTACTTGGCAACACAGTGTCTAATTTCTAGGGAACTGCAGTAAATGGCTATTACCTCAAACTCCAGGCAGCTATAGAGTTTTCCTTTTTTCTTTTGTGAATTGCTGTTATGATTTGTTTCAGGGCTTGGTTTTCTCTTTTTTTTAAACTTTGAATGAGACTCTGTAATGCTCCTGTAAAGTGGCTTTTGTATTGTACTTTTTAGAAGTAAAGATATTACTTTTTAGTTTTACTTCCCTCCATAAATATATACGGCCTCCACCACTGTTGCTCAGTAGAGCATTACATACTCTTCTTTTAAGATGCACTGCAGAAATTCACTAAAGAACCTTTCAGACAGCACCTTCCAAACCCATGACCACTTCAGTTTTAAAAGGACATGGGCAGCAGATACGTGGGAATGTCACCATCTGCAGGTCCCCCTCCAGGCCACTCCTCATCCTGACTTGGAAATGTTCCTTCACCGTCAATGTGTCAAAATCCAACAAATCCACCCCCCCACCCCCTGCCAGTACTGTGGGTCAACCTACAGCACATTGACTGCAGCGGCTTAAGAAGGCAGCTTAACGGCACACAGGAATGGCTGATAAATGCTGGCCTGCCAGCAACATGTCTGCTTCACAAATGAGTGACTTCTTTTTTTTCTTGAAAGCCAATAGATGTTAGCTTTAACATCCAGGCCTTGGTTTGACTGAGACATAGCAGTTTCTTGGGGTCACGCTATCAGTTCCAGTAGGTAGTAATATAGATGTCTCACTCAAGTGCCTGGAGCATACACGTATGAAATCACATGATTTGAAGACTATGATCTGTCCCCTAGGCATTTCTTGTTGTTACCACATTTCTTTTTCAATAGTGGGGTGACCATGGGTGGCAGTACAGTTTTGAAACTATTCCTACCAAATACCCATTCAAGCTAATCAGTGGAATTCTTGGCCAGCCCATTTACGAGGGAATAAAGATGACCAAAGTGATTTTTACCTTTTAAAATAAAAGTATGGTTTAGGTTTGCAGCGTGGAATACTTCTACAGAGATCGTTTCTATGGAAAAAAAAAATAATCACTGATATGCTATGTGCTTACAGGTCATTATTTCTTTCAAAGGTCACTGCACATTGACTTGGGTTTTTTGGATTCTGCCAACTTTAACAATTCACTTTTCTTTTTCCTTCTGTGGGGCCTTGACATGATTAAGCAATAAAATACTCCAACTTGCGGTTGAGGAATAAATTCTTGGTCACGATTATGATTTCTGTTGATCATCACACAATGACCCAGGATTTTTTTGATATCCAAATAACAGTACAGATGGGGATCTCCATTAATGTCAAGTCTCCTGTAGGAGTATCACTGACAGTAATATATCCTCAGTACTGGTCTTGTGTTGGCCTAGATTTAAATGCTCATGTGTTTACAAGGCTTTGCAAAATTGCTTAAAATGGAATTTGTTTCAGTGCAGGAGGAGGACGAGGGTCAAACGTTGTTGTGGTTTCAGTCATTCTTGTACTACTAAACATGAATCATGGATATAAATGTTTTCTAAACTTTAACCATCATTTTAACTAGTGGAAATCCCTGAATCAATATGGAGAAGCAATGGATGCTTACTGGCCATTGTTGGGTAACCACAATAGACCAATTTTCATTAGCGGTAGAAAATTTCAATATTGGGCAAAATATAACTTTGATCAGTTTCCAAATAATCAATACTGGATTCTCCAATTAGACTAGATTGACAAGTGGGCAGTTGGTCTCCTCCATTCTGCCATTATAACTGAACAGTGTTTTTAGTACTTTAAAGTGGGATCTTGCATTCTGGTTTGTTCCCATGTTGATTTCAAACTAAAATTGGTCACCAGTTTCCTGCGCCATGAGTTATGAAAGCAACTGTTTGAAAATTATTTTTTGAGCACGAAGTTGCTGAAGAGATTTTCAATTGGAACGATTGAAAATGTTGGTTTCCACAGAAGATTGAGGGTACGTTTTTATTTTTGTCTTTTAAAGTAAAGATGTACAAAATTTGAGGGCATCTAGTCAGAGTAGCAAACATCTTTTCCCCAAGTGGAGGAAAATGGGACATATGAATGAAATTTTGAATTGAGAATTTTGGAGGAAGAGCTGTAGTGAGTTCAATGTCAGATCAAGTTGCAAAGAAGGGGGTGGAAAGTGAGAATTTGCATTTGAAGGTAATTTTTAAAATTAATCTTTAGGAATGAAACATTAATTCACACTGCAAGAGAGGTGGTTGGTCAGCTATGCAAAAAAAAAAATTGTTTTAAAGTGCTTATTGAACAGTATCTACAAGTGCCTGCAATTGGATTAGTTAACATCTAACATTTTTCTAGTTGTGGAAATACAGCAACTTTTGCCTGTTATGCATGGCAAAAAGGTAAGACTTTATTTGCACTAAAATAATTTGATAAGTTGAAGGACCACTTTTATACTCCTGTTCAGTCCTCCCAAATAAGGATGTCACCAGGGTTGGAGGGTATGAGCTAAAGGGAGAGGCTGAATAGGCTGGGGCTGGTTTCCCTGAATTGTCGGAGGCTGAGGGGTGACCTTTTATAGAGATTTATAAAATCGTGAGGGGCACGGGTAGGGTAAATAGACAAGGCCCTTTTTCCCCAGGGTAGGGGAGTCCAAAATTAGAGGGCATAGGATTAAGGTGAGAGGGGGAAGGATTTAAAAGGGACCTTGGGGCAACTTTTTCATGCAGAAGGTGGTACATGAACGTAATGAATTGCCAGAGGAAGTGGTGGAGGTTGGTACAATTACAACATTTTAAAGGCATCTGGATGGATACGTGAATAGGAAGTGTTTAGAGGGATATGGGCTAAATGCTAGCAAATGGGACTAGATTAATTTAGGATATCTGGTCGGCATGGATGACTTGGACCGAGGGGTCTAGTTTCCATGGTGTACATCTGACTCTGACTCTAAATGTGGAAAGCATATGAACAGTTACTTGACATTACAGATATTTTTTTTCTGAAAAATGGCATGCTATTGAAGCTTTGTGCTGTACTTAGCAGGACAGAATCATCAATTGGAGGAAAAATTTTTATGCTTACATGTTATACCTTAACATGCAGGTTAACAAAAGTGACTATATGGGACTTGTCTGATTATTTCAAACTGCCAATCAGAAAACGCTGATTGGCGTGGACTCTGAGGCCATGCCATGGCAAATGCATAAGTGTTTTATGTTAAAAACAAGGTAGAGGTTTACTAGTCTCTTTGCAAGAAAGATGTTCAAAAATTTTTTCAGAGATAGTAGGAACTGCAGATGCTGGAGAGTCTGAGATAACAAGGTGTAGAGCTGGATGAACACAGTCGGCCAAGCAGCATCAGAGGAGCAGGAAAGCTGACGTTTTGGGCGTAGACCCTTTTCTCTGAAGAAGGGTCTAGGCCCAAAATGTCAGCTTTCCTGCTGCTTGGCCTGCTGTGTTCATCCAGCTCTACACCTTGTTATCTTTGGTCAAAAAGTTGGACTGTTTGCAGTACAGAGACTTGAGAGAACCCATATGTTTTGAAGATGAGGTCTTGATGGTGTAGATATTTTTTTTAAAAGATGTGTATACCTTCAGGGCAGTGACTAATGATTGTAAGTCATCTTTGGAAAAAATACTGAAAAGAAAATAACAATGATTACTTTTTTGATCTGATCTGGAATGTTAACCAGAAAACCTGACTAACTCTAATTCCATAAATTAATTCCATGAATTATTGACAGAGATTGTTGATCTGGAACTGAAGGTGCTACCTGAGAATGAGGAACATGTAAAGATAACAAAAGTGGATATATGGGACTTGTCTGATTATTTCAAACTATACCAAAAGAAATGGCTAAAAGAACATTACAGCCCAGGAACAGGCCCTTCAGCCCACTAAGACTGCACTGACACATGCCTTTCTAAACTAGAAAGCTTTTGCTCAACATGGTCTGTATCCCTCAATGCCTTGCTAAAACACCTACCTGTCAAGATATGTCTTACAGTAGCAACTTTTATCTGCTTTTACCATTTACCTCTGGCAGTGCATTCCCAGGCATTTAATATCGTTTTTTTAAAAAGAGATCTTGCCTCTCATCTCATTTTAAACTTTTTTTCCCCACCCATATCCCCCTCGTAACTGACTGATCTATGCTGAGAAAATGACTGATCATCCATGCTCTGCATAATTAGTCAAATGGTTGCCTCTTGCTGTTAGGTTTCTGTGACCCACTCCTAGTAAGGTTATTGTACCAAAGTGTAGCACAGTGGTTAGCGCTGCTGACTCAGTGTCAGGGACCCAGGTTAAATCACACCCTTGGGTGTCTATGTGGGTGGAGTTTACAAGTTCTCCTTGTGAATGCACAGGTTTCCTCCCACCGTTCAACAATCTGCGGTTTAGGTGGAAATGCAAACAAAGTTGCTGGAAAAGCTCAGCAGGTCTGGCAGCATCTGTGACGGAAGAAACAGTTAATGTTTCAGGTCTGGTGACCCTTCATCAGAACTGATGGTGGCTGGGAAAACACCTATTTATATACAGAAAATAGGGAGGTGGGTGGGGTAGGGAGTAAATGACAGGATAGAGCCCAGAGAGAAAGACAGGAGTTGCTAACAATCCAGCTGGGAGGGTGAATAGTTGATGTGGACTATTAGTGACTAACAACGGGGTGTGTAATGGCAGGCTGTGGTGTGTGGGGTGGGGGGCTGGGACATTGGAGAGTTAAGCCCTAAATTTATTGAACTGAATATTGAGTCTGGAATGTTGCAGTGTCCCCAGCAGAAAATGAGGTGTTGTTCCTTCAGCTTGCATTGGGCTTCACTGGAACACTGCAGCAAGCCAGGGAGCAAGGTGGTGTGTTGAAGTGGCAGGCAACAGGTAGTTCAGGGTCTTTTTTTCGCAAGCAGAACGTAGATGTTCTGCAATGTGGTTGCCAAGTCTATGCTTTGTTTCCCCAGTGTAGAGGCGGCCACATTGTGAGCAGCGAATGCAGCAGACTAGATTCTGGGAAGTGCAGGTGAAGTGTTGCTTCACTGGAAGGTATGTTTGGGCCCTTGGATACTGGGGAGGGAGGAGGTAAATGGGCAGGTATTTCACCTTCACCCGTTACACTGGAAGGTGCCATGGGGCTGTGGGGAGGTTTTGGGGGTGAAGGAAGTGTGGACCAGGGGTGTCCCGGAGGGAACGGTCCCTGCGGATGGCAGACAAGGGAGGGGAGGAGAATGTGTCTGGTGGTGGCATCTGATGATCTTCTGGATGTGGATGTTGGTGGGATGGTAGGTGAGGATAAGGGGACCCCTATTGTTGCGGGAGGGAAGAGAAGGGGTGAGGGCAGAAGTGCGGGAGATGGGTCGGACCTGGTTGAGGGTCCTGTCGACAACGGAGCTGGGGAATCCTCGGTTGAGGAAGAAGGTGGACTTTTTGGAGGCTCCCTTGTTGAAGTTGGCCTCATCTGAACATATGCGATGGAGACTGAGGAACTGAAAGGATGGGATGGAGTCTTTACAGAAAGTGGGGTGTGAGAACGTATAGTCCAATAGCTGTGGGAGTCAGTGGGTTTGAAATGGATATTAGTGGCCAGTCTATCCCCAGAAATGGAAACAGAAATGTTGAGGAAGGGAAGGGAGGAGTCAGAGATAGACTAGGTGAAAGTGAGGGCAGGGTGGAAATTGGAGGCAAAATTGATGTATTCCAACTCCAGACGAGAGAGGGAAGCAGCACTGATAATATGATCACTGTATCGAAGAAAGAGTTGTGGGTGGGGGCTGGAACAGGACTGGAACAAGGAATGTTCCACATACCTGTCTCTTTGTGGGGGTATAACCTGGGGTCATGCAGGTACCCATGGCAACCCATCTTACCTGAAGAAAATGAGAAGAGTTGAAAGAGCACTTTAGGTGGATTGGTCATGCTAAAAAAAAAAAGTTGCGCCACATTGTCCAGGGATGTGCAGGCTAAGTGGGTTGGCCAAGGTAAAGACTCAATGTTGGGTTTTGGGTAGGTCTGGGTGCTTTTTAGAGAGCTGGTACTTGATGTGCCAAAGGCCTCTTTCTGGGCCTTTTTGTTTTAGCCATAAAGGTGGGTCCCATTTTTAACTTTCCTATTTTGGAGGAAAAATTCTGACCAAAATTTACAAGTCTCTTCATATGCTTCCTTTCTGTATGATGAACTGTCTTGGGCTATTATTCTTTTGTTCGTTTTTGGGACAGAATCAGAAATGTTGCGTTTGTTTGGCCTTTTTTGGTGTGGTTGCAATTTGTTGCATTTGACAACAGGTGGCACACTTTGAAGGCTTTTTTTTCCCTTTTTAACCATAACTTGATTTTTATGGCAAATAACTGACACATCTATATATTTTACTTGGCTGACAAACTACCTCTCTGGCACAAAGTGAATTATTCCAGCATTAATGTTTCATTCCTACAGATTAACTTTTTAATATTAACTTTATATGCAAATTCTCATTCATTTCTGTCCTTGTTAATTTCATCTGCATTGACAATAATCTCTGCTGTAACTTGTCCCACTTTGGAACATCAAACCTCAAAATATTCAGCTACAATTAAGTTAGATAAGTGAACCACAGTCTCACATGAACTTTTCTCTAGGATTGTATTTGAGTAGATATTACAACACACCAACTGGCTGCTCAGTCTCAATCGTTCATTGTGATATCTTCTTTCCATGAGCCGTATCCCAACATCTTTCTTGTATCCTTTTCCTTGCGAGCACTAAATTATCACATTCTTTAACTCTGACATGGTCTCTACCTTAAATAACACCACATTCCACAGCCTCAATTGTCTTGTCTTTTCTACTTTTGCTCTCTCTAAAGTGGATTTATTTTGTCCCTTTAATTCTGTAGCCAAATGAGTGGAAAGAGTTTGCTCCTAGCCCTTTTTGTCCTTTAGTTTTGTTTTTTTTTTGGTTTTTGGAAACATCTATCAATTTACCCCACTATTTTTTTCCTTTCCAAATAACACTCTTTTTCTTTTGAGCCTACCATTTCACTTTGTACTTATGCAATTCAGTTACTGGAGCCTGCATTTCTCTTGCCACTCAGCAGTCTCTCACTCTCTTGCCTCACAGTCCAGCTCCATCTTTCCTGGCAATTAAAATCATCAACTGGAAGTTTTGCTGAGCTGTTCCTTAGCTCAGCAAGTTAGAATATACTGCACCAATTCTCACTGCTTTTTACTTTCATTTCTTGGTAAAATGACCAAGTTAGAAGACACCTAACAAACTCTTAATGGGCTTTGTTTGTTTTAAAATGGATTTTTACAGTGTTTTCTATTGGATTTTTTTAAAAAAACCCCCAAGGCTTTTTCACTCCTAAAGAGTACAGTGGACCAAGAAAAAACAGCAAGGAGATCCTGTTTAGAATGATTGTTTTGATTTATAAAAATGTGGTTGAGGAGGTACATTAACAATCTTGTTCAAAAGGAGGTAGAGTTCTGAGATGAAGCTTTTTTTTTTCTTTTTCTGAAAACAGTAATACTGGGAAACATTTATGTACTGGTCCTCTGTTTTTGAAGAATACAAATGTGTGTATTCCTAAATCTTGGGATCAAGGTCTGAAGGCATGGCTGCCTCTTGGAACAGGCAGTGCATGACAGCCCAGAGTTGTAATGTGAGCATCGTGGGAGGGTTATACAGGTATAACCTGGTTGAGATGCTCAAAATTTAAACAAAGATGAGTATCTTAAAATGGAGGCATTAGTAGTGGATCGGAAATCAGTGTGTTAACAAGCACATGATGGTGAATGGGCTTCCAGCACAGTCATTTTAATTTTGGATGAGCTGAAGATGATGGAAAAATAAAATAGTTATTGGAATTGAGCCTGGCACTAACAAATGCAGCATTTTGATATCAAAGAGGGCAGCCCTCCTAACTTTGAGTAGATATGAGGCCCCAAGATTAGGTTAGGGTCTAAGGTTGCTTGAGATTGCAAACGGTCAGGATCCTACCTGAAATTTTGTCATGGAAGGGGGGGATGGAATCCAGAATGAGGAAACAATTTTCAAAGATCAAGGTATGGGAATTTGATGGAATTTGTCTCTCTTTATTGGCTGATGTTGTGGCTGATCTAGAATTGGGTAGATGAAGAGTGGCTTGATGAATCAAAGGCAGTAGACCGTTTGAAATAGATCACAATGAGACTGAACTGAATCAGAAGTGTGCCTTCAGATGTTGTGTGTGGATCAAGAAATAGGAGGGAAGCAGCAAAGGTAGTTACTTCCGGCACCTGAAAGAGGCAAGCAGGAAGCAAAACCGTGACCAGAAGTTCTGACTAGATCAGGCTGCTGGAAGATGGAAGCAAGGAGTTGGGTAGTCAGACAAGGTAAATTTAATTTTGCCTAATTGTTTAAAAAGATCAAGATCACTATTGTCTGCCTGTGTATGTTTTTAGTCACTTCCTGCATGAAGTGAATGCCACAGCAAAGGAAATTTTATTTTTAATTTTGTAGAATTTTCCACCTCATTTATCTTGGCAATTTATCATTGAAGTCTTTAATCATCTGAAGACTCCAACTAGAAACTGAGAAAACTAAGCTTCTGAGTTCTGGACTGAAGCCTATGTTCTTTGCTTCCATTGCTGAAAACTTGTCACAAAGCAACTGTTTTCAACTGCTGCTTATGTTACTATGTAGTGGGCTTTTAATTATGGTTTTCTCTACAATATTAAATGTTAACGTCACCTGACCTTTCTTTTCTGAAGCTTAAGATCACCTGAATCTGATGTATATTTCTGACTCCTGAAGTTGGTTGGTTGGTTCATGTTCTTGATCACTCCTTATGTGCAATTTTGTGCACGAGGATCACTTTTTTACAACAGGCTATGTGGAGCTTGAGTTATGTTTTGTCACAAAAACTTAAATATTTTCATTGTCTTCTATGAGGCATTTGGTGTAAACATAATTGCATTAATGTATTTGCTGATGGTAAGATTTAAAACTGATAACCAAATTGCAAATGGATCACATTCATGATTTAAATTGGTTTATAAACCAATTTCTTTTCTATAGTTCATGTGATTAAACATAATTAACAGCATGAAACAAGACACTTTCAATTGCAACTTTTAAAATTCACCAAATAAGCAAGTTTTGTTAAGAAACTTTGTTATCTCTGATCGTCCTAACTAATTACACAAATATATGGCGGAACTTGTTTTGGTTTTTTTCCCCTCCAGTGAACAATTGTCTTTATCCAGAGACTGAAGTTTATAATCCTTCTGGTAAACTAATACACGCAAATGGCTTACGCAAGATTTGCTGCAGCAAGCTTTTGATTCTTTACTTGAAATGAATGAGCAAATCTTGAGATATTTGCAGGTAGTGGAGGAATAAAAGCAAGATAGAGGAGGTGGAATTTGAGGTAGACTGCTAAAAGACCAATTGAAATGGAGTTTGGTCTGAAAGGAAATTGAAAATGAACTCTAATGAGCTATGCTGTTGAGTTTTGCCTTCGAGCTGCCTCAAATTGAAGGCTAATCTCAAGGAAAAACCTTGTTTGGAAACCAGTTGAAAAATGCTCATTTTTAGTTGTTGTTTGGATAATTCTTCTGTCCATCATGTACCAGCAATTCTAACTCTGATTAGTGTAAGAAATTCGTCCATCTTAAGAATAGAAATATTGGGTGGCCCCAATTGGGTGTGAGGGCCGTTCAGCAGCAGGTCATATGATGCACCTTCCAGAAATGGCCACTTTTTTGGGTGGTAATGGCTGGAAAGCTAATTTCCTGTGGAAAATAAGGCTGTGTCTCTTCGTGGGCTTTGAATCTGGGTTGGGATCATGGATTGAAGATTAATGGAATTCAGGATGTTTGAAATAATAACCACAGGAGTGCAAAAGCCAGTGCAATTTTGGTGTGTCAGAATTGCCATTTTGTTGGTGGAGCTGCTCAAAATATAAATCCAAGAGTAACATTGTGGGTCATGGCTAAATACTTCTTCTGTATCCCATTATATTGTAACCTAAATTGGAAAACCTCTAAACTTGTTTGTAGTTATACAACTATGTTTTGATCTAATAACAATTCCTGCAACACTAACTTGGAGTCAACTGATATGCCTTGAAAAGCTATGCCTCCAGTGTTTTCTGAGGGGGAGAAGTGATTTGATCTTTGAAGATTTTGTTGTACTTTTTTTTTCTGTATGGCTGCGGTTACTTTGATACTCATTTGTAAATGATTGATTATTTGCCTTGCCTTTATACACTTCATCCAGTAGCCCATTACAAAAACAAATGAAGTCCACATTTGGACAATTCCTCTGAATATATCCAGATATCTTGCATGTCCTTAGGGAGTAAGCAGACAGCCGTTTAAGGATTCAGAATCATTGGATAGAATCCTTGTGGAAGGAGGCCATTCAGCCCATCAAGTCTGCTCTGACCGTCCAAAGAGCATCCCACCCAGATCCAGGCCTCCATGCTGTCCCTGTAACCCCACGTTTACCATGGCTATCTCAGTACACATGACAATAAAATCAAAATCAAACCAACCCAACCAGCATGCACATCTCTGGACACTATGGCCAGTCCATCTAACATGCAAAGAGTTTGGGAGGAAACCCACACAGACACACAACATGCAAACTCCACACAGTCACCCGAGGCTGGAATTGAACTGGAGATCCTGGTTTCATAAAGCAGGAGTGCTAATCACCAAACCACCATGCTGCCTTTTTTTTTTTTTTGACTGCATTTTCTAAAATGAGGAATGCCAGTTCTCCCTCGTTGTTCATTTCCTCTTACACAACCCTACCCCACTATTTGTTTTTGTATTGTTCATTTGTAATATCCTAGTAAATCTGTGCAGTGCTGGCTCTAAAGCCTGAAAAGTTTCATGCAAATAAACTGCATAGACTTAATAAGATTTGATACAAACTTAACATTACAGCTTGCATTTGAAAGTCTATTGCATTCACTACGACTTTAACTACTTGAGATGCTGCTTTTCTGTCTTGTGAATTTGAATATTAAATGACCCTGCTCTTCAACATCTAGCTTTTTCTGCCTATAAGCATGTGCATGTATATTTAACAAATTACTTTATCATTGTGTTAAATGATTTACTGTGACTCATTTTAGCATCTTATTGAAGATGTTACATCTGGTACTCTTCCTTCCACATCAAACATCTCTGCCATTTTGTTTTTTGAAAATCTAGTTGATTCAAGATTTGGTTCAATAAACTTATGAAACAGATGTGAGCTGTAATCGCCTCTTGACTCCATCAGAACTTCTTTGAATGTCAATAGTACCCTCCTGGTCCAGAATTAAATGTTTTAACATCCCCACCCCTCCAACCCAGTTACCACAGTGATCAATTGTAAAAAATAATGATTCTGAAGGGGTTCTCAATATCTCAGCTCTACACTACCTTCTGATGTCAAAGTGGGTAGAGGGGAATTCTGCTCCAACTTGGTTTTCTTTTGAGGGAGCAGATCTATCTGTACTAGATCCCTGAAGTCCAAATTATACCTGACTAAATCCCAGAATCCCTACAGTGTGGAAACAACAGGCCTTTCAGCCCAACAAGCCCACACCACCCTTTCGAAGAGCATCCCACCCAGACCCATTCCCCCAATTTCCCATGTCTAACCCACCTAACCTAAACATCCCTGGGTACTATGGGCAACTTAGAATGGCCAATCCACCAACCTTGCACATCTTTGGACTGTGGGAGGAAACCGGAGCACCTGGCAGAAACCCACATAGACAGTCATCCGAGGCTGGAATCGAACCAGGGTCCCCGGGCGCTGAGAGGCAGTAGTGTTAACCATTGAGCGACTGTGCCGCCCCTATTGGAGTTGCACTCTTATTAATTATTGTGTAATACACTACAGAGTATCTTCAATTGGTTTATCCTCCACCAGTAATAGCCAGTAGGCTAAGACATGGAATGATTAGTGGCAAGGATCTACCCAAAACCTTGGGTAATATTTCATGCTAGTGGAGGTGGCAGATACCATGAGATGCCAACAGTGGCCATCTGCATTGTGCTATTCCGAGCAATGGTGTCAATTATCAGGGGAACGTGGAAAACTTCAGTCATTCAATCATTCTATTAATATTAAAAAAAAACTCTACCTTTTGAAATAACAACTACTCAAACCTTGTTGAAAGTATGCTCATGTTGCTCAAGGCTGTTTAACATCTAATCAGTTTGTTTTTGTACAATGTAACAAAGTGGCTTCTGATTTGAATATAATTGTCTGTCTTTGCATGCATGCTCTGCTCAACCCTAGAATTTGTAGGCATGCAAACACAAAATTTAGGTTTACATTTTAAAAAAAAACTTTTAATTCTACAATATTGCAATCTGACTTGTGGTTAGATTGAAGTTTTTAATAACTCTTCTATTAACTTTTTTTATAGCAAAAAGAATGATGGTTTGTGTGGATTAAAGCCAAAGAAGGATTAGGATTGATGAACCAAAAGCCTGATCAAAGGGGTAGGTTTTTAAAGACATTTTAAAGTCACAGGTGAAGAGATTAAAGCATGTGTTATAGAGCTTCAGACCCAACTGGCTGCAGGCATGGCCACCAGTGATTAAAGCCAAATAAAATGGGTGAAAGCCCCAGTAGCCAGAGTTCAGTTCCCCTGGCACTGTATGCTGGAGGGGTTTGGCTGAGACTGCAGAGGAATTTGAACACCAAAGATGAGAATTATAAAGTCATGATGTCCTGGGACTGGGAACCAATGTGGATTAGTGTGCATAGTGTTGAAATTCAATAATTGTACGCTACTGTCTCCTGTTGAGCTATTCTGAAAGTACTCCTTCCAAAGCTAACCTTGCTGTGAGGTGTTGCCCTGAGCAATATTCCCTGGTGGGCAGTATAACAGCAGTCACTTTAACATGCAGCCATTTTTTCAGTAGTTTAAATTTTGCAAATAATGCATTTCCTCCTTCATTGCAGCAGGCTCTTGTAAATCTATACTTATCCAATGTTAGCTGCCCTTGTGGAGACCAAGTGCATTTCCGATCCAATGAACACTTTTTTTTTTGTGAAGGAGTATCTCTAGTAGGTGAACCTGCTCATCTCCTCTTAAATGTCCTTTATCAAAATTAGGTCCCAGCTATAGCCTTAGATATAGTAATGTCTATGTTTAGGAAAATATTAATGTGCACTAAAGTGCTCTTCCTTACTGCTGATCTTTCTGGTGACTGAATGTCTCATCTCTATACTTAACCTGTGCTGAGCATCTGTAATAAGGCTAGTTGCTACAATGATGGACCATTATTTCATTAAAAGAACTTAAATGGTGAGATTTAGAGAATAATAAGACCTTGTTTTGGAAAGTTGCTTCTACCACTTTTTTGTAGTGCATTCCAGATCACTAATTTCATTTCTATTGGTTGCCAATTTCTAATGGAAATGTCTCCCTATCTTCTTTCCCAAACTGACATCTAAATGGTTCAACTAAACTTTTTATTCAAAACAAAAACAATCCTAATTTATGTAATATCCCCTCATGTGATGTTGTGACTGTACAGGACATTGGTGAGGCCACTTTTGGAATACTGCATTTAATCTGGTCTCCCTGCTGTAGGAAAGATGTTAAACTTGAAAGGGTTCAAAAAAGATTAGGATTGGGGGGTTTGAGCTATAGGTAGAGGCTGAATGGGTTGGCGTGTTATTTTTTTCCCCCTGGAGTGTCAGAGGTAGAGGAGCGACCTTTTATAGAAGCTTATAAAATAGTGAGAGGCATGGATAGGGTGAACAGTCAAGGTCTTTTCCCCAGGGTGGGTGAGCCCAAAAATGGAGGTCAGTGATCTTTTGATCTTTCAAAAGTCACTGGAGTCAGGGGGAGTCCCAGAAGATTGAAAAATCGCTGTTGTAATCCCCTTGTTTAAGAAAGGATCAAGACAAAAGATGGAAAATTATAGGCCAATTAGCCTAACCTTGGTTGTTGGTAAAATTCTAGAATCTATCGTTAAGGATGAGATTTCTAAATTCTTGGAAGTGCAGGGTCGGATTAGAACAAGTCAGCATAGATTTAGTAAGGGGAGGTCATGTCTGACAAACCTGTTAGAATTCTTTGAGGAGGTAACAAGTAGATTAGACCAGGGAGACCCAGTGGATGTTATCTATCTAGACTTCCAAAAGGCCTTTGATAAGGTGCCTCACGGGAGGCTGCTGAGTAAGGTGAGGGCCCATGGTGTTCGAGGTGAGTTACTGGCATGGATTGAGGATTGGCTGTCTGACAGAAGGCAGAGAATTGGGATAAAAGGCTCTTTTTCGGAATGGCAACCAGTGACAAGTGGTGTCCCGCAGGGTTCAGTGTTGGGGCCGCAGCTGTTCACCTTGTATATTAATGATCTGGATGAAGAGACTGGGGGCATTCTGGCGATTGTTTGCTGATGATACGAAGTTGGGTGGACAGGCAGGTAGTACGGAGGTGGTGGGGAGGCTGCAGAATGATCTAGACAGTTTAGGAGAGTGGTCCAGGAAATGGCTGCTGAAATTTAACGTGAGCAAATGCGAGGTCTTGCACCTTGGGAAAAAGAATACAGGCATGGACTATTTTCTGAACGGTGAGAAAATTCATAAAGCCGAAGTACAAAGGGATCTGGGAGTGCTGGTACAGGATTCTCTAAAGGTTAACTTGCAGGTTGAGTCCGTGATTAAGAAAGCGAATGTAATGTTGTCACTTATCTCTAGGGTTGGAATATAAAAGCAGCGATGTGCTTCTGAGACTTTATAAAGCTCCAGTTAGGCCCCATTTAGAATACTGTGTCCAATTTTGGGCCCCACACCTCAGGAAGGACATACTGGCACTGGAGCGTGTCCAGCGGAGATTCACACGGATGATCCCTGGAATGGTAGGCCTAACATACGATGAACGGCTGAGGATCCTGGGATTGTATTCATTAGAGTTTAGAAGGTTGAGGGGAGATCTAATAGAAACTTACAAGATAATGCATGGCTTAGAAAGGGTGGACGCTGGGAAGTTGTTTCCGTTAGGTGGGGATACCAGGACCTGTGGGCACAGCCTTAGAGTTAGAGGGGGTCGATTTAGAACGGAAAGGAGGAGACATTTCTTCAGCCAGAGAGTGGTGGGCCTGTTGAATTCATTGCCACGGAGCGCAGTGGAGGCCGGGACGTCGAATGTCTTCAAGGCAGAGATTGATAAATTCTTGATCCCGCAAGGAATCGAGGGCTACGGAGAGAGTGCGGGTAAGTGGAGTTGAAATGCCCATCAGCCATGATTAAATGGTGGAGTGGACTCAATGGGCCGAATGGCCTTACTTCCACTCCTATGTCTTATTGTCTTATGGTCTTATGGTCAAAGGTTCGAGAGGGGAGAGATTTGAAAGGGACCTGAGGTGTAGCATTTTTCACACAGAAGGTGGAGTGTGTGTGGAATGAGCTGCCTGAGGAAGTGGCGGAAGCTGGTGTAATTACAACATTTAAAAGGCATCGAGATGAGTATATGAATAGGAAGGGTTTAGGAAATATGGGCCAACTGCTGGCAAATGGGACAAGGTTAATTTAGGATATCTGATCAGCATGGACGAGTTAGACCAAAGGATCAGTTTCTGCGCTGTACATTTGACTCCAAGTGAAGTCTGTCACCTTTTGCCATCTAAAGTGTTCTTTTTCAGCCTGGAAGATGATGCTATTTGATGTAAATTGTCACAATGTCTTGTGTATTTTTAACGCCCATTGCAAGGTTTTTATTTTGTAGATTTACACCTGGTGACAAATAAATATAATCAATTTCTAATCTGGCACCTTTTATACAAGTTTAGCTATATTGCTGGAAAAGAATTGCCTTTGTCAATGGGATTCTCACACTTCAACTGCCAAGTTGAGCGAAACATGAAAATCCAATCAGACCTGCAACTGTGGGTTCATTAATCAATCTTCTGGTCTTCTATATATTCAATCGTGAATATGACAGAAGTAGTGTGGGGGTGTAATGTTGTGGAGCAGGGAAAGAGGGTGGGTGGGCTGTAATTGATTCAGGGCCCTGTCTTTCCCGAAGTCCTCCAAAGGCAGCATTAAAGAAGTGGTTATATTGGAATGAGATGCAAGTTGTGATCAATAGTAGCTAGTATTTCTGATTTGGATACAGAATGCATTTCCCATTACCACAGAGATAGAAGGAAACTTTCTTTTTGATACAGGGTAGGCTACCCTGTAATCAAGAATTGACACCAAGGCAGGAGTACTTTTTGTTGTGGCTACAGATGTAGAGACTAGTATAGAGCAAGAAAAATTTGTCAAGCTTGTACCTTTTTCAAAAAAAAGAAATAAAATGTTGACTGTCACTCACCATGCTGAACATTGATAGCCTGATCGTCAGTTTGAAGATTTCAATTTGTGAAAAATAATAAGATTCTTGAGTTGAAGGGGGAAAAAAATTGCAAGATAAAGTAGAAAAGAAGTGTTGCGAAGTTGGGTAAGTACTTATGGATTGGGAGGCAGGATGTTAGAATTTTGTGTTTGTAAAGTGCAAAGGGGGGAAAGCATTGCATGGTCCCTATAAAAGATGTGCTTTTCTCTGCTTAGGGATTTAAAATGGATGTCTGTGAGCAGCAGCTTGAAAGTTTGCAAGTAGACAGCGCATCTGAATTGAAACATTTGTATCAAAAGGCCGTACAGTTAGAAGGCCAAGCAGCAGTTTCTACCAAGGCAACAGGGTTTTGAATTTAGCCATTCAATTTGAACCAGGCACTTGTATTCCAAAAACCTATTAAATTTAAATTTGATGGTTTCAACAACAGGATCAATCCTATTTTAAGAAACATTGTCATCCAGGGTATAAAAGAAGGGGGCAGTTGGACAATACCCAGATCTAACTGCATTCTAACAGACCTCCATTCTCAAATTGCTGGCGGTCACAGCCTCCTCTGTCTCTCAAAGTACCACCTAGATAACAAATGTACCCGTGGCACAACGAGTTAGTGTTTCTGATAGAAGAAGCAACAGAGAAGGCACAGAACATTCCGGAAGACATGTAACCTGGCGGTAACTTTGAGACTAAATTCTATTTTATATATATGTGGCACTTGTATTTATGGAACAGCATAGCATTAGAATCTTGTTTTATTTGGGAATAGTTAGTTGTTAGGAGGGATTTATTCAGTTTAATAGCTCAGTCAATTTGCTCACTGTTAGAGTGACGTAATAAATTGTTACTTGACAATTGTTGACAGAGTGTCAGGAATTTATTTTAACAATTAGAAGTTGCTGGAAGGCAGGTTACTCCACTTTTTCTTGATCTTTTTTGATCACTGGGCGAGTTGCTCCTCTCGAGTATTTCCGTTTTAGTTTTGAGACAGGGTCAACCCCTGCTTAAAGCAATAGGAGCCTGCTGTAAAGGGGTGAAAACTGTAAACTGTTTGCAATCAGACTTGTTCATTATCACTAACCTGTGCATTCCGATATATTGTCTGTTCCGGTAGTTTAAAGTGTATAAAGGGGCCTACACAATTTAGTAAGTAGTATTTTTGTCTCCTTTTATTCTTTAGTAAAAGTTTTTACATAAAATCCTGATGTGTATCTTTTTAATACCTGGATGTTTCTTTGAATTTATAGAAGTTTTAACAATAGTCATAGTGTCTCAATCTGTTAAATATTTAGCTATATTAAAGTCTCTAATTTGAGAAACTAATTAGTTCCTCAATCAGCATGTTTGATTACCCTTCAACGAAGGCAAGTGTAATGTTTGTAAAGCAAAATTACCTTCTTAGTGAGTAATAATTCACTCATGCACTACCAGCTGTCTTTAATAGATACAGGTTATGGCGTGGAACATAAAGAAGTAACTTAATTCGAATATCTTGTTTAAGAAAGTGGACTGAGCATTGTAGAGTATTTTGGGGAAAAATGAGTAGCTCCTATTTTGAACTACTAGAAAAGTTACACCAGGCTGCACAGTCTCCTTGAGAAATGGATAACTAGATGTGATTTTGTAAGCAATAATTTAATTGACTGATATATTAATCAATTTGATTTTGTTGGACAAATTAGCCCTGTTACCTTCAGGCAGTGATGTCACCTGAGTAGGAACTGATTCTTCTCTTTACTTCACCACCACATTGGATCAGATATTAAGACTCAAGGTGACTTCTGCTTTCAGAAAGCTGCAACACAAAGGGACTTGGGGGTACTTGTGTACTACGTCTTCTGGGGCAGGTGGGACCTGTACAAGAAGGACAGATTGCACCTAAACTGGAAGGGCACCAATATCCTGGCAAGGAAGTTTTAAACTAATGTGGCAGGGTTGGGAGCTACAGCAGTACGTCAGCAAGTAAAACGACCTGAGGAGGAGTCAGACTAAGGCCAGTAAGACAAGAGGAAGAACAGACAGACTACTGGATGTGGCAGGACTGGCAATCTGAAGTGTATTTAACGTGAGGAGTATGTCGGGTAAGGCAAATGAACTTGGAGCTTGGATATATTAGTGGTTAGCACTGCTGCCTCTCGCTGCCAGGGACCTGGTTCAATTCCATCTTCAGGCGACTGTTTGTTTGGAGTTTGCACGTTCTTCCTGTGTCTGCATCGGTTTCTTCCAGCTGCTCTGGTTTCCTCCCACAAGTCCAATGATGTGCAGATTAGGTGGATTGGCCATGGTAAATTGCCCATCGTGTTTGGGGATGTGTAGGTTAGATAGATTGGCCATGGGACATGCAGGGTTATGTGCAGGGCTGTCTGAGTAGGATGCTGTTTGAAAAGTCTGAGTGGATTTGTTGGGGTGAATGGTTTGTTTCCATACTGTAGGGATTCTGTGATTCTGATGTTATGATTACATAGACTCTGTCATAGTGGCAGCATTATTAGTTGAGAGGGACAAGATTGGCAGCTTAACATCTGGGATTTAAATGTTTCAAGTGTGATAAAGGAGATGTAAAAGTTGGGTAGTTGCATTACTGATTAAGGGAGAAATATCTCTGCTGTACTGAAGGAGAATACCATAGAGTGCACATCTAGGAAGGCCATATGGGTAGAGCTTGGCAATAGGAAAGGTGCAATCTCTTTAACATAGTACTACATTTCTCCTAACAGCCAGTGGGTGATTAAATGAACTGATTTGAACAGACTATGGAAAAATGTCAAAATGATGGTGGTGGGTGATATTTAAATCCTCTGTTTAATTGGAGCTTGTTTAGTGCCAAGAGCTTGGATTGGTGGAAATTTGGGTGTGTCAGGAATGGTGTTGTTTTTCTTTTTTTTTCAGACTAGTTATATTTTATTACTTCCATCGGGGAAGGTGCCATGCCAGACCTGATATGGGGGATAACCTGGCAAGGTGATCAATGTTTCCATGGGGGCTGTGTTTTAGCAACAGTAACAATTCTTCTCTTTTATTCATTTTGACTTCTTTATGGAAAAGGATAAGAGTAGTCCTCAGGTGAAAGTATGAAACAGGGGAAGGCTGAATACCACAATATTAGGCAGGAACTGGGGAAGGTAGATTGAAAGCAGCTGTTTAAGGGTAAATCCAAATCCTGACCTTTAGAAAATATTCTGTAGATTTAGAGTTCAAGGCCAGCATGTTCCAGCAAATATTAAGAATAAGGAAGTCTTGGATGATGAGAAATTTGATAGCATAGTCAAAAAGAAAGAGGCACATGGAAAGTTTAGGAAACTAAAGACAGACCCCTTGAATACAAAGATAGAGCAATGAACTCAAGGAATTGGGAGGACTAAGAGGGGCCATGAAATGTCTTTAGCAAACGGGGTTAAGGAAAATCCCAAGGTGTCTTATACAAAAACAAGCAGAATAAGTGTACCCAGAGAAAGGGCAGATCTACCCAAGGACATAGAAACTTGTGGGGAGCCAGAAGAAGTGGATTAGTTCCTTAAATACGTTGCATCAATATTCACATAGGAGAAGGACATGGTGGATGGTGAGTCTGAAATTATGTTGACATGCCCCAGAATATCAGCATAACTTTTTCTTTTCTAAAAAAAAAAAGCATTTAAATTAGACAAGTCCCCAAGACTGGATCTATCCCAGAATTCTGGGGGAGCCAGGTGAGAAGATTGCTGGGGCCTTGCGCAAAATCTTTGTATCCTCTTTAGTCACAGGAGCAGTCCCAAATGACTGGACAGTAGGCAAGGGGCTTCCTTCCTTTAAGAAGGGCAACAGGGATAATCTGGGAAATTACAGGCCAGTGAGTCTTGCATCAGTGATTGGGAAGTTATTGGAGAAAATTGTTAGGGATTGAAGGTACTCACTTGGAAAATGTGGATTTATTAGCTATAGCCAGCATGGCTATGTGGGGAAAGTCATGTCTCAAACATGACTGAGTTTTCTTTGAGGAAATGGCAAAGATGACTGAGGGCAGGGTGGTGTCTGTATGTTGTCTATATGGACTTTAGCAAGGCCTTTTGACAGGGTCCCTCGTTGCATATTGATCCAAAAAGTGAAGTCACATGGGAGTCATAGCTCACAATGGACCCCCCCTCCACCTTCTCTGCTCTGAAGACAACACAAGCTGATCCACCCTCTCATCAAAGCTAAAATGCTCCATCTCGGGCAAGATCTTGGTGAATCTCACTTGCACAACTCTGAAGTGCAATCTGATCCTATCGATAGCACAGCGACTAGAACTGCACACAATACTCCAGGCTGTGGCCCTTAACATAGCTTCCCTGCTTTTACAATCTGTGCCATGAGTGATGAAGGCAAATGTTCTGTGTGTTGCCTTAAATAATCTATTAACCAGAGATCAATGGAAAAGTATTCCAAAATCCCTGTTCCTGAGCTTCCTCATGTCTTGTCATTGAACTGCTTCCAATGCAACTACATCCTACTTCATACAAGGGGACTAAAACTGTGTGGGTGCAGACTTAGTCACACCTTGTAACTGTTGCAGCAGCATTTTGTTACTTCACTTCATTAGCAACAAATGCCAAAATTCCATGTCTTCCTTACGACTGTACACAAGAAAAGAACTGAAAATTTTGAGTTAGCTGAAGTTGTCACCAGGATCATGACTAGCATGGGCCAGTTCCACCCAAATAGTCAGATCATGTAAAATTGTAGTGTGGATAGGGTCAGGGTGATGAAATGAATTTGAATTTGAGTATGAGAAGCATGAGCTGAGGGAGCAGAAAGCAGTGAGCTTCTTGGGTATCACTTTAAGTAGAGTAAGAGAATGTGGGTCAGAGATAGTAAGGACTGCCTATGCTGGAGTCAGATAAGTATGGAGCTGGATGAACACAGCAGGGCAGGCAGCATCAGAGGAGCTGGAAAGTTGACGTTTCGGGTCGGGACCCTTCAGGAAGAAGGGTCCGCTCCACACTTATGAGGATGTGGGTGTTTTGGGGGCAGAGTTGGGATGAAGCTAAATCGGGGAGCAGAACAGCCAACATTTTTCTTGTTTTTAAAAGGTACTGCTATTTGAAATTTTTAAACTTCAGGT
The DNA here is from genome assembly GCA_024137785.1 of Ginglymostoma cirratum. NCBI lineage: Eukaryota > Metazoa > Chordata > Chondrichthyes > Orectolobiformes > Ginglymostomatidae > Ginglymostoma > Ginglymostoma cirratum. Next base: position 19,637,991 of record JAHRHZ010000029.1, read on the forward strand.
TATATTACACCCCTCTGAGCAAGTGAGTCCTGAACTGGCCTCCTGTAACTAGTTTTGTGAATGCCGCCGTAAAACTTTTAAGTAGGACGGAGGGGAGAGCAAGAGAAGCGTGTGTTTCATCTCCATTTCAGAGTATGTGCTTTCACTGTGCCGCTAGATGGTGCATACACAGTGTGGTAACTGGTCACTTTTTTTGGCTGGTGTTCTTGCTAAGTGGGCATACCTTTTTCTAAATAGCTAGTTGTTGAGGAAGTCACAGTACTTTCCCCGCTCTTCCTGCAAGAGTTGCTTTACCAGGGACCCCTTGCAACGATTGACAGTGGAAGGGCAAAGACCTGACCCCAAAAAAACCCTTACCCTCGCAGACAGTTGTTTGTGTGCAACTCGAGTCAATCTCCAGCAGAGAAATTTTGCTGCACCTCAATCTTCTTCGTTTTCCAAATTTACATCCGAAACGATTTGAAATGCCCAAATGAAAGGTAACTTTTTTTAAAAAAGAAAAGTGCTTATGACTTGATGGCGAAGTGCAATTCTCCACCTGTTTTCTCTGTTTGGCCATCCCAACCTGCTGTGAGTAGATTTTCGAAATGTCTCCAATTTAATTACTGAGGGTGTATTATCCAATTGTATCGAACCAAACGACTGATCTTGCAGAGGCGAGACAAATAATTCCGATTGGATTAAATCGTTCTATTTGAATTCCTTCCCCCCGATCTTGGACGCAAATCTAGTGTAAAACCGATCTCTATATTGAAGATCGAAGGCACTGAGGATCAAAAGAAGGGGAATGGGGACAAATTTTATAAAAAGCTGCTTTCTTTTCCAGCAAAAGTACCAGCGCAAAGTAGCGTGGTGATATCCAGACGGTGTTAAAATGTGGTTGAGGCTTGCGAGAGCTCTGGTTTGACAGCTGGAGGGCGCTGGGCACAGGCAGTGTCAAAGCCGGCTGCTCACTGCTCTCCTGCAGAGAAGAGGATTGATGGCTGGATGGAGGGGGAGCTCTTCATTTCTCTGTCTGTGTGTGTGTCTCTCTCTCTCTCTCTCTCTGTTAGACCTGGGACTAGCTGAGTAACTGCAGCTGAGGCGGGCACTGGAGACATCCGCAGCTTCCCAGAAGCTGGGGGCATCGTCCTGGATTGCACTAAGACTTTTTTTTTAAAAAAGAGCAGTGTCTGGGTAACAGTCTCTCCCTCCCTCTTTCTTTTTTTCTGTTTATGGATAGGCCATGGCTACCTTGGTCTGCAGGGTCCAGTTCCTCGACGACACCGATCCGTTCAACAGCACCAACTTCCCGGAGCCCACCCGACCCCCGCTCTACACTTTCCGAGAGGACATCTCGCTCATCAATCAGATCCCGGGGCTGCACCGACTGCTTCAAGCTCCGCACAAGGTAGGACGGCGGTGGTGGGTAATGGAGCTACAACCGGGCACCGGGGAGGGGGGGGGTGGTGGTTGCGGAAGACAAGTGTTTTGACCCTCTCTTCGTGCTGTAAATGATTTGGGTACAGGGCTGTAACATGGTAATCGAGGTGTTCCTGTAAGATTGGGGCGGGGGTGTGTGTGTGACTGTAACATGGGGAGGTTGGGGGGGGGCAGCTGTAATGGCATGTGTAGGACTGTATGTTTTTTTGGGATGGGATGGGGCGATGGAGCTGCTGTGGAGGTACTAGAGCTGAGGGGGGTGTGAGTGAGTGGGTTGACTCGGGTGATGGGTGAAATATCAGCCGGTCTCCTCCTGAGACCGGGCTCGGACCCAATGTCGCTTGGTGTGTTCGTGCCGTGCTCCGTGTGCCGGGTACCGCAGTGCGGGAGCCGCTCTCTGGAGCGCTGAGGGGAGCCCGGGCGCCAGACTGCACCGGGGATCGGCCTGGAAGGGGGCTGACTGCCACTAGCGCCCCCGTCTCTGTCTCTCTGTCTCTCTGTCTGTCCGAGCTGGTCGTGTAGTGAAAGCGTTACCTTCACCCTCCCAATGCTTATTACAGCCTGAGCGCATTGCACATGTCGCCAGCGGAGCTACCCCTTTTGAAGACTCCTTCAGCTCCCTCCCATCTGCTCTTCCCACTTTTTTTTAGGCGGGGCGGGGGGAGAGTAGACCTCCAAGGTTTTTAATAGAAACCGAAAGAACTGCAGATGCTGTAAGCCAGGAAGAAAAACAGAAGGTGCAGGAAAAGCCCAGCAGGTTTGGCAGCATCTGTGGAGAGAAATCGGAGTTGACGTCTAGTAGGAAGGGTCACTGGACCCGAAATGTTAACACTGATTTCTCTCCACAGATGCTGGCAAACCTGCTGAGCTTTTCCAGCAATTTCTGATTTTGTTCAAGGATTTTAACAGCCCATGTTTCGGGTTGTTCTCTTTTTAATGAAGCTTGACCACGACCACCACGTAATCCCTACCACATGCTGCTTTCTTTAGCCTTGTTCTCCTGCCTCCTTGTTATGTTTCATCAGTGTCGCTAGGGGAATGTTGTCACTACTTAAAAGAAAACACACACTGTGACGGAATCTGCTGGGGCTTCCCCAGACTGATGATGGGAAGTGGACAACTTAAACACCTACTAAAGATGTTTGTTTTGATTTTTTTTGTTTGTTTTTAAAATCGGCAAGATGCGTGCACTCGTCCTCTGAAATGCCATACAGTTTGAAAAGTGCTTGGAATGTTTCTCGCCTTCTTTTCAGGAAGCAGCGTTGCTCTGTCCCAGCACCTGTCTATGGGAAGCGCGCCTCCCGTACTGACGAGTTTTTGATGCGGAGTCCCGGGTTGTTGTGCGCGCTCTCGACCGGCCAATGCCCGTGGCAGGCAGTGGGCTGTAACTGTAATTCGTCGCATGCCTCGATGACTTTCGTATGCCGCCCCTTTTTAAAAAAAAGTAAATAATGTAATTATGCATAAGCACGCACAAATGATTTTGGATTTAAAATAAATAATGTCACTTGGCTGCTCAGTGCTGGTTTGTGCCTCCGCAGGCCAGGGAAGCTCGACGTACCTTTCTTAAAAATCAGATCGACAGTAGCTCCCCAGAGAAGGGCTCCTCCAGTTGTTCTGTCTGTCTTGGGAGATGGGAATCAGGTCAGAGTGCCCACTAACCAGAATTTCCTGTGGGTGAGATTTCACAGCTGGATTGGTGCTGCTCCCCCCCATTTGTAGAGTAACTCCGTGGTTTCAAATGAGATGCTTTCGGGTGTGAGGAACGTCAGCTGTGAAGTAACTCCTATAATCTGACTTTTTAAAGAAGGACCTCAGTTGGAGGCTGGGAGCAGTGGTGGGGATGTGAGCTTTGGTGGGACCATTGTTTATTGCGATGGAGAGCCTTCAAGATAATTGCTGCGAACTGCCTCCTTTTTTGAACTGCTGAAGTCCATCTGGTGTAGGGTCCCTTCTCCCCTTTCTCCCCTTCCCCCACCCCAACAAGTGTTAAGAAGGGAATTCCAGTTTATTGACTGAAGGAATTGTAATACACTTCCAAGTCAGGATGATGAATGGCTTGAAGGGGAACCAGCAGGTAGTGGCATGTATCTGCTGACTTTGTCCTTCTAAATAGAGTTTAGAAGGTGCTGTCTAACGAGCCTTGGTAAACTTTTTTGTAGTGCATCTTGTAGACAGTGTACACTGCTACTGTGCACTGGTGATGAGTTAGTTTAGGCATGAGGCAAAATGGGGAGGCTATGGCCTAGGGGTATTATTGCTGGACTGTTAATTCAGAGACCTAGATAATGTTTTGGGGACCTGGGTTCAAATCCTGTGACAGCAGATGGTGGAATTTGAATTCGATAAATATCTGGAATTAAGAGTCTAATGATGACTGTGAATCCATTACCAACTGTTGGGAAAAACCCACCTAGTTCACTAGCGTCCTTTTAGGGAAGGAAATTGCTATCCTTACCTGGTCTGGCCTACATCTGATGCCAGACCCACAGCAATGTGGCTGACTCTTAACTGCCCTCTGGCAATTAGGGATGGGCAATAAATGCTGCCTGGCCAGCAATGCTCTCATCCTGTGAATGAATAAAGGGGAATAAAAAAGAGCCACAATCATTCAAAGTGGCTTGCTTTGTCCTGGATGGTGTCAGTTTCTTGTTTTGCTGGAACTGTACTCATCCATGCAAATGGGAAGTATTCAATCACACTCCTGGCCTGCACTGTGTGGATGACAAGCCAACTTCTGGGGAGTCGGGTGGTGAGCTACTCACCACTTGCCTCTGATATGCCCTTGTAGCCACAGTATTTGTATGACTAATCCAATTCAGTTTCTGGTTAATATAATACCCAGGATGTTGATAGCTGGGAATTAATTATGGTAATGACTTTGAATGTCATGGATGATGGTTAGGTTCTCTATTTCTGGAGATCGTCATTGTCTGACACTTGTGGCATTACTATTCCTTGCTAGTTGTCAGCCCAAGTCTGGGTATTGTCCATGCCTTGCTGCATTGGACATGGACTGTTTTACTGTCTGAGGAGTGGCACATGGTGCAGAACATTGATCATTCAGGTCATTGATGTAGCTGAAGATGCTTGGATCTAGAATGTGACCTTGTGGAATGTAGGGCTCTTCTAGTCCTGTAGTATCCAGTATCCCCATCACAAGGCTTAGGAGGCCTGGGTTCATGTCCCACCTCCTCCAGAATTGTGGAATATAATTTCTGTTAATTTAGAAACTATATACCCTGTGGAACATCTCCTGAGATGACTGAATTCCAATAGCAACTATCTTCCTTGTTTTGTGCTTGGTCTAACTCTGACCATCAGAGTTTTCCCTGTTGTTCGTCACCCAACCCCCTCACATCAGGGTGCCTTGATGCCCTGTCTAGTCAAATGCTGCCATTAATGTCAAGGGCAGTCGCTCGTCTCATCACTCTGGAATTTGGCTATGTTTGGCCCAAGGCTGTAATGAAGTCAGGAGCTGAGTGGCTCAAGAAGAACCCAAATGGGGTGCTGGTGAATAACTTACTGGTAAGTGACTGCTGCTTGTTAGTTCTGACTTTCACTTTTTTTTTTTAACACTGAGCTTGTAACTGGCTGGTTTGAATTTGCTTTGTTGTGTACTTGGGCAATTTTCCTCATGGCTCAGCAGATGCCAGCATTCTAGCTGTACTGGAACAGCTTGCTTAAAGGCATGGCTAGTTCTGGACTGAAAATCTTTGGTATATATTGTTGGAACTCTAGGGTATTTCTAATATTGTCTCTTCAAAGTTTCTTTATCATGGAGTGAATTGTATTGGCTGAAAAGTGTATTGTGATGCTGGGACCTCCAGAGGGGAGACGAGAAGATCTGATAGAGATGGTCCTCATGATTTTGGCTGAGTAGATTGGGAGCATTAGTTCCCACTTGTGAAATCTTCAAGGGGAAAGAACCCAGATTTCAATAAACTAGCAAAATATGCAAAACTGAAACGAGGCTCTCAGCAAGTGTTTTGAGGTGTGGAATGCACTGTTTGTGTGGTGGGAACTACCTCAACTTGAGGCTTTCAAAAGGAAATCAAAATGGTATCTGTGAAGGAACAATGGATCAATTTACAAGACTAGCATTTCACATCATCTCCATTAGGAGAGTTGGTCATGCTGATATAATTTGGCCACATTTCTGTCCTGTTACAACTGTGATTCCCTTAAGAATGATTTAGCTAATATGCTAGTTGGCATCCTAATTGATAGAGCCTCCAGTTCCCAATCTCCATAGATTATTGGTATTTAGAAAAATACTTACCTATGGTGAAGCCCAAAAAAGCCTATGAATTGCATAATGTCAGTGATAACCCATAAGGTACTGTTGGGCCATGCAATCTTCCAATCAACATTTAAACAGGTGCTTAATGTTCTGCCAGAATTTTGCATGCTCACAATAAAAGGAATACATAGTGTGCTTATCAGCATTATTACTCACTTGGCCAATAAAATGAAGTAAATATGTAAAAGGCTTTTTGCAATTAATGTTGCTGTTTGCAGCATTGTTGAGAGGCTCTGGTGTTCCAAATGTGTGAATGATCTGATCTGGATTCTCCAAGGGTAGAGAGTATTTGAGGAAATTATCGCTACCTGTGAAGCATTGACACTTCAAAGCCTACGCTGAAAGCCAGTTCTCTTTACAAGGAAGAAATGAATAATAACATTATGTTGGTCTCAGATTGTGTGCCAGGCATATGTCACTGGTGAATGTATTTAGCTATTGATGCATGTATGCTGAGAGTTCTATGAAGATCTACACTGCCTTCATGAATAATCAAAATTTGAGTGCTCTGAAAAATTTCAGCCTTGAGGTATTATGCAAATAAAGGCATGTTATACCTTTTTTTATTTACCCTGTTCCACAAACGCCTCCTTTTTTTTTTGAATCTGACTTCAGAATCTCCTTGCTCTTTTGTGTTGCATTTCCCTCAATTTTTAAACCACTACTTTTGATCAGCCTTTAGGTCATGCTCGTCTATTATTATTTCTCTCTCTCTCTCTCTCTCTCTCTCTCTCTTTTTTTTTAATGTGCCCATGAGCTGAATGCAACTTGTTTTAATGATCTGAAAATAATGGGTCTCATTTATAAGTTATTGGGCAGATTGTGTGATTTGAGGTATTAGACTGCATGCAGTGTCTCCTCAACATCTATGGTACAAAATGTGCTGATGTGAGGCCTGTCCGTAACTTAGTCATGCACTGTCATTTGGCAATGTTTTTAGCTCACTGAAGTTGGTACATTCCTGTAGGAAGGAGAGGTTCAGGCTATCAACAGCAAGGGGTTGGGACACGGTCCTGGAATTTTGTTACGGAACACAATCATGGAGCACTGCAATCCATCTATGAAACCACAGCTGTTCAAGAAAGTCCACAATCACTTCACAGCAGCTAATCTAAAAATTCTGCTGTAGCAGTGAAAACAACACCTTGAATTTTAGTTATGGTAGAGTACTTTTTCGTGTATGTAATGTTAAAACTGACTTACCTGGATTGCCATTTTTTAAAACAATTTTCAATTCGCTAGAAACTGCACTAATAACAGAAGCTCAATTGGAATCAGAGTCATAAGTGGATAGACGGTGTGGTGAAGAAGGCATTTGGTATGCTTGCCTTCATTGGTCAGTGCATTGAGTATAGGAGTTGGGACATCCAGTTGTGGCTTTACTGGACGTTGGTTAGGCCACTATTAGAATTCTGCATTCCATTCTGGCCTCCCTGCTATAGGAAAGATGTTGCTAAACGAGTAGGGGTTCAGAGATTTGCAGGATGTTGCTGTGTTTGGAGAGTTTAAGCTATAGAGAGAGGCTGAATAGACTGGGACTATCCTCCCTGGAACAGAGGCTGAGTGGTGATATTGTAGAAGTTTATACAATCATGAGGGGGCATGGATAGGGTAAATAGCCAAGGTCTTTTCCCTAGGATGGAAGAATCCGGAAGGTGAGAGAGGAAAATCTTTAAGGGACCTGAGTGATAATGTTTTCATGCAGAGGGTGGTGTGTGAATGAAATGAGCTACCAGAGGATGTGGTGGAGGCTTGTACAATTACAACATATAAAAGGCATCTGGATGGGTACATGAATAGGAAGGGTTTAGAGGGATACAGGCCAATCATTGGAAAATAGGACTCGATCAGGTTATCAATGTGCTCACCGAGCTGGTGGTTTTGATTGCAAACGTTTTGTCACCCTGCTAAGTAACATTGTCAGTGCGCCTCCAGTGAAGCATTGGTGTTCATGTCCTGCTTGCTATTTATATGCCTTGATTTGTTGGGGTGGTTGGTATTACTTCTGGTTTTGTTTCTCAGTGGTTTGCGCAGAGGGTCTAATTCCATGTGTTTGCTAGAGTACCAGTTGAGATACCAGGCCTCCAGGAGTTCCCTGGCCTGTCTCTTTGACTTGTGCGATTATGGATGTGTTGTCCCAGTCGAATTCATGTCCCCCTTTGCCTGTGTGTAGTGAGAATTGGTTGTGTCTCTTGGTGGCTAGTTGGTGTTCGTGTATCTGTATTGTCAATTTTCTCCAAGTTTGGCTGATGTGTTTCTGTCAGTCTTTGCATGGTATTTTGTACATTACCAAAACCTACAAAACTGGGGTATGTGATCCTTTATATTCGTCAGCTGTCGTAGGGTGGTTGTTGGTTTGAGTTATCCTGATACCTTGAGGTCCGAGTAGTCTTTTGGTCATCTCAGAAATGTCCTTGTATGGTAGGGTGATTAGTGAGTCGGGTCGTGTTGTCTTTTTGTTGTGGTCTGTCTCGGACGTAATGGCGGATTGAGCTTTTCAGGTATCCATTCCTTTTGAAGATTCCATACAAATGCTCCTGTTCTGCTTTGCACGGTTCCGGGTTGCTGCAATGTGTTGTGGCTTGTTTAAAAATCTGCATCAGGACACTATTTAAAATGAGCCCCAACACATTGCAACATCCCGAACCCCACAAGGCTGCTCCTGTTCTGCTTTCAAAAGGAATGGATACCGAAAAACACAATCTGCCGCTACCTCCGAGACAGACCACAACAGAAAGACAACATGACGAGACTCACTAATCACACTACCATCCATCAAGGACAATTCCGAGATGATCACATGACTACTCAGACCTCTAGGTATCAGGGTAACCTACAAACACACTACAACAGCTACTGATGAACGTAAAGGACCCCATACCAAAACTGGGGTAATATACAAAATACCGAGCAAGGACCGAAAGAAACACTACCTAGGCCAAACTGGAAGAAAGTTGACAATACGGATGCATGAACACCAACTAGCCACCAAGGGACACGAGCAATTCTCACTTATCTCGCTACACACAGGCAAAGAGGGACATGAATTCAACTGGGACAACACATCCATAATCGCACAAGCCAAACAGATGTGCCAGAGAATTCCTGGAGGCCTGGTATTCCAACTGGATCTCCAGCAAACACATTGGTTTGTACACGGGTTCTAATTCACCGAGGGAAAAAACTGGAAGTAATGTGAACCACCCCAGCAAGCCAAGGCATATAAGTAACAAGTCGGACAGAATGCTGATGCTTCACTGGAGGCAAACTAACGATGTTACCTAGCAGGGTGACAAAATGTTTGCAACCAAACCCACCGGCTTGTCTACAACCTAATCCACTACCCGAGCTACAAATTTTCTTGGGATGATATCAGTTTAGGGTATCTGGTCGGTGCAGACAAGTTGGACTGACAAGTCTGTTTGTGCACTGTACAACTCTGACTCTCTGACAGTACTCTGTTTGGGTTTGTTATTCTTTTGCCCTTTTTAGAGGTAGAGCATGTGTTGAGTGTCTCTGCTTTTTTTTTTGTATTCTTGTGATGACATGGGGTCTGTGGTTGTATCTTAGCATCCATAGTTTCTAAGGAGTTCCAGTACAACTAATGCTGACTTTTTTTTTATCCCCCCCTTGGTTTCCTAAAATGTTCCTTTCTCACATTTGTTACAGTCTCATTAAGATATGCAGTATCTTGGACTTGTATGTGACCCAAGAGCAAATATTGGCTTGAATATATTGGAATAGCGAAGTCTTGTTGCCTTCTGAATCTGATCTGGAAGGGTTACTGGAAAGGTATTCAGCAAATTTTGTTTCTTTTTCCTTTTTAATTGAGGTGCGAAGACTTTTATTTTTTTTTTGGTATGGCACTGTCCCATCTTCATTTGAGAATAGCTAATCTCTGGTTGAATTTGGAACTACTACTCTGCTTGGTGCTCTTTATAATGGATCTGAATTAACTGATACATTTGGGCTCTGAGCCCAACATTTGTATTTGGGGATTTTGATAGTGTAGTTTACACCCAAATTTGATCTACAGGTGTTAAAGATTGGAGGCCTGAACCACAAGGCCTGTGTTCAAAGTCCCACCAGTAGCAGAGCTGTGTAATGCCATCTCTGAACAAGTTGACTAAAATATAGTTATCTCCAACCCCAGTGCAAGATTGCAATCTTGAGTGATCATGTGAGTGTGAGCGAATTGCTGGGGCTGAGTCAGAACGTTTGTTTACAGTCTCATTAGCATAATTGCTAATGTTAATTGCTGTTTAGCAAAAATGTCAACTGTGTAATAGCTGTTCTTTGCTGAATTGGCTTGTCTCTCACTTGTATGGAAACTAATGTCATTATTACAAATGTGGTCGTCTCCTCATATTTAGTTTTTTTGTGTATGTGCTAGGTCGGCATTGAATTAAGTGCGCAATGCCTTTTGTGAATGGCAATTTTTTCAACCCAGGACTGATCAACCACTGGTGCCAGAGGTGCTGCTGGAACTTGTACAATGGCATAAGAGTTGGGTATTTGAACAGAAAAAAGGGAAGGTTGGAGGAAATTATACAGCAACGATTTGACCCACGTCAATCAGAGTACCGGAGATCTAGAAATGACTTCTTTACTTGCCCAACATGAACAGGGTGAAATAAATGAATTGCCACTTAGTAATCTTCTGGTTCATCAACTGATGAAATGTTTTCATCAGTTTGATGGGAGGCAGCTTAGCACGACAGGAAAGTGTTCATGATGAGGACGTAACTACTGCAGAGAAAAGCCCATTAAATCAACTGCATTTGACAAGATCCTCTTATATACCTGAAGCACACTATAAATGTTAGGTAGTTCAGCAAGGAGATTGAGGAGTATAGCAGATAGTTCGTTGGGGGAAACCTTTTTTTTTTGTTCTTCTACACACATTCATGTGACTTTTTTTATTGTGGTGGGACTGAGGAATGCAGAGAGGCATTTTCTGCTTGTCCTCACTAAAATTAAAGTGGTCTACTACTACAACATTGTATGCTAAGAACCTAACTTCATAGAGTGCCATCTAGAATCTTGAAGTGTCGACTATTTGTGGGCTTCTCTCCCTCCGACCTCCAATTATTGATTCCATTGCTGTAAAAATGGCTGCAATAAGCACCTAATAACAGCATGCTGTTTACATGTGGGTGAGGTACTGCTGTCACAAAGCCATTTCATTGCTTTGAGTTGTACTCACTGAGGGAGGGAGACACGGACTGGGACTTGACTCCAGTTTGTTTCTGTGTAGTTCACACTTCAAAGTGTGATCAATGCTCTGTAAGTTTGAAGTGAGCAACACCAGTTGACAGTGATCTGAATATGTATCCTGATGATGGCTAATGGGGCTGTTTCTCAATCAAACATTTCCAACAGAGACATTCCCATTCACTTGTACTTAGTTCCATGAGATGGAGTCATGAAGTTTATTTAAAAAGCTGCCTCTATGTAATAACATTGGCCTAGATTTTCATTTTTTTTTGCCAAAAAAAAGCTGCTGGCAGAGTGAAAACATACACTCTCAATACAACTATTTCAACAGTTTAAGATTATTACAGAAAGGCAATATTGTTGGTTGCCATTTCCAATGCCAGCTTATGGCAACCCTGCCATGCATTGTAAATACCTTTTTTTCCTGAATATTTGTTCTCTTATGGCTTGGATTCTGTCTTCAAAGCAATGACTCATTTGCATGTTTGAATGACATTGTTTTAGGGCAAGAGGGAATATCATGAAGTCAATTTTTTAAAAAAAACCTTGTTGGCAACTTTCTTCATTCCATTCTTAAACCTCATTTGAATACTTTTAACTTGCCTCTTAAGTGTTTTGCAAAGTTGTATAAATAACTTAAGAATATGATGAGCAAGACACTGACTATGAATGACTTGTTTTAGCAATTGCCTCCAGCCTTGCATGCACCATGTTCCTTTTCCTTTATACTTTTTTTTCCTCTTGGATGGATACTTGTTCAGTTCCTGCACATTGTTGTCTGGAATGAACTCCATAGTACAAATTGCCTTTTTGCCTTTCCTCCTCATTTATCAAGTCCTTAAGTCTTACCACTTGTGCACCATGTATTGTACTTTTTTTGCTTACACAGGAAGATGCTTCAAGTGGATAATGCGCATAACAGAAATTGTGCACATCTTTGTGCAGATGCATAACCAATATCAGTAATGGTATAAGACAAAAAAACTGCAGACGCTGGAATCAAAGGTAGACAAGAGAGGCTGGAAGAACACAGCAAGCCAGGCAGCATCTGGAAGAAAGGAGCAGTCAGGGGTATTACCCTTCTTCAGGACTGGTATAATAGATCAGCTGTGGAAGAGCTCTGGACAATAATGCAAGCTTTAGGAAAAGCTTGTCTTTCCGCGTCCCTTTCATGGTTAGAAAATTGCTGACCCTTGCATATAACCTATGATGTGGCACTTCCTTACCTGCTGTAACCACAAATGTTGGTCATAAAACATCAACGATAGAATCAAACAGCATGGAAACAGACCCTTTGGCCCAACCAGTCCATGCTGACCATGTCTCCAAACTAAACTAGTCCCACCTGCCTGCGCTTGGCCCATATCCCTCCAGCTATTTACTATGCCTGAACTTATACAACTGTTTGTGTTTTTTTTAATGTTGTGACTGTACCTGCATCCATCACTACTTCTGACAGTTCATTCCACGCACAAGCCGTCCTCTTCTTTTTCTCTCCTTGCAAAAAAAAGTTACCCCTCACATAATCTTAATCTTAAATCTTTCTTCTCTCACCTTGTACAAAAATGCTCCCTAGTTTTGAACTTTCCAACCCCAGGGAAAAGACCCTTGTCGTTCACCTTATCTATGCCTCTCATGATTTTATAAACCTCAATAAGATCACCACTTGACCTTCTATGATAAAGTGGAAAAAAGTCAGTCTTTCTAGTCTTTCTTTTATTTCAAACCGTCCATTCCTGGCAATATCCTGGTAAATCTCTTCTAACCTTCTCTTCCAGTTTAATAATAACCTCTCTCATAACAGTGACCAGAACAGTACACAGTACCCAAGAAGAGACCTCGCCAATGTCCTGTACAACTTCAATGTGATGTCCCAATTCCTATACTTGAGGGGCAATGAAGGTAAGTGGGCTAAATGCTGCCTTAACCACCCTATCTGTGATGCAACTATTTACCTGAACCCCTAGACCTCTGTTCTACAACACTCCTCAGGGCCCTAACATTAAATGTACAAGTCTTGCCTTTGTATCACTGAAATTATAATACCTCGCATTTATCCAAGTTAAACTCCATCTGCCTCTCTTCAGCCCATTGCCCCAGTTGATCAAGATCTCTTTGTGCTCTTGAATGATAATCCTCACTGTCTGCTCTGCTACCAATTTTGGTTTCACCTGCAAACTTACTAATCATGCCTTCTATATTATCATACAAGTAATTTGTATAAATGCCAGACAAAAGTGCACCCAGCACTGATCCATGTGGAATGCTGTTGGTCACAGACCTTGAGTCTGAAAATAATCCTCCACCATCACCCTCTGTCTCCTGCCATAAATCAACATGTAGGTGACATTTTTGTATTGAGCAGATTAAGATTTTTAAAAAGTGATCAGAATTTTTAACCCTAATTTCATACCTACAATCCAGTGCCAAATCTTGATGCAAGACCTCCCTTGTGTTTGTGTTTTTGTTTTTTGGGGAGAATGGATAGCTCTGTTCAAAAACAGCATTCTGCCTGTACTCCTTCCTTGCCTGGATTATTTCTGTTGGTCCTCTGACCTCTGCTTTACTTTAACCCTTCTCATATTTTTTCTCCTGTTAGGATGAAATGTTCAGTCCTGCAACCACTTGGATGTGACCATCTGTTCTGTAACTTTTTTTCACATCCGTAGGGTGTCTTGTTTACAATGACCTAATAATCCAATCAGGGATTGGCTCCATGCATTAGTTAATTTGAAGCAGTAAAATACATTATAAAACAGACATTACAGCAAACCAACTGACTCCTCTGTGAGCTTTGCAAACTTTCAAAAGCTGAATTGGCAGGCAGAGTTGCAACACCTTAAGTACAGGTGGAGTTGCCTTTAAAGGCGAGGTTACACATGCAACACTCCCTTCCTTTCCAAAAGTTTTAACTAGCTACAATAACGTGAGTCTGACTTGCCACTGCAAAGTTAACTTGTTCATGCACCAGATTGTGGTGACTTTATGTAAGTGCTGTTGATTGGCAGTATCACGGACTTTGGCACTGTTCCTATTCAGGTTGTTTTTGAAGTTCTTTTGCAGTTGCAGGTCAAATTGTTTAACTTGACACTTGAGCCAAGTTTATGCAATCTTTCTCTTCTAATTCCATCCAAGTAAATTCTGACTAGTCAGATTCTTCATAATCCGCTCTAAGAGCGAGACGAACATTGTTTAAAAAGGCAAACTTAAAGGCTTTGTGCCTTAATGTGCAGAGCATTTGCAATTAAGTGGGTGAACTAATTGTGCAGATGGATGTAAACAGATATAATATTATTGGGATTTCAGAGACTTGGCTGCAGGGTGACCAGGGATGGGAATTAAATGTTCCAGGGTATTTGGTATTTAGGAAAGACAAGCAAAAAAGTAGTGGAGTGGCATTGCTTGTTAAAAAGAAAATTCTCTCAATAGTGAGAAAGGATGTTAGCTCTGACAATGTGGAGACTGCATGGGTAGAGTTAAGAAATACTAAGAGGCAAGGTACATTTGTGGGTGCCATATATAGACTGCCAGACTGCAGGGATGGTGTTAAGAATGGCGCTAAACAGGAAATGAGATGCATGTGGTAAGGGAAAATCAGTGTTCATGGGTGACTGCACATAGATTGTGGCTAATTTGATTTGCCCGATGCTGTGAAGGAGGAATTCCTGGAGCATATATGGGATGGTTTTCTTGACCACTATGTGGAGGTACCGACTCGAGAGCAGGCCATCTTAAACTGTGTAATGAGAAGGGAATCGCTAGCAATCTAGATGTGCGGGACCCCTTGGGGATGAGCAGCCATAACATGATTTTTTTTTAAAAATCCTGTCAGGATGGGGAGTGAAGTCATTGATTCAGAAACTATGAAGGTATGAGGTGTGAGTTGGCCTTGATAAATTGGGGAGATTTACTTAAAGGGATGACAGTGGATAGGTAATGGCAAACATTCAAGGACCACAGCGGAGAACTGCAACAACTACTTATTCCTGTCTGACGCATTACCAAAATGGGCAAGAGGGCCAATCCATGGCTTACAAAGAAAATTAGAATATCCGATCAACGGAATACAGATTGGCCAAGAAAAATATGCCTGAGGATTGGGAGCAGTTTAGAACTGAGCAAAGAAGGACCAAGGGATTGATTTAAGGGGAGAATATAGTATGAAAGTAAGCTTGCAGGGAGTATAAAGACTGACACTAAGTTTCTATAGATACGTGAAGAGAAAGAGATTGGTGAGACAAGGTCAATGTACAATAGGGGACAAAGAAATGGCTGAGGAACTGAATATATACATTGATTCTGTCTTCTCAATAGAGGACACAAATCAGATACCAGAAATGTTGGGAAATGCAAGATTTAGAGAGATAGGGAAAAATTCAGAGATTAACATTTGTAGAGTAATGGTGCTAGGAAAATTGATGGAATTGAAGGTGGTTAAATCCCCAGGGCCTGATAATCTACATCCCAGAGTACTTAAGGAAGGGGCTCTAGAAATAGTGGATGCATTGGTGGTCATCTTCCAGGATTCCATAGACTTTGGAACAGCCCCTGCAGATTGGGAGGTAGCTAATGCCACTCCAATATTCAAAAAAGAAGGTAGAGAGAAAACTGGGAATTATAGACCACTAAGCCTAAAATCAGTAGTGTGGAAAATTCTCAAACACGTTATCAAGAATTTTATAGCGGAGCATTTAGAAAGTGTTGCAGGATCAGACAGTCAGCATAGATTTGAAGGGGAAATCATGCTTGATAATACTGTTGGAATTCTATTAAGATGTAACCAGTAGAGTTGACAAGGGGGAGCCAGTCGATGGACTATATTTGGACTTTCAGAAAGTGTTTGGCACAGTCCCGCGTAAGAGATCATTGCACAAAATCCAAGTGCATGGGATTGGGGAAAGTGTATGGAGATGGATAGAAAACTGATTGGCAGAAAGGAAACGATGGAAATTAATGGGTCTTTTTCAAATTGGCAGGCAGTAACTAGTAGGGGTGCCACAGATCGGAGCTGGGACCCCAGCAGTTCGTGATATATATTAATGGTTTGGGTGAGAGAGCAATGTAACATCTTCAAGTTTGTAGATGATACCAAGTTGCTTGGGAGGGTGAACTGTGACAAGGATGCAGAGATCCTCTAACAGTTTGGGTGAGTGGGTAAAATCAATGGCAGATGCAGTATAATTTGGAAAAATGAGCTTATTCACTTCGAAAGCAAAAACAAGAAGGCAGATTACTACCTGAATGGCTGTAAATTGGGAGAGGGGGGTGAGCAGTGGGACCTGGGTGTCCTTGTGCATCACTCGCTGAAGGTAAGCTTGCTGGTGCAGCAGGTCGTAAAGAAGGCAAATGGTATGTTGGCCTTCATTGGAAGGGGTTTTCAGTACAAGAGCAGGGTTGTGTTGTTTGAGTTATACATTGGTGAGACCACACCTAGAATATTGTGTGTAGTTTTAGCCTCTGTTTTGTGAGGTAGGATGCCTTTACTGTAAGTGCAGCAGCGGTTTACTAGGCTGATTCTGGGGATGGTGGTTCTGACATATGAGGAGAGATTGACGAAGTTAGAATTTGTTTTCAGACAAATGAGGGGGGAAATCTCCTAGAGATGTAAAATTCTGATAGGACTGGACAGGGTAGATGCGGTGAGGATGTCCTTGATGGGTGTATGCCTCGAACCAGTGGTCATAGTCTGAGAATTCGGGGTAGACCATTTAGGAAGGACATGAGACATTTCTTCTCCTAGAGTGGTGAGCCTGTGGAATTCTTTACCACTAGAAGCAGTTGATGCCAAAATATTGAATGTATTCAAGAGGTGGCTAGATATAGCACTTGGGGCGAATAGGATCAAAGGTTATGGGGAGAAAGCCGGATTAGGCTATTGAGTGGACGATCACCCATGATTGTGATGAATGGCGAAGCAGGCTCGGAGGGCTGAATGGCCGCCTCTGGCTCCTATCTTCTATGTTTCTAATAACTGTACAGTTGCTTCAGTCTGGATTTTATTTTGAAGTCTGGGTCTCCTCCTTGCTGCTGTAATGGTTGTTTGGTTTTTTTGTCTTGTTTCTCTTCTTTTGAAGAAAAATTGCTGCCTTTATTTCTGAAAGAAGTGTGATTTGAAGTTCTATCTGTGTGGTACATTTTCTCTTTCAGCTTTGTCACTTGTCTCCAGTCCTGTTGTTGAGCTCGAAACTTTGCTGCTGTAGCTGCTTCTGCTGAACCTGAATTTTTTTTTTTTTCCTAATTCCTTCAGATTTTGTTTAAGCTGGCAATCTTTTTTTTTCTCCCATTTGGATTGATCATTCTGCATTCCTTTATCCCCCTTTCTGGCCCTTTTCATTTTGAGCTTAGCAGTCACATCTCCTAAACACTTCATCTCTGATAGGATAAATTCAGACTTGAAAAATACTGAACTGGAATTAAAGCACGTGACTGTGGATGCTGATGATCTGAAGCAATCAAAACAAATTTTGTTGGAGACAGTCAGTAGTGTACTGGCAGCATCTGTGAAAACTGTTACTGTTCTGATTCCACTGACCCACAACAGTTTCTAAAGTGTTCTATGGATTTTTTTTGTAGTCTTCTGCTTAAATGGCCTGAATTCAACTGATGAAAATATCATCAGTTTGACTGTCTGGTTCCTTTGACTCTGACTCTGAATTGATCTATTGTGGTCCAAATTGCTTGGATTCTTTTTGAGCTCATTGGCTGTTTTATACTGGCATTTTTAATTCTGAAGATATTTGTTCCTAATTGCTAAGCAAATCTTAATGGCTTTCTTTTCTGCATAAGATGCCTTTTGAGTCTAGAAACAATAAGTCTGCCTACATGTTTTTAAAATTCAGTTGGGCAGTCTGCCTTGCCCCACTCTAAACTAAAGCTTATGGATGTTTTGACTATGCTTTCAATCTTGCTGTCATCCTGGAACACCCCGATCATTCACTCACTCACTCTTTTTCTTGACTCTTTTTGGTAAGTAGATACATGTCTATCACTCGGCTTTTTCAAGTCTCTCCACACCTGTTGTATGTCAACAGCCAAGGAACCAGCTTTAGATTTTGAATGGTTACATTCCCTTTTCAAAGTCCTCCAGTTTTGCTCTTCATTTAAAGGACACTACTTTAAAACCACCATCTTTTCAGGCCCATCATAGTGAAATGTGATGGAATTTATTTTATTTTTGGGTATTGTAACTTGATGAGTGAGGGAGTGACTGGATGTGCTAGTGCAAAACTGAATATACTTCTGCCAAAGTCTGAAGTTGCTCCAATGACCTTTCCTTATATTAGAAAGAAGGAACACGTCCCAGGGCAGAGAATCTTCCACTTTTTTCATTGTTTTAGTTTTGACTTCAACCTGCGAGAGTTAATGAAAGAAACCTCTCAACAATGGGACACCTCTACTGATAACCCCATTATCCCTATCAGTTTATAATCCTAACCATAAACTGTGCAGTGCCAATAATATATGGCAAGACCATTCTAAATCAATTGTGCTCTGTAACTAAAAGGTCAGTTCAATAAACTTCTTTTGATAATGCCAAAAATTAGATCACTAGAATAATGAAGGCAACAGGAAGGCCCAAGATTTGTAATGGGGAAAAATGACTATTTTTGACCAACACCAACTGTCTTTAGGGAAAGTCCTGGGGTGATGCTTGCACTGTGTAAATAGTTGTACTTTTATTGTTGACAACCATGGAGGTAGCTCATTTGAAGTAGAACCAATTTAGGAATTTGGGAGGTTGACAAAACCTGGTGTAGCATTCCTGACCTGAAGGGAAGCTAGCTCAGCCTGTGCTCCACTTCCGTCTTCCCTTGACACATTTACTGACTTGCGTTCAAAATCACCACCTATGTTTGTTTGAACGTTGTCAAGAGAAACCTCCTTTGTCAGAAGTGAGGCTGTGGAGGTCAGTTCTGGGGTTAGTGGTCAGGGCACAATGTTTTGTATGTTCTGCAAGATTGACAATTCTTGCACTTTTAAAATCTAGACATTAGCGTATTCATCTGTACATTATCATTACGCAAAAGAGTAAACTTATTAATAAATACTGTCCAAAGGAATGACCTATTAGAGTCACTTTTGTATTAATTCCTAATAATTGTTTTCCTGCAGATGATTGTCAACTGAAATATATGCAATCTAAGCAGGTCAAACTGAATTGATGTAAACTGTGTAGTGTCTATTTTGGGGAATATGTCACAATTTGAGCTGCAATTTCAAATGAGCCCTACGACTGGTCTAGTAAGTATAGCACGCTTAAAAAAAATTGTTTGCAGTACTGTCTGGACTGTCGACCTGCTTTTGTATGTACCTTATGCATTTCTTCAACTTTTTTTAATGGTGATTTTGTCAGAGTCTGGGTCTTTTGGGGTGCTGGGATTGCCAGTTGTTGATCTGGATCAGTGGTCTTGCCCTCTGGCCTTCAGCAGTGCAAAGATGGGCTTGATCTGCAATCGTAGATATGGAGAGAAAGAGGGGATAAGACAAGTTGGAATTTAGCAGGGTGAATAGAGTTGAGAAGTCCTAATAGCAATGTGGCCCTCTACATAAAATAGATGACTCTAAACTGAAAATCTACATCGGTTTGATCCTTAGTCCCTTGATCCTCAATGCCCAACCTATCAATTTTAGTCTTTTGAACATCCTCAACAATCACCTATAGGTTTCTTTAGTAGACAATGCCAAAGATTTGCAGCCCTCTGAAGTAATATATCTAAAGCATTGGGACAAGGAAATGGAGTGTAAATGCAAACTGCATTATAGTTTCCATAAAAGTTCGTTCTTGCATTTAAGTAGAAGTCAAGTGGTTTGGACATGTCGGTGCTGAACTTTTTATAGTGTGCCCTTTTGTGGAGTACTCTCTAAAACCATCTATACATGGTATAGCCAGTCAAGGGATTATTCCTCGGTCTGTGCTGGCCAGTGTTGATGGGTGAAAGTCCGTTCTAAATTAACTAATGCTCCTTTGTTCAGTCTCCATTACTAAAACGTAGGTGCTGAAGTGATAGTCCTCGAACGCTTACTCAGTCACCGGTGTCTCGTATGAAGAATGACCATAGTTGTGGGGCGGGAAAAGAGTGGAGAGAGGAGTGGTGGTGTTTTTGGAGTGGAGGACCAAGGTGTCTTGGAGGGAATAGTTACTTCCTCTCCCATATCAGCCTCCTGTAATATGACTGGTGACATCCCGTTGGAAGTGGTGGAAATGATGGCTAATGATCCTCTGGATCCCATGTCAGTGGTCAAATCTAGACCAGCATAAGGTTAAGAATGGTGGGAAAATTGAGTGGGGGTTTATGCTGGTTTACAGGCCATGATTGTGGTCCCAGATGATGTAAGTGCTAGTCAAGTTTGATCCTCACATGCGATCTGTCTCAATAGAACATAAATTTACTGTGGAGGTCAGTCATGGAACATATTCATGAGGTTGTCATGTACTTTCAACATGTGGTTTTAATGAACATTGGCTTTTCCCTCTAAAAACTTACCATTACCTCATGTGAGAATTATTTGAAACTTAAAGTGAATGCTAGCATCTTCGAAAGAGAGAGTGGACTCAAAACATGAACACTTTCACGCAGCACAGATGCCAGACCTGAGGCTCTTCAGCAGTCATTGTTTTATTTTGGATCTCCAGCATCCACAATATTTTTTATCTCTGACTTTATAAACCGATTAATCCATTTTATTAATCTTTGTAATAACCTATACCTGAACTTTTTCTCCAGGCATGTATACTTGCATGCACTTGTTACACAAGTCAGCAAACACATTTTAAAATGAATTTCTGTGGCTTGATGGCCATTTTAGCTAAAATCACATGGCTTCTTACCAATGGTCTTTGAATTCATGCCTCAAAACGATATTGTCTTTAAAATTGGATCTTCACTGAGTAGAGATACTTAAATCCATTCTTCCTTTTTTATAGAACCCAAGTTCTCGTATGAACCTTCATAATATGATGCAGAGTGAAAGCAATTGAATATTAACACACTTATTTTCAGAGGTACTAAACTGAATTCGCAAAAGTTTTTCACCGAACTTCCAACGCCTGAGGTTGTCAGCCTGGTCCATGTGCATGGTTTTAGTCTTTATAAAAATGGATAAAACTGCACTGGAGTACAAAAGACATTACAATCAATTCGCGTATGTTATGTTCTTTGAAAGATGAACCAGTTTCTTTTTCTTGGAGAAGACCTGATGGAAGATCTTTGACTACATTGGGCAAAATAGATGTGGAGAGAAAGTTTAGATTCTCGAGTGGAAATGTGGACTGCAAATATGTCAAACAAACAAATCCATTATTTGAAATTTCTTGCGTGGTTAGAATGTGGAATGTGTTGAGGTCAAGTGCTTTTTTGCTTTCAAAAGGACTAGAGTACCTGAGAGGAGAGGTTAGAATAGAATAGAATAGAAATATGCCAAAAAGCTGAGGTGATGCTGACTTCTAGAACAGGAGACAAGAATGCAATATAATGTCGCTCTCACTCTCTCCCCCACAAGGGCTAATGGGGTTACTGGTCTATTTTGAGTATTCCTTTTGCTGTTGTGTCCCTCTAGGATTAGTCCTTGGCCTTTCTGCCCCAGCCCCCCCCCAAAACCTGTTGTCCCCTGGCACCTCAAAGACCATGGTGATTCACGTTTTATGCCCTCGCTCCACTCTAACTCACCAGAGATGACACAACCTCTCAACTCTTCTATTGCTGCTAAATTACCAGACTGCCTGTTCAGATGTTGACCAAACAGTACTTTGTACTGAAATTTGTGTACATTGAACAATTGGGAAGATTGAAGCTATTTGTCTTTATTTCAGGCATTGTTCCCTAGCGACATGCATCCTGCTGTCTGATAATCCTCTTGGATTAATCCAATCATGTCATAATTTTTAGTGATGGTGTGAACAAGGCAACAATTTCATCTTAAGTAAAAAATGTATGTGCCTTTTGTCATCTCTACAGTTGACTTTTCAAAAGCACTCCTGACTGGTCTCCTACATTTTACCCTCCAAAAATTTGAGAGAGTCATACAGGTGTAGAAAGAAGCTCCTCGGCCCACCACGCCAATATGGACCAGTGAACTCCAAGCTAGACTAATCCCATTTACCTGCACTTAGTCCATGGCCTACTATGTCCTGGCATTTTAAGTGCTCATCCAGATGCTGCTTCAACATTAAAATCTCACCTGCCTCTTCACCCCTTTAGGTGACATGTTCCATTATACCTACCACCCAATGGGACAATTTTTTTTTAAACCTGTACCTTAACTCCCTGTAAGCCCTAGTTTGTTTTTAACAATTGCTCACTAACTTTGTACTGGCTCCCAGGCAACCATTTCTTGTTGATATCCTTTTTGATTTTTGGCCTCCATCTCCCTAACTTCCTTCAGCTCCATAGCTCCCTCTCACTTGGTCTCTTGAGCATCCAGTTTTAACCTTTTGTTTGGAATCTAAGCCCTGCATGATCTCCCTAAATAACCACCACCTTTTAGCTTCTCCTTTTTAAGATGCCTCGTTTTAAAAATTGCCTCTTCCACCAAGCTTTCAGAGATGATCAAACCTATCATCTCCTTGTGTTACTTGACATATTTTGACTGTTTTCTAGTGAAGCATTTTGGAATGCTTTCTTTATATTAAAGATGCTGCAAACTATATATGCCATTAAATGCCATGTAATTCTGTTATTTACACTTTGAAGTTTACAATGTTGATTCAACATTGTAGCCTTTTATTTTTGTGAATTTTTGCATTGTTCTGTTCGGCATTAAAGGGCTGAAGAACTTCTTAGATGTGTAGCTTAAGAAAACATGCACATTTTTTAATCACTTTTACTATCATGAGTAGGAATCTGCCTTGTACGACAGGTTCCTGTTCAAAACTTGAAGAAATCCTTTGGTTGGTGGCATTTCTGAACTAGTTGTTCTTGCCTCAATTTAAAAAAAAATGACTGATAGGACTTCTGATGTGATTTAGCTTTGCAGGTAGTAGAGGGAGGCAGGAAATTTGAGAGATCTTCTGGCAAACCTCAAGTTTCCAACATGATTACAGTTTAGCATCTAGTGAGGTGTGTGTGCAATGAAAATGAGAGATTTTAACGTAATTATTGAAAGAAATGTTATTGGAGAATTTAATTGGTCTGAAAGCTGGCAAAAGTTCTGGAGATATTTGGATTGCATCCTAAAGTTGTTGTTAGAGGTGGCTGCAGGGATGGAGAATGTATTAGCTTAGATATTCATGAATTCTTTAGATTCTGGTACTGTCTTCGTGGATTAGAGGGCAGCAAAAGCAACCCTGCTGTTCAGAAGGAGAGTGAAGATGGGGGTTTATGTGCCAGTTAGCCTGATTAGTGGTGTCAAGGGGAAAATATTAGAACTGAGAATTTTGTATCCAGGCATCTTCAAAAAGCATTCTACTTGGTAGACACATCTTATCAACCTGCAGTTATATGTAGCAAATTTTGATTAGCTTTCTGAGCATGTAAACGCTTCAATGAAACCCTGGGCAAGTTTTTTTTTCAATTTGCTTGAACTCTGGACAGAATACCCTAGAGTAGTTTAAGCTCCTTTTTGGTGAGGAAGGATAAACTAGCTATTTTGGTAATTTGCCTGATCCCTCCCCAACATTCCCACCCTCGGTTGGTTACAACGTTTTTTACTTTGTGTAAATATGCCTTCACAAGGATAATTTCTATTCTCTCTCACCTGAATTAACGCTTCTTTTTTATAAAAAGAACCAATTTAAATAGGCTTCCTTTAAAAGTAGTTTATTTATTACTAAACATGGAGGATTAGTAATGCAACATGAATTATCAATGAGGGAAGCCCAAAAAGAGATTTCTTTCAAAAAAAAAAACCACCCATCTCTGAATTGTTCATGAAGAGCAGCTAAGATTGCAGCAGTTTATTGGATGGTACCATCAACACTGGCAGGTTTGTGGTCAACTCTGAGATCACCAACCTGTAAAACCAACGAATTCTGTTCTATTCTGATTTCTTTGGGCAGTGAATCTAACTCTGGAGTAAGAGCCTTGCCCTTTGTTTTACCTGCAGTGAAGGGGTATTTAAACAGGTGTCTTCAGCACAGTAGTGTAGCCCATACATTAGGTTGCCTAGCCAAGCTCTGGACTACTGTTACATGCAGTTTCAAATCACTTTCATATTTCTGGACAGCGAGGCAGCCTTCTGCTTGGGGAGAGGGGTGTGCAGTCGTAAGGGACAGTAACTGGATACTTGGCCTCTCTGCTACCACGTTTTATCCTGAGTGTCTCCTATTTGATGTTTCCCTCACATTTTAACAGGTATTCCCTGGGCTTCACACAAGACTTTGACAGAAAGCCACTGAATTTAGAGCGAAGTTTCCTAGGCTATTGCAGTCTAGCTTTCTAAAAAAAAAAAAAAAAAAATTTTTGAAAATTCTAATATTTGGATCCATTGTAACATAACTGAAAAGGTGGATAAGAGTGTATTAGATTTTGAGGTAATCATGGAGGAAAATAGTTGGTCATTACAAACGATTCGAGCTGTAGTTTTCGCCACAATGTTTAACACAACAAATGGAGTGGCTTAGAAAGATGCATTATAATAGTGACATACTTATAGACAGAGAAGTTTTTTTTTAATTTTATTCCAATACCTAAGTAGGAACTGAATGTAAATTCATTGACTGTTTGGCAGAGCCTTATGTAGACGCTTAGGATTTCTTCTAAAGCATGTTATAGAAACTTCACATTGAGAAATCTAGACTACTTGTCAGCCAGAAGCCATTGCCTGCAGACATGTTTATTTATCCCTTGTAAGGACATAAAATCGGGGTTTAAAAACTGTATGCAAGCCTGGTCTCAGTGGTCTGTCGTGTTACAAGGTGGATTAAGGAGTTGAAAAAGTTGCTTTCGCTATTAAACGCCCCTGTACTGCAGGTAAAATTAAAGGGTATTCTTTTGCTGATTTGCTACCAGCCAGTAACCGTTGAAATGAAATAGTACAAAAGAATTTCAATCAACTCTCAAAACAAAGTATCTCCAAAGGACTCTCTAACCATAAGTTTTAAAATGCTGCCATTACCATCTGGTGTGATAGCTGCAATATTCTATCTATTTATCACAAACAACTTAGTTTGATCCTTTTGTGTACTCACTCCCTGCATGAACGTTGTGATATTTGCTCTCGTGGTGAGTAACAAGCATTCGCTGTTAACTCTACACAAACCTGGTTAGATTGGCTCCTTTAAAACATAAATGAATTTCCTCTTGGAGAGGAGAACCTTACACTGGGGAAGGAAACCAATGCAAACCAACTGTGGTGACCAAATGAGAGATGTAACAAGATTAAAGGGGTCAGCTGAAGACAGGCAGTTTGTAATTGATTCTTGTAGCACTCCAGTTCATATTTGGGTCTTGGCCATTTTGACCCATGACTTGCATGAGGCATTAAAGTGCAGCATGTTTAAGTTTATCAATGATACAAACTTGGGGAAAATAACCTGCAAATGTAAAGTGGCTCCAAAATGGATCAATTTTCAGTGATTTGGGCTTGAAGATAGTACAGGATGGGAGACATGAATTTTGGGTTTCTGAAGGAATTTTGTAAATTTTTCTTACAAATCCAAAGTTAAAATGCAATTGAAATTTCAGTGTTGAAAGTGAATCATCTTAGAATAAAGAATCCTTACTATAATTTTATACAGGGATTTGTGTGTATGGTTTTTGAGCCCCTCCAAGGTGTTTATATGTTCCTTCACTTAGCTCAAAAGTTCATGAGATTTCATTTCTCAGATGACTGGATTGGATACAGTATTCTGAAGAAATATGGAGCAGAATAAATTTTGGGAGAGGCGAATTCATTGAAACACCTCCATCCTTGGAGACTTGACTGCTTAGGTACCGAGTTTCTTGTTGGGTAGAGAATCTAAAACTACGGCCTAGCTCCCTGGATAAGAGTTGAGACTTCCTTGCTTAGTGAGTTGTGAATTAATTTTCTTTTCTGAATTTGTTCAGGCACAGGCTGGTGGTGGGGGTGCTGAAAGGATAAGTCATGGTTCAGGGTGTGATGTTTGTGGGGTCAGGTTTGAAGCAGGAGTGTTCAAATTAGCCCTTCTGATAGCACAAAACTTTTGTAAACGAATTGACCTTGGCATGGATGAATTTGTCATGGATTGGATTTGTGCTGTCTTACCTGTACGTGTCACCAATAAATAAATTGATCTATAGATCAGGCAGCAATGTGAAATTGGGATACCTGTAACAGAAATATTGTAACCTCCCTCCTGATGACTGAAAGGTGATTTATTGCAGGGTCAGTTTTTGAAGCCATTTGACCACAAGGCACCAACATGGAAACCAATTCCCAAAGAATAACCCAGAAACTTCCCACCGAGCGTGCAAGGGAGTTGTGGTTCAATCTAACTGCTCTGTTGCTGCCGTTGTTTGGCACAATGATTCCTGAAGTGTTGATTGTTCGCTTCTGCCTGATTTGTGTATTTATGATTACTTGTCTGTATCTACTGTGAACCTGCTAGATTTAACTGCAGTCCAGGTGATCAGTATCTCTTTTCTGAGAAATGAAATGGTCCAAACGAGCCAGAACTTTAATATCTCCACACAATTGTACAAGTTATTTTCACCCTATCCTTCTATTCTTGTTACGTCCAGGATTAGTGATGGAGAAAGGATTGTTGCCATATGTTCCTTTATTGAGTGAGGCATACATAAGGCCCATTCTACTTTTACACTTACTGTTTTACATGGTCAGCACTGGACGAGACAGCTTTAAAACATCACCAGTGATTTGGTTCTTTTAGAGGAACCTCGCCAGGTGTGGGTTCTTGGTTATAAACAGGTAACAGACTTTTAACAACTGATCTGATAATATAACATAAGACTGCTTACTGGAATGTAGAACAGCACACTTAGTAATTGTGTGAATGCATTTTAAAATCCTGGAGGATTAGTTGCACCTCCATCCTCAAATTTAATTTATCGTAGAATCTTTGTCTGTTTGAGACAAATACCTTACAAATTTCCCTTTCTCCCCCACCCTGAACCTCAAGGGTTGACTACTACAAACAGCATGTCTTCATCTTTACAGATGCTGCCAGATTTGCTGAGATTCTCCAGCAATTTGTGCTTTTTAATTGTTTTGTTTCATTTGGTGTTGATGCATTGCATCAATCACTTTATACTTTCTCTAACAGTCCTCTCCCTGAAGGCAGTCTGATAATTCCATCCCAATGCATAATCCTTTATAGCTGCTGAGATGAAACCTTACATTTCCAGTCCCTAAACAGTGGTAGGTATGTTCAGTAGCCAGAGACTTTGCAGGCTGAGAGTGAGTGCCTGTTTGAATTCCTTTCATTTAAAGTGCTAACCACCAACAAGTTTCAATGTTGAGACTGTCCACCTCTGGAGAATATGGGTGCTTCCAAATCCTGAATATTGTTGCTGGTGGCCTAGTCTTCAGGAATCGAACAACAAAAGTAGGGCTTTTTGGATCTTGTGGGGTGGGGGGGTCATAGGGAGAGAAGAATTTAGCAGCCATCCTTTGGCCATGGGCTCATGTATAAATAGAGCTCCCATAACCGAGCAGGCATCAGTGTATTTTCTTTAATTGGTACGTCAAAAGTCCCCACCTTGATTGAGGGGTCTGTCTAGAGCAAACTCTCCCAATTATTTGCCCTTGCCACCTCGAGGGATGAGAAAATTACATGTCTATTCTATTCATTCCTCTACATGTTGGGAGCTGTTCAGTGTGCTCCAAGTTTCATGTGCTGTTTTCTTAAATAAAATTTGGATTATACACAATTGGTTACTTGGCCTATGCATATGTGCATGTACGTTTTGGTATGCATACTTTTATTTTTTGGCTTGTATCGTTGGTCACTAGACATTCACTTGACTTTTAACGACCCTCCCTCCTTTCTGAAGATCTTATGATCGCTAGTTTCACCGTTATAGTTGCTGATTTCATGTGTTTAGTATGTCTTAAAAGCATTGTTTCCTTGAAATTTTCATAAATTTGCCCTGAGATCAGGTTGTGGTTTCTTTGTGTTTGACAAACTCTAGCCATCATGACGTACTTTAGGCAGTGATGCCTGGAAGTTACATTTTCCTTTTCAAATAAAGCACCGGTCTGCATGCTGTGGTTAGTGAATCTCGTTATCTAACTCTCTTTATGATCTCTGAGAACATGTTTTCTATTGATCTAGCTTGATAACCAGTAATGTTGACAAAAGTGAGATTCTAGTGCTCAAAATTTGAAAAATTTGCATGCAACTATTTTCTTTGTCTCTGTCTGTCATGGATCTGGTTTAACCATGAGATTTGTGGTTCTGGGAAGAAAAGAACACTTTTTTTTTCAAAAGCCTTCAGGCAACTAATCCTAATTTAGTGCTAAAGTACAAGAGAATTGAAGTGACAAAAACAGAATTTTTTTGTTTTGTTTTGTTTTGATCCAGTGCATGTTTCAAATGCAGATGCTGAGCCAGACTCCCTCGTAAGTACATTTCTTTCCAAATCAGTGTGTGCTGAGTTGGGCAAGCCTTGAAATCTTTCAAGGTCAAGTCCGAGTCAAACCAGCGATCTAACTTTGCTCTAAGCCAAGACGAGAGTAGAGCCAGCAGAAAATTAGTCACTCAGTGGTGTAAACTGAGAACTGTGGGATCAGAGCTGTCAGTGGTTGCCTGCCTTGAACACATCTATTCCTGTGAATTAAAAGCAGGACAATAACTGTCTTCTGGGGCACTTCATTCCCATCTTTATATTAGCACTTCAAACTTTTCACCATGAATGTGAGGGAAACAGACAAGGATTTTTTAAAATAACTTTCTCTGCCAGTTCAGCCAAAGCATGTCTCTCTTTCTCTCCTGTTGAGCAGAGGTGAAAGTTTCTTTGCTGTTCATATTGTGTTTTTGCAACATGGGGAAAGGATTAAAATTTTATAACCATAAAGTAACCAACACATTACTGAGGCCTAAAAGCCAAGAAATTCCCGAAGTAGGGAAAGTGCTGTCTCTAATTACTAATTGTGCATATCTAACACAAAACTGCACAAGTAACATTTTATGCGGTTTCGGACTAGTCTTAATCCTACAGTTTGTCATCATGAAAATTTTTTTTTTCCAACCTACAAAAGCACAATAACATTCTGCAACGAGAGCAGTAAAATTGTTTGAGGAAACTCAATTTGGAAGCTATTCAACATCTCTTATTATTTGCCATAAGTACTTTGCACTGTGCAGTTAAACAATAAAATAGACTTGTGGAAATTTGTTCACAAATAGGCATGTTCACTGTGTAGAAATGCTTAACATCCACAAAGTTTATACCTTTTTTTGATGAGACGAGTTACATTGAAACTGAAGGATGGAAGTGTTTTGAAAACAAGGGATGGTGGGGATAGCAATGCACCATTAAACATTATACTTCAGCCTGTGTCAGAGTAACCCATCTTATCCATCACCTTTATGTGACATGAAGTTCCAT
Source organism: Ginglymostoma cirratum (assembly GCA_024137785.1). NCBI lineage: Eukaryota > Metazoa > Chordata > Chondrichthyes > Orectolobiformes > Ginglymostomatidae > Ginglymostoma > Ginglymostoma cirratum. The sequence goes on from JAHRHZ010000029.1 coordinate 19,667,400, forward strand.
CCATTCTGATAGGTAAGTGCTCACAGCGGGCGGGGTGTTGGGCAGTTTGAGCAGAGAGAAACTTGGAAACAATAAGTCCTGTTGAAGGGTTTCAGCCCAACACGTTGATTTTCCTGCTCCTCGGATGCTGTCTGACCTGTGCTTTTCCAGCCTCCCATCTACAGACTTGAACAGACAGCAGTTGAGTAAATTCTTCTCCCTGGCAATTCATGTCTAGACTATCTCTTGGTAGTAATAGCTATTGTCAACATCTAAATGCTGCAGTAATAAATGCAAAGGTGAGCCTCTTCTACTGAGACTTAATAGTCTCTGCTTCACCACTGACTACTGAACAACCTCTTAGACTGGGGACTTGGTGGCTGTACCCAACCCCAAGAAACCAGTCGTTCAATGATATAGAATCCCTACAGTGCAGAAGCAAGCCATTTTGGCCCATGAAGACCCTCTGAAGAGCATCCCATCCAGACCGCCCCCCACCTCACCCAATGACCCTGCATTTCCCATGGCAATCCACCTAACTTGCATAACTTTGGCTTGTAGGAGGAAGCCAGAATGCAGAGGGAACCCACACAGCCACTGAGAATGTGTAAACTCCCCTCTGGCAACTGTCAGTTTGTGGAATCAAACCCAGGTCCCTGGCACTGAGGCAGCAATGCTAACCACTAAGCCACTGTGCTGCTGTGTGATGAGCAGAGATAAGCCATCTGGCCAGTGAAGTCTGATCTGCCAGTTCGTGGAGTCATGGCTTAAATGATAATCCTCGACTTCTCTTTTTCCTACCTTCTCACCACTACCCTAATCACACTACTGATTTAAAAATCTGTATCAGCCTCGAAGATACTTAACTTTGACAACCCTCTGTAGTAAAGATTTTGAAATATTCACTACCCTCAGGAAATTCCTCCCATGTGTCTTCAAAGGGTGACCTCTTATTCTAAGATTTTACCCTCTGGACATAAAGTATCTTACAAGGGGATAGCCATTTCTGCATCTACCTTGTCAAGTCCTCTAATTCACCTCTCTTCTAAACTCGAGTGATGGCATAAAACTTGATCAACCAAGTGAACATCTTGACTTTCCAATCCCAGTGTATTTTCCCTTAGTGCCCTAAAACTATTCAGTATTCCAGTTGTTTAGTGCCCAGTCTAGCCTTATAAAGGCCTCCCCTGTTTTTAAAATCCATTCCCTTTTGAAATAAAGGCCAACATTTCATTTGCCTTCCTCCATTACCCAAAGAACTTAGATTCTAGCTGTTTGTGATTCATTGACTCCTAAATCCCTCTGTTCTATTGCTTTCTGTGATCTTTCTCCACTTAAATAATCAGCTCTTTTATACCTGCCAAAGTGCCAAATCTCTTATTTTTCTCACCTGTGTTCCATTTTTGCCCTTTCTCCCTCAACCTGCTTATATCCTTCTGTGTACCGGAATCTGCATTTTCTGCCTTCCTACCTCGCGGGTTTGTCATCCACCAACTTTGCACGAGGCAAAGTGCATTAGGCACTTCTGTCGTCCAAGTCATTAATATATTGTAAATAATTGTGGCCCCCAACTCTGATCCCTGTGGCACTGTTACAAGTTACCATCCTGAAAATGCTCCTCTACACCATCTGCCTTCCATTAGTTAGCCAGTTCTGCTTAGGCTAATATCCTACATCCCTACAACAACATTGGATCTTCTCTTAATAAGTAGCCTTGTGTTTTCTTCAATAACCACATGCCTTTTGGAAACAGTGTTACACTGACTGGTTCTCCCTATATCTATTCTGCTTGTTTTGAAAAGTCTGTTAAAGGGTCTCTTAAATGGTATTGACTGGCAATTTATTGCCCAACAACAGATGTGGTGCTTTTTTAAAAAAGCAACAGTTTCGTTCGTGATTTGAAAGTGCTCCAGCAATGCTATTGGGTAGAGATACCCAGATATTTTGATCCAGAGCTCCAAGCTGTTAGAAATGAGCTATCGACTTGGGACCTTGTTTTGACCAGGATCGGTTGTTATTTGGGGAAAACGTTCTAGTTCCTGATTTAAGGCATTGGTTTGAAGACTTCAGGAGAGAAGAGTAGGGGAGGATGTTGAATGTCCTTTTGACTTACTGGAAAAGAATGAGATTAAGTAAAAATCGGCTATGATGTGACAATTGGAGTTTACAGTAACGGCTGTCCCTGGTTGGGTTGAATGTTCACTCATTCTGCCCTCATTCTTTTCAGGTATTAATCAGTACTGTGTAGTGCAGAGAGACTGCTAGGTAATTGGAGCAGCACATGGTTTATTGTTGCTAACAATGAAAGCTTCAGTGTTCTAATTTTGAAGTAGGTGGGTTTGTTTGAATTTCTTGGCCAAGGGTAAAGGTCATCTCTTTTTCCTAAAGCCAGGGAGAGTAATTGATTACCTTGCACCAGGTGCAATGTGGGAACTGTACACAAGTACTCTTCAGGTGGCCATTGTATAATTTGGAAATTCTGTTCAAATGCTGGCTCTGTACTCTTTTGTTGCATGTGCTGTTTTTAAGAGACTCTCTGTTGGAATAATCTAACTTTTTATTCTTCGGATCTGAAAGTATGACATGGAGAGGATCCATGATTGGGTCAATTGTGCAAAAACAAAGAAAAGCTGTAGGATTGTGGAGATCGTATTTTTCGAACACTTGCTTGTTGTGTCCCTAGAGCAGTATTTGGTAGACGGATGAGCAGTTAGCAATCTACTGCAACAAGTCTGAGTATTGTCTCTGAAACGTGTACACACCATTACAACTGTTGAGATCCCTGGGTCCTCTGTATCAGGATCTTTTTACACAATAAGACTAATGATAAGCAAACATTTGTTGCTCCTGCCTTTTTCTCACAAACTTTTAAATTCAAACTTTTAAACTCACTTCAAATGTGAGTTTGTGAAACTGGCTTCCAGTTTGTTTTTTTTGATTCCAGGTGGTTATGAAATGAATTCTAGTATGGAGGGGCTCTTGTGGTGCAGTGATAGTGTCTCGACCAGGAGGCCCTCAAATCCAAATATGTTACATCCACTGTTTTCCTGTTACCCATTTTGCTTGTTACCTTGGAATTTTAGTAAATTTGTTGAAGCCATGCTGTCTCTGCTTTATCATGTGTATTTCCAAATGCTCTGCTATTGTATCTTTTTACAGTAGATGTTAAAATTTTCACAATAATGCACATTAATCTAACAGGCCTATGGTTTTGTTTTTCTTTATTTTCTTCAAACTGAACTTTAGCAGTTTTCCAAACCTGTGTGGGACTTTTCCAGAATCTAAGAATTCCAGGAAGGTTACTGCCAATATATATTATCGTGCACTCTCTCTTACTACTTTTAATATTCTAGGATGCATTCCATCACATCAAGGAGACTTGTGAATCTTTAGCCCTATTAGTTTCCTTGGCACATTCTTTCTTTGCTCCTAAGCAGTTGTTGTATTTTATTTCCTTTTTCCTTTTGCCCCTGGATTGCAATTTTGGAATGCTGTTAGTGTCCTCTATTGTGAAGACTGCAAAGTGTTTGTTCATCTCTCTTTCCTGTTTTCCCCAGCTTAACACTCTGTCTAAGGGGCCTATGCTCACTTCTATATATTTAAAGGAGCTAATGCTGTCTGTCATGATTATTAGAAGTTTACCCTCGATTTCACTTTCTCCTCCTCCTCCTCTTTGCTGTTATTTTTAAACTTTCCCAATGCTGTACCTTGTTAGTAATTTTTGCCACTTTCTTTTCAATTGATGCTGTCTTTGTCTTGATTTTAATTTTAATCACAGTTGGCTTATCCCCTTCCTTCCTCGCCAATTCAAGATGTATACAAGTGACATTCCTTAATGAGTTTATCCTTACTTGACCATAAGTTGCTGAATCATCTTGTCGCATAGCTAATGTGTGTGTGTGTGTGTGTGTGTGTTTTTTTATAACATACAAACTTTCGGAGATTGTTAAAAAATTCGGTTTTTCACTTTTGCTCCCCCCTTGATTTTTGTTCTGTTGAAATAAATTTTTTTAGGGTGGATTTTGGAATATTCCCCGTCTTGTACAATAAATAAAACAAATAGAACTAGCTAGTTGATACTGACTTTTAAGAGAAGCCAATCTCTCATTTAAAGTGTGTACTTTTAGGAGAGCCCGCAAACCTTTTCAGCATCAGGAGGCCACTGTTGCTGTACATCACTGGAACAATCCAATTACTGTACATGTCTCAACAATGTAATTTCCTGCATTTTCTAGTCTTTCTTTTTTTCATTCTGCATTCAGATATACCTGTCCTTTTTTTTTAAAGCCCACAGCAAATTATTGCAGGTTCCACCCATCGTGGAATCCCTACACTGGAAATAGGCCATTTGGCCCATGGAGTCCATGTCACCTCTCTGAAGAGCATCCCACCCAGACCCATTCCCCTACCTCTGCACTTTCCCCATGTCTGATCCACCTAATCTACACATCCCTGAACACTACGGGCAATTTAGCATGGCCAATCCACCTAGCCTGCACATCTTTGGACTGTGGGAGGAAACCCACACAGACACGGTGAGAATGTGCAAACTTTACACAGACAGTCGCCCGAGGGTGGAATTGAACCTGGGTCCCGGGTGCTGTGAAACAGTAGTGCCAATCACAGCCACTGTTCTCCATCCATTTCTGCGCACTCATGATTTTTATAGTTTGTCTCTCATTCGAGCAGGTTCAAGAGTCTGAAGGGCTTATTTCTGTTTCTGTTCCTTGTGGTCTATTACTGGTCTCCCAGCCAGGTTGACCAGTTCATCTTACCACCCCTTCTCTGAAGAAAATCCTTTTAATCTGTCACCATCTCTGATCCAATAGAAATGGCTTCTGTATCTCCTAACCACTGACTTTTAAAATGCCTTTTCTACACTTTTATGGTGGCCAAAGTTCCATGCAGCGCACTAACTGTGGCCTGGTGTGTGCCATATGTTTGAGAAGGAACCAAGATTCTCTATTTGTTTGTTTTCCGTCTACCACCTTTTTGACAGATGAAAGGGATTTACCTTTGTGAGCTGTGAGAGGTTTTTGTCCCTGACAATTGACAGTGTGCCATCAAGGAGCTTCAAGTCGAGTCAATGGAAGTACAGGCGACATGGGTGGTGCGGAAAGCTCTCCACTGGTTTCTCACATCTAGAACACAGGCTGGTGAATGCTCTGGGAATTGGTCTCAAATAAACACAACTAGTGAGGACTAGAAGTGGTTTCAGGGCTGCCAGGAGTTCTCCAGGGTAGCGTTACTATCCAGCAAGAGAATCTCATTGTCTTGTCCTCTTGGGCTTTTTTTAATGTTGTCATAATTTCAGTTATAGAATCAGAGTTGTACAACACAGAAACAGACCCTTTGGTCCAACCAGTCCATGCTGAATGTAATCCCAAACTAAATTCTAACTGAATACCTCAAATTGTTAATATCACAGATGAGAGATGAGTCTGTCCCCCACTTCTGTTATTCACCTATCTGTTTGGTTGGTCACAATAAGATTTAACTTGCAAAGGATCCCTTCCTTTTGCAAATGCCTTGCTCCCAGATGAAATGAACTTGTAAGAATCAATTTAAGCAAGGTTTCTTGAGTTAGCAAAGGTTGAATCTATTAGTAACTAAGATTAAGAAATAATGACTGGTTCCTTTCTCTCACATTAGAACTGTAAGAAATCACTTTTTTCCTTTTGTTTTGGGTGTATAAACAAATGTTCATCGAACAAAACCAGTTGAGGTGGAGTGAAAGAGCATCTGTTCATGTTTTAGTTCATTATGCCGATAATTGATCTGTGTTTTTACTGTTTAATATGCCTTGTCAGTCTTCAATTACACTCCGATTTTTTTTTGCATATCCTTTCACTTTTTATAAGCAATTAAATGTTTATCCATAAGATTTTAGCATTATGCTGTTGGTCATACTGAAGAGTAGTGATCTTAAAGGAAGACTTCCTGATCATATAGCTTTTTCCTCATGGTTTTTAAAGAGAATTTGAAGCTGCTACTCCTGGTGCCAGAGTACCTTTTGGTCCTGTCTATCGGAACTCATGGCAGCTAAAGGAGTATTGTTGAAGGTAGAGTGGTGAAGGGAATCAAGTTACACTTTGTTTGAAAATTTGTATCAGGCTTCATCTAGTATGTCTTGTATTAAGCATCACACCAAAGGATGGATAAATTGACCTTGCAAATTCACCAGGAGATGAGGCTTTATTGGGTTAAATTTGAGAATTGGTTGTATGAATCTATTTTTGACATTGGCAAACACTGACTATTCCTCAACCTATATCATTCCCTCTGATATATTCTTTTTAAAGTTTTTAGTTTTTATTTTAACTCATTCGAAGTCACTTTGAATCTACCCAATTTGGAGTGAAGAGAGCAAGGGTGTCACGTTTTCTGTGCGGGATCCCTCCTTATACTTCCTGTGGTAACAAGAGCTGGATGAACACAGCAGGCCAGGCAGCATCAGACGAGCAGGAAAGCTGACGTTTTGGGTCGGGACCTTCTCCTGTGGTGTTGCCTATGCAATAAGTGTTGCTGCTTTTAATTAGATGTGAAGGAATATTAGTTTTTCACTTGACTTGTCTTATTTTAAAAACTGCACTGCTAGGCAGCTACCACAACCATCAGGGAACAATTGTATTGCAATGGAAAACCAGATATGTGACAAACCTTTGTGAAGTAACCTTGCCTTGAAATGTGCCTTGCCCTCAGAACTGATGTTCTCGTGTTAGCTTCAGAGCTTTATGGCTTTTAATTTAATCTAATCTATTCAAATGTAAAATATTAGTCATTCTGACCAGTTATACAGATGTAATTGCTCAGGTACAAAACAATTAGCCAGCAGCAATACATTATTCCTTAGCCAGCACAATCGCTCTTTTTTTTTTTTTATTATTAGTGTTAGCACTGACAAGGATAAAGTGACCTTCACAGAGATGTCTATGGGACCCTCTTGTGGCACAGCAGTACTGTCCATACTCTCTGGACTGAAAGGCCTGGGTTCAGTTCCCACTTGCTCTAGAACTGTGTAATAACCACTGAACAGGTTGATTAGAGAAACAGGGTCGAGATGTCTAAAAACTCATTGCACCACGTTTATATTCTGAAACCACCATAAGAGGATTACTGACCTGGAATCAATTGTGAAGATGGCATAAATATATCTCATTATTTTTCTGCTTTTTGTGGCTTTGGGAGTGGTTACATGGAACTTCCACTCAGATTAAATTGCTGGCCATTAAAGCATGACCTGAGTAGACTGTCCCCAGTTTGTGCAAGGGCCAACCTGATGAGCCAAACATACTTTATTTAATTCTGTAATAAAAGCCAAAAGAACTGTGGATGCTGTAAATCGGGAACAAAAACAGAATTTGCTGGAAAAGCTCAGCAGGTCTGGCAGCATCTGAAGAGAAATCAGTTAATGTTTCAGGTACTGTTCTGAGGAATGGTCACCAGACCCGAAACGTTAACTGATTTTACTTCTCAGATGCTGCCAGACCTGCTGAGTTGTTCCAGCAAATTCTGTTTGTTATTTCATTCTGTGCTGGTTAAAGTTGAAGTATATAATTTTTTAAAAAAAGCTATAAACTGTTCTCCTATAATAAGAATCAAGTGAGGACAAATAGTTTGGGTTACTAATTTAATAAATGTGTTGTAGCCTATGTATGGAGTGGAATTTTGTAAATATAAAAGACTTCTAAAGGTGGTTATAGAATCTCCTTTAAATAGTGAGAAATGCCTGACCATTGCATCGCTCAGTAATTTTTAAACGTTAGAGTAGTCATTCTGCCCTATACAATTCAGCAGCACATGTTGTCTTTTTAAAGTCTCTTCAAATGTTGCGGGGTTGGTGAGGGAGACTTGGGACTGAAAAAGGAAATTCCGGTACTTAAAGCTGTGCCCAGCTTCGTGGGGCAGTAAGCAGCAGTTTTTAAAGTGGAATATATTTTCTGCAGAATAGTACTTGTCCACCACGCAGCTTGTGTTGACACAGTCATGTGATTCCATTTATTGCCAAAGCTTTTTACCAGCAGTACAGGCAGATCACAGAAAGCAAAGGATGTACGGATCAAAAAGTCTTAGAGGCGTGCAGGTTACATTAGTTGAGGTTAGAGTCTATCCGACAGTCTGATAATGCCTGGAAAGAAACAGTTCCTGAACCTGCTGGTGCATGTGTTCAGGCTTGTGCATCTTCTGCCTGATGGAAGAGGTTGTAGGAGGTCATTACCAGGGTGCGATGGGTCTTTGGCCACTTTTTCACGGTAGCAAGCCTTGTAAATAGTCCATGGATGGAAGGCTGGTTTCTGTGATGGTCTGGACCGTGCACACAGCCTTCTGTAGTTTCTTACAGTCCTCGGCAGAGCAATTGCTGTACCAGGCCATTATGCAGGTGGACAGTATGCTTTCAATGGTCCATCTGTAGAAGTTGATGAGGGACCTTATGGACATGCCTGATTTGCTGAGCCACCTGAGGAAGAACAGGTGTTATTGTGCTGCCTTGACTGTTGCATCTATGTGGGAAGTCTAGGATAGATCCTCAGTTATCATCACTCTGAGGCACTTGATACTTTTCACTCTCCCAGCCTCAGTTCTGTTAATGTAGATGGGGGCATATTCTTCTCCTTTCTGAAATCGATGATCAGTTCTTTAGTTTTGCTGCACCACATCACCAAGCCCTCTGTCTCCCTTCTGTATTTTAACTTTCCCTAGTGAGATGGATATCTAACAATGACGTGTTGTCAGTAAACTTGTAGATGGCATTCATTTGGAATTTGGCAACACCGTCGTAGGTGTACAGGAAGACGCACCTTGGGCTGGTGGGTTGTGGGGGGTTGGCGGAGGTGGTAGGGTGTGTGCACTCCAGTGTTGTTGTGGGGGGGGTGGAGCCAAGAAACTGGTCATGCAGTTTTGAGATCAGTCTGGAGGGAATAATGATGAAGCCTGAGCTATAGTCAACGATCAGGAGTCTGTCAAAGGTGTCTGTCATCCAGAAGTTCCAGGGATGAGTGCAGGACGAGGGATCCTTTTTGTGGACCTGTTGTCAGTAGACAAATTGTAGGGGATTGAGGCAGGCTGAGAAACTGGAGTTGATGTGGGCTATGACCAGCCTTTCGAAGCACTTCATGATTATTGAGGTCGGGGCCACTGGGCGGTAGTCTTTAGGGCGCACTGCGAGTGTTTTCTTGGGTACAGGGATGATGGTCATCTTGAAGCGGGTGGGGACTTCAGCTTGTAGGAGGGAGAGGTTGAAGATGGCAGTGAATACCTCCTCCAGTTGGTCTGCACAGGATCTGAGTGCTCGACCGGGGACGCCAGCCTAAAATGGGGCAAGTTGCAGATTTTCAAATGTAACAACTTGGATTGAATTGCCTGTATTATTTAACTATTGAGCCTTTTTATTTGGCATGTAGTGACATTTAACCCTTCTGCCAATGAACCATCAAAATCCCAAAAATATTATGCGTACAGGTGAGCTCAGACTTGGTTGTTGCCGAATTCTTTCCTGATCACTGACTAAAATTTGATTTTATTATTGTCACATGTACCCAGGTACAGCAAGTTGCATGCAGTTCAGACAGATCATAACATACAAAGATTATAGGGTGATTTAACAGAGCAAGGATGCAAAGTCATGGCTGCAAAGAAGGTGTACAAAATAAAGATCAATGTTAGATTTGAAATTTGAGAGGTCTGTTCAGAAGTCTAACAGTGGGGAAGAAGCTGTTCTTGAACCTTTTTGGTACATATGTTTTGAGCCTTTATCCTCTGATGGAAGAGGTTGGAAGACATTAACTAGCATGGGAGGGATCTTTGGCTACCTTTCCAAGGCAGTGAGAAGTATATATGGAGTCCAGTGGATGGAAGGTTGGCTTGTGTGATGGACTAGTCTGTGTACACAACTCCGTGTAGTTTCTTAGTCCTGGGCAGAGCAGTTAATTTTCACGGCTCTGGAGATCAATGCCTACTATTCCCAATGTGCCATCCCAGCAAGATGTGAGAAATAGCTGAAAGTTCTCATGTCTCAGCCATGATGCATCTAGATAGAAAGCATTCTATGGTGCATATGTAAAAGTTGGTGAGACTCCTTATGGACATGCTGAATTTCCTCCTTCTCCTGAGGAAGAAGAATTGTGCCTTCTTGGCTGCTGCATCAAGATGGGTAGCCCAGGATGAATTGGAGATGGTCACTCCTAGGAACTTGATGGTCTCAACCGTCTCCACCTTAGCTCCATTGATGTAGATAGAGGTGTCCCGTGCCTTGCTTCCTGAAGTTGATCAGCTCTTTGCCTTTACAAACAAATGTTGTTTCTCCTCTGTTTATTTGTAACTGAAATGAAAAGTGCAGTATTTTTAAAACTACTATTAAAGCCGTGCATATTTTTGGAAGCAAGAAATCTGACACTCATTGTGAACACCTTTGTATCACTGGTTTCATCAGTAGTTGAAGTGTAGTTTGCAGAAGTGCTGGAGCTAAGGACTTGGTGCCACCTGAATTTTCCATTTGCACTAAGCAGCTGACTGTTTTGTGGACTACTTATCCATGACATCATCCTTGCCAACCACTGTGTGATTTTTGGTTCTTGGGTAGCTGAACAACTTGATGCTGTGAACAAGAGCGTAAGAAGCCTTAAGACATCCTCCCAGTAGCTCACTGTTCTTGGCATTATAAACTGGCTTGCTTTCTTGCTTACAATAGCACTCTTTTTTTTTTTTTTTTTTTTTTTTTTTTTTTTTTTTTTTTCTCCCTCCTCCCTTTGTTCTAAGCTTTGATCTTTAGCCAATAAGTTGGAGAGGTTTTTATAAACGAATCAGCTACCCTGTGCCTGAAGGACAACTGAACAGCAGGATTCTGGTCAAGGATAGAGCCATCTCAACAGATCCTGTGAAAAGAGATTGCTGAACTGCTTTTCCCAGGGTCTCCCTCCCATGCATCACTCCCAGTTTAGTACTGATGGTTCATTGCATACCTGTAGCTGGAAACTGACTACCTATAATAAATTGTGATTCTCAAGTACAGAAACCTGGTCCGTCCTTTCTGTCAAACAGGAACTGAAATTTTTTCATACTGTGGAATCTTTTAATACAGCTTTGCATACTGTGTGGAATCTTTTAATTCTCATGACTCTGGGAATAGTAGGCACTGATTTTCAATGTGCTGTCACAATGAGATGTGAGAAATAGCTGGAAGTTCTCATGTCTCAATGTAGCCACCTCCACTGCTTATTCGTCCTTTCTGGTCCTCATGGATGCTATAATGGAAGGCTGAGTCTGCTGGAACTTGAGCATGTGCAGTAGAAGTAGTGAACACCGACTTCAATGAATGTATAGACAGCTTCACTTAAAGTGTACCGAAGTATTTTAAACTTCAAAATATTAGCCTTTATTACATGTGCAAAATGATAAAATCAGCACATACAGTCAGGCTATTGGCAGGTCATGGTCATCAGCAGGCAGTAATATAAACATCCAATTCCTTTATCTGTTCTGCCAGTCAATTTAGATCATGCTTGACAGACATCTTGACTCTTCAACTACAGTGGCAACATGTCCCCACCTCTCTTTTTAACTCTGTTATATTGATGACTGTATTGGCACTGTTTCATGCTCCCATGAGGAGCTTGAACAGTTCATCAACTTTTGCCAATACCTTCCACCGCACCCTCAAATTCACCTGGACCATTTCTGACACTTCCCTCCCCTTCCTGGACCTCTGTCTCCATCTCGGTAACCAACTCACCATTGACATCTATGTCAAACCCATTGCTTCCCACACTTACCTCCACTACTACTCCTATAAATTCTATCCAATACATACAACTCCTCCACCTTTGCCACATCTGCTCCCAGGATGAGGCGTTCCACTCCAGGACATCCCAGATATCCTCCTTTTTTTTTTTTAGAGGCCGTAGTTTCCCCTCTTCTGTAATTAAGGGTGCCCTCAACCGCATCTCTCACCTCCCACCTCCTCCCCCCCCTCCCCTCCATTTTCTGTGCTTCTGCCCTCAAACCTTGTCTCCTCCCTTCTCTTCCCTCCCCACAACATAACAATAAGGATGGAGTCCCCTTAGTCCTCACCACTCCTCCAACCTCTGAAGACAATGCATCATCCTCCGACATCTCTGTCACCTACCATCAGATGCCAACACAAAAAAGATATTTCCCTCTCCACTCCTCTCTGCTTTCCGTTCACTCAGACTCCCTTGTCAGCTGCGTGCTCCCTACCAACCCCTCCTGCATGCCCGGTACCTTTCCGTGCAACTGCAGGAGGTGCAACACCTGCCCCTACACCTCTCCTCCTCTCTCCTCCAAGACCCCAAATCATCCATCCAAATCCGGCAGAGATTCAACTGCATTTCATCTAACCACCTCTATTGTATCCATTGCTCCCAATGTGGTCCCCTCTATACTGGGAAGACCAAACATAGACTAGAGGATTAATTCGCAGAGTATCTGCGCTCTGCACACATCAACCAACCTGACCTTCCGGTTGCCATCCACTTTAACTCCCCTATCCACTCTCCTGGTGACGTGTCCATCCTTAGCCTCCTCTACTGTCAATGAGGCTGAACATAAACTGGAGGAACGACACCTTGGCAGCTTACAGCCCAAAGGCCCGAATTTCGAATTCAACAGCTTCAGAAATCTCTCCACCCACTACCTGTCCATCATCTGACTTGCCCATCTGCTCCACCCTTCCCCTGACCAACCACAATAGTCCCTGACCTGCATCCAGCTATCTCCATCTCACCTACTCTCCCCTCATGCTCCCCCCTCCCATTTATTTCCTGGCTCCCTTCACCCTCCCCAGTCCCAGAAAAGGGTTTTGGCCCAAAACGTTGACTTCCCTGTTCCTTGGATGCTGGCTGACCGGCTGTGCTTTTCCAGCTTCACATTTATTGACTCCAACTTCCAGCATTTGCAGTCCTTAACTGTTTCCATCTCGCTGATTTTCATTTTTTTTAAACTCATTAGTTCTGTAGACCTGACTTACCTTTGCCTATCAAATCACTGTTTTGGAATTTTCATGCAGGTATTTTACTGGGGGACATGGTGAGAATAAACGTTTTCCATACAAGTGTTTGTGGCTTTATCCTAGAGCAGCCCAGAATCCTAGTATTTTGACTTCCCTGCTAAAGGACATCCAATTCATGCCACTCTATTTTAATCACTTTAATCTTCTTAGAACTGCCAGTAGGTCAGCCTTTTTTTCAAGCTTCTAGATACTCAAAGGATCTGAGTGTAGTCTATGCAAACTGTCCTCTGAATTTAACCCTCCTTTATCCTTGGAATAATTCCAGTGTAGGTGTTGCATCCTGAGTTGTGATGCCCAAACACGTGCATTATTGCTAGATCGTGGCTGTTACAGAACCACTATCTCTTTATTCCAGTCACTTGAGTATTGAGACCAATCTTTTCATTAGCTATCTAAAGCTATTTGTATCTGTTATCTTTTTTCCTCCGCTTGGCAAACTTCCCTCATTGCTTCCTTTCATTTAGAAAGTGCTCCACTCTAGCTCTTATTCCCAAAGCAGAAACCACTCAATTTCCACGCTAATCTCTACCTGACAAGATTTTGCGCATTCTTAACTTATCAGTGCTATTTTCTGCTGCTATCTACATTATATAGCAGATTAGATAAATATAATGCTAGGGCACAGTAGGCTATGGACAGAGTGCAGGTAAATGGGATTAATGTAGTGTTTCTCTGTTAGCATAGACATGGAACGCTGAAGGGCCTGTTTCTATGCTGTATGACTTTATTTAATTTCAACTGAAAGCTGAGATGTGGTTCTCTTCCTTTTTCATTCAAGTAATTTATAAGATAGGGGAAAGCTATGCCAAAAGAAGTAATTGCACGTTATCACTTTCTTCTATAGTTCGGCAAAACAACAGGAAGATTCAGAATCTGCTTCACCTGCTGTTAAATGCTGATTGCTCATCACATCTCTGGGAGAATTGAGAGGACAAAATATATAATGCAGCGTGTGTTTCAGAAATATGCAGTCCCTGCTTTATCGGGTGGGAACACTGCACTATGTAAGATGCTGTATTGAGATTTAACTGTTTGCTATGGGGCACATGTGCAGTACGTTGACATGATTTTAGAGTTGCGCAGTTCTTCTCCCTCTCACTCTCACTCTCCCCAACCTCCTGAACCAGTGCACATTCACTCTGGTCTGCTTATTCATACATAGCTATTTTCTGGGAGTTTGCAGAATGCAAACTTGCTGTGGTTTCCAGTATTACAGCAGTGATGACCTGCCAAAAAGTGCTTCATGGAATGTGAAGTGTTTTAGATGTCCAATGATATTCAATCACTTTATAAATGCAAGTCTTTCAATAATCTAAAGCTTTCAGCCCTGTTATGCTCTCGGAGGTTGGGATGCATGGTCATGACCCATCTCTTTAACCGGTATCTAATCTGCCCTGAAGAATGTGAAATACTGACACCGGAGTTAAAAGTAGGACCTGAATCTCTTTGCTTTGGGTTCAGATCTTGAATTATTTTTACTATAACTCCTTCCAACTGTAAAAGGTATCCAGAGCTGTTATGCATCGACACAGTTTCTGCAGGCACATGTACAGCAGTGTTCCTGATTAATTTTCTGTTTTGGCATTGGCAGTTTGGATTGGCATTGATTTCACTGTAGTACATTTTAACGTAAAGCTGGCAACATTTTCTTCACAGTTCCCAGATATTGAAATGGAATTTGCATAAGATTAAGTGCTGTCCTTAAGTTAGCTCCCGCGTATTAAGGCCTTTTATAGCAAGCTTCTACACGGCCCAAATAGTTCATCTGGTAGATAACAGACTTTTATTCGCAAGCATGCTGGAAATATTTTAACCAAACTACTGATTTTTCACTAAAGAGTCATTTTTAAACTAAATGCATTCTCCATATCGGTAGTTGAGAATCTTATCTATCTGGAGGTTAAGTAAAAGATAACTTTTGAAATGTAAGCATGTTTCATGGAGGGAGCAATTTGGAATACATCCAAAAATGTAATTGGTTAAGAACTGCATAGATCCAAAATAAAATGGCTAACTTGAACTTTACTTTGTTAAGCCAAAGTTTGCTTTAATGCACATAGTTTGATGGTGAATCAGTTCTGCAACTAGATGTGTGCTGTGTACATCTAGGCACAAAGACAGCCTTGAATCTTTTGATTTTGGCAATAGGTTAGGTTCCTGAATGATGTTTGTAGTCCATTCTCCATAGAGAGCTGCTGAGAAAAAGAACTTGATATCTGCTTGCCTCTTGCCATCTCTTGGAAAATGACAGGTGGATGCAGGAGAAGTGTTTTAATTTGAAGCAAACCCTTTTCTTAATTGTTCAAGAAACTCCGTTCAGGATCGCATCAGTAGAGACTTCTAGAGTAGGCTTATCTGCCATCTGTTGACCTGAAACACTGTATAGGAAAGAACTGTTATAAAGGAACTGAAATGAGTTTTCTCTTGCTGAGCCAAGAATGAAATATTCCTTTTGTTCCTGGAATGGTGTGTGACTATCGTGCACAGTAGTTCCTTCCCTTTTAGAAGGTGGTGAGTGTCTGGAATTCTCAACCCCAGAAAACTGATGCTAGATTGAGGTTTTTGAAGTACTGGAATTGAGGGCTATGAGGGACTTGACATGGAAGAAGAGTTGAGGCCTGGGTAAGATCAGTAATTATCTTAATGGTGGGGCAAACCTAAGAGGCTGAATGGCCTACTCCTTCTAAAATCAGTTTAGCTTTTCACTGCGGGAAAGCCCAGAGTTGTTGCTGCTCTGCATAATCTGTGGACTCGTATTGAAGAACGCAGCTATTTCAGTGAAAGAGCTTTTAATATCAGCCTGTTTTGAGGTCCAGAGCTGTACTAGCTTACCACACCCAAGTTCTTATGATCACCTCCTAATTGAACAGAAATTAATGCTGTTTTCAGCATTAACCTTTTTCAGGACCAATATTATGCAACTAGTATATAGGAAAAATAGACACATGGCTATTATAAGCTTCAAAATCTCCCCTCCCCCTGCCGCATCCCAAAACCAGCCCAGCTCATCTCCACCTCCCTAACCTGTTTTTCCTCTCACCTATCCCCTCCTCCCACCTCAAGCCCCACCCCCATCTCCTATCTACCAACATCATCCCACCCCCTTGACCTGTCCGTCCTCCCTGGACTGACCTATCTCCTCCCTACCCCCCTACCTACACTCACCTTCACTGGCTCCATCCCCGCCTCTTCGACTTGTCTGCCTGCTCTCCACCTATCCTCTCCTCTATCCATCTTCTATCCGCCTCCCCCCTCTCCCTATTTATTTCAGAACCCGCTTCCCCTCCCCCATTTCTGATGACGGGTCTAGGCCCGAAACGTCAAGTTTTTCCGGCTCCTATGATGCTGCTTGGCCTGCTGTGTTCATCCAGCCCCACGCTTGTTATCTCACATGGCTATTATGTTGCTTCAAATGGACTTGTAACCATTGAGTTCTCCTGCATGGAGTCAAACATTTAGAAATTGTCTGTTTATAACACTGTTTCTAAATTGATAGAACTGTTTGTCAAAAATTAGTAATTGCTGCAAGTGCCAATTCAAGCTGTTCCAAAGTCTTTGATAATTTCATGTTTTGTGAGGTTGTTGACTTGTTTGCTGAACTGGCTTGTTTTCGTTCAGCCGTTTTGTTACCATGCTAGGTGACATCGTCAGTGAGGCCTCCGATGAAGCAATGTTATTCTACTCCGCTCTGAATTTATACCGTCTGGTCCATTTATGGTGAGTTGTCACTTCCGGTTCTGTTCTGGATGGACCCCCACAGGGTCCAGTTCTATGTTTGTTTCAACATCGCTTCATCGGAGGCTTCACTGACGTTACGTAGCGTGGTGTCAAAGCGTTTGAACGAGAACAAGCCAGCTCGGTGAGCAAGTCCACAACCTGAGCTACAGATCATTGCTAAAAACCTTTTAAAGTTCATGTTTGCATTTTAAAGCAGCGCCTGTTTTGCAAACAATTACTCATTTACATGCCAGAAGTATTGACTGCATTAATTTTTTTAAAATGAGGTCTCTGCATGCTCTGGGCAGTGCATCATGACCCACCTTCAAGTTGTATTTGTAAATATATTCTAATTAATCTGTTCAGATGTTACGACACCTCTGGAGCATGTTGGATGTGAAGCTAAACCTCCTGGTTCAGAGGTAGTGATGCTACCAAGGTACTATGAGCGCGAAGGCTTAGAGTGTAGTGGTGGACAGGGTTGGTTTGTTTGTTTGCTTTTCTTTCTGGGTCTGCTCTGTTTTCTGATTTTTTTTTTTTATTATTATTAAATCATTCAGAGAGGTTATACACTGTTCTGGAGCAAGTGCAACTTGAACGAACAGCCTCTGGTTCAGATGTAGGGACACTACCACTTCACCACCAGAGCCCCTTTTTTGTAAACAAAAGTTGCCAGTTGCATCTAAGGTTCTTGAGTAGACTTATGCTAATTGCCAACTCAAAGCAAAGACCCCTTACCCACTATGGGCAGAACTAACGTGATATACAAGATCCGATGCAAAGACTACGACAAACATTACATTGGACAGACAGGAAGGAATCTGGCCACAAGAATACACGAACACCAACTAGCAACAAAAAGACATGACCAGTACTCGCTCATCTCCATTCACACAGATAAGGAGAACCACCAGCTCAATTGGGACAACATCTGGATCCTAGGACAGGCCAAACAGACATGCATGGGAATTCCTAGAGGCTTGGTTCTCCACCAAGAAGGCCATCAATAAACAGGTAGAATTAGACCGTATATATACACCACTGCGAAGAAAAACCATAAATGAAGTAACCAATTCCAACGGACCCCAGAGTTTAAATATCAGGCGGGGGAAAACAATGGCACTTCATCGAAGGCTGTACTGATGTTACCCAGCAGGGTAATGAAACATCTGTGAACTGCTGAACCAGCTCAGCGAGCCAACCGACCACAGTTGCCACTTGCGTTTTGGCCAGAGGTTAAAGGGTAGCGTGGCTTATTGAGGGCCATGCTTCATCTTGTAAAACTGTAGCATTTTAACACTGACCTGGTTTAGGACTACTCCCATGCAACCTTGAGGATATCTGGGAGGATGTGAGGGGGAAGCAAGTCGTCAAAGCAGAGGGCACTGTCTTTATATTAGAGGGTACTATGGGTTTTGTGCTCCATCCAGTACGACACCAGAATTCCTAAGCAAAGGTGCACATTGACTGCTAGGGCAGACTTCTACCCTCTGAATTTTATTGTTATACGGACATTGCAAATGCTCTAAAACTAGTAGCTTTACTGTGCGTGCAGTTGTTTTTGCAACCAAGCTTGACTTCTAAACTTGTATTTGCGGTTTTACTGTCCTCCCTCCTTCTCTTTCTCTCCCTCCCTCTTATTATACCCCCACCCCACTGATTTTATACTTTGTACAAGGTTACTTGCCAGCTTCCTTTCTGTTATTTCAATATCCTGGCTATTTAATTTGATCATGGATTTAGTTTCGCTGTTGCAGTTTTATCAGCAGTTATGGAATCCCTTCAGCAAACTTTTTTTCTGTTTTGAAGTTTTCTTTTGAGTTTTGACTGCGTGTAAGTGAATAGCCCTATGGAATTGGACAACATAAAGCCTTGTAACTTAATCCAGGTGCAATTAAATAGTTTCTTGAAACTCTCCTTTTTGGGAAGGAAATGGATGGAAATTATTTCCCTAAACTTTGTTACCTGAAGGTTCACACTAGTAAGAAATTAACCCATTGACTTCTTTCCAAGTCTGATGTCTGAACATGTAAAATTGGGTTAGGAATGGATATTAGAGTAACTTAAAAAAAAATTTGCTAATTCTATATTTAAGACTATTGCATCTGTCAAGCCCTATCGCTGAGTAAGTGGGAGAAGGTTAGGTCCATGTTTTTGTGCACTGTGTGGGAACAATGATAAAGTTGATATTTGCTTCTCTTTTTGCAGCTTGATGACTGTGCATTGCAGCTGTCCCACAATGGTACCTATCTTGATTTGGAGTCTAACTTGGCTGAACAGAAAGATGAATTGGAAGGCTTCTTGGAAGATCCTGGGTAAGAATGTTTGTAGGAAATGTCTTTCATGTCTATTTTTTAACCTCAGAACACAGTACTAATGTGATCATCGTTGACAAGGCTTTTCATTACAGCTTAAGCTTACTGATTGTATCAGTCAGTCAGTTTGAAACAGATAGTAGGAACTGCCGATGCTGGAGAATCTGAGATAACAAGGTGTAGAGCTGGATGAACACAGCAGGCCAAGCAGCAGAGGAG
>JAHRHZ010000029.1:19687053-19716097 GCA_024137785.1 Ginglymostoma cirratum
TCAGAAAATTTTCTGATGAAGGGTCTAGGCCCAAAACGTCAGCCTTCCTGCTCCTCTGCTGCTTGGCCTGCTGTGTTCATCCAGCTCTACACCTTGTTATCTATGACTGATACAGTTGTTCTACAAATTCAATGCGAATGTGATGTGTGAGGATTGTGTAAATCCAGGTGCTTCAAGATGACCTTTTTAAAGAATGTCTTAGTGTTAGAACTTTAAGCTTGGATAGTAATGACTGCGTAATTGGATGAATTGACTTGATATGTTGCTCGCACAAAAGTTGGATTACCCAATGCAGGTGTAAAAGGTGATCCCAGTGAGTTCCTGCAATTGTCAATTTCAACCATGTTCTTTAATTGTGCTCTTTTGGGAATTCCTCCAGATTAGGTTCCACTCAACTCCATATCAAGCGACTGATTTTGTTCTGGATAATTGGGTCTGTTATTAATGTTGTCTTCATCAATTTGATTTTTAATCTGTTGGTGAAACTCTCCTCCTTGCTTTAGCCTATATTTGTGGCTGTGTAGGGTTTTGTTCTGCTCTGTTGCTTGCAGAACTTGGTGACACACCTTACTCTAAGCATGTAACTTGGACAAGAAAAATACAGGCCAAAGTGCCATTTGTGCAAGTGATAACGGTGAACAGATATTGTAATAAAGAACAAAGAAAATTACAGCACAGGAACAGGCCCTTCAGTCCTCCACGCCGACACCGATCGAGATCCTCTGTCTAAACCTGTCATCTATTTTCTAAGGGTCTGTATCCCTTTGTTCCCTGTCCATCCATGTACCTGTCCAGATACATCTTAAAAGACACTAACGTGTCTGTGTCTACCACCTCCGCTGGCAACGTGTTCCAGGCACCCACCACCCTCTGCGTAAAGAACTTTCCACGCATATCTCCCGTAATCTTTCCTCCTCTCTCTTTGAACTCATGACCCCTAGTAATTGAGTCCCCCACTCTGGGGGGGGAAAAAGCTTCTTGCTATCCACCTTGTCTATACCCTCATGATTTTGTAGACCTCAATCAGGTCCCCCTTCAATCTCCGTCTTTCTAATGAAAATAATCCTAGTCTACTCGACCTTTCTTCGTAGCTAGGTGCCACATAATCGTTCGTAATTACAAATATTGAAGAAATCTTGTGCACAGAATCATATTTGACTCGCATTAGCATAACAATCCTAGCATTATAGATCCTGCTGTCCAAAGTATCCTTACTAAATGATTTGATTATTGTCACATACACTGAGATGCAATGAAAAATATAATTTTGTGTGCTAACCAGACAATTCATACCTAAGTACATCAGGGTAATAGAGCAGAAGGCAGAATATACTGTTACAACTAAAGAGAAGGTACAGAGAAAGATGGATGTCTGTCTTCAATTCCTTTGCGGGATGTGGGTGTCGCTGGCTGGCCAGCATTTCTTGCCCATCGCTAGTTGCCCTTGAGAAGGTGGTAGTGAACAGCTGCCTTGAACTGCTGCAGTCCACCCTCCTGGTGACCCACAATGCTATGGGGAGGGGGTGGAGTTCCAGGATTTTGACCCACGCCAGTGAGGGAACGGTGATATATTTCCAGGTCAGGATGGTGAGTGGCTTGGAAGGGAACTTGGAGATGGTGGTGGTGTGTTCCCATATGTCTGCTGCCCTCATCCTTCAGATGGAAATGGTTGTGGATTTGGAAGGTGCTGCCTGAGGATCTTCGGTGAATTTCTGCAGTGCATCTTGTAGATAGTGCACACTACTGCTACTGAGTGTCGGTGGTGGAGGGAGTGGATGCTTTTGGATGTAGTACCAATCAAGTGGGCTGCTTTGTCCTGGATGGTGTCAAGCTTCTTGAGTGCTGTTGGGGCTGCACCCATCCAGGCAAGTGAGGAGTATTCCATCACACTCCTGACTTGTGCTTTGTAGCTAGTGGACAGGTTTTTCGGAGTCAGGAGGTAAGTTACTTGCTGCAGTATTCCTAGCTTTTAGCCTGCTGTTGTGGCTACCATGTTTTATGCATTGAATCCAGTTGAGTTTCTGGTCAATGATAACCCCCAGAATGTTGCAAGCAGGGGATTCAGACTCCAATATGAACGGTCCTTAAGTCTAATAAATGGGGAAGAAGCTGTCCTTGAATCTATTGACAGTTGCAGACTGCATATTCACTGCTATATGATAATTGGGTGTCTTAAGTATATTTTGTGCTGTAAGAAGGCCAACATCACCCTCCTCTGTGTGCCCCTCTATTCATCTCTTGGATTGACACCAATCAATGCCCTAAACCGTTTTAATATAGCATAGTTCCTTCAGTACGTGCTCTCCCTTGCATAGTGCTTTCAAATCTGTGCAGACTTGTTTTGCTTGATACATGAAATTAAATGGTTTGCCTTTTTAGCTACCAACTGTAAAATTACTTCAGAGACCACCTGCTTTTAATAATTTTAGATGTGCACCTTTCTTAGGCAACATAATGTTTCAGACCTCCACCTAGAGTGTTGCTTTGAACAGATAATGAGACTAAGTTTTCAAAAATAAAATTAATGTAGGTAATGTGAGGTATGTGAATAAACTGTTAAGACTTTTTTGACTGAAGTGCATTGCTTCCCAAATACGGGGTTGAAGCAAAAGTTCTGCTTAAATGTATGTTTCGTGTTTTTTTGTGTGGTGCGAGGGGGTTACTATTTGAAATTGTGGTAATGAGATGGAACTAGTGGAGTGAACTTTTAAATGCTGTAATGGTTTTGTAACAGTAGACAATTTTGTGCTTGGCTCATTGAACTCTAGTGGCAGAAGCTGTAATGCAATATTAGGTGCCTGTTTAATAAATTTTGGCAGTCCATTTGACATGTGCCCAGGAAATGACAGGTGGCAAAGATGAGTTGGCCTGATTTTTGGTTTCATCTTTTGGATGCTGAATAGAAAGCTGAATTGTCAAACATTCTGGGAGCTGGTCAGCTTTATCCTCCTGTCTCGCAAGAATGCTGCATGAAATGAAAAGAATGGAGACTGCTAATTTTGAGTATTAAAGATAACCGAGGGAAAGGATATGGAAATAGTGTAGCAAAACAGTGTTGCTGTAGAAGATCGTTGAATGACATTGTTGGCCAGAACAGACCAAAAGGTTTACTCATCCTTACGTTCTTTCCTAGAAATTTTAAAAATGGTTCAATAGCCATACGCTTGCTGCTGCTTTCCTTAACTCTCAATATATTTTACTGTTTCTGCCTGCTGAAATGTTTTACAAACGGATGGAATTTGCTTGTTGCACTACCCTTAGCCTGAAACATTGGCTCCTTACAAGGGCGTTGTTTCATGAGTTTGGGTATTTTTGCCTAGTTTTTCACTTATAGATGAGCTATGCCAAATTGCTTGACTACAGGAAGCATTGTAGTACAGTCCACTCCTGAGTCAAACGTTTGCTGGACTTCTTGAAGCAGTCACCTGGTCATGTGACTACTTGCCTTCAGAACATGTGAACCTAGTGTACCTGGGACTTGGAGAGGCAACTCTGGCTCAGGTGAGCTAGCTTCTCTGACAGGAGGGTGAAGTTTGCCTTGAGGCCTCAAACCAATAACAAGCCATTTAGTAGGGTTCTTCCCAACTACTCCGTGTTTCGAGTAGTGGGGGAAACAAAAGTGTGAAATGTTTTAAAGCTGGTTGGCTGTCTGGGTTCACGGAATGGGATGTCGTCCAAAACTACCTGCAGGTATTGAATTTATACGGTTCCTAAATTTATGAGGCAGTGAATCTTTTTCTAATTAACTTTAAGACTGCAAAAAGCAAAAGGATCCGCAGTACACAGTAAAGTTTGATGTTGGTTATTCAGGGGGTGCTGAACACAAAGCATCTCGGTGTTGGATTACTCCAGAAGCCTGTTTGGCAGTATGCCCACTCTCTGTATCCCCTCCTGTGGGAATATGTGAAATGGAAACACTACTTTTGAGAGCGGTGGTTTAAATGCTTTTTCAATCAAATCTGGAACACTGGAGGAAGCTGTAATTCAGGTGAGTTTTTAATGGACTTCCTTGAAGCAATATTTTAGTTGATTTAGGGAATTCAGCAGCACTGCTGATTAAACTTTTCTCCCACTTTTTTCAGCCTGCTTTAAAAGAATCTTTTGAACGATATACTTGATTTTCTTTATGCTTAACTTTTTTCCTCCAACCTTTTGTGTAATGAGCGCACTTTGGAGACTGAGTTAATAGGGAGGAAGTATCTCCTAACCTTTGAAAACAATCTGAAGATTAGAGAGATGATTCTCTTTGACACTATACGTTTTCCTGCCCTTTTATTATGTAGGATGAAGTGTTTGCTGTTCTCCTGTCTTATGGCATAGAAGGGATTTCTGGGGCAAGGTAAGTCTGCGCTGCCCTCCTTTGCATGGTTTACATTTTATCTGCTTGTATAAGCAGTTCACATGGCACCTTTTTTTTGTTTCAAGTTTTAAATGACCCATGTTTTTAATTTCTTTGAACGCAAATCTCTCCAAAGAGTTTCTGAAAGATGCAAATGTTAAATTCGCTTTCAGATAGAATTTGAGCTTTGTGTCTTGGTGTGGACTGCCAGTTGCAGGAAGGGACGAGAAAATTGGATGCCAAGCGTGCTTGCCTACCTGTCTGTCTCTAGTATTTGACTTGTGACTGTCAGCCAAAGTACCACCCTTGGGACAATTTTAGGTTTGTCTTGGCTGCTTCAGCATTCGTTTTTTTTTGTGATTTCAGAATGGTGGTTTCCTGTCTTCTACAGCCAAGATCGAATTTCCCACCTGCTCCCATACAAATTGGACATATTTTCTTTCCTGGCTGTTTTTATTGTCTAAAACACAAATCCATTCTATGCAAGTTTTCTGGTTGTGGCTTCAGTTTAATTAGTGAGTCCCAGCCTTTTTAAATCTTTAGTTTCTCTGTCTTTCCTTTTTTGTTAGCAGGATTTCTATAAATTTGCTCTTCCAGCTTAAATTGTCCCTTCTGGTTTTTGGGAAAAAAAAATTTTTCTGGCTCTTTGAGTTTGAGTTTCTTGCAGCTGTGCATCTTTGTGGGGTGCTGGTCTAATCTCCATGTTGGCAACGCTCGTTGAGAGAACTCCCTTTACACTGCCTTACCTTTTCTTAAACTCTTTGCGTACTTGTTACTAAGTTATCCTCCTTTCTTTTCCCCAAGAGATATCCCAGCGTTTTCTCTTGCTCCATGCAGGGCATCTTTCTTTGCCAAGGTGGTTGTCTTTTAAGTGTGGCTGGTTTCTTCTGTCTTCCGAACCCATACTCAGCTCTGGTCCTCTTCCCTGCTTCTTGATGAAGGGTTGCCTGGTGAGTGCTGAACTTGGCTTCGTGTTGCTTCCAGAGGTGCTTCAGTCTCAGTAGTAGCATATTCGTTGCTTAATAACTTGTGTCTCAGTTTCGGAGGAGAGAATTTACCTCTTTTTATCTCTGCTTTAGAAATTTCCTCCTCATGGGGGAGAAGAGAGTTCTCTGCATGGACCCTTGACTGCTACCTTATGCCCATCATCTCTACCAATAAGTGGCACAGGGTAGGGGGTTGTTTTGGGGTGGTTTTTTGCCATCAACTTTCTCTCCCTTAATATTGTGTTCTGATAGGGGATCAGCCACTGTTGACTCTAAGGGGAAGGTGAACTTGTTTCAGTTACAAATCTGATTTATTGCATGATATCAATAAGTACCACTTGCATTGCTAGTTGTGTACAAATTACTATGGACAGCTATACAGAACACCTCACCCCTTGAAGACTAGTGGAGAACGTGTTTCCGCCCAGTGTGGTGATGCCTCATTCTTTTTGGGTGGAAACAAAATGTAACTTCAATGCCAACTCTTTCAGAGCTGTACCTTGAACACTTCATTATGTCCCAAAATATGAAGGAATTGGTAAGATAAACTGAATTTCTAGACATCTACAACCAAGAAGGAGCAATCTGGGACTGAGCAGGAGAACTTTGACTCTCTGCTCTGAATTTATTGAGTTGCCAGTTGAGTTTCTTGTCTACACATTTGACAGGTTTGATTTCAACGAGGATGTAGGATCAGAAGTGTGTCTGTGTGTGTCTGTCTGTCAAATACCAGAGACTGGACTGAATGGCATATCTGTAGAATTTTTTTATTTGTAATTTTTTTTCTTACATGGATAGGAGTAATTTGTCTTGTTTGGGTTGGATGTGACTGGGCCCCTTTATTATTCGCTCACGGGCTGAGGGCATTGCAGGCTAGGCCAGAAATTATTGTCTATCCTAATTGCCTAGGAGGTAATTAAGAGTTTAGTACACTGGTGAAAACCAGATGGGTTTTGCAACAATTGATAGTGAATCTGTGGCCACCGTTATGCCTGCCTCCAGATTCTTATTGGATTTAAATCTTGCCAGTTGTCATGCTCTGAATAAACCCTACATTTCCAGAACGTTAGCCTAGTGTTCTAGATTACTACTCCAGTGTCATTGTTGTTAATGGATGATAACCAATCATGTTGATTAATCATTCTAGTACACTGGCCAGCAGGAAATGATCATATACATAATGGTGCATTAGTTGTGAATATTTCTGAACTGTTCTCAGCTGATATGAACACTTTTCTTCCTGTTTGTTTGGTTTCTTGTTGTGTTTGGTAACAAACTGATGGGTTTCTGTTAAATTTCTTTTTGTGCATGCCATCATTTTATCCTGAAAAATAGTCCCCTCTTCAGCTTTGCACAAAATCCCACTTGTGCGCAACCCTACATCAAAAATTAGCAAGAAAAAGTCAGCTTTGGTGAATTTTGGACAGAATGGCTTGAACAAGAGTAAAGCGGTTGGAGTGTGAGGACGCGTTCACTGCCATATCTGGCAATTTGTAACATTGGTCATGAAAACCATCCCCTAGAAAAACTGTGTGCGTACCTGTGTCCGCCCGTTCCAGGGAATCTGCTTTCAGAATTCCCCAAGTATGCCTTTTTTTTTAGCACTAGGACTTGTATTCAATTTGTGAACATTTTTTTGCCTGAGGGGGAGAAAGCAGACTGATTAATTGTCTGAGATTATAGAAGTATTGGAATGAAAGCTCCGTGTTTATAGGTATTGAAAGCAAGTAACATCATCTGCTCTTTTGATGTGAGCCTGTTTGGTGGAATTATGGCTGTAGGTGTTTGATTGTTGACAGACAGTAATAGGCTGTGGTAAAGAGTCATAAGTGATTTACTTCAGAACCAGTGTATTAGGCCTGTGAGCATTTTAAGGTGAGAGTAGGTATTTGACATGAAGGGCATTTTTATTTGTAGCGGGGTGAGGGCAGAAAAATTCAAAGAATGAGAATTAGTTGTCTGGGTCCTGATCTCTCTGCAGGAATTGTGATAAGCTCAAAGCACTTTGTAACGGTCCTTAGTTATGATAAGCTATCTGATTCTGTTTCCATGCAAACAGATGAGGCAAAAAAAAATCTTCAGTTGGAGACTTTGTTTTGGCAAAGTTAAAAATGTGTGTACTTGAACAGCACAAGAAAATACACAGCTGCATGCCAGTATCCTGTTAATATCATATTTTGGTGCATTGGTTTAAATAGTGATACTTTGGGACTACTCTTCCTACGCTGCCTTTTTTTTTTGCTGTTTCACCTTTTTGTAGTTTAGCTTTTGATAAGAGGTCTCAATGGTGCATGCTTGCCTACATTGTTCTAGTGTCTCTTGATTCTGTCTGTCACTGTGTAGAAGGTCTCCTGTTTTTGATTATCTTCATGGTCATCCCTGGGTTACTGCTTTTTTTCATTGATAAAGGGGGACAACTAATATTCAAAAGTAGGCAACATTGTGATAAATCAAAATCCAAAGTCATTTAGTCTGCTATACTGTTGTGTGGGGAAATGTTTTGAAAGCATTGTAGAAATTGCGCATGGTATGGGAAGGAGGAAACGGAATAGCTGACAACTGGACAATTCCCTTTTTGTGTCTGACATTCCAACTGAGAACGGGCACACTGACCTCTTGACACAATTTGCGCAGGTAGGGTGACTGAAGTGTATGGTTAGCCTGAGGCCATTCAATCCCCCATAATATCCATCTGTCTGTTTCCACGATTTCAGGATATGGTGAGTCTCTGTTCGAATGGACAAAGCAGTATGTGAAGCAGCTTCGTAAATAGGAACTGTTTGCTTTTAAAATCCCAGTTTAATGAGCAGTTGGCTGAATGATCAATTAAAGCTGCAGAAATGTCATTGTGCCAATTGCCCTTGTGTTGATTTTTGATGGTTTCATTTCACTGCCCCTTGCAGAATACAACTGCTGAGATAATGCCTTCCTTCTATAAAATAGGAGAATGCAACTTGGGTTTGGCTGTAAATGTCCAGAGTATTGCTTTACAACTAACTTTTTAAATATTAAGTACTTTATGAGCAAAACTGCCCTCAAAGAAACTAGTGTTCCTTTTACCCTGCACGTTCTTAACTTCACTTCTGATAACATTATCCAACCACCAGTCCCTTCTTTCCAGGCCCGGGACAGAAAGTGAACTCGGGAAAGCAGGACTATGACCCCCAGCTGACATTACAACTGAGCAGATCAGATTCTAACATGAAATCTGACTTGATGGATTATACTTTGTATTTTTTTCAATTTTAATGAGAGGGTCCCTCTCTGAAAGACAAGTGCACAATGTTGCAGATTTTAAAAAAACAATAAATTCGAAGACAATTATGCAAAATTAAAACAAAATAGGATAAACCAAGCTTTGTGCAACACTATTTCGAAAGCAATTAAAGCAGTAAAATAGATCTCATTTACTCCTGATGACATCCTATTACAGTACTCTAACAGCAGAGACAGTGCTGTTTTCTGTGTCCCACGTAAATTACACTTGTCAAATTCTTAATTCCCACTTTTGAAAATCTGAAGCTCCTTGATTTGTCATGAGTTTAGATTTTCACAGCTCCTGGGATTCGGGTAGATGGTGAAATTCTAAAGGATAGAGTGACTTGGCATCAAGGCAGTATTTGAGTATAATATCCAAGGAGCCCTAGCAAAACTACAATCTATGGGAATTGGAGCAATCTCTCTTTTAATCACACCCAGCCAAGGAAAATAGTTGTGGTTGTTAAAGGCTAGTTGTCTCCATTTCCTGGGCTCTTGTCCGAGGCCAAACAAAGTTTTGCTGCTGTTTCTTCAATGATATTGCGTTTGTGAGGTCAGAAATGGGATGTTCAGGATCATTTTATGACTTCTCCAATGCTGAAGCAGTCCTTATGCAACAAGGTTTGAACTGAGAAGTGACATATAACACTGCCTGGTATTAGAATAACATGAATGACCACCTCAGAGAGAATGTAATCATCGGTCTTGACATTCTACAGCAGTACCATTGTTGAATATCCCCCACTACTAGCGTTCTGGGGATTATCACTGACCAGAACCTGAACTAATCTGGCCACAAGAATAAGTCAGAAGTTAGAAATTAAGCAATGAGTAACACCCCTCCTGACTCCCACCATCTACAGGGCACAAGTCAGGAGTGTGATGGAAAACTCTTGGATTGCCTGGAATAAGTAAATAGATTCACTTGCCCTTTAGTAGTGCTGGGCATCTCTCACAATCAGCATTTCTTGCATCTGATCTAAAGAACTCCTGATTTCATTGCTCAATATTCACGCTTGTCACTAATTTGTGGGGGGTCCTTTTTAATGAAAAATGTTTTTCCTAGAAGATGAACTCTTTTTACATCTTGCTGTTTGGAGAATGTTTTGGTTTTAACTTGAAGGAATAATGTCAAACACAGTTGTTTTGTCTGACATTTGCTGTCTGCTTTACTGGCTACAGTGATGTATTTACTTGCTTAGCTTCAGTTGTAGTGTTTTTAGTTTTGGGACAATATTGTATCTTATGAACTGTCACTGCCATAAAGTCCAACCTTGTTCTGTATGGTCCATACCACCTCCTAGGTTCAGATCAGGTATTATGTTTGATTTACACTCCACTGTGTGCTCATAATCTGAAAATTTAAATACTTTTTAAAAATATCACTTCAGTAATTCTTTGAGTCAGTTCTTTAAACTTGTTCACCAATGCTGCTTTACAATTGAATTCATGCAAAGCTTGTTAGACTTTGTGGATTGCAGCATTCCCTTTATTTCCCAGTATGTTTTAGCACTGTATTTCTGCAATTCTGTACAGAATTGGATAATACAGGTTTAAATTGTATCTACTGACTTCTGTAATAACTTACTGTTTACAAAATCTGTTTCTTTTGTAGTGCTGTATCTCTCTACTGCTTGTTGTGTTTTCCTCGAGGATTTTCATTGTTTTTGTATTTATCCAAATGGTGGCTGTCTGCTCCTTTTGGGGATTTCCCACCTTTTCCTAGTCAGTGGGACAAAGTTGTGGTGAGACCACACTGCATGACCCTTGAGGGTCCCTGATACGCACATGAGCTCTCTCTTGCTCGCTGTCTCATTCATTCTCTTATTTTTTTTCCACAATTCCACCACAGTAGAGATGAAGATGAGCAGTCACTAAATTGCAACACTCCTGAGTAAGTGATTCGAGCAAGGTAAAGGCATGAGATTTAACACTGCACAGACCTCGACTTAACCACAACAGTGATGTGTGTCAGCATTGCAGTTATTTCACATCACAATTGGAGAAGCAAATTCTTACTCTAATCTGAGAAATGTGGATCTGTTTTCCTGCAGAGTGGTTAGCTTACACTTTGGCAACAAATGGAGTAGGTGTCTGAGGGCATGAGCACTGTTTATTTTTGTTTTCATGCCAGTGGTAAGCTGCTGTCTCGGTGCATCCAGGAGCTGGTTAGTTAAGTGCTTTGATTGCCTATTAACATGTGAGATGTAATAGCTGTACTGAAGTTCATCCCTGAGTTGTTGAGAGGAGGGGCAGGGGTCATTGCCATGGTGAAGACCACCAGACACGGCTTTGGCAAACAAGGAAACTCCAGTTTCTTTTTTCCTCCAGAGAGCAATTCTTTTCCTGTTTGTTCTTTAATCCTGCACTTAAACTTTCTTATCACGCACAGTATTGGTTGCTTTCAAAGTGAATACATTAACTAACTGTTTAATCTGTCGTGTGATCCAGTATTAAAACTGGGGATGTTTAGTATATGTTATGCCTCCTTATTTTCCTCAAAGCTGAGTCAATTTCTCGTACACCGCTTTTCAAATGTAAGTGTGTTACTGGCTCCTGTGTGAAGGCGATTCCTTTATTCTAATACTGGATATCCACCTGCTTTGGTGTATAACGTGGGAAAATGTGAAATTGACTAAGGCATGAAGAACAAAAGTGATCTCTTTCTGCATCCCCATCCCCAACGGGTGAGTGACTGCCTGCAGATCTGGGTGTCTGAAGGAGAGGAAGCGTGTGAAAAGCTCTGGGGGATAGATGGACATTTGGGGTTATCAGATCAGCTATGATCTTGAAGCTGGCACTGCCATGCATTGAGTAGCTGTATGACCTACACCTGTTAATTTGTATGATCTGTCATGGTTAGTTATGCTGTTTCCTCGTTTTAATGGACCAATCCTGAATTGTGCATTGTTTTTGTTTTGTTCATTTGTGGGAGATTATCCT
Source organism: Ginglymostoma cirratum (assembly GCA_024137785.1). Classification (NCBI taxonomy): domain Eukaryota; kingdom Metazoa; phylum Chordata; class Chondrichthyes; order Orectolobiformes; family Ginglymostomatidae; genus Ginglymostoma; species Ginglymostoma cirratum. The sequence goes on from JAHRHZ010000029.1 coordinate 19,698,580, forward strand.
AAATATGTGAGTAAATGTCATCCCCTTTTTAGTTTAGTTGGAATTGGGGATGAGGTCTGGGAACTATAGTATTGTTGTTCAGATCTCAGCATTACTTTGAAGACAGCAAAACATTATCCATGTATCACACTCCAGCATAAAAGGTCTTCACTATGCCGTCAATTGACTCAAAATAATCTCTCCTGGAAATAATAACATAGTCTGGGTTCTATACTGGCATGCATGTCACATTAGAGTGCATCTATTTCATAAACTTCCAAATACCTGTCTCCGTAAAACCTACAATCTTTATTCAGTCAAAGCTGTGAATGCCTCTAGGCAGCTATTTATATTGTATTCTATACAATTCATTGCCCAGCAGACTGTTGAGTTAACCACACTGCAGGTCTGGAGCCACAGGCTAAACCAAGTAAGGCAATTGGTGAGGAAGTCCTGAGGAATGGTCACTGACCCTGAGACATTAACTCTCTCTGATTTCTCTTCACAGATGCAACTAGGCCTGCTAACTTTTTTCCAGCAATTTCTGTTTTTGTTGAAGATAATTGGTGAACAAGGTGGGATTTTGAGAATTGGCAATGGTTGCGTGGTTGCCCTTGAAAGGTCACTTTTATTCCGGGTTTTTGTTATTGAATTTGGATTTCACCATCTGTCTGGGTGGGACACAAACCCATGTCTTTGCGTTCTGGCTTGCTAGTCCAAAATGCCAATACATATGTCATCTAACATATAGAAAACCACATTGAATCAGGGAGGGATATTTATGCTCTTGGTATGAATAGATTTTGTTACAAGGTTCTGCATTTAGACCATCTCAAAACCTTACCTCATCCTGAAGCGATGAGATGGGATTAGTGTTTGCAGGTTTACTAGCTAGAGTTGCCAGTTTATTTTGGCATTTAAGTCCTGCAAGGGTACAATTTTTGTAGCTGTCAACATATCAAATCTCTAGTCCATTTCCTGTCAACTTTTTAAATCTGGTTCCTATGTCCAAATTTGTAATGGAATCACCCTGTGTATATGTCACAATAAAATCACTTTCTCTTTTGCCAGTAGTAATTCACAATGAAAATTTCACCGTAGAGACCAAATGTATGACTTCAAAATAGACTAAATTACATTTTCACTTTATTACTCCTAAGATTTTAGACCATCCAGTTCCTTGAGCGTGTTTACCATTCGGTTTGATCATAATAGAGCTGTATTTTACTCCATTTCCCCTGATATCCTTTACCTGACAAATATGTCTGTTGAAAATTTCAATTGTCTGATTTATCCAATTGGAACTCTTCATTCAAAACACATTTTCCCCATCCACCTGGAGGAAATACGATCTGAATGGTCCAACGTTGAATTTTGTACACTGTTAGTTTTGCTTCCAGATCCTCCTCCTAGAGGAAACAGTCTCTTTATTCAAATTGAGCTGTTCCGAATGATAAAGATAAGCAGTTCACCCTTGCCTATCTTTAACTCTGCTTCATCTTGAGATAGCACCCTGACTGAAACTGCAACGCTACGAAAGATCAAACTGGTATTGACGGTGTTTTCTGTGGTAATAGTGCAGTTATCCTTTTTGGATAGCTGATGCTGAGTCATCTGAAAAACATGCGATCCCATTGTATGTCAATATTTGTAGTTGCCTGCAAAGTATAAAAAACATTTAGAAAGCTCTTTGGTAACATCATAGACCTTCTTTTCTAAGTAATTACCTTTGATGTGAGGAAGAAAAGTTTTTGATCTTTAATCATTAATTGTACTTGCCATAAAAGATTAAAGTTAAAGCAATTTCTCACCAGCTTTTAACTAAATGGTATTTCAGGAGTCTGAACAGTAAGCAGAGGCTGACTGTTTTTAATACTGATCTTCAGAAGCAACCAATGATTTGGCTAAAAAATATTTCTTAGACTTCTGTGAGCATGTAGTCAGTAAATGAAAAATGTTGAACATGTAAAAAGAATTTGATTCTATTTTTACGCTACTTACAGTAGCTGAAAAAATCTTAAGATGAGAATCTTATAAGTACTTTTATTCAGCGTCCTTACTAATTTAAGCTCAGTTTTTGAGACACTGAAGGTATAGAGATGTACCAGAATGTAGTATGAATGACTGACTGGCGTTAGTTGTGTGAGGTGACTGGAAATTATAATGGAGCTAGACCATTCAGCCTATCAAAATACGTTTAATCATTCAGTTAGATCATGGTCGATTTACACCACATGACCACATACATTTGTCTTGGTTCCATAAGCCTGGAGGCATCGCAATCAACTCAGTTTAAAATTTTTATTGGCCCAGGATCAAGTGTTCCGTGGCATTACCTTTTAGTGACCTTCTTCTAATTTTATGGTCAAATCCCCTTGTTCTAGTCTCCACCGGAACAAATTGTATTTACCTCCTAGACAAAGAGAAGCCATTTAATTGGTTTGAAAATCTCTGTTAGACTGACCCTTTAACTGTCTATGCTCAGAATAAAAATCTATACAATTTGCCCTCATAATCTAACTCTTTGGGACCCAGAATATTTGTGAATCTCCACAGCACTTATTTCCTCACCGGATTGATAGTTATTTCTAGTTCCATGGGCTGTCTTTCAACATTACTTTTAGATTCTGCTGAATATTTTTGAATGCCTTCAAGTTCAGTTGGATAAAATCCACCACTGCTTATGATCCCAACTAATGTCCTTAATGGACAAGTCTGATCCCAGATTGAAAGCTGTCACGATGGGTCATATTTTGTTTTAGTTTTGACTTTCATGAGTTTGTCTCTCAGTGGGACCTAAGCACCCAATGTTGCAGATTTATTCTTAAAGTTTTATGAAGCAAAAGAAATCAAGATGACTAGGCTAAATTATTTGCTTGTAAGACTTTTTAAAAAATATATTTTTAAAGCATGTGGTAGAAATGTAATCCCACTATTGCCAAAAAGACCTGTTTTATAATGCACAAAAGCACCCCTTGAGCAGTACTCGAGAAAAATCTCAACACCTCAATTTTAGGCTTAAATCTAACTCTAGTTTCAGTCTAGACAATCTAGCTTTCTTTTCTCCTGGTGCTCTCATACATCTGAGTTTAAATGTTCTCTGTTTCAGATAACCTCTTCAGAGCTTTATCCGAACACTACTTATTTGGGATTATTACTAAACTCCTTAGTCTAGTTTTACTGTCGTCTTGGGAGCGCTGCTTTATATATATACATCTTACAGAACAACTACAACACTTCCCCCAAAACTGCAAATGGAAGGGAAAAGTTTCCCAAGTTATAGGTATTTCTCTTGGGCTTAGTTTGTAGAATTTTCTTTTTAAAAAAAACCTTTCTATGTACTGTTGTTTTTACTCAGTTGTAAGCCCTCCTAAAGTAATAAACTTTTAGAATTAATGAATTTTATTCCAAGATTTTTTTTTTCACTATCACCATGGCTGCACACATACCTACAAGTTAATCATTTCAGTCTTCGATCACATGATCATTTGTCGCTCATTTAAAAATTGAAGCTTGAGTGATTAAAATTTCCAAACCAGTCTGTTACAGACTGCTTTATTACTTAGATTCTTTGACTAGGTTGATTTAAAATAGGTCTAAAGTATTATAACACCACCTTTCTGGAGCAAGTGGTATTGAATTGGGCTTCCTAGCTCAGAGGTAGAAACATTACCACTGCATAACAAATGCCCTAGAACTTTTCAAATCAACCAGTTGAGACCTGTCATGACACGCTGACCTTCTGGAGCAGGTGAGATTTTAATCAATGTCTTGGTCCTCGGGCATAGAGACACTACACTACCAGTGTGCCATTAGAACCTCTTGCCACCTTGGAGCTGTTTTTAATCCCTGCTTTGGGTAAGGTATGACATACATCTTGATAAGGGGTTCTTGGACTAATAGTTACCAGAGATATTTTAATCAACCTGTTCAGAGATGTTATTACAGTTTTAGAGTAGGTGTGTCTCGAAGCCAGGCCTCCTGGATCAGAGGTAGGGGTGCTACCATTGCACCACAAAAGCACTGGTTGCCACCTTAGAAGTTAACTTGTTGAATAGGACTACATCTCCCTGCAAGTTGTGTGTTTTTTTTTTTTTTTTTTTAAGTTTGCCTCATTTCCTTTACCTTCCCTGCAGCAGAATTTGAGACTGAAGCTAACAGTTCTCCTCTTTATCTCCTGGGCTTTTGGGAAAAAAAAATGGAGTGTTCAATTTTGCATGAAACCATTCCCAAGTCAAGAGTTTTCCAAAGTATCATGACTAGTTCAGTAGATTAGTGTAGTCTCTTAAGCAGCGTAGACACAATGGGCAAAATGGCAGCAGACTGGGAGTGAGGGCTCATCTCCATTATCCGGGTCTTGCTGTCAATTGCTTGTTTATATTTTAGGGTGTCTTTACTTCATGCTCACTAGCCATGGTTCCATGCCAACTCCTAGCACTTCTAAATGTATTTACTCATATACACTCCATACAGAGCCAGTGAACGCTATAATAATAATGTGTGAGACAGGTAAAATATCCATTTGTAATTCTTTCTACGATTGTTAATTGCATGGTAATCAGGTTTCTATCTCCCATGAGAGGCTTAATTTTGACACAGGTGCAGAAAAGATTGACAAACTATTTTTTAGTGAACTGTTTTATCGATGGTTCAATATTCATTTGCATAAGAAAGTGAGAGTCAAGTGAATATAGCTTCTGTTCTAGATACTTTAAATACTTAGTTTGTTGATGCCTTTTATAAAGGTAATGGTTTTTTGTTTTTAAAAATTGAATGCATACTTAAGCAGGTCAACACATGGTATTTTTACTTCGAAGTTTATTGAATCTATATATAGGGAATTTACAATGGACTTGGAAGTGCCATGCATCAAGTGAGGAGGTGGTGGTTTTGAGATCCCTTCATGTATGAGGGCTCATTCGTGTTATGGGGTCATAACTGCTACTCGTCCTCTGACCCCATATCAGTTTGAGTTGGTAGAGATGGGACATGTGTATGACTTTGACCTTGCCAATAGGATTCGTAAATATAGATGATGGCTCAAGATTTCTGAGGTGTGTGAAAAAGTGGAGAAACTGAGTTGATTCCATTAACGTTGTGTATGGTTAAGAGATGGTTCTCTCTTCATTTTTAATTGTCCCCAAGTCTTTCAGAAATTAATCTAGTCTAGTGCATCAGACAAAAGATGCAAGAATCAAAAAAATCCCTGGCCTGATATGACTGAGTTATGAAGATAAACACTGACCGATAAAACAGATATGATCCATGTGTTTAAGGTGATTGAAAGAATGACACTCTACATGTTTTGGTGCTTTGAAGAACTAGTATACCCATGCCAGTTGTGGGGGCTGGTGGCAAGGTAGAATTTGTAGATGTCTGTGACAATGAACATTATGGAGCATGCTATCTTGCAAGGATGTGATGAATTTTTCATGATCATGCCAAGAGCTGTTGGGTTTGCCTGTTCCTATCCTTTTGAAAGGAACAAGAACTTTCAACAGCAGAACGTGCCTTTAATTGATGACTGTTCTTTGAGTTTGTGTATGGAAAGAAATGAGGTGATTGGTGCACTGGCATGAAATTTGTCTATGGTTAGGAGCTGACAAATACAAGTATGATTTTAGTTTCTTGCTTCTGTTGGAATGTTTGGACACGCCTGGCGTTAATACACTACTTCAAGACAATTAAAGCCTCTTATAAAGAAGTTGCCATAGCGCAAAAAATTTGGTTATTTGTAAAGTGTAAGTATTCTTGCCTCCCTCTCGTAATGGTGCATGGTATATAATACAGCCCAGTGTAAGTAACTTGAAGCATGACAGAACATGATTAGTGGCTTAATTATAGGCTTTGTACTGGTGTCTGTGTGCTACTATTGTTCATTCTCAAGAACAGAATTGAGAATTGGGTAGCTAGGAGTATGGCAAGGCAGGAACCTAATCAAAAGGTTCAGAGATAAGCTGATAACGCTAGGTATTTTGCATGCCCTTTTTAATTGAGGGATAAATGTAGCTTTTCATCAAATATGTCTAGCTCCTAGCAACTCGCTAATCCATTCATCCGTCTATGAAATGTTTGCCAATTTCTTGCTATATATCCTTGATTCATGATTACTCATGGTCTAATAATCATTCTTATATTTCACGACAAGTTGATAAATTTGATTTCTTTCTGCATGTGGTTCACCTTGTCAAGTAAATGACCAACATTGGAGTTTTCAAAGTAATTGATTTTCATATCAATGTGAGCACTCTTTTTAATTAATTAGTTTGCAAATGGAAGCTGTAATTTCACTCACCCGCCCTCACCTGAAATATTGTAGCTCTGCAGGCTACCTGCTCTCTCGCTTGTATCCAATGCAAATAGCCATATTAGCACATTATGCAGCTCTGGGAGACGGGGGATGTTGTGCTGCTGTGTTGGCCTTGTATCTACCTATCTCCTAATGTGCCTGGTCATTTGCCCACAAACCTGCTGGATCAGTGGCTGTAAGCCAGACTGAGGTCTGCATGCACAAGTAAAAGTGGTCAAATATTTTGCACAAAACTCCTGAACTGTTGGCCTACAAGAATGCCAGTCTGAGGACCGTGACTGGAATATGATATAGCAGAAGTAAACAGGTGTGTTTCTTGAATTCATTCTTTTGAATGACTGGGATTGTATTGAGAAATTTTGCATGCAGCTGAATTGGTATTGGACTCCAAATGAGTTGTTTTAGAACGACTTAATAGAGTGAATTAGTTTTCCTCATCCTGTCCCCTCGAGTTGTATCAGACTGAGAACCTACTACCTAACAACGGGTCTAGATAACCAACATCTGCTGAGCTGCATTTCGTTATGAAATAAAATGCTGTCTTTTTAGTTTTAATTACGTGACATTTACTCCAGCCTAAGTACTTTCCATTTTTTTTGTCTTTTCAGCAGAGGAAAGAAGCACAGTATGATCCTGCGTACACAACTCTCAGTCAGGGTCCATGCTTGTATTGGTAAGTCAAATCCTTACCCAGTAATGAGAAGGTGAGTGGGCTTCAGGCTAGAACATGAACAAAATGGCCATGAACTGAAGAACAGTGAAAGTGAAACTCAGTGTTTGACTGGTTATGTCTGGGATATCTTGGCTTTGCATTAATTGGATGTATACATGTTAAAGGCTCGTTTTAAGAGCACAGTGCAAACTGAGTGTTAAACTATCCCTTGTCCTGACTGCAAATGTGCACTGGATTTCATGTGATTAAAATCTGTTGTGATTATAGAGTTCCAAAATAGACCGTGGCAACATCTTGCAATGGCTATGGCCCATCACTCTATTTTAGTTTTAAGAAAAACCTTCATTTTACAACTTTTTAAAAAGTGATGCTGTTGTACCTAATGCTCCAAGTGAAAAACAGACCTTGTGATCACAACTTCAGTTTATTCTGCTGTACATGGAGCTGTTGAATTATTGCAGCTTGCTGCATTCACAGCTTTCGTGCACAAAAGTTAACACCAATACGTGACTAGCTGGAGGCTTACAGCCAACAAGGCAGACAGTTCCCAGTGTACTACTGTTGACTTTGGCACTCGTAGAACAGAGCTCATTGTTTCAAGTGAGGGTAAGATTGTTTCTATGTCAGAGCCAATGGCATGTAGGGTTATCCCAGCATCATGTTGGCATTGCTGTGTTTGTGCTTCCATATAAAAGTGCAGCCTCTTAAATGGACAGCTTAGATAACCAAATAGTGAATGTTGATGCTTCTCTGAAAAGGACACAGAGGAGAACGTGCAAGAGATATTTGTCATGTGCTTAGGGAGTGAACAGTCCCTATATCCTGAATGGAAGATGGTCGAGTGCAGAATTCCTTAAGGTGAATATAAATTGCCAAGTTGGAAGGTCAGCAGAATGTTATTTTCACATTATGGAAATAAATTTTAGAGGTACTAAAATGAATTGAAGTTCTTTTTTAAATTTAAAGAAACTTCATGCATTAGGATTGTCAAATTTTAGTTTGATTTAGTCTAGGCCAAGCGTGTACAGGATGTGGATCCAAGAGGTCCAGTAGTCTGTGAGAGCTAATTTGGACCTGGGTTTGAAGGCTCCCTAGCCCAAGCACAAGGTTTTTTGGCCCTGCCCCTGTCCCTGACTGCAGCAATTTTGAAGGGGGGAGAAATGTTTATAATGTACACTTGGTCAATGATAGCCATCTTTGCATACTTCCACAGCTCCTGTATGGGGCAATTAAGCACTGTCTTGGATAGTTGTTGGAAATTATTGCAGGTAACATACCTTGACTAATTTTTGTTTGTAGTGCCGCCAAGCAATGTATGGAGGAAAGAACAGTAATTTATTCACAGATGGATAGAAATCTGACTATTCTGGATATTCTGAAAATTCCTGTAGGTCGTGGTGAAGGTCTGAAGTCCCAGTTCATTACAAGAGTGAAAATGTGGGTAGGATAGGTTCTGGCTCACTGCTAAATTCTCAGACATCAGTGAGCAACAGTTCAGAATCACGATTGTTCTGGTGCAAAAAGAGGCTGTTCAGCCCATTGTCTGCATGACTCTTGTGTTTTTCCTATCCATTTTATGTTCATAATCATCTAATGCCCTCTTGAATGAACCCATCTCTATCAAATTTGTAGACTGCATTCCAAGCCCTAATTAAATGTGTGAAAGTTGTTCTTTCTTGCATCACAGGGCCTTTGCAAATTATTTTATATGCCTTCTCATTTTGAAGCCTTCCACAAATGGGAATCACTTCTCCCTAACTACTTTGTCCAGACCCTCCACAATTTTGAAAAGTGCTATCAAATCTCCTCTCTGTCTTCCCCCTCCAAGGAAAACAGTCCCAATTTCTCCCATCAGTCTTGGTAACTGAAGTTTCTCATCCCTGGAACTATTCCCTCTAACCACCTTTTTTAAACACTTTTTTTTTTGTTTTTTTCCTCATGCATTTGTATCCGTCCTGAAGTGTGTTGAACAAAACTGAATTCCACCAAGTGTCTTGTACGAGTTCAGCACAAACTCCATGGCCTCGTACTCAATGTCCCTATGAATAAAGCCTAGAATATTGCATGTTTTATTAGCTACTTTCTGTTAGGCTATCCTGCACCTTTTCAGTGACTTGTACCTCTTGTCTAGAATCTCAAATCTTTCTCCACTCAGTGCATTTTATTTAACCATTGCCATTTCCTTTTTTTTAGAAGGAAAAGTTGAGCTTTAGATATGAATTTATATTAGTGACCTCCTTTTTTGGTCTGAAAGTTTACATGTGATTTGAAGCCTTGTAACTCGAGGTCTGCATTAACTCCAGAGGCAAGCTTCTTTATGTTTTATGATTTATAACCAAGTTGAGAACTTTCAAATCCAATATATAAATCAAATCTGCACACAAGCTTCTAGGATTTGTAAACATGATGGCATGAATTATGCAAATAAGGTGTCTCATTTTGTGGGGCTGAACATTTCTATTCTGTCGTTGGTTAGATTTTATGCACTTGCTGTGAACCAGAACATTTCTTTTGTATATTTGTGACATGATTTAGGGATTCCTAGATTGCATTGCACACCAATGACAGCTGCCCTCTTGTGAATAAATCTCACAGGACTATTGCAGACGAGATAATCAAATCCAAGCCAAAGCAAAATTACTGCATGGCTTTTAGTTGGTTGAACAAAAGGTGAAATAAGTAGTATTGAGTTTTAAACACAGCCCTGAAAAGGCAATTCATTTAATAAAATGGTGTTTTGTTTCAATGGACTTGATATCTACTTGCTCAAGTTCATAAGCTTCAAGCCTGATTTGACGTGCGTATATGCCACCTAGTAACATGCTCCTTTTTCTCCGTGAATGATGATGATGACAATGCTCAAACTATAAAAATCTCCTGGCGAGTGTATAGAAGCCTGGTCTTTGAATATTTACAATGTTCTTCATTGATCGATACAAATCAAGCCTGAACTAATGAGTGTCTCATGTCCTTTGTTAGTTAAAAGGCAGTTAGCTTAGGGAGGTCACATTTTCTGAACTATTCTTTGGGCTAACCATGAGGCCAGCTTGAAACCAGTGAGTAAAATGTTGGGTGAATTTTCATCTACAAATAATCCCAATTTTTCTTAAGAACAAGGATGATAAATGAAAGGCTTTTCATTATTTACCCCTTCCCTCCCTATCTTTTCACATTACTTGTGTTTTTTCAACTCCTTACTCAATTATTCAAGGTGAAGTTGTCCCAAATCTCTGTTCAATCTTATTAACATAAGCCGTAATATAAAATCTCTCTCGCGCACTAATGTGATTGTGCGGTCAATTTGACTGTGTAATCCATTATTAGAATTGCCATCTAGTCCATCAGACTCCATATAAAGTTATGCTTCAGTTCTTTAATAAGAAACCAAAAGGGTGAATCTTCAACGGCTTCTATGGCAACAGGGTGTCGCCAATGGCTTGCCCCAGAATCTCTGATCAATGCGATCTGCTCCCTGTTGTCAACCAAGATCACTGACCAACTGCAAGATGTGCTCGAGTCTAGAAATAACTCCCTCATACACTTTCATGCACAGCAGCCTCCCTGGTCCCATCAGAACACTTTTTTTAAAAATTTAATAACGATATAGCTTGAATAAATGCACTGAAAACGAACGTGTTGGTTTCCACTGTTACAGGCATTGATGTGTCTGTGACTAAACAAGGGAATTACCAGGATTAGCTTTAGTTGCAGTTTCGTTTTGCTTGTTTATCCAGGCTGCAACTTAATGAATCTTCTGTCAGTCAGATCCATGTTCTTTTGATTTCTTTGATCAGAGATCTTTGTGTTTTCCCTGAGGAATTTGCACAAATTGAAAGTATATTTTTAACTGATTTTAATGAAGTACAATATATTAAAGGTGACTAAGTTCCTGCTTTGCCTGCAGCTGAGTGGGGAAGAATCTAGGAACTGATCCTACTGCAAGATGGGGGGAAAATTATAATAGCATAATCATTTTGTAAAATGAGCAAAGCTTAGGATATTATAGACTTTTAATCTTCAGAATTTCTATTGATTAAAATGCACTTTAAATTAATAACACTTTAATGACTGGTGGCCCCCATCTCGTTGAATTTTGTTGAGTGCATAGAAGGAGCTGGTCCATTTTATAAAAACTTGATATTTTAAAGTAAGCATCAAGCAGACGTTTACTCTGACCTTGATATCTTGCCAAAGTGAAGTGGGAAAGTTTAATGCTGACCATATTTAGTTTTCAAATCAGGTTAGGACTCTAGGCCACTAAGATCTAAATGAAATCCATTTAAAAGAAGTGTTCAGGATTGGTATCTGGAAACATCTTGACAAAATGATTGCAGAACGCTTTACCAAATGCAGGTGGGGAAATTGGGCAATTGTGTAATACCAAACATTTTGGGCTTCTGTGGAAGAATGATGGAAGAATATGGAATTTACTAAAGTGGGGAGGATATTCAAAAAAATCGTAGAATAATTTATTGGGAGGGAAATGAAGTTGAAGCCACAATCTGATCTGCTGTAATCTTATCGAAGCAAGTTCCAAGTGGCTGGTCTGTTATTAGCACGAGCATTATTGGTGTTACTTCTGTGGACTCTTGCACTACTTACTACTAATTTTTAGTATGGAGACTGAGAGCTTTTGAATTCAGCAGATTTAAAGGGCAAGGTACTCCTCCAAAGCTGCATTTTTCTTTTTGTTATACACTCCAGCCCAGAGTTGGCACATCTTGTAGTGTTTTTGTAATTTTGGTGGCTAATGTAATTTAGTCTGATTTATTGCAGTTGCAGATCTCACCACAACTTGGTGGGGTGGGGTGGTTAGTGCTGCTGCCTGTCAGCACCAGGGAACTGGGTTTGATTCCACCCTTGGGCGACTGTCTGTCCGTGTGATGTTTAAATGTTCTCCCTGTGTGTCTGTAGGTTTCTTCTGGGTGCTCAAGTTTTCTCCCACAGTCCAAAGATGTACAAGTTTGGTGGATTGGCCAAGAAAATTGCACTGTAGTATCCAGGGATGTGAGGACCAGGGGGGTTAGCTGTAGGAAATGCAGGATTAGTGGGATAGAATGGGGGTTGAGTCTGGATGGGATGCTTTTTGCAGAACTAGTGTGGACTTGATGGGCTGAATGGCCTGCTTCCAAACAGTTGGGATCCTTTACAAAATTGTAGGATATTTCATTGGACACGTATTTTTTGAACTTGCGTGATCTTTAACAAGGATACTGACTTGCTTTATAAAAGGACAATGCCTGCTGTTTCAAAATTATGTTAGCGTACATTGATTTTATTTTGTTCCCCTGTGGCAAATTGAAATGGAATGCATCTAGTTTCCCTTGAGCACCAAGAAATTTAATGATAAATCGTGGTGTTTCTCCTATTCTCATGTGCCAAAACCTCCAGTTTTGTCACAATTGCCAGTAAACCTGGGCAGAAAACGACATAAGACAATGGTGCCTGATTATTTTGCTGGCACAACGTGTGCTCATTAAAGTCAAGCACCCATTTGTGATGAGCACTACCTCCTAGGTGTAATGATTCGAAGATGTTTCATCCAACCTCAATGGTGACCTTTTTTCTTTTGTGAACAATTTCTACCTTTTTTTTAGAAATGTGGCATCAGTCTCAATATCAAGTCCATATATCTTTCTGCTCATTTTAAGTATCTCGAGGTAATGTAACCAAATGTCTCTGCGTCATAATTCTGTCATTGATGGTGTACTGTGCTGAATGTAGTGAATCTGGTTGCTAGCAGTATTTTATACATTACGCATCAGAAATAATGAATTTTGAGCAGAAAATCACTCTTGCACTCAAGTAGGAACATGTGGATGCTGTTAGCAGTTCAGTCTGACAGGAATCTGACTTTAATTTTTTTTCTTAAGTACCTGGAGGATTTGTGAGGAGGTCTGCTGCTGCATTCAAGCCTGTGCTGGAAAAGGAGAGGAGGCGAGTTGGGGGGTGGGTGGGAGGGGGTTACCTTTTGGATTATTGTGTTCGTTCAGATGTCTGGAAGAAATGATTGGTTAGAAAGATATTGTGTGATAAAAACCGTTCCTGTATTGACTTCGCACAACATCAATATCCACTCTCTTTAAATGCAAGCTATTGTTCTCAACTGGCCTTTGCCTGTTGGGCTTCTTTTGAAGAGCCAGATGCAAACCTACACCTCTGGAAGAATTAGGTACTGGGGATCAAGAAGGTGACTGTTCAACATGTGGTAAATGACTTAACACAAGTGGCAGAGGTTGGACCACTGGGGAGGGATAATCATAACCAGGATTGGCCTACTTCAGACTGTAGACAGCTTTTTTGCTTAGTACAGCCTGCAGTGAAACATTGCTGTCTGAATCTCTAGGTTGGTTGCTTGTGTTGCAGCTAATGGCGCCTATACACAGTTCGACTCTCCTCAAAACTACACCTTGCTATCGTGTAATGGATTTTGCGTCTGTGAAATGACTAGATTGCTTATGTGGTGTCTCTGTTTATTGATATGTCTTTGCAGCTTCTTGCCTCTAACCTTGCAACATGTTTTTGAGATCAAAAAATCTAATGTAGCCCCTTTTTTTTTTTTAAATTTGGCCAGAAAGTTGGAAATTGAATGTTTGTTGTTTTTTTCGGTAACAATTGTCTATTCGTAGCTTTGTCATAACGTTGGATTATTGGCACTGGACAAATTTGATTACTAAAGGAACAAAAGAAAGTAATGGTTTGAAAATTGGGGCCTGAGATGTAGGAGCAAGTCTGACCCTCACCTGAATTCCCAAACTAAACTCCTGGGGATGAGCTATGTCCTGGGCATGTGTAAATCTAATCATTGTAGTCTAATGTTGCAGTAATGCTGGTTTTTCATTTTAAAGGCTCCCAGAAGAATCTTGCCAAGTCTACTAATCACTTCTGAATCATCAGGACTCCAACCCCAATGTTCCTGCACATAAGGTCGTCCTACCACTGTGGCAATAAATGTGACCTCATCCCTCCACTCCCTGCATTTTATATTCATGCTTTCAATTATTTGTAAACTTTCTGCGATTGGGAGTACATGAATTTGACTGAACTCCTGGCACGGTTATTGAGTTTGCTGATTGATGCCGTCTTTAATAAACATAAAGTTCCATACAGAAACACCTCACTACCCCAGAGAATGCTCAAACGTTAATTGACCATGTGGTTTCCAATTTTTATGGTTTTAGGAAAAAAAATCAACCTCAAATTCACTTAAATAAATCTCTTCTGAACGTGTCATCAAATGGGCTAAAAATACATTTGTTATGAAATCAAAAATTACCAACCGTTCTTTATTTGCATGAATTTTTGAGTTCAAATTGACGAGCAAAATTCCTGTACCTTAATTGACCTTTATCTATTGCCTAAAATAATAGCTCTGATTGCATGACTTGCTCCAGTTTCCGTAAGCATTTTGGAGGGAAAATGTAAATAAATATTCATTCTGACAGTGAAGGGACTTGAGATTAACTGTCAACTGTTCTTAATGTACTGCTTACATACTGGTAAATGCAGTAAACAGCAGATGCTCAGACATGTGATTGAAGGATCTTCAGTACTGAGCTAAAAATAGCCATCAGGAGCCTCTGCTTTGGAGAGGCTAAAGCCTTCTGCAGGAACTCGTATTCTTCACGGAAGTCATTAACCAATTATTATGTGCAATTCAACTTTGTTATGAAACGTTTATTCAGGAGATATGTACATGTCCCTAGCTAGGCCAGTATTTAATGCCGGTTCCTAGCCACCCTTAAGTGGCAGGGAGCTGCATTCCTGAATAGTTGCTGTCTGTTTGGATTGGTATAAACGGAAGAGCTTCTAGAAGTTTGACCCAGAGACACTAAAGGAATGTCAATACATCGCCAAGTCAGGATGGTGAAGAGCTTGGAAGTCTGCTTTGCAGGTGGTGGTGTTCTTTTGTATCTGCTATCCTTTTCCTTCTGTTTGGAAGGTGCTGTTAAGGAGCCTTGATGAATTTCTGCACTGCACCTTGTAGATGGTATCAGCTCAAGTCTACAGTATGTCAGTGGTGCAGCAACTAGATGTTTTGTGGATGTGATGTCAATTAAGCAAGCTGGACGTTGCTGGATCTGCACTTATCTGGGTTAGCAAGGAGTATTCCATCACAAACGTATTATGCCTTGTAGATGGTGGACAGGCCTTGGGGAGCCTGGAGATGTCAGTCACTGCGAAGTTCTGAGCTTCAGACCAGCTCTTGTTGCAATACTCGTACGGCTAGTCCAGTTGAGTTTCTGGTCAGTGGTAACTTGCCAGGATGTTGATTAGTGGAGGATTCCATGGTGATGATGCCATTGAATTTCAAGGAGTGATAATTAGTTTCTCCCTTATTGGAAATGGTCATTGCCCAGCACTTGTGATGCGAATGTTTGTTGCCATTGTCAGCTCAAACCTGTATTTTGTTTGGGTTTTGCTGTATTTGGACTTGGACTGCTTCAGTATGAGTCATTGTAAATGGTGCTGAACATTGTGTAACCATCAGTTGCTGCCCCCACTTGTGATGTTATGATGGTGTGGAGGTCATTGAAGTAGCTGAAGATGGTTGGGCTGAGGTCACAGCCTTGAAGAACTGCAGAGTTGTCTTGGAGTTTACATGACTAACCTCAGACAACCACAGCCATCTTCACTTTGTGTCAAGTCTGACTCCAAGCAGGGAGCTTCCCATAATGCCCATGGATTCCTTGATGACACACCTTGGTCATATGTAGTCTTGATATCAAGGGCAGTCACAATCTTCTCTGCAATTCAGCTTTTTGTTTCCCCTTACTCCCTGTCCAAGTTTTAATGAAAGCTGTAATGAGGTCAGGTGTTGTGGCCCTGGCAGAATTTAAATTGAGCAACAGTGAGCAGGCTATCGCTAAGCAAGTGCTGCGGATAACACCGACTCGTTCCATCACTTTCCTGATCGAAAGTAGGCTGGAATGGCAATTGGCCAAATTGGATTTGCCCTGCTTTTTTGTGTACGGTGCACTTGGACAATTTTTCCACATTGGCGGGTAGATTCCAGTGTAGCTGTGTTAGTAGTGCAAGTTCTGAGCGCAGGCAGGAATATTGTCAGGGCCTGTAGCCTTTGCAGTATCCAGTGCCTCCAACCACTTCCTTGATATCTTGTGGGCTGAATCAAATTGGCTGAAGACTGACATCTGTGATGCCAAGAACCACTGGAGGTAGCAGAGATGGATTATTTACTTGGCACTTATGACTGAAGATAAATACTACTTCAGCCTTGTCTTTTGCACTGGTAAGCTGGACTCCCTATCCATTTAAGGATGGGTTTACTACCATTGACTGGATGTGGCAAAATTGCAGAGCTTAGATCTGATCCTTTAGCTGAATGTGGAATTGCTTGGTTCTTGCCTTCTGTTGCTTGGCATGCAATTAGTCTTGTTTTATAGCTGCTTCAGGTTCAAGCCTCACTTTTAGCTATGCCCAGTGCTGCTCCTGGCACAGCCTCCTGCACTTTTCTCTACCAGGGTTGATGCCGTGGCTTGATGGCCACCCTAGAGTGGAGGAAACATCCTGGATCATAAGGTTGCAGACTGTCTTGGAGTAGAATTTGGCTATCGTTACAACCCTGGGTTTCAATGTTTTACAAATAGAGAAGACAAAGAACTGTATCTGTATAAATGGATTCAGGTGAAGGTTGGTATATCTGCTGTCTGGAATGATCTAGTAGCCAAAGTCTAGAACTACTGAGCCGGTTTTTACATTAATGGGAAAGTGTATTTAAAAGCATGACAAGTTAGGTGTTACCAGATGTGGATGGCATTTCACATAAACTTCTCTGTGCTGCATGCCTGTTGCAGAAGAAAAGCTGCTTTCAACATGTGGTTTATAATATTAGTGTTCTGTTTATTCTCCGAACCAGGATTCGTTTTAATAATATGTTTGCTTTTAATTCAAAATGTGGCCTATATTTCATGAACTTGTATCAATGAAATCCGTCTCTCAAAATGACAATGTACCAGTAAACTAATCCAAGCAAAGCTTTTAAACCTTTCAGTATGAGGGTTGTTCAGATAACTTTTAAATTTCAATGACAATTTTCACAACTTCTCTGTTGGCAGGATGATTATCCTTTCTTTCTGGGAACTATCTAAAACTTGGCTCAGACTTTTGCACACACTTCCTTTAAAAGTTAAGGCTAGTAAGACAAATTTGCCTAAACTGAAGGGGTTGCATACTTTGTTCAATGTGCTTTAAATGTCATTTTTATACTACAGTGTTGGGATGACCACAGGATGGTTTAACTTTCTTAATATATTTGAAGTTAACAGCTGCTTGAGACTAAATTTGAATGCATTTTTAAAAATGCCCTTGTTTTACACCTGGACAGTTAACGCATTGGAATAGACAGTAAAATTACCTGTTTGAGTAAATCTGTTTGAAGCCAGCTTCCAATATAATATTGTATCAGAGATAAAAGGTACTGCAGATGCTGGAGAATCCGAGATAACAAGCATGGGGCTGGATGAACACAGCAGGTCAAGCAGCATCATAGGAGCAGGAAAACTTGACGTTTCGGGCCTAAACCCTTCATCAGAAAT
>JAHRHZ010000029.1:19726097-19789574 GCA_024137785.1 Ginglymostoma cirratum
GGCAGCATCTGTGAAGGAAAACAAAAAACAGTTAATGTTTTGGGTCCAGTACCCTTCCTCAGAACAGTCCTCTGAGGAAGGGTCACCGGACCCAAAACGTTAACCGTTTTTTGTTTTCCTTCACAGATGCTGCCAGACCTGCTGAGCTTCTCCAGCAACTGATATTGACCAATGCACTGTATCTGTTTGTGGTGCTGTTAGCTCATTTCAGATGTCAACACAAGTATTGTAGATGCAGGAAACTTGAAGCAATTAAAAATAAAAACCTATGCTACCTCTAGGTCAGTCATGTTCAGTGGAAAGCCTGCAATTGGTTGGCAGGCAAGAGATTAAATCTCAATGGTTAGTGCAAGGCAAGAGTAAATGGTTGTAGGACAAGTAAAGCACTAAAAAGATGAAGTGTGAATGGCAGGAATAGCAGCTGCCATTGGAACATCCCCAAAAAGCAACAAAGAAAGGAAAACAATCGGAGGCGGGGGCACCGGTGTTTCTGATCTGAAACTGTTGAACCCCATGTTGAGTTTGGATGTCTAAGTGCCTAACAAAAAGATGTTGTTTCGGTGTAGACTGAACTTAGACCACTGCAGGAAGTTGACGGCATTGGTAGGAGCAAGGTGTTCAGCAATCCCGTAACGGGAGGCCAATAACTTAACCACCTCCTGATGAAGTTTTTAACATATGATTAAGCTGATATACAGTCACTGTAATAAATTATGCCTCCATTAATGTTTTGTGGAACTCATTGAAAGATTTATTTCAAATGAACCATCTTTTTAACAATGAGATGCTTGGATTATTTTAAACAAAAGGTTGATGGAAGGACACTTGGATATCCATTTTTAACACTAGAAGAGATAATTTAAGCTAAGAAAGCAGTTGGAGTTTTATAGACTGTAGAGCTACGTGGATTTTCTTTAGTATTTTGGCTTGTTTCTGATTATGACTTGGGAAGGGCGTTTGAGGTGGAGCCTGCTAAGATAAGTTGCTCAATTAATCTTTTTTTGAGAACCATTTATGGTCATCAGATGTGAAAACTGAAAATGTTTGTAGCTATTCTTCTGAGCAGCAGGACCTGCATATGTCAAGTGACATCAGACTGAAAGCCATCTGGAACATTTCACTCCTTAGCTTTCTTTTCCTGAAGAATTAATTATTTGGGCAAAACATCTATCTTAGACTCTCTGCAAAGCTTTGTTTTTCTTTCTTTTACCTCTGTTAATATAGTCAATATTTATTGTTTCACTTTTTAAACTATTACCTTTTGTGTTCAAGACATCACTTTTGTGTATTCAAATAACCTGCTGAGAAGCATTTTTGTTTTCAAAAACTGATGTCAAATTGTATACTTTATCCATATCAATAACTGGGTAATTCATAAATATAGATATAACACTCATTGGAGGAGTGAAATGAGTATGAAATGAAGTCTGCTCTGTCATAACACTTGGTTAGGAGTAGATTTACTAAGAAAAGCCAGCACTGATTTGAAGACAAAATTTGGTGAATTAACCTGAGTTTTTGTTTTCAAGCAGTGGCTTGATCAGTGTAATGTAGATAGAAAGTCTAATATGATGCCCGCAATTTTAACTCAACAGCATAAAACGGTGATATTATAAATGTGAAGTTGACTGAGTGATAAACAGTTGTGAATGACTCCTTTTGCAGACTAGAGGAAGGTGTCCTGCAGGACAGTACTAGGACTGCCACTTCTCCATTTAATAACGTGGGCTTGGGTGTGCAGGGTGCAGCTTCAAAATTTTCAGGTGAGACAAAACTGAGGAGGATTGTGGGAAACCTTCAAGGGGACATACAAGCTGATGAAAATAGTTGACACACGGCAGATGAAATTTCACGTAGAAAAGGTGTACAAGAATTTATTTGGTGGCATGTCTGAGCGGTTTTAACATTGGGTATCATTCTAAAAGAGTGCAAGATCAGAGGTACCGGGGTGTGTCTGAGCCTAAATCATTCAAGGTGAAGTAGGTTGATGGTGTTTAAAAAGGCAGAAGATATCTTGGTCTTAAGGTATAAATAATAACACACAAGAAAGTTGAGGCAAACCTTCCATAAAGCATTGGTTTGAAAAAAGTACTTCTGCAGCCAAAAAATAGGCATGTCAGTTTCAGAAGGATGTAAAGTATTGAGTGGGGGTGCAGAAAATATCCATGAAGATGGCCCAAGAGACTAGGAACTGCAGTTAGAATTAGAATCTGATTTTTATTATGACTGTACACTTTTCACTATACTTGAGTACATATGTCACCACTCCTGGTGCAATCTTTGGTGTAGAGGTACAAAGTAGGAAAATAAGAGTTCAACATTGCAGTCCTTTAGGTGCTTAGCCGTGCTGCGCTTGCACTCCTCCCTACAAGGGTTAGATCTCCTCCATGCTGGGCCCAATCTCCGTGCTTCATGGCACTACAGACACACCAGGTTGTTTGCTCTCGCCACTGCCACATGCCAGGGGACCTCTTGGTGTCTCACTCTTTCCCCCATGCTGGCTTGCTTGCTTGCCCACCTCCTCTCTCTCTCTTTCTCTTCCCCCTGGCACCCTCACTATCCCCTGTACTGGCTCACTCTTGCTTAAGCTAGAGAAGGCAAGTAAATTAAGGTGACGAAAGAAAAAGCTAGGAAGTATATTTGGAGGGGGGGGGGGGGAATGGAAAAAAAACTGACTATCCGCTATGGGCAGGAGCCGTGCACCACACCGTTGCTGTGCTGCCATCTCTGAGATCAAAACTGAAACAGCTACATGGAGAGATTAAAGATGCTGGAGTTTTCAGAAGGTTCAGAGGAGATAGTGACAGACATCACTGTCATTAAGGATCTGCATAAGAGAACATGGGAAGAATCTGTTCCCATTTGATAAAGGGTCGAGGATCAAAGCATTTGAAGTGGTTAGAACCTGGAATGTACTGCCTGAGAGCTTTGTGGCAGGCTGAATTTGTCCTTTTTGAAAAGGAATGGACAAAAACTGGAGAAATAATTCTGCAGGACTATGTATAAAGACTGGAGTGGGACCAGCACAGTTGCCCTTGGAGAGATGGCACAGCTCCAACTCTTAGCTTTCTATGAAAGATGGATGGTAATTGGCTGTAAGCTTGAAGTTCCCCTGTTTGGTGAAGGAATTACTGTTAAAAGTTGGCCAATAGATGCTTTCCATGAGTTCAAGTTTCACAAAGATAATGTATGAATTCGAGTACAACACAATGCTTCACGTCCAGCACCTGTGTTTTTAAATCATTCCTAGAATGAGTGGGTGATGGTCTTTGTCATATTGCTATGAAGTTCCTACTTTGACATTTAGCAGGTGATCAGTGGGAAATGAGCTTTTTCTTTAGGACAGTATAGATTAAAGAGTAGTGTGGGGATTTTTAAACAGTGTTATAAAGGATAATCGAAGCAGGCTGTTTTTGAGTTCAGGTCTCAAATTAAGGTTAGAATGCAAGATGTTTTGAATTGAGGGCTCAGGAGAAAGCTTCTTCCAGATTTGAGGCCATTGAAATCATTTTTAAGGTTAGTAGCAGATTTACTCTGGCATGTTCAGTTTCTGATTTAATCTGCTCATGATCCAACATTCAATTGTCCAATATGATTTAAGACTCTGCTTGTGTTGGGGTTCAATGCAACCTGGCAGGTTGAGCCAAGTGGTTAGTCTCCATGTTTTGTAATTTGTATATCTTTAAACCAGCTCACCGTGCACATTCAGTTATCAATAATTTGGCACTAATTGACAAAGAAGTTGCAGAAATGGTGACTGTGGGAAATAAAAATTGGGATTACCCAATGTTCTAAAATCATAGTTGATCACTTGGAATTTAAATTTCGTAAATTAACTTTGCAGTTTTATTAATAGTCAATGATGCTGAAGAATATTTCGTGAGCAAATTTCCAGCAAAAAGTGCTTAAAGCAGGTTGTAGCGTAGCAGTGGAGTAAAGAGGAAAGATAAGTCTACCATAAGCTTCAGACCATGCAACAAGACCCACGTAACATATTTCTGAAGAGGGTCCAGACCCGAAACCTCAGCTTTCCTGCTGCTCTGATCTGCCTCACCTGCGTTCATCCAGCTCCACACCTTGTTATCCCAGACTCCAGCATCGGCAGTTCCTACTATCTCTGATGTAACAAGACCCGATGTTGCATCTCTTGTTTGTTTGACAGAAGCTAGGAGAATTGAGATTTTTCATCGATGCAGGAGAGGGTTAAAGGACAAGAGCTCCTAGCAGTCTTGGTTGACTAATTGGCATTCCTATATACCTCTACCTAATGTGTGTGTGGCTGCAAAGGTCAAAGGCCAGGCTAATCCAAGGGAGGGAGTAAGAGTGATTAATTCAGAATCAATGACATTCAGCTCTTCAGCTAAGAGGGGAACCTACCGACAGCTCAAAGTAACAACTTAAGGAACAGTGTGTTTGCAAAGACTATTTAAGTTTTATACTTGGATGGAGTTGCAATGGTGTTTCGACTGATGAGGGAATGTGGGGAGTTGTTATTGCTTAATGTGTAGAATTGTCAAACCTGTAACTTACACATTTGTAAAAATGTCTCATTCTGTATATTTTATCACTCGGTGATCACACGAAAGCTTAATGTGGGGGGGAGGTGTGAAGAGAGGAGGAAAATAAGCCATTTTGATATGAGGCTGTAGTATTTAGAGCTGTCAAAAATTATTCAAATACTAATTACTCTTCATTTATGTCTAGATTTGAATCTTAAGATCATTGAAAGTGAATATAAATACTGTACATGTTAAGATATAAATTTTTGATTTTATATTAGTTTAGTGAGGGGGGGCTCAGAAATGAGCTATTGCTGGCTGTTTGTCAGGCAGATAATTATTGTCAATGTTGAAATAATTGTTTTCAATACTAGGATGGGAGAAAAAATGAGCTGATGTATATTTCCCCCATGTAACACCTACAAACAAATAAAGCTCTTCCCTCGGGTGACTGGTCTGTATGGAGTTTGCACATTCTCAGGGGAGTCTGCGTGGGTTTCCTCCCACAGTCCAAAGATGTGCAGGTTGGGTGGATTGGCCATGCTAAGTTGCCTGTAGTGCTCAGGGGTGCGTAGACTAGGTGGGTTATAAGGGGATAGGTCTGGGTAGGATGCTCCAAGGGTCGGTGTGGACTTGTTGGGCCGAAGGGCCTGTTCACACACTGGGATTCTATGATGATTCATTTATGATAATCTTGCATTTGGATGCACTAATCCACATGTTCTAGACTATAACCTTTTTGGTAGAAAGCTTAGGGATTTTACTGGTGCTGTAATTAACACATCAATGCACGCTCCCCTCTTCTTTTCATCTTCAGCAACCATTTGGGCAGAATAAAATGCAACGTGACCTAGTGTTTGACGTTTTTGTTTCTTGTATCAGGCTGAACCAAGTGTTTTGCTCTTATATAAAATAGAGCATTTGTTGCTAGTGCAATGAAGGAATTGTAGGAGTCCCACAGCACAAGAAGCCATTCAATGCATTCATGCTGGTGCCTGCGTAATAAACTAGCAATCCATTCCAATTGCACTTAGCAGTAGCTGCTCCACAACTGTACATGAGTTGAGTTTACCACTTACACCACCTAAACAGGCAGCAAATTCCAGACAACCACCACCCACTGGTGCAAAAGCTTTTCCTCCTGTCCCCACTAATCCTACTGACCACCACCTTAAATTGAAACCTCAAGTCGACCTTTTTCTGTGACGGGAAAACGGTCTTCCTGTCTATTTATACCTAAAACCATTATTATTTTGTACACCTTAATTAACTCCCCTTCCTCCTCTGTTTGGAGGAAAGCAGTTGGAGACTATCCCATCTTTCCTCATGCCTACAATTTTTCAAGCTTTGAAAACAAGCAGTTATGTCCATCCTGTAAATGTGATGATCATAACTATACATACTGCAGCGTTGGCCTAACCAGTGCCTTCTATAGTGCCAACCCTACATTCCTGTTCTTTTATTTGGTATCCAATTAGGGGAAGCATCTCAAGTGGCCTCTTGCCCACTGTCCTATCAATTTCAGGGACCAGTGGCTGTACGCCCATGGTTTCTCACTTCCTCTCCCCTTCACAATACCCTCCTGTTTGTGTATTCTCTTGTTTTTGTTTGCTGTCTTCAAACAAATGGTGTCTTACTTCTGAAGATTGAATTCCTTTGCCAGTTGTCTGCCAATTCAACCAACCTATTCATTTCTTCCCTCCGTTGACAGTTGTTGTTTCACCATCAACTTCCCACATAAGTTTTAGATCATCTGCAAATTCTCCATGCTTCCCACGTTCAAGTCTAAATCATTCATGTCTACTGCAAACAGTAAGGGAGCCAAAATTGACCCCTGTGGAACAATTCTGGAAACTGTTTTACATTTGCAAAAACTTTTTTTTTTGAACTTTAAAATTGTCACTAACTCCACTTTGGATCTAACTCCCCACGTTCCCCTCTGTTTCCATGGGCTCTAACTTTTAACTCTGCCATGTGGGAACCTGTCAGAAACTAAGCGCAGTCAACATCTACTGCACCACCATCTCCTTGTTACTTCCTCAAAATTTTAGGTAAGCTTCTAAGGCATGGCCTTTCCTTAACCATGTTATTCCTAATTTAATCTGTGCTTCTGCAAGTAATGTGTTTAGTCTATCTCTCTATATTGGTTCTAATAATTTGCTGAACACTGAGGCTGAACTGGCATACAATTAATTTGCCATTTTCTTTTTGATTACTAGTGCAGCATTTGACATCTCCAGTCGCCTAGTCATCACCTGTTTCTAGGGAGGATCGGAAATGATCCTTGGAGCTTCTGAGATTTCCCCTCTTGTTTTCATTGAATCGTGTTCGAAGCTATCATTTGGCCCCTTTTCAAGGGGGTCGGTCCTACTGCTGGTTTGCTGCTCGTATGCTTATTTTTTCTCTTATTGTACTGTCTTCAAACAGAATATCTGCATCAACCCTCTCCTTTTTAAAAGATAATTTGGTTTAAACCTTCACTGCACCAATGTTCTTTGTTCCAGTTCTTTCCTGTCGCTCCATAACATCAATACCCTGCTACCAGGAGCAATCTACCTGGATTCATATATTGTTGATCGCAGAAACTCCTGTCTGATGCCTGGATTTATAATATCTCCTGTCACTATTGCTGTTCTCCTCTTCCTCCCTTACCTATACAGCTGAGCCACCTGTGGTGTGACTGACCTTGGCTCTGCCTGCACGTTTCTGGGGAACAATAGCAAAAATGGAATGCAGATGAGCAAGTACAGGAGACTTGGGACTGCTCCACTACCTGCCTGGTTTTTGTTTCTTTCAAAGAGCTGGCAGTTACCCATTTCCTTGCTGCTGTACACTTCAAACATGCAGTGTGATCACCTGATGTGTGGCGCTAGTTACTGGGTTCTCGATATCTCGCAGATGCACATCGGCTCTTGACCTGCCATTTGTGTTCCAGTGTCTGGAGTTCAAGCTTGTGTAGCATCTGAAACTTCCTGCAGGTTTGTTCACGTGGGGCAAATCTGTACATGACTTTTCACATACTGCAGGATGTCCACTCCACTTAGCTGAACTGTCCTGACCTGCTACAACTCTAAAACCTGTATTTCTCACAATTAGAATAGGAAGAAAACTTAGCAATACTCTTCAATCATCAGCTTCTTGCCCTCGATTGAAGTAAAAGCCAGCTATAAGAGGCAGGTCCTACTGCAGACTTCCCCCTTTCTGCTGTTTTTCAATCTCTCGTGATGCTGACTGCCTGACACATGGTTCTCCCATTTCCTCCTCCTCTAGGTGACAATGCCTGTCACAAAATCCCCCCTTTATCACCTCTTCTGGAATCTTGGAGATTTTTATTTAAGCTGGCTCATCAGAAGTTAGAATTAATATTGGTGCTGAATGAGTAGGCAATGAATCTGGATAGTTATCAAAGGAAGATGCTCCATCAGGACTAAGGAATCTCACTATAATGAGATTGATAATAAGTGTTCTGAACAGAATAATACACAGATGATTTTAGTGTCGGTGATAGCAAAAGTCACTCCAGTGTCATTCTAAACGCACACAGAAAGGCCAACAGATTCTCAGTTTGGCTCAATTTTAAACCACAAGTCTGTGTTTGTGATTAATGGTACTTGAAAGTAAACACTCCAGCTGGCTCTCTGGCTCACAGGGTGAGCCAGAGAGATCGGACTGGCAGGAAGGGAATAAAGGGTGAGAGATGTGTTTCACTTCTGGGAAAACTACTGGATACTTTTTTAAAAAAAGTGGGAATTCTGACAGGAGTCATCAAATGGACTGACATAGTATTCCCCTCAATTGCTTACCTTTATTTAAATACCTTGCATAATTAATTAAATATGGTGTCTTGAATACATGTAGGAGTGGATTTAAAAAAAAAACCTTTTCGGCCCCTTGAGTTGATTACTGTGCTCAGTTAGAGCATAAATGATCCATACCTTAATTCCTTGTTCCAGTCTTTTGCTCCCTACCCCTGAACACCCATTGTCTAACAGAAACTGACCTTCTGAGCTTTTGAAAATGTCAACCGTCTTGAAAAATATGATTCACTGCTTTGAGTAGAAATCTGAAAATCTATCCATTTGTGTGAAAATGCTTCAGGAAGCTACTCTCAAACAGTTTTGCACTCATTTTATGAATATGCCCTCTTGTGTTTGAATTTACACATAGTAGCTCCCTGTTTATGACCCCAACTTCACATGAAAAATTGCATGAATACAGGGTGTGCCAAAACTCCTTTATAAATTTTAGTTTTAAAAATGGAATACTTATGGTAGACAGATAAGTGATCAAAATGCAAGCCTAGGCTTGCAACCAGAGCACCACTGTTGGTACAGTGCTTCTTTAAACTGTCTGTACAGAATCAATGAACAATCCTTTATGGTGGCTAAAACTTGGAGTTATACGAAATGTCTCAATTCATTGTATTTCTGTGATTAACTAAATAAAACATGCACAAATGGATGGATGCTGCAATTTGAAATGGCAGCAGAGGAAGGCAAAAGGAAATCTGATTGTGACCTTTTTAAGTACATGTTCTTCCTTGAGTGCTAAGCATCTGGAGTTGCTATTTATTCAGGCCAAGGTGCCAAAGTCTCATTTGTCAATCTGAATTGGATATTTTTGTCGTCATTTGACTTATCCATCTATATTTGTTTCAAAAAGTGGCCTCTTTTTTAGATTTGACACCTGATAAAAGCCATGTGACCTAAATAACTGAATGCTTCAGGGTTATTAAGGTTTCTACTGAAGCATATTATAAATCAGATTGTCAGTGTCAGCTATTTGGGATGTAGAATTTGTTCTGCTTGCCAAAGGAAGGGTAAACATGCTGACTGGGAGGCCCTCAAAAAGGAGTGAGGCAACCAGAGTGTTGGAGTTCAAGACTCAAAAGTTCAAACTCACTAACCTTGCATTTTGGGGTTCAGTAATTCCATCTATGTAATAGCTAGAGCATGAATATTTTGCATATCCAAATTTTGATCGTTTTTTTTTTCCCTCTCGTTTTGGTTAAGGACAAGAAAAAATCCAAACAAAATTTGTAGCCTAGAACACTTTCCCTTTTGTTTGTGAATGGTGGTATGTACCTAAATAAAACAGGCAAGGAGGGGGAAAGAAGTCTGACTGGATATCATTAAGCCTACATTCTAGTCAGTTTAAATCTGATCATTTGAACCTGACTGAAAAAACATGAATTTGATAAGACAAAAACAGATACAAATAGAGCTTTAGGTTTGATTTAAATGTAATAATAGAAATACCTGTTTTTTTTTAAATTTAACTTTTATAACTTCAGTTTTATAAAATTGATCAAGAGTTTAAGTTTAAAATGAAGCAAACTAATCCTAGTGGGGATGACGTACAATTTTTATCCCTCAATTGTCCTGAATTTCAATCATTCAATTGCCCAGTCCATCTATTGTCCTTTTTTCTCATGTCACATAATTGCTATTTTGTAATGGGTTTAAAAATGCATTGCTTTCAAATGATTTGGGATTTATATCTCCACATACAGACGTTTTATTAGCTGTGAGGTTTATAAATCCTTATCAAATCTTGGGATTTTTGAATGTTCAAGATGAAAAGCAAAAGCTGTAAAACACTTCCTCTGACTAAGATGGTTATAGCATACATGAGGTTTTTGAGACCTCCTTCATGTGGAACTAAGTTTATGCACTTGGAATGTGCCAAGTGTTGTCCTTGGCAAGATTTAGAGATCAAATCTTTACTTTTAAGAACAGACCACCACAACTGAAGGTGCAGGCCTATTGTACGCACCTAGGAATCCCACAACAACATTAATACTCACTAGTGGTTACCGAGCTGTTCTTCATATATATGTTAATGCCAGAATTCTAGGGAGGGGGGGGGGAAAAAATGCAAACGTCAATTGATTTTTGAAATGCTTCAAAATTTAAAAAAAATCAATCCCGGCACCTCGGAAAGCCAACTGAACAAACAGGATTGAAGGAAATCTGCAGCAACGATTCCAGGAACAGCTGGTCCTGTTCTCGACTTGAAATCTTGCAGTGGTTTCAATTTTGTTTCCCTCCATCTAGTCCACGAATGGTCTCTGGTCTCTGAGAATGCTGCTATTTCAGTGAGAAGCTTGACCCAGTCCTTCACATTGTTCATCATTGGCAGGATCTGCAAGAAAACCATGGCAACTGCTACAGTTACAAATGATCACCATGCTGTTTTTCTTAGGTCTTGCTGCTGGAGCTATGTAAAAGATGAATGTAATTAAAAGCAAATTGTCTACATCTGAAGGCAAGCAAAATTTGATTCTTAAAGACTCTAGCTTTTGAAGAGCGGCTCAGTAGAATGCAAATAGTTCAACGGGAGAGCAGTGATTTTTTTTTTTCTCTTACTCGGAACTTCCCTAACTAGTTTTTCAGCCCACTGGGGAAGGAAGTGGGACAAGTGACATACATTTGCGGTTAAAACATTTGAGAACCTGAGGGTTCTGAACGATGGCAAAGGATCAGAAACTCTGTCATGAGTGAGAACACTGGAGGAGGGATGATTTTGGAGTTGAACAAAGATCTCCTCTCAACTGTTTATATTTAACAACTTTTTCTGTAAATGATTTGATGCAAAGTGTTGAAGCACGGATAGTAAGTCTGTGATGACAGATGGGTGAGTGAGCTGTGTAGAGGATGTGAGTCTGTAAAAAGAATATTGATAGGTTCAGTGAGTGGACAAAGACCTGGCAAATAGGATATAATGTGGGAAAGTGTGAAATTGTTCTTTCTGCCAAAATGGGCAAAAAGCATATATAAATCGAGAGGCTGCAAAGCTAAAATGCAGAGAGATCTGGCTGTCCTCGTGCACGAATCGTAGAACGTTACTATATAGGTATGGCAATGAATCATGAATGCTAATAGAATGTTATGGCTTATTACAAGGGAATTGAATGTAAAAGGAAGGTCATCTGGATTACCGTGTACAGTACTCATCACTGTACATGTTGAAAGATGTTATTGTGTTAAAAGCATTTCAGAGGAGACTTGCTGGGCTAATGCCTCTAGAGTGGATTACTTTGAGGAAAAGCTGGTCTGACATTAAGCCTGTATCCTCTGGAATTTAGACTCTGATGTGACTTAATTGAAATGTAAGATCCTGAGGACAGTTGTCTGGATGGATGTGGAAACGATGCCTTCGGTTTTGGGGGAATGTAGAATTAGGCGTCTTGGTTTAAAAACAAGAGGCACCATGTCAGACAGATGAGGACACCTACTTTTCCTGAGGGTTCAGAGTCTATGGAATTCTTTTCATAGAATCCCTGCAGTGTGGAAACGGGTCCTTCGGCCCAACAGGTCTCCACTGACCCGATTTAATAAAGGGCTTAACGCACTTAGACTTTCATAGTGTGAGCCAATTGTGGCAGAAAGGTCAGTAACCAAATTCAAGGACTTTCTGGTTCTTTTTGAAATCAGACTTTTATTGATGCGGGGAGTTATGATCTGTATACAGTACTTGAATGACAAAAGCAGATTAAGTAACAACATTCAAAAGATAATTGGATAAATACTTCACTTTTCAGGATTGTGGAATTAATTAGTTAATCCTTATACCTAGTACAGTGAGGATGGGCCAAATAGCCACCAGCAGAATATACTTGTATGATTATTCGCTATTGAATTTTATCTCTGGATCAAACACAAACTAATTTTTGTCTTTTTGTGCAGAATGGGAAACTGGGAGTATCAAAGCTTTGTTTACTAGTGTGAATGGTCGGATAACCTAAAATACCAGAAGACTATTTTCATTGAATAGCTCCTACTTGCATTCTCAGTATGTATCGTATCTACTTAATTGCAAAGTGTTACATGCCATTTGTCCCAATTACAGAAGTGTCCTTTATAAGGTGAATGAATGGCTACATTGGGCACTTCCAATCTTGTTTTCACCTCATTTATAGAGCAAATCATGTGACATCAAGTATGAAACTGAGTGTCTTGAAGTGTTATGCATCTTTTTAAATTTTATTTATATCTCTAAAGTCCCAGTTGGTTTTATAACTGTCAGGAGTCTCCACTTCTGTAGCTGATATTGTAAACAGCTGATTTTTGAAGTTTCCTGAAGTCTTCATCAGCTGTTAGCTAAATATAGTCTTCATCTTACATTCATCTAAAAATTGAGAGAGATTTATTTAACATTGCGGAATTTGGGCCTGCCATTTTTAAACCTGATTACTGATTCTGGATTTTTGCCGCTGCAAGCCCTGGAGCATAAGGAAATGTGTTGTCAAATCTGTTTGTGATCGAAACTTTAGGAATATGTGATAGTCTATTAATGTCAAGACATGTGATGCTTCAACACAAGATATTTGCTCACTGTTCACTTTGGCAACTGCTTGTATTTAGCTTTGTATCTCCAAATCACTGAGGATCAAATTAAATGTTTGTAATGGGACAAATAATAAACATGAGAATCTAAAGATTTAGGGATGATTGTTTGTTTAAATATGGACCACTATTTCCGTGATATTTGTATTGTGAATACTGACTAAATCCCAATGTTTATGATCCCATTCATAAACATCAGTGTAAATAACTTGTACCTAATTTCATGAGCTTTTTAATATACATAAAGTTCAATAGAGCCATAGCCAAACCAAATTCGATAAGGAGACTTCCCTGCCCAGTTTCTGAAACCAAGCCTAGACAAATGATGGAACAAAATACCCTGTGCAACAGCACTTGCTTCAGGCTAACATGACCATTGTTTTTCATGTGCTGTCTTTCGCGCGCTCTCCCTGCTTGTGTTTATCTCCTTCCCTCCCCCGGTGTGTTTTCTGCTCTTTGTCCCTTCCCCAGTTTCTTTCTCTGTCTCTCTTGTATGCCATCATGCAGATGCAGTGACCTTAACCCTCCCCACCCCCTTCATATAAATACATGGTTATATTCTTATTGTTCAGTGTGGTGGAAATGAGAGGTATGCAGTGTCGGGGAAATATTATTATTCATGCATTCGCCTGGATATTGACGTTCCACCGTGAAAGAGAAGAGCTTCTTTAAAGATGCTGCAGAAATAAAGTGAGATTTCAGTCTAGCTTTTCCACATGAAGTGGCTGTTTACCTTTCTTGCTTCTCTGTTTCTTTGAAGGATTATTTGTATTGTACTACCCATTGCATTTGCCAATGAGCATGGTCAAATTCCTTGAACGGAATAAATTTCTTAAGAGTGACAATCTCTTACAACACTTATGCCAAAAATGTTTAATTATGGAACCCTCTCAAAGAACAATGTGCGTGAATTTTGAGATCTTTACCCTCCCCCCCCCCCCCCCAAGTAAATTCTGCTGAAGGCATGTTGGGGTAACAGAAATACAGCAATTAGTGGCAGTTTTCTAAGTGTGTCAGTTGTGGGGGAAGGGAGAGGACCGCATTGGCTTTGGAAAACACACTGGTTTAAACTAATTGCTTTTTAACTGCAGCAGCTTGCGTCGGCATAATAAACTGAACCAGTACTTGGAATTTATTTTTAATCGCTTCAAATGTTGGTCTTAGAGAGGATTAATTAAAATAACTTTATTGGCTCAAGTATGCAGAACTAAAATCAGTTTGGCTGTAACTGGACTTAACTGTACCACTGCACAGTCTAGGCAAAGCCCGAGGATATTGCCAGGGTCTTTGAAAATCGAGTCAATTTACTGATGGAATTTCCAGTGTTTGGAATGGGAAGGGAGCAATGTTCTATCAAGTTGTCTGTGTGCTGACCTTTTTGGGTAAATGGATGTTGCCTTTTGTTATGATCCCCATAGAGACAGAACTTAAGACATTCATCATTTTAGTGAACAGCTGAAAGGATCGTGCAAGATTTCGAGTTTCAAAACTATTCCTCTAGCATCTGAATTAAAGTAAACATTGATTGAACAGGACTTCAAAAAAAAATCCCCTGTTTAACTTTTGAAAATTATCAATCCCCCTCCACAGTTTTGTAATCTGCTAAATCAACACTAAGTCTTCCAGAAACAGTCCAAAGCGATCCTTAACTCTTGATTTTCTAGTCAGAGAATGTCCAATTTCCAAACTGAGCTTCATGTTGTAGGTTAGCCTGGAGAATCCCTTCATCTAGCAAATTTGTCAGCTTTATTTAAGCCCCCAAAGCCCTGGTTGCTTCAATCTAAGATTCAATCTCTCACATTTTGCAGATGAATGATATGGCCTTGTGCCACTCTCCCTGCTCGCATTCTCCTTGCCCCACCT
Source organism: Ginglymostoma cirratum (assembly GCA_024137785.1). Classification (NCBI taxonomy): domain Eukaryota; kingdom Metazoa; phylum Chordata; class Chondrichthyes; order Orectolobiformes; family Ginglymostomatidae; genus Ginglymostoma; species Ginglymostoma cirratum. The sequence continues at coordinate 19,740,808 of JAHRHZ010000029.1, forward strand.
CCCGTTCATTTAGATACAGTCAGTCTGGAATAATCTGAGCTTTAGTGAAATCTCTGGACCATCTTTTCCCTATTTAAAGCCCATCCTCATGGTAACAATAACCACATTGGCTTTGTATATAGGTAAAAATGGCATTTAACCACCTTCTGGTTCTTTACACTAATCCTAAGATTGAATTCAAAGTATATAACTATAATAAAAGCTGACTTTGCAAATATCACCTGCCTGGGACTGGTACATGGTCTGTTCACTGTCAGTACAGTGCTGTAGTCCTTGTTTACAAGTACATATTATCTTGCATTGACTTCCCAGTAAAAGAAATTCTTATTGTGTCTTCACCACCCCACTTTAATCTTTAACAACCAAGCCACCCAGGCTTGTGGCCTACTCCACATTCTGCTGACATGATTCTGTTCCTCTAAGCTTTGTATTGATAATGCCAAGTTTGAAGGAACTGATAAAACTCATGGCTACAGAGCTATCCCTAACTGGGAATGACGGAAGGGTATATTGGCTTAAGGCAGAGAGTCCTGACTCACAGGTCTTCAACACTATTGCTGTAATCCCCAGAGCAGGGAGTATTGCTTGCAGGAATTTGAAGTGACCATAAGAATTTCTATCAGCGTCAGTTTGTGGCTGTTGAGCATGAAGTATTGTTTGAGAGAGATGTGGAGTTTATAGTGATGCAGATTTGCTGACACAGCCTCACTTGCAGATAGTCATTTGGCTTTGACCATCGGAGGGTGAATTTGGTAACCGCATATGTCATGGCAATTGGGCTAGGATAATATTTTAAAATATTGTCATATCTTCTTATTTTTCTTTCAATTTCCTTGACACTTCTTGAAACACACAATATTCAGTCTGACAGTTCTACACTGTCAATATGCTCATGTCCTTTGTCACCACTATTCTTGTGTAAAGATTCTTCAGTGTTCCTTCATGAATTGATGGACTGCGTTTAGCCACAAGATCTAGCATGCCCAATATGTGAAAATCATTTTCCTATGCCTTGAGAGAAAGTTATTGATTTTTGTCCAAGCTCCCTATGTAATCCTGTACTCTCATCATTGTTTACCAGAGTAGAATAAAATCTAATCTAATCTCGCCTAATCTAATGTATTTAGAAAGTAACTGCTTCTCTAGGGGAATCGAGAGGATTTTAATTTTAAAAAAAAGTTTTTGACCTTATCAATGACCTCCCATAATAGTTTTTAAATGACAAACCATCCAGTGATTGGAAAGCATAATGGAAACATTTCTTCAAATCCCTTTCCTAATCCATGTAGTTAATCAAGTTTTTTTCACAAATGGGAAGTATGAGTCAATGAGCCAGCAACTGCCAAAGCTTTGTCATACATAGATTCTAACTAATAAGCTGTTGAGCAATTTCAAAAAAAGAAGATTGCCCTGAAAGTATTGGCCTTGATACAATGGATTGTTCACTACCTGATTGATTGATTTGTATTTCAGTACACGTGACAATAAATGAAAAGCTTTGTTTACAAGCAGTACAGGCAGATCACAGCAAGCAAAGGATGTACAGATCAAAAAGACTTGAGGCATACAGGTTACATTGCACAGGACGTGCGCTAGGTGAGATCAATGTTAGCAAGGTTGGTGCTAATTGAGGCTAGAAAGTCCATTCATCAGTCTGATAATGGCTGCAAGGAAGCTGTTCCTGAACCTGTTGGTGTGTACGTTAGGCTTCTGTACCTTCTACCTGACTGAAGGAGATCATTACTGGAGTGCGGTGGGTCTTTGTTGGCAGCCTTTCTGTGGCAGTGAATTGTGTGGATGGAAGAGATAACCATGTGTAGAGCTGGATGAACACAGCAGGCCAAGCAGCATCGTAGGAGCGGGAGAGCTTGACGTTTCGGGCCTAGACCCTTCTTCAGAACAGGTTGGCTTCTGTGATGGTCTGGACTGTGCACACCACCTTCTGTAGTTTCTTACAGTCCTAGGCAGAGCAGTTGCCATACCAGGCTGTTATGCACCCTGGCAGCTCCTTTCAATGGTGCATCTGTAGAAGTTGGTGAGGGTCCTTACAAACGTGCCAAATTTCCTGAGCTTCGGGAGGAAGAAGAGGCATTGTTGTGCCTTGCTTGTCTCATCTCAGTGGGAAGTCAAGGACAGGTTGTCAGTTATCGTCACTCTAAGGAACTTGATGCTCTTCATCCTGTCAACCTCCAGTCATGTTGATTGTCGATGGGGGTGTGTTCTGCTCCTTTTCATTCTGAAGTCACTGATCAGTTCTTTAGTTTTGCTGATGTTGAGAGACTGTGTGTTTATTTGTCATTGCGGCACAACACCAAGCTCTCTATCTCCATTCTGTAGTTTGACTCATCATGGTTATATATCTATTCCTCTATGGTGGTGTCGTCAGCGAACTTGTAGATGGTGTTTGTTCAGAATTTGTCAACACAGTCATGGGTATAAAGGGAGTACATTAAGGAGCTGAGGACACATCCATGGGGGTGGGGTTTGTGTTGTGTTATTGTGGAGGAAGTGCAGTTACCCATCTTATTTGATTGCGGACTGTGGGTCAGAAAGCTGAGGATTGAGTTGCAGAGGACTGAGTCAAGACCAAGGAATTTTGAGACCTGCGTTTTTAGGGAAATCCAATGCTGTACCTTAATGGGTGCAGGATGATTTGGACTGAAATGCAGTTTGCATCAATGCATTGAAAATTTTCTTTTAGCAGATGTGTATGAGCAATTTACATGTCAGTTGCCTTTCCTCAGGCTGTTCAGAATATACTATCTTCCCAAAATCTGCTCTTTGGAGCTTGGTATATTTTGTCAGCAATCTCTAGTTTACTGCTAGATTCTGACTTCTTTATTCAGAGATAAATGCTTTAACTATGAAAGTGAACTAGATGTCACTGCTTTTCCTTCTGTTAAATATCTAACCACCATTCCATGGTATGTGTTTGTTTGTGAACTGAATTTTTTTTCAATAAACAATACTTGGTCCGGTCAAGGATGATTTTTTTGTATCAAGAAATTGAGGGTATTGGATAAGGATCCCCTGAAGTGTGGTGGAAGGGAATGGGATCTATTATCAGACTTGATACCAGGGCCACCTGGATGGACTCCTAATGTGTCGCAATCAGATATGCCACATAGATGGGAAAACTCTGATTTGTCCTTTCTTTATTGAGATCTCATGGCAACCTAGAAGAAAAGGATTTTGCCAAGAAGCAGAATACTACAAACAGCTTTTCAGGAGGGGACCATCAGTTTCCAAAGGTGTAGTTGAAAGCAGGTATGTGAAAGTGACTGTCCTTAATCTTAATATGCCTTATCCCTTGTATGATGTGGCCTGTACACTCATGAACAAATTTAAGGGATACTGCCTGTGCACACAAACTCTATCATTTATAAAACATCAATAACTGACCAAGGTGCTGACTTGTTTCATCCTTTCCAAATTTCTTCTTGCCTTTACTACCCACCCCTCCTCCCAAAAAAATCTTGCTTAATGTATCTGCTGCCTTTAAAAGACCTTAATGGATTTGCTGTTGGACACCTGCAAAGGGAAACTTTTTTCACTGTAGCCCTGCACCATTCGCTGTAAAAATGCAAGTATAATTTGAGTGTCGGTAGGTTGTATCCATGCTACTATTGGTGTGTAGGAGTTGAAGGTAAGTGTGTGTAGGAGTTGAAAGTAAGTATGTGTAGTTGCATATGGGCTCAGAAACCTGGGGCCTGTATGCTTTAGAGAAATGAGAAATCTAATGATAGATGTCGTCTTGGATGTTCTGAAGTTGTGCTTCTCCTAGATGATAGTGAACTGGTGGCACAAGTTGGGTCATTGAAACAGTTTGTACTTTGTTACAATAATTTTGCAGAAAGATGAAATTTTAACACCAGAATGTTGCTCCAGTGGGGGTGGGGTAGGTATGTGTGCATAAGGAAATAACAGTATAAATAGGACACAGGAGCAAAAGGGTAAAAATTCAAACAAAGCAGCAATGCTTGTTGAGATGCCATTAAAACATTTGCTCATTTCTAGAGGAAAAACAACTGAAAAGCTGGCAAGTTATTTTAAATTGGCTAGAATCCGTTTTTTTTGCACACACCATGCATCGTCCTCTCCATTTTATTTTAAGAAATGAGAGGGAGGAGAGGTTCAAAAGAGATGTACTCTCTCTCAACTTCTGGTATCACTTTGACACGTCAGGAAAAGTTAAAGTAGTTTGCAGAGGAATGGGGCAGCATTGGCAGTAATCGAACAGGCCTTTGACATTCTGAAGAGGCTTAATAGAGTGGGCTTAAAGAATGTCTTCCTTTTGGGAAGCAGTCCAAAGCTGTGGGCCATAAATACAAGATGGTCACTAATCAATCCAGTCAGGAGCACTGCGGTGGGTGGAACCTAGCATGTGGAACACATTGTCAAGAGACAGCATGCAATGTACCAAAGTTTGCTGTGATACAGAGCTCAATGGGAATGTAAACTGAGGAAGATGCGAAGAAGCTATTAAAAGATATAGATGTGAAACACTATGATGTACGGACTATTATTTTTATTGCTACAACAATGTGGGTGTTGCTGGCCTGGCAGTATGAATTGCCCATCCTTAATTCCACTTAGCAGGCTGTGATGAGCTATTGTCTTGAACTTCTGTAATCTATGTGTAGGGTATTTACAAGGCACGCATGGGCAGATTTAGTTTATTCACCTTGCTAGTAACCAAAGAAAACCAGAACGTACTTGAAACTTCCTGACATTGATAGCCATAAAGACTTTGTTCCTTGTCAAGTTGATATGCAGGTACAACAAACAATAAGGATTTGCCTTATCAGAGTAAGGGAGTCTCACCTCTGGACAGGGTTTTGAGACCATGTCAAATGTGTGCAATTTTGTCCTAAGAAAGGATGTACTTGCATTGGCAGTGGTACTGAGCAGTTTCATGAGATAGGTTGGACCAATGATGTCAGGCTGAGTAAACAGGGCCTGTGTTCTCTGGGGTATAGAAGGATCAAAGAGAATTGATAAGATGAAAACTGGGGAACTCTAGTTGGAGGTTCTAGAATGTGGGGGCAGAATCGAACGATAAGAGGGTGATCGTTTAAGATTGAGAGAAGTTTCTTTCTGCATTATTGTGCATCTTTGGAGTTCTATACCACACGGTGCTGTGCATGCTCTGTCACTGAATATATTTTAAGGCTGAGAAAGACAGACTGTTTAGTTTAAGGGAATTGAAGCAATAGGAAGAGTGCGTAGGAAAAGGGATTTGAGATGAAGGTTAGACATGACCATATCTAAAGGCAGAGCAGGCTCCTAAAGTTGTATGCAGGCTCGAACCATCACCGGATCTTGTATGTTAAATGCATCAGAAGACTTCACATGGTGAACTGGTTTTCAGGGTTGAACAGGGGTTCCCGAAAGATGGTCGGGACACCCAGTGGGGTCAACAGACAAAATCTTGGGTTGTAAAAAGAGCTAGTAATGGGCAACTTCAGTAGATAAGTGGGAAGGCAATTGGAAAATTGGCCTTTTTATTTTAATGGAATTGGAGGTTGGACACTGCAGGTAGAGCAGAATGCAGTTTGGGAGCCAGGTAGTATTTCAGTTCACCTTCATCTTGAAATATTTGTGAATCTTTTAGATATTGTGATCAGTGCTATAGTTGATGCAACAACTTGTTTGTTTGGAATAACTCCCAGTTGTGTTAGTAATGACTGAAGTGCTTTTTCTGTAGATAATTGATTGAAAATGCATTGCTCATTGTTATTGTGGCAGCAGACACATCAATACCTTGAAGGGAAAACACCCCAGTGCATTTTTAGCAGCTGGGGTTACAAAACCTGCAGATCCATTGGTTCGTGTTTGTAATAGGCTGAGTGAGGATTTATATCCTGCAAAGCGATTCATGACGTGAATTAATGAGAGCTATCCACTTTAATCAGCAAAGCTGGTCTGTTTTCATTTCTGAATAATGATGTTGAATTAGGGTTCGGATTGGTCTCACTGCAGTAATGTAAACATTAATATCTTGACTTTTGTTTCACACTTCCTGTTGAAATGTTTATCATTCATTCAGAAAAGAAAAATTAAAGTTGAATAGTGATTTTAAAGGAGTTGGCTCGGGTCCACAAAGCAAAACTTTTCACTGTTGTATGAGTTGACTGTTTGCTTTTAAAACAGCAATGCAGGGTGTAAAGACTATATTTTTACTTGAGCTGAAATGAGAAGAAAACACTTTTTAAAATGAAGGATTGGAGGACTGCTGCATGTTTGAAAAACAATAACTTAATACTCATTGTGAACCGACTTGTTAAAATGTGATTGCCATGAGCTAGAGTTAAGTAGAAATGGGACTCTGGTTGGCTGCTACACCTGCAGGTAGAGCAGAATGCAGTTTGGGAACCAGGTAGTATTTCAGTTCACCTTCATCTTGAAATATTTGTGAATCTTTTGATATTGTGATCAGTGCTATAGTTGATGCAACAGCTTATTTGTTTGGAATAACTCCCAATTATGTCAGTAATGACTGACGTGCTGTTTCTGTAGATAATCGATTGAAAATGCATTGCTCCCTGTTATTCTGATCTGTGGACAAGTGGCCTGTTATTGATGAGTGGCTTATGCCTGGTTCTTTAGTAACTGAATAAGTTGGGGCTATACTGAGGACTCTTCATGTTGACTCCAGCTCAGAAGCTGATGCTGTTCTCTGCAGTGAAAACCAGTTTTGAACTGGTTTTCTTCAGGCTTAGTTAATAACTGCTGGGAGAAAAAGAATGTGACTTTTTTAAAACTCATTAGTCAGGCCTTTCTAAGAAGTGAACCAGCCACTATGTGCCTCTTGCAAGCCAATGGAAGCATCAGAAGAAGGAAGTTCTGAGCATAAGAACCATCTCAGCAGATCCTATGAGCAGATATTATTGAACTGTTTTCCCAGTGTTCCTTCCGTAATGGCTGCCTGTCTTTTTATTTGTATTAAATAATTAAAGTTAACTACAGAATCCTGTCACTGTTGTCCACCTTGGATCTAAACGACAGGTACGTTTTGGGAATTTTACATAAAGTGTCTGACTTTTGTGATGACTTCATGAATAGTGGGACTTGACTTTTTGTGCTACTGCAGACAGATGTAACAAGGCTAAATGTGGTGTTTGATAGAAATACAAAAGTCTGGTTTGGCAAATTCAGTCATGCTTGCTTCTTGCCTCTGCAGATTTTTTTTTTTTCCCCTCTGCAGTGTTTCCCTCCATCCTCCTTTGCTCCTCTAATCACCCCTCACCATAGCTCTTGGAATCGTTGTCTTGTTATGGTTCCATAGGCTCAGTCCCACTCCAGTACCTTACCAACATGAATCTTGTGATGTGGACTGAGGATTGATGGAAAACTAATTGCTGTTGAGACCATTGCCTGTAAATGCCAGCCCGTACCACATGCTTCACTTTAGTTATCCTATGAATTGACTTTGGAACGCACCAACTATCTGACAGGAGACTTGTTGGAAACTGTTACTCCAGCAAATCTATTCATACTATCTCTTTATATATTGGTTTTGTTTATAAGAACATCCTTCTAATTAATACAAAAGCTATGATGTATGTAATATCCCAGTCCTGGGAAAACGGAGCAAGGGTGTTTATAACAGATTTGTAAGCTCACTTGATAATGAAGGCCTTAGTCGTGCACAGTCTTGGATTTTTTTTTTTGTTTTTTTTTCTCCAGGCAATTCTTCATGAAGCTATTGACAGGATGAAAAAATGAGTTTCCAGCAATGTGCTTTTTGGTTGAGAATATCCTCATTTAAGTTTAAAAGCTACATGACACAGGATTTAGTCAACGCGACTTACGTCAGTGTCAGGCTGAAGGAATTTTGCTTTTATATTTTGGAATCAAACTGCTGAAAGCTACCTTTGCAATCTCTAGCAATTTGGTTTTCTCATGCTTTTAAAATCATCTTTTCTACTGTCTGTCCGTCTCTTCCCTCTGTGTCTCTTTCCCTCTCCCCAATCATCCTGCTCTTCTCTTTCTCCTCATCCTGTACTCCTCCTCTCCCACTCAGTCTCAACGCACTCCGCTCAAACAGCCTTTATGCACAGAAGAGGTCAGCTAGTTTGGATGTCAATCCGATTACTTTCAGAAACAAGCTTGCTTTTATTTTCCTCTGAGCAGGAAATAAGGTAATTAGCTCTTTAAAGCAAGTAAAACTGTCAAATGATTGTTTCCTTTATGACTGTTTGCACATTATGCTATGCTTGTGTGGGAAACTTTTTAGCACCACTGAAGCCTTCAGGTTGGAAAATTCAATGTCTTCCATATTTTACACATTTTGGAAATGACAGGTCATGCTAGTCCTTTGCTTGAGGTATATAAGGCAAGTCAAAGCAGTTTGTGATTTGCAGTTTTTACTGGATTTTCCTTAGGAAGGAAGGCACTGTTTTTTGTTTTGTTGGCAAGTCATCCCGCTGAACATGAAATTTCTCAAATAATGGAAAAGCTCCTGAAATCTCTTCTGGGACAATCTGCAAGATTCCTGTGGGTGAACTGCAAATCCAAATGGAATTTGCTGTACAGTTTACTGTAATCTTTCCAGGATTCTGTAGACAATTTGGACTTCCAGTAAATGCTGCCACGTTTTTGCATTTTACTGTGTCCTTTTTGCTAACTTTACAGAATTGCAAACTCTGATTTGTAAGTGTTGAAAAATAATCTGGGAATTAGGTGAAAAAAGAATTATTTAAGAAAAGTGCAATAGACCAGACAAACTTCTGTACTAATTGTGCCGCTGCTTGTTCCTAAATTCTATATTAGCAGATTTCATGTTTGGTTACAATTTCTGGAATCAGTGTCTGACAAGATTATGTAGTATTATATATCTAGACAATTGACTGAGATGTGACCCTTGTTAAGTGTTAGCACTGCAGAGCAGTAATCAGTTTTGCAGCATGGGAATAGGATCGCTGTTCTGAGGTGAAACCAATTAGCGTATCAACGCTGCCAATACCTTCTGAATGGCAGTCTTTGTTATTTTCCTTGATTTCAGTGAAGATTCTGAAGACATTTGGAATTTCCTTTAACAGATCGTAACTAAACTACTTGAAAGAATGCAAAAAATTAGTTAACTCTTTGTGTAACTAACTTGATATATTGGTGTTGAGCTTTATCTGTGCCTCCTTTCATGTTCCTTTCTGTGCCTTCCCTCCCTGTTTGCAATAAATGTTCAAATTTTGGTCAGCCTGATGGATTTTCCATTATTTTTGCAAACCTTAAATTTGTGACCTGTTGGAAATTTACAGGGAGAGATGAGCCGACATGGACTGATATTGACTAAATGGGTTAGCAAGGACCAGCACCGTTTCATTTGACATTTTAACATTTTCCCAGAAAGTAGGGCACCAGGCTTATGCGGCGAACATAATTTCATTGAATTTGTTGTACAGGTAGATATCCTGGTAAGCTTCCCGAAGAAGTTTCAACTGCGTGAAGGCTAGAAATTTATTTCTTCAAATTACGTTTTAAAACTTCTTGTCTCTCCAAGGAGACTGGTGACTCAGTTTTAGGTGGAGAGTCGACATAGCAATGCCCAGAGCTTTACAAGCAATGGTACAGGTTGGAATTTTTTTCCTCTTGACAGTAATCATCTATATTTTTGCAAGTACAGTAGTATCAACCTCACCCCCTCAATGTGCACCAGACTACAAATGGGTTAGGAATGTTAAATGTGTCTCTCAAAACGAATTAAAGCAATAGTTTAGTTTGAACTTTTTGTTGCCAACTTAATACTTAATAAGTGGTAGGTGTTTTCATTTGGATGATATTGCTGTCATCAACAAAAAGTATTTATTGGGCATTTCTGATGAAGGGTCTAGGCCTGAAACGTCAAGTTTTCCTGCTCCTATGATGCTGCTTGGCCTGCTGTGTTCATCCAGCTCCACGCCTTATCTCCTCTATTTATTGCCCATACCCAGTTGCCCACGGGGGAATTAGTGGACTGCCACCTTTTGAAAGGATTACAGTCTGTATGGTGAAGGTACTTCTCAGATGTCCCCTCCAATAGATGGAACCTTCTGCTGGGATAGTGCTGAAGCATGAAGCCAATGTTTAGTGCTCAGCCCTCTGGAGGGGAACTTAAACCCACACAGTCAGACTTCAGCGAGAATACTACTGAGAACTGAGATCACAGCTGATATCTTTGATCTGAAAAATATTTGTTAAATGAGAACCAGGCTTTAAAATAAAATCAATCCCGCCTGCCAGTATAAAGAGTATGGAAAAGATTCCACATCGAGAAAACACGTAAAGGGATGTTGAGGGATTTGGTCAGTCTTGTTGGGCATTCATGATTTATGAAGTTTTTTTAACTACACTTATGCTGGATCTATTAATTTTGTGTCGGTTTGAAAGCGCTCATCTAAATGAGGTCTATTAAAATAGACTGCCAAAAGAATTTGTTTTCAGATCACTTTTTAATGGGGCAAATCCAGAGCCAAGTGATTCAATCATATTAGATTTTATTTTTTCTTTCGTTGTGTAGTGTGTAAAGATTTATTTCTTCTGTGTAAAGTGCATTAGTGTATGTAGTTGCTGAGGCTATAACGAGAGTGTACATTTGTTTCCCATAGCCTCCTGTTCACCTGTGCCTGTAATTTTGTTCTATCTTGATTTTAGTTGAGTCAATGGTGTTTATGTTAGGTTTGAGTTCAGTTGCTAGCCAACCACAACCATTTATTTTGACTGGTAATTAGTGTAAACTGAATTCTTGCTGTAGCTGGAGAGATTTTTTGGTGAAGTTCCTTTCTGATTTTGTCAATTAAAGAACTTGGCCACTTGAAGCTGGTGTTCAATCAGACTGATTCGTGATTCTTGGTGATATCCCAGTGCACGGAAAAAAAAATCATGTTCTAAACTAACCTTTCCATGTATCAACAAGGATATTGGAGAAATGAGCATCATCGCTCAATGTAGTGGAAATCTGCCCATGTAAGATTGTATCGCAACTTAGCCTGCATCATGGTCAAGTTAGAGAGTTGCACAGTTTTTTTCAGTCTCCCTCCTCCATTGGTCACAACAAATTTTAAGCTCCACCATGTTGATTATTCTAATTTTAATTCAGTCCCAGATTCTGTCTCATCTTAGTGTTAGTAACAAGTCAGCCAGTGTCTTTGAGTCAATGAGGATTAAGTTTGTCTAATGTAAATAAACTGTACTCTTTTTAACAAACAGCTATTGATAGAAAGCTTTAGACTGTGTGCTCGGATTTGTATGACTTGCTATTAACGTTTCAACCATAACAAGATAACAGATGAGGAATGGTCAAACGCTCCACAGAGCACATCGAGCGAAGATGATTGAAACAAACCCTGTGGATTTCTCAGCAACTCTTCTTTCCTCCTCTTCCCCAACACCTTTGATTGAATGTAACTAATATTTTGGAGTAGTCAAATGTAGCTAGCCCTTGGATCTCTGTCCCTTTTTAAAAAAGTTACAACATTTACCGAGTGTTGATTTCTGCAACACAACTGTGCGCAACAAAAAGCAGTTCATCACACTTGATTTCTAATCAATGAATTTTATTGATGAAATCTGGCTCACTTGTTGGAAGCTTTAGAATTTACAACACCCATCTGTCTCGAACACTTGCTCTCAATGTTGCTGTGTTGATGGTGGAATTTCAGGTTTGTGTTATTGATCTTAGTACAAGTCAATCTCAATGTGAAATGCATGAATCTCACTTGATGCAAGTATTAAAATATGGGGAAGAATGTAGTGGGACTATTTGATTTCCAACACTTTTTTTTTTTTTTCTGTTGTGAAGGAGTGGTATCTTACAATATTGACAGTTTATTAATTTCATGAGACTGTCCGGGAAAGTGCAGTAGTGGTGGCAGGGACCAGGTATACTATATTTAGCTCTGACTGAACTTTACCTGTATGTCCGTGAAGACGCTCTCTCACTGTAGAAAGTATTCAATTTGGATGCGTCACAGCTTGGTATAACAACTGCTCTGCCCAGGACTGCAAGAAACCTGCACGGAATTGTGGACAAAGCCCAATCAATCACACAAGCTGATCTTCCATACATTGACTTCATCTATGCTACTGGCTACCTTAGGAAGGCAACCAACATAATCAAAGACCCCTTCCACCCTGATTTTATAATCTGTCCCAACCTCATCCGTCAGGCAGATGATACAAAAGCTTAAACACCACTCCCAACAGCTTCAAGAAGAGCTTCTTCCCTGCTATTGTCAGACTTTTGGATGGACCTCTCAAATTTTAAATTTAGTGTTGGTCTCACTGTTTTTATGCACCTTCTCTGCAGCCATAACATTGTAATCTGTGCTCTTCAATTACCCTGATGCACTTCATGTTGTAGAGCTGCCTGGACTGCACAGGCAACTTTTCTCACTGTATGTAGGTACATAATAAATCAAATATTGTCTTACTTTCAAATAAAGAACCCATAATTATTTTGCCAACCTTTCTTTGATATGTTTACATCTAAAAAAAGATGAAAATGGCACCTCCCAACAAATGTGACTCTGGCACACTCTCACTGTCATTGAATTTAGTTTACTTGTGATTTGAATTGTCTTCAGTTTGTGAAGGAAATTTAATCTTCTTTAAAGCTAAATAGCTTTTCAGAACTGACCTGCTAGATTTTCGTTGCCCACAGGAAGGCGTCGCTGTGGTGTAACCAGGCCCCATCCACTTCACAACCTACCCAGAGTTCCAGAACCACACTGGTGTATTGAAAGGTTATCATTTACATCCACCGTCACCAGTGTGCGTGCAGCCTATATATCGTGTGAATATTAAATAAATGTTTTCACATCATTTTGTTTGATATGTCATTATTACATTCTTTAACTTTACGGTTGTAATATAGGTAACAGGAAGTGGCCATAGTCCCAGAGGACCATGGGATAGAGTCCTGTGATCTCAACTATTGTGGGAATTGAACCCATGCTGTCATCACTCTGCATTGCAAACCAGCTATCCAGCCAGATGAGCTAGCCATCCCTTTCACAACACCACACACCACCCCCGTTGTGCTGAGGTATTGAAAAGTGCTAAAGAAGAGAAGGTCTGTCTGTTTCCTTTCAGAGCAGAAGGCTTACGCTGTGCTGATTGTGAAGTTGGTAGTTATGCTGTGCTGTTGCTGTAATTATGGATCTGCCCTGATTTGATATGGTTGTTGATTTTCTTTCTCCACTTTACTAATCTGTTGTCTTTCCATTCCCTGATTGCAAAATGTAACAGCAGACATACTCATGTTGTTGCTTGAAATGGTAACGAGCGTGGGTCTGCACATGTCCAGCATGACGCTGTTCTTTGTTTCTCCCCCTCCCCACGCACAATGCCTTTGTTAGCTCCAAATTTGATGCCACAGCAAAGTTCAAATATACTGCAGAAATTAGTGTTTGATCATTCCTCCGGTCAACAAAGACACAGTTCAGAAACTTGGCAGTTAAGTGGATGGAGGTACTGAAGGAGTGGCTTTGAAACAATGGATCATTTTCATTTTCAAATGAAGCACTGTGATTTACTAACATTGCCAGGCTTTTGGTTGTTTTTGATGTGGCATGAAACCAATATGAAAGCATTGAGAGTCAGACATTCTCTAGTTTGTGGCAGAAGTGCATTTATATGTGCCTACTGCTCCTCTAGAAAGTTGAGTGTGTCTGCTCACTCAGCAATGCAACTTGAGGTTATGTCATACCCAAGAAGTTCCGAAAAGCTACCCCCTTCCCAAGGAATCTTCTATATGGATATAAAGGGACTATTGTAAAAACATGTGTCCCTTTTTAAATTCCAAATGTTCATGCTCTGCAATGATTTGCACCTGGAGGTCCATCTTTGTTTTGAATGAAGATGGTAAATCCTGTAGAGTTTCAATTTGTGGTGAAAACCGCTATTAAAACTCATGAGCTTGGGTTGGCTTCCATTTTTTTTTAAAAATAAGAATTCATAGTTGTGTCCAACGAGGCTGCATTGTTTGAATGGATTAATTGACTCTCCTTACTTCAGCTACTGCACCCAACCTGGGTTGTCCCCTGATGAAAGATAAGCTTTTGAACAGCATTCACCATATTTTCAAACTTTTGGGTCTTCATTGTAATTTCATGGAATGTTTGTATATTTAAAATAAATGGCAGTCACTCTGCCATTGACAGATGGTCACTGTTTAAAAAGTGTGTTTTGAAGCAGCTATTTTGTCTTGCTAGGAAAGCCATTGGAACCTAGTCCAGATTTCACACTGTCTTCGAGCATTTTCCTTTTATAATGTACGACGTTATGACCCAGTACTGCCAACTAAATTGGTTTAGCAATCCTCCAAGAATTGGATTCATCTCCAGAATGCTGCTGCAGGTAACCCAGGTGAATAATCCTGGAAACATTTTCTTCAAATACTTGAACTTTATTAACTATTGCAGATGTGGTGGGGTAAAAGAGAGGTTACATTTTGCAAAGGCATGTTAGGTGGGCATGGGTGGTTACATAATGAGCCTCAATTTTTCTGACTGAGAATAAGGGCAGATAAACACACAGGTCTAACAGCGCACATCTTCAGGACACTTGAGCAAACGTTTTAAGATTTACTGAATGGGATGTAGGTGTCACCAGCTAGGTCAAACTTATTCCTCATCTTGTAGATGGTGTACAGACTTCGGTGAGTCAGAAGAACAGTAACTTACTGCAGGATTCCTAGCCTCTGCATGGTTTGTGTAGCCACAGTACTTGATGTGTTCAGTCTTTGGCCAACAGTAATGTTTATGGGAAGGTGGTGGGAAGGACAGTGAAGGGATTCAGTAATGATAATGCCATAATGTTCAGGGGTGATTTTTAGCCTCTGTTGTTGGAGATCGTGATTGACACTTGTGTAGCACAATACTAATTGCTACTTATGAGCCCAAGTTTAGATTTTGTCCAGGTCTTACTGCATTTGGATATGGACTCCTTCAGTATCTGAGGAGCTGCAAACATTGAATGTTGTGAAATCATCAACGAACATCCCAGTTTTGACCTCCTAATCAAAGGATGATCATTGCTGAAGCAATTGAAGGTGGTTGGACCAAGGACACTACCCTGAGGAGCTCCTGCAGAGATGTCCTTGGGACTGAACTGTCCAACATTCACAACCATCTTTTGCGTTGGGTATGATTCGAACTAGTAGGAGAATCCCCAGGTACCCATTGACTGTTGTTTTAGCTAGGGCATCTTGATGCCATCCTGTCAGATGCTGCTTTGATGTCAAGGGCAGTAACCCATCCCTCATGTCTGGAGTTCAGCTCTTTATTCTATGTTTGGATCAAGGCTGGAGTTAAGTGCCCCGTGCAGATCTCGTGTTGAGCATCATGATGCTGCTGAGAAGGTGCCACCTGATAGACCTGTGGATGACCCCTTCCATCACTTTGTAGTATGTTAGGCCAGTAATTGACCAAATTTGGTTTGTCCTGATTTCTTTCTGTTTAGGACATATCTAAGGAATTGCCCATATTGTCAGATGTCAGTGTTATAACTGTAGTTGAAAAGCTCCTCTTGGGATGCAGCTAATTCTTAGCCACAAGTACTGAGTTGTCAGGACCCACAACCTTTGCAGCACTTGGTGTCTTCAGCTGTTGCTTAATATCACATAGAGTAAACCAGATCAGCATCTATGATGCTGGGGGCCTTGGGGAGAAGGCCAGGATAGGTCATCTACTTGACACTACATCTGACTGGAAAATCTTGCAAATGCTTCAGCTTTGCCTTTTTTGCTTGGGTCAGTTACGGGCCAACCGCTAAATTTCAGCGGCAATCAGAAACATTATTAGGTTCATGTAGCACAGTATGAAATGAAATGTATAAATGCTATTTTGAGCCAATGCATTTAGTTGCGTGTTTTATTTCACATTGGGGAAGGGAATATAGGGTCCCCAGGAATTCTTAATTTAGCTCTGGGCTTGAGGGCTGATTATGTTTCAAACCATGTTTAAGACTTTGGTTAATGGCTCTTTAAAAAGTGGTCACTTCGGTCTTTGCTTGAGGCATGTTTGAATTATCCTAGAAATGGGGGAATCGACAATTTCTCCTACATGACTGAGTTCACAACACCAAACAGCTTCCTATTGGAGTAGATGATTCCAATATGATTACTTACACTTTGGCTGAGTCACTTTCAGGCCAAGATCTTAGGAGCTACAGGTTTATTCATTTCAAACAGGCCAACTGGATCACCTTCAGCATAAAAACCAGTCAATTGACATTAGGCTCTGAAATCTGAACTTGAGAGACCTAAGAGGGATAGAGAGGTGGTGCTCCACATTTTAACCTGATTCAAACTAAATAATTTGCATTTATCTAGTGTCTTTAAAGTACTGTATTATTGCAAAGTGCTTCACACCAGCATTGCTGAACAAAATTTCAAGCCACACAAGATATCTGACTGTCTAAAAGCTGGGCCAGAGATGTGGGGATGTTTAGGGATGGAATTTGAGGTTAGTGCCTAAATAGTGGAGGCATGGCCACCAATGGAATGTTGGGTGGGGTTGGACCAGGCCCCTCTTATTCCCAACACAATTGTACTGTTTAATTTGAGCGACAGATGGAAAAAAATCTTAACTTTTGTGCTCAACACCATGGGAAATCTGCCTGTGGAATGACAAAAGACATTGGACATTCCAAGGCAGTGTTGAATTTGCTGTTTAAAAGGGAAGGGTTAAGGCTGTGCAAATCTCTTAGCCAAGTGTTAATTTACATTAAGTCTCCCAGGTGGCATCCAATTCCAAGGCTAATATAGAGGAGGGAGTTGGTTTACAACAGTAATCGCAACATAAAATGTTTCAAAGTGTTTGAAAACTTGACATTTGAACTTTGCATTTTCCCGTATTGCCATTATGTTTAAGCTGCAGAAGACTGCAGGTTTCGACTGTGTGATTAAATTGTCATCCTGTCTTGGAGCTTATATTTCAGTCATTCTTTGTGTCCTGATTTGTTGGTATTGACTAATAGTGAAACATCAAGGCCTAGGGCACATATGCGCCACAGTTCGGACAATTAAAACAAATATTGTTTATACGGTGATGAAATTTCATCTCTATGCAGGAAGTGTTAAGTCTTCAGGTCGGGTAGTACCAATGGTCTGCTAAACAACTTTATTATTTACATTTAATTTTTGAACACCTGGATATGCAGATCAAAATACTTAAGTCTGAAGGATTCCCGTACTTCAGTTTGCTGTACAGATTGGGTCTCAAGGGGATGGTGAGAGAGTACTCTCGGCATTGATGGCTAATTGTGTTTTTAACCCCAACTGCTTGCTTCCACTGTTATCGAGTACTAATGCAAAGTAATATATATAATAACTCCAGCTACTTGTAAGGGAGCTGGAATGGAGGGAGGATTTTGATTATTCTCCACGTTAGCCCCACTTCGCCCCCCCCCCCCCCCCACCAAATAGATTGAATTTTCATCCTGACACCTAATGACTTTCTGTAGGTGTTGACTAGTTGTTTAATGGCCCTTTTTTCATTTTAGTTTGCTCAGGTGATTCTGCATGGCAAAAGTGCCAAAGACAACTAGTGTATTCAATCTTGGGTCTTACAGAGAAGTATATTCATCTATACAGTGATTTTCAATGAAGTAGTGTGCATTTAAATATTGGTTTACATAGCATGTACGCTTAAACGTACGCATTTTTTGTCAAATATGTCAACCTTTTTAAAATTTTAATGTACCAGTTAGTTCTCCAAATCAATGTAAGTCCATGGCCCAAGCAAAGAACAGAATTTAAAAGTTAGTTGTGCAGGTAGATAGTGTGTTAGTATTTTATCATGTTTTAAATCTTGAAATATTACAATTATTATTCATTTTGCAATCTAATAAATTGCAAAGGATTTCCAATAGTACTGGGGTAACTTAGAATAAGAATCCTGAATTGTTTTGTAGCCTTTTGAGACAGAGCTCTTTATCTTGCGCAGCTGATCTCTGACTGACAGCTCTTTGATAGTATTTACATGTAAAACGAGGACTGCAAAGTTCTAAAGCTAGGCATGAAAAGGCCTCGCCACCAGAGTCACAGCAGACTGTGGGAAAGAAGGGAGCAGCTTTGTACCACTGCAGAACTGAAAGTGGGAGTCGTATCAAAATCTGACCTAGCAGAACCAAAAGATATCCAACGCCGAAAGAAGCAAGAAAGCATTGTGCATTGAACTCTGACATCCTATGAGGTTTGCACTTCCCAAGGCATCATCAAAAGAAACGAGCTGTTTTCTTGGGCAGGTGGTAATGAACGCTTTTTTTTCCACATCTTTCCGTTGTTCTGTTTGTCTCTCTCCACTGCTGCCTTGGTCTTCCTCCCATCCCCCACTGTAAAGCTGCTTTTCCCTAAAGACACTTTACTGTCATATCAAGCTATTTATGACCCTTTGTAGAGTTGCAAACTCTGATAGAAGATATCACTGAAGGTTTGATCACCTGGCATTTGCCTGCAGTTTACAAGTGCCAACATCTTTACCATTTGTAGCGATTTGGAAATCTGTGCCCATGGTTTTGCAGCTGTTACATCAGAGGTGTTGAGGCCACCCAAGAGAATCTAAAGAGCATGACAAGGTGCGAACCACCAGTGTGAACTCTGGTATGAAAATTCCCCTTACACACTGGTTGATGGCTGTCATGCTTGGAGATTAATCTTTCACTGCTGGAGACTCCTGGCCCATTCAGAAGGGCTATGCCCTCTCACTCGATCCTAAACTATCATTGTTGTAGTGTAGAGTGGGATACCAGCAGGCACAACTCTAGCGGAGATAAGGTTTTATATAGGCTTGTCAAATATTGTTCTATTGACTGACTAAACATGGTCACCTAGCATTCCCTTTTGTGACTCCAAGTCAAATTTGTCTGGTAAAACTCCTGTGAATCATCTTGGGGCCACTTTACCCCTAGAGACCAAGGCCATTACTTTGGGATGTTAGGTTGAAATTTCCGTAGCTGCCATGGTAAAATTTAAATTGACTTAAAATCTAAAATTGCTAGTCACCAGTATTAATGACGATGAAGCTATCATCAATGGTCCTGGGGGGAAAAAAACTCTTCACTTCACTCATGTCCTGCAGCAAAGGAATCTGCCCTTATTTACTCTTCTTGTGACTCTAGACCCACAATAATACAGGTGTTTAACTGTACACTGTTGCCCAATAAGCCATTCAATTAAAAGCCAGTTGGGGATAGGCCGTAGAGGGCCAGTCTTTCTGGAGATACCCATATCCCATCAAATGGTTTTAAAAATGTGCTATATAAATTCAAATGGTTTTTATAGCCTCTTGACTCGCGTCTTTTAGACAGCCTAAAACTTGGTTTCCTTTCTACAGCCTGCAGTGCTACTTCTGATGTCCTGTGGACTTGTTCCCTCGGCACACTCTCTCGTCCACTGCTCTGAGTGAACTTCATTTTATTGCTGTTTTTTAAACATATTCCCCATCTTGCACCATTTTTAGAATAACTATTAAACTGTCCTTTTGTATTTTAAATGCTTCAGTGTATCTTCTATTTTAGATATCATCTGCAAATTTCAATGACACTTCCTGCTGATCTATAGGCTAAAAATGGTTTGCTTTGCAAATACTGTGCAGTTAATTTGTCTGGGACTGACTATGTTCTTGCTTCAAATTCTGTACCTACTGCAGCAGAGGTGATGAGCAAATTTTACTCCTGTTTTTGTAGCATTTCAATATTGTAGGCAATCAGTTGTAAGACTGAGCGGCCGTTTTATTTGTCTTCCTCATAAAACTGTCAAGATTAGAGTCCATTTCGGCTGTCCCAACCAAACAGACCAACCCCTCTCTAATAATAATTAAATCTATAGAATATTTATCCAGATACAGCCAGAAAGCACAATGTACATTATGCCTATCCCTGATCCTAACAGCTCCCCAGTATTTGAACAATCCGCTGCTTGAGTAGTACAGACAAGACATAGCAATATTAAATTAGCATTGAAGCTGCTGCCAGGAGCAGTCTCTTTTAACTTTCCTCCCTTGGTCTATTTCATTTTGCATTTTTTTTTAAAAGAAAGGTCTTCTGTTCCTCAATCACTTTTTAATGTGCTGCAGCTACTGGAGTCACATGTTGAGTATGATGATTTATTCGCCTTAGTTGACTTGACTTGTAGTAGTGACCCTTTTTTTTTAATCATCGTACTGTTTCATGTGGGGGAGAGGTGGTGTCATGATGGATGCAAATATGCACTTACCCTTTTAAGACCCCATTTTACCCTATTTGGTTATCCTTTTGTGCATCAATCTCTCCATTTTCATGTATGACCTCCGGTTATGTTGAGGGCTGCGTGCCTGGTTCTACGAAGCCTGGATTTCCCCTGTGGTCTCAGTGTGGTGGTCTTTTTGATGACAGTTAGACAGAAAAAGTCCACATCTTGTAACTCTCCTTCTACACGGTACCCCATGAATAATGATGACTGCAGCAACAAAGGGGGTGGTTAAACAAATAATGTAACAGAAGAAGGTGATATGTTCGAATTTCTTTCCAAAGTAGCTGGTTCCTTGATTGCTTGGCTCTGATATAACAGTGTGATTAAAAGCAGCCAGTGAAGCAAGAAAAGCAACCAGAGTGGATGTGACAAAGTAATGTTTGTCTATAAATCTGGTTTCTTGGCATTTTATTCAGGCTGAAGTGGAGTATTGAAAATTGACACTGCATCGTCTGAGTAGAATAGCTTGTGGACTGGTCTTTCCTTTTACCGCACAGTTTCCTCATGCTTTGCTGTATTCCCTGTTCCTTTTTTTTAAAGTGACTTGCTGATTTGCATTCTTTTGGTGAGTTTTTTGGGATGTTGTATTTGCCTTTAGTTTGTTTTATCACATTTTTAAAATAATGACTTCATTCTAAAGGTCTTTCTTTGACAGAGCCTTATGTTGGAACTTCAAGAAGTGGTGTCATGGAATAGGAGAGCAGGGACATCATTTCTCCCCTCACTCAGTTCTTGAACTTGGCTATAAGTTGGCATGTGGGATCAAGGGAACAGGAGTTAGTCATTCTGCCATTCACCTAGGTCTGGGCTGATCTGCCTCCGATGGTGCATCTTGTCAATTGAACACTTGATGCCCCCGCCGATGGATGGGCACATTGTATGCAAGAGAGGTGATGATTACATTCCACTAAATTGCACAGCCACTACAAGGGCCCCTGTATGCTGATTGGTGCAGAAAAACTTTCGATTTCCATTTCTGAAAGTGGCTGCCATGCTTAGACTTTTGAAGGTCCATGAAGTAGCCAGAAAATGAAGGGGCAAGATAGCTCTTGTATGTTCTAATGTTCCAGTATTTAGGAAATGTACATTAAGGGAAAGAGAGCAACTAGGGAGAGAATAGGGCCCCTTTAAGATCAACAAGGCCATCTGTGTGGAACCAGAAACGCTGGATGAGATACTAAACAAATATTTCATGTCAGTATTTGCTGTGGAGGAGGATATGAAAGCTAGAGAACTTGGGGGAAATAAATAGCAACATCTTGAAAAATGTCCATATTACAGTGGACATGGTGCTGGATGCCCTAAAATCAAGCGTGAATAAATCCCCAGGACCTGATCAGGTATATCCCAGAACTTTGCGGATAGCTAGGGAAGTGATTGCTGGGCCCATGCTGAAATATTTCTATTATTGATAGCCACAGGTGAGGTTCCAGAAGATGGGAGGTAGGCTAATATGGTGCCACTATTTAAGAAAGGTGGTAGGGAAAAGCCAGGTAACTGCTGAGCACTGAGCCTTGCTCAGTAATGGATAAGTTGTTGGAGGGGATCCTGTATTTGGAAACGTAAGGATAGATCAGAAAGAGTCAACACTGCTTTGTGTGTGGGAAGTTGTGTGTCACTAACTTGATAGTTTTTTTTTTCAAAGAAGATTGAAGTCTGAGCAGTGGACACTCTATATGGACTTCAGCAAAATGTTCAGTAAGGTTCTACATGGTAGACTGGTGGGCAAGGTTAGATCACATGGAATTTATGGGAGCTAGCCAATTGATACAAGATTTTAGCTTGAAAGCAGGGAGGACAGAGAGGGTGCTGGTAGAGAGTTGTTTTTCGGGCTAGAGGCCTGTGACCAGCACTGGTGCAGTGAGCATTGGTGCTGGGTCCACCACTTTTTGTTGTTCATATAAGTGATTTGGATGTGAATATAAGAGATATGGGTAGTAAGTTTGTAGATGATGCCAAAATTGGTGGTGTACTGGACAACGAAGAAGGTTACCTCCGTGTACAACAGGATCCCATTCAGATGGGCGAATGAGCAGAGGAGTGGCAGATGGAGTTCAGTTTAGATAAATGTGAGGTACTGCATTTTGATAAGGCAAATCGGGGCAGGATTTATACTCTTAATGGGAAGGCTCTGGGGAATGTTGCCGAACAAAGAGACCTAGGGGTGCAAGTGCAAAATCCCTGAAAAGTGGAGTCACAGGTAGACAGGGTGGTGAAGGTGGTGTTTGGCACGCTTGCCTTTATTGGTCAGTGCGTTGCGTTTAGGAGTTGGGACATCACGTTGTGGCTTTACAGGACATTGGTCATGTCCCTTTTAGAATACTACGTTGAATTCTGCTCTCCCTGCTACAGGAAAGAAGTAGTTAAGCTTGTAAATCTTTTCTGAACCCTTTCAAGGATGTTACTGGAACTGGAGGGTTTGAGTGATGGAGAAAGGCTGAGAGCGTCAACATTTTTATAGAGATTTATAAAATCATGATGGGTTTGGATAGGGTGAATAGCCAAGGTCTTTTTGCCAGGCTGAGGGAGTCCACAACTAGATGGCAGATGTTTAAGGTGAAAGGGGAAATATTCAAAAGAGACCCGCAGGGCAACATTTCATGCAGAGGGTGGTGCATGTATGGAACGTGCTGACAGGGGAAGTGGTGGAGCAGGGTACAACTACAACATTTTTAAAGGCATCTGGATGGGTATATGAAAAGGAAGGATTTCGAGGGATGTGGGCCAAATGCTGGCAAATGAGACTAGATCAGTTTAAGATATCTGGCTGGTGCAGATCAGTTGGACCGAAGGGTCTGTTTCCATACTGTATAATGCTATGACTCTGAAATAACAGCGTCAGTGAATGCACACCACTTTTATTAAAAACATATGAAATGACCATACATTGGCGTATGTGTCAGTTGAAGTAGTTCTCTCAAATGAGGATGAGAGAGAAGCTGGAGAGGATGTCCATGGTACTTTTGCAATGAAAAGTACAGAACATGTTGGAAACACTAGGGTCTGACATTCCATATGGCAGGAGGAATTTTCCTGATGAAGTGTCACCAATCTAAAGTGTTGATTGTTTCTCTTTCCACAAATGCTGCCAGATTGGCTGGGTAACCCCAGCATCTTTCTGCTTTTGATTAGATTTGTGTAGGTGATTAATACAGGCTCATGCCCTTAGTTGATGATTCAGGAAGAAAATTAGAAGTGCTACCTTCAAATTTTGGCTTTCTTAAAAAATTAGAATTGGGCACCTGATTCAGAGATCCCTTCTAATACTGCTTGTGTCCACCACTTTGCATCACCTATTTTCACCTCCCTTCCCACTCACCTGCTGCTGAAACCTTCAATGCTTTTGCCATCTCTAGACTTGATTATTGCAGTACTTTTCCAGGCTGTTCTTTCAACTATTATCCTCTACATTTGTGTTTGCCCAAACTCTGTGGCCTGTGTTCTAACTTGCGTACATTCCTTTCACGTAATATCTCTCCATGTACCATTTGGGTCTAGCTGCTGTTCCAACAATACATTTTTTATTGTGTAAATTTGCACTATGGAATTCAAATCCTCACTTGTCTGCATCTTTGCTGCCTCTAACCTCCGATCCTCTGCCCCCTTTTGAACACAGCACTCCTCCTGTTGTGACCTCTAATGCATTCTTACTTTTCATCACTCCATCATTCAGACATGTCTTCAACTGTCTAAGGCATAATCTCTTCCCCACCCATCCCCTTTTGAGATGCTGCTTAAAGCTTATCTCTTTGACCAAGGTTTTGGACAGATATCCCAGACAGGTACAGGTGTCAAATTTGTTTGGTTACTGTCTTGTGGAGACTTAGGATATTTTATGGTCAATATATAAATTCAAGTTGTTGCTGTTCAAACTGCATGCTGTTTCTGGGGCTACGGTCAAAGCAGCTCTTTTGCAGCTTTTAACTTGTCCATCCACAGTTTAATTTTAGCAATCTTATCGGGCAGCTCAGTTACGCTGGGCATAACTCCAAGGGGCTGTTATCTTTGGAAAGTGTTGACTTGACAGGAACACACGGGCTCACATTTTTATTCTTAGATTGGTGCTGTCAATTGACTGAAAAGTCAGTGTCCCTCAGCTCAAGAATGTGGCTGCATGCCGTACTCCATCGAGGGGAGCTAAATGGGGAGAGACAGTTGTTATTTCTCTAAATGGATCCTTGCAAATGAGATGGTAAGATTCGAGCACACTCTACATCCTGAGCAAAGGCTAGGTTCTGGAGTACATCAACAAACGTATTGTCTGTATACTGGGGATTGGTAATGACAACGTTTTGAAGTGCATTTAAACTTCTTTATTATGTTTTCCCCCTCGTCCTCACTTCACAACCCCAACCGATTTTCAGTTGCTCTCTCTTCGTTGCTTGGAAGTGTTGACACTTGTTGCATTCTACAGCTGACCGTTGCATTCCTGTAATAACTGAACTTTCCACAGTTCAAGGAGAATGTACTGTTGGCATGTTTCTTTATAGGTTACTGGATGAAAATCAGGAAAAGTCCTCACTTGACTTCATCCACCATTCTGTGGAATTCTTTATCACAGAGGGCTATTGAGCTGGGTGATTAAGTATATTCAAGTCCGGGATGCAGTTTTTTTTTAAATTAGTAAAGAAATTGAGAGTTTGGGAGAGAAAGGTTAGAAAGTAAAGTTGAGTTTTATCAGATCAACCGTCAACTCATATTGGTAAAGTAGGCTCGGTGGGATGAATGGCCTAATTCTGATTCTGGCCTTTATGGCCTTAAAGGTGGAATATGCTTTTCAAAATAATTCGTGCAGATTTAGCAACAGTTTGATCTAAAATTGCACATTGTAATATTTTCACTCTTCGCTTACGGTTGTCTACAAGCACTATATCTGTAGCAGTTCAAGCAGATGGGCCTGAACAACCAGGATAGGCAGTACACATACACCTTTCCAGTCCACAGACGAAACTTAGCTGATTTCCCACACCCTTCATGACCAGTTGACGGATTCTAACACTACTGACTAGTTAGAACCCCGATGCGCTTTTTGGTTTTTGACATTTTGCTCTCCGTATACCTTCAAGTGGGGTTCTTATTGAGACAGATGTTGAAACTTGCTAACAACACATTTACATGGTTACAATATCACAGGCTTGCGCACCAATCTGGATTGTGTGCTTACTGAAGTTGCTGTATGTTGTATATTTTAGCCAATTGACGGCACTCTCTCCATTGCAGAGCGAGAGACTGAAGGCAAACAAGTACCTTTTTAATACTAGGATGTTGGACGTCAGGATCATGTAACTATGTTAAGGTTTATGGGCCTTTGGTCTGGAATTTATGCCATAGACAACGGAACTTTGCTCATGTCAAAAGTTATCCCACTAGCTCCGTGACAATTTTTTTTTGTTTTTGGTGGGTGGAATCTTTTCAAGTCTCCTATTGACCTGTAATTGCTTAATCCATGCAATATGACTCTGAACCTCCTTCGTGCTTGTTCTACTGCTTCTCTATTCTCATAGTTCTGGGCACCCCTGACAGATGATGGCAAAAGAGAATTAACTCTGTGTACGTAAAGACATGCTTCACTTTAGCAAGGTTCTTGGCTTTGGGGTCTTCTCTGCTTGCACAGTTGCTGTCTTAATTTTTTTTTGTGTCTGATCCTCCGGAGCCGTTTTAAAATCTTAGCATTTGAAGCAGCATCTCCCACAGCCAGATGAGTGAAGGTGAGCTGATTTTTAGATTAAGGCTCTGAGCAATATGGATATCCAACCACACTTTTTTTCTAAAGCAGGACGGAGGAGGCTGTTTATTTATAATTCGACCAGTGAAATCTGGGACTTGCTGTCTCCAAGTGGTTTCTGGGTTTAATGGAAAGTTGTCTCAAAGCTAATCTTGATCCATGTTGATCTTCAGATTTTCCACATTCTCATATAAGCCAAGTTTTGAAAATGTGGAATTGAAATTTTGGGACAAATGTAAATAAAGATTCACTGATTTTTAACAGCCAGACTCCAATTGGTGAACACACTTGCAGCTTTTTAAAGTCACTTTAAAAGTGATTTTGATTTCTTCAGTAAGCACAGCAAAATAGGTAGTGTAGTAGTTTGATGTTAGCCCAGAGACCATGCCTGTGAATGCAATATATGAGCATAATAGCTAATTGAAATGAATGCCTGTTGGATTCTTCAGTACCATGATATGTGCCCAATCTCTTGCACATGGTAGCTTAAGGTTTTCTGCGTCAGATAAAATACCCTACTGGAGGTGAAACTCCAAGGTTCAACGTAAATGCAAGTTGCAGTTGAACAGCTATCACAGGTGAAAGCATTAAACTGCTTGTAGTTTATGAACAGTAGACTAGTGTGTCAAAGGCAGCCATCTGGTATGGCTAGAGTCTTGGTTCTGCAGCTTATGCTATACCACCGTACGCAAGCATCTGTGCAGTTCAGACTTCACTTAAACTGGAGATTGAAGCAAAATGCACTTCCAGAGCCTATTGTGTTTATTCATTAATGTTTAACCAGGAGATTCATTTGCATACCTATAAGAGGTTGCATTCCTGAGAAGCTCTGATGGGTGAAAATGGTGGATTTATTATTAGCTGGCAATGCAACTGCCTGGCACTAATGGAAGCTTATTGTTCTGAGCAGCTGGTGCCTTTTGTGACCTTCTACTTGGGCCTTCCGCCA
Organism: Ginglymostoma cirratum; assembly: GCA_024137785.1. Classification (NCBI taxonomy): domain Eukaryota; kingdom Metazoa; phylum Chordata; class Chondrichthyes; order Orectolobiformes; family Ginglymostomatidae; genus Ginglymostoma; species Ginglymostoma cirratum. The sequence goes on from JAHRHZ010000029.1 coordinate 19,767,694, forward strand.
CTACACCCAGTTTGACATGGCTGAGTGGAACCTCCATTAGATCCATATGAAAGAGGGCACTTCTGATCACTGAAGCTCAAAGTTGGGTTATATTGTGATACTGAACCAGGGAGATCGTAATGGCACCAGTCGTGATACCTCCATGACAGCATAGAGTCATACGGGACGGAAACAGACCCTTCGGTCCAATTTGTCAGTGGTGACCAGATATTCCATTTGCCAGTATCTGACCCATATTTCTGTAAACCTTCCTATTCATATACCCATCTGGATCCTTTTTAAATGTTCTATTGCACCTGCCTCCACTACTTCCTCTGGCAGCTCGTTTCATACACGCACCATGCTCTGTGGAAAAGTCCCCTGTTACGTCCCTTTTTTTAAATCTTTCCCCTCTCTCCTTAAACCTATGCCCTTTAGTTTTAGACTCCCCAACTCGGGGAAAAGACCTTGTCTATTCACCCTATCCATGCCCCTCATGATGTTACAAACCTCAACAAGGTCACCACTCGGCCTCTGGTCGAGGGAGAATAGCCCCAGCCTATTCAGCCTCTCCCCTATAGCTCAAACGCTCTAACCCTGGCAACATCCCTGTAAATCGTTTCTGAAGCTTTTTTCAAGTTTCACAACATCTTCCTGTAGCAGAGAGACCAGAAATTGCTGGCAGTAAACTCCATCTGCCACTCCTTGACCCATTGGCCCATCTGATCAAGATCCTGTTGTACTCAGGTAACCTCCTTTGCTGAGCACCACACCAGTTTTGGTGTCATCTGCAGACTTACTAACCATATCTCTGATGTTCATGAAGTCACCATGCACAATAAGAGCAAGGGGCAGCATTGACTAGAGTTGTGATCCTCCTGGAATTTTAAGTATGTGCCTTTTTATTAAGTTAGAACATCCGTATCAACAACATTGAGCGGACAGTGAATATGCAATATGCCACCTCTGATATTTATAATCTGTATACCTTACAGTTACTGATGATGGACTGGCTGAGCTTATTGGTATCACCAACTTTTATTCTTCTACGATAAATATTTCCTTATTGCAGTAAATGGCAGTAACCACTGCTCTTCTCCATTCCCTGCTTTGTGTTTCCTGTAGTCTCTCAGAACAAAGAACAATACAGCGCAGGAACAGGCCCTTCGTCCCTCCAAGCCTGTGCTGAGTCTCCTCTTCCTATTCTATTGTATATCAAAGTTTACATGTATAGTATCAGACTGTGTAATTACCAGATGTGATCTCTATTTCCTTGTCACTTTGACTAACTTCCATTTTTTAAATTTTATTGTCACATACACCTTGAAGATACAGTGAAAAGTGTTTTGTCTCCAGCCCCATCCTCTTCTCTGGCACGTGCCTCTCACCTGTGCTCTCCTGGAGTTGAATTGCCATTTTGACATCTTTCCTAAAATGGGTTACTCTAACACCATTTATTTTCTCGTTGACCTCTTCAGTGGGTGGGGAGGCAGGTATGAAGGCGGAGAGAGCCAGCATATCTTTCTAAGCTAGTTAAATTTCCAGTTGGAGATAATTCAACAGAATTGTTACTGACACGTATGCGTGTGTGTTCCCTTTCCCAAGGCTTTGTACGCATTTATCGGAATTTGAAGAGATACTGAATGACTTTTTCAGGAATGCATCTCCCTGTATTTGTAATCTAACATTTTGAACAGTAACATACCAAATTGTGGGGTTTTTAATATTAAAAAAGCTGGAAAATGCCCACTTTTTTTCAAAAATTTCAATAAATAGCACTCACCCTTTCAATCCCACTACCACCACAGCTCATGATGTAGGCTGTGGACAATTTATGGATTATTTGAGAGTAACTGATGCATCCTTCACCAAACATCTGGTGACCGGCTCTCAATACTGATTCTGCTTCCTGAATCTTTTGCCAGTGTGATCCTGTCTTAATGCCTCAGACTTTGTGTGAGCCCACAGTGAAAATTGGGAGGGATGGGAGTTGGGGGGGGTTGGGGGTCGGTAGTCCAGGGGAGCTGGTGGTGGTGGTGGTGGTATTGGGGAAGGGTGTTTGAGAGCTGTTGGGCAGGCGAAGGTGACTGTTTTAATTGTTCAGGGCTTTCAACTCTTCTCGAGGAGAGGGATGGTGAGTCAGGGGAGTGAGTTGATGAAAAGGCAAAATGTTCCAACAATGAATGGATGACATTTCCCTTGGCTTCAGGCAGCGGTCCTGGGGCAGTCCCTCATTGATGAAATTAGGGAGGGGTGTGGGTGGGTGAAAGAAAGTGAGGATTTGAATGCAGCTCATAACTGCCAAATCAGCCAAAGCTGCAGGACAGCTTTTGGAGTTCTGAGCAATCTCTTTTTCAGGTGTAGGCTGGCACAACCCAGCCTGTGGCAATCGTGACCTATAAGTGGGAAGTTGACCCTTTCACAAATGGAAAGGTTCTGAGATATATTGGGGAGGTACATTTTTGGATGTGCGAACAAACCCCCTGCTGTATTACCTTTAATCACTCCTCTCCTGCTTAGCGTGCACATGCATTGATGCATCCAAACTGAGCATAGATCAAAGGGTAATGATCTGGATGAAGGGACTGGGGGAATTCTGTTGAAGTTTGCCGATGATATGAAGTTGGGTGGACAGGCAGGTAGTACGGAGGAGGTGGGGAGGCTGCAGAATGATTTAGACAGTTTACGAGAGTGGTCCAGGAAATGGCTGCTGAAATTCAACGTCAGCAAATGTGAGGTCTTGCACCTTGGGGAAAAAAGAATACAGGCATGGACTATTTTCTGAACGGTGAGAAAATTCATAAAGCTGAAGTACAAAGGGATCTGGGAGTGCTGGTACAGGATTCTCTAAAGGTTAACTTGCAGGTTGAGTCTGTGATTAAGAAAGCGAATGGAATGTTGTCACTTATCTCTAGGGTTGGAATATAAAAGCAGCGATGTGCTTCTGAGACTTTATAAAGCTCTAGTTAGGCCCCATTTAGAATACTGTGTCCAATTTTGGGCCCCACACCTCAGGAAGGACATACTGGCACTGGAGCGTGTCCAGCGGAGATTCACACGGATGGTCCCAGGAATGGTAGGCCTAACATACGATGAACGGCTGAGGATCCTGGGATTGTATTCATTAGAGTTTAGAAGGTTGAGGGGAGATCTAATAGAAACTTACAAAATAATGCATGGCTTAGAAAGGGTGGACGCTGGGAAGTTGTTTCCGTTAGGTGGGGATACTAGGACCTGTGGGCACAGCCTGAGAATTAGAGGGGGTCAATTTAGAACGGAAAGGAGGAGACATTTCTTCAGCCAGAGAGTGGTGGGCCTGTGGAATTCATTGCCACGGAGCGCAGTGGAGGCCGGGACGTTAAATGTCTTCAAGGTAGAGATTGATAAATTCTTGATCTCGCAAGGAATCAAGGGCTATGGGGAGAGTGCGGGTAAGTGAAGTTGAAATGCCCATCAGCCATGATTAAATGGCAGAGTGGACTTGATGGGCCGAATGGCCTTACTTCCACTCCTATGTCTTATGGTCTTATGGTATGGAAAGAAAATGGGAACAGAATAGGATGACCAACCATGATTGTGGACCAGTTTCAAAGGACTGAATGACCTCCTACTCCTCTTTGGCACATAATATGTCATCTATTTTGCCACCCAAATGGAATGCTTTGATATCTGTCCTGGTGAGTTTCCTTCTCTGCCCCTCTTCCTTGTAAAGGAGAAGTACAAACTACTGTTTGCCCTTCTGACTTGTATGGAAAATTTCTTGGTTCTGTCCTTCCCATGAGAAATGGGAGTGTTTTGAGTTCCTTGGCTTTGTCAACCTGAGATGGCATCATTTAGGTTCTTGGCATTGCTGATTGTCTTAACACATCATTCAGTAGCTTGTGATGTAGTTTTAAGGTACAGCTCCACTCAAGTGTGTTTCTGCTGTTGGATGAGAACAGTTTCTCAGAACAATATATTGTGAATCCAACCAGGAATCGGACCACTTTTTTAATCTGATGGCATGTAATGAGACAGGTTTAATAGATGTTCCGAGTAAAAGATCAGTTCAGAAATGGTGACCATAACATTGCAGAATTTTGCAGTCAGTTCCAGAGGTGGGAATTATGGATTGGAGACAAGTTTACTGAGCTGGAATAAGGGTATGGGGGTAGAGCTGGCTGGAGAAAACCAGAGAAGGAGTTTAGCAGCAAAGACAGTTGAGGAACAATAGCAGACATTTAAGAAAATACTTCATGGCTCACCAAAGACCTATTCCGGTGAGAAAGGAACGTTCTAGGAAGGAGATAAACTATTCATGGTTAATCTGGGAAGTTGATTATTGTATCAGATTGAAAGGGGGAAAACCTCCACTGACACAAATTAGTTGTAAGGTAGAAGCTTGGGAAACTTCTTTAAAAACACACAAAAAAAGACAATCAAAAAATAGTGAGTAAATAAGCTGTAAACTAGCAAGTAATATCAAGACCATAAGAACATCTTAAATATTAAAAAAAGAAGCAAAGTCAGAGAATGTAGACCCCTTACAGAGTGAAGCTAGGGCAACAAGAATGGGAAACCAGAAGATAGATAAATGCTTTGCATCTCTCTTCTACTGTGAAGACACTAATAGTAACCCAAAATTATCAGGTATTCATGGGGCAAAAAGAGGAGAAGAAATGAACGCTAACTATTGGTAGTGAAAAAGTGCTGGGGAAACTAAGGAGACAAAGACTGATATTGTCTGGATGCATCCCATCAGATCCCACAATATTGTAGAAGTAGTTACAGAGTGGATGTAGTAATCTTCTAAGAATCCTTAAGCGTTTTCCAAACTTGAGAGACTATGTTTAAAAACAGATTAATCTCACTGGCCTTCAGTAACCAATGTTTGATCATGGAATCTGTTATAAAGGATTTAATAGCAAAGCATTTAGAAATGCATAATATGACCAAGTAGAGCCACCATGGCTTCCTGAAGAGGAAGTCATGCCTGACATGTTTACTAGAATTCCTTTTCAGGTGGTAACAAATGGCATAGATTCAGGGGAAGCAGTGGATGCAATACACTTGGATTTTCAGAAGACAGTTGATAAAATGTCACATATTTGGACTACTGAACAGGATAAGAGCCCATAGTGTTGGAAGATATAGATTTAGCATGGATAGAGGATCAGCTAGCTAACAGAAGATGCAGGGGTAAGTGGGGGGGAGCAATTTTCATGATAGAAACCTGTAACTCATGGCGTGCCATAGGGACCGGTGCTGTGGGCACAATTATCTACTCTGTAATTAACTTGGTTGAAGAAAGTGAATATATTGTTTGTGATGGCACAACAGATAGTTGGGAAGGCAAGTAGTGAGGATGATACCAAGAGTTTGCGGAGAGACACAGACAGGTTAAATCAATGGGCAAAAATTTGGCAGGTGGAATATAATGTGGGGAACTGGGTTTATGCACTTTGGCAGGAAGAATGCAGGAGCTAAATATTATTCAAATCAAGCAAGACTGCAGAATGTTACAGATCCAATGAACATGGGGGTCCTCATCATAAATCACAAGAAGCTCACATCCAAGTTTAGTGGGTAATGGGGAAGGCAAACAGGAACATTTCCCTTTGTCAAAGAGAATAAAATGCATAAGTAGGGAGGCCTTGCTATGTAAGGCACTAGTCTGACCATAGCTGGAATACAGTGAACATTTTTGGGTCCCCTTATTTAAGGGAAATGTATGCCGGCATTTAGCACAGTTGAGAGAAGGTTCACTAGATTGATGCTTGGTATGGAGGGGCTGTCTTTTGAGGAGAGATTGAATAGTTTGGGCCTGTATGCATTGGAAATAGACGGATAAGACCTTATTGAAACAAACCAGATTCTTGAGGGATTTGACAGAGTAGATCCAGAAAAGGTTGTTACTCCTTGGAAGAGTCTAGGCCAAGAGGGTATAATCTCAGAATAAGGAGTTGCATATTTAAATAGAAGGAGGAATTTCTTCTTGAGGTGTGCGAGAGATTTTTGTTTGAGAATAAAAATGGGACAAATGATGAATATTAATGACATTGTGGCTGAGCTTGAGATTGTGGGATCATGGCCACTGTTTGGAAGGTTAGTAATGTAGGGAAGTACAGTGGCTCAGTGGTTAGCATTGCTGCCTCTCAGTGCCAGGGACCTGGGTTTGATTCCATCCTCAGGTGACTATCTGTGTGGAGTTTGCACTTGTCTGTGAGAGTTTCCTCCGGGTGCTCCGTTTTTCTCCCACAGTCCAAAGATGTGCAGGTTAGGTGGATTGGCCATGCTAAATTGCCCCACGATGTCCAAAGGTATGCAGGCTAGGAGGATTAGCCATGTGAAATGCAGGATTACAGGGATGGGGTAGGGGGATGAGTTTGGGTGGATTGTTCTTTGGAGGGTTGATGCAAGCTCAATAGGCTAAATGACCTGCTCCCACACTGTAGGGATTCTATGACTGTTATTTGTGAGCTAACCCAGAGACAGTGATCAAGTGGATTAGACAGAGGCTTGAGAAGCAGTGGCAAACTGGAGCAAGTGACACTTTGGTCATCCTGGCTTTTCTGTTTGAATTGTTTCTGCATTCACCTCCAAAGAGTTTTATTAAAATGAGATGTTTTTTGACAACCTTCAATGTGTAGTAATGTAATGAATAAAGTATAAGTTGCATTTTTATAAAAGAAAAATTATGGTTCAAATCTTACAAAACATTTGCACAATCTGACTTTGCAATTATATTTTCCGATATTGGCTTTGGACATTTAGGATCCCGTTCCCCGTCTCTCTCTCTCTCTCTCTCTCTCGCTCCCCCTGTCTCTCCAGGCCCTAGTGTATCTGGTCTACACATCTGTTCACTGGCTGACAGGACTGTTGAGCGAGCAGCCTGCTCTCTTCCCTGCTCCCACTCGGTGCCATTGTGCCACTCTCCGTCTCGATTTACTTCATCGCCACAGGGTTAATCTATCTTACTTAACGTCAGCAGCGAGGAGTGGAAGCAGTGGGATGGGGAAATCATCGCTGAAGTGCAATGCTGCACGTTAATATAATTAGTCATATTCACAGCTCAGAATCCTTATAGCAGTCAGAAGTTCGCTCAAAAACTGATCATTTTCCATCACCATGGCTTTGCAATTTTTATCTTTGTTTATTTTCTTATTTTGAAGTGCTTGCTGCACAGAGGTAAAAGTCTGACAAAGTAAAAAGCTTTTAAAACCCAATGATTTGAGCAAAGCATTAGACTAGACTTTTTCTTTACTTTTTAAAAAAAAGCATTAGACACACATGATGCACTGACTTGGATGCATTGCTGAAACATCCTGCCAATAAGATTGTTCACCACACTTCTCCCTGTCAATCAGGCCCTATTATACCATTGTTTGCAAAGGGCTCCACTTTACCTTGAACAGCCTAAGCTGGTCATACCCCCACCAGGGTCTGAGTGTTTTAAATCGGACTCCATGAAGAAGGTTGCGCTTGCCAATTGTTTTAATGTCATCAGCCCTAGCCTGATTTGAAGAGCTGCCGGGTTCATGAAAAAGCATTTACCAAACTTCTTAGTGAGAGCTACAGCTGGGTGAGCAAAGGGCTCCTTCGCATCACAAAGGCATCAAGATGCGTCGATGTTTTGATCCAATTGCATCACTAGATTTAAATGTAGAAGTTTAACATCCTTCTCTGCTTTCTAAAAAAAAGGAAATATGACCCTGCAGACTTTATTGTTTTTGTCCAGAGTTTAATTTTAAAGCACTCCTATTGTCATTAAGAACCAGCGGGGATAAAATCTTATGAAGACTGAGAGTTGAAAGTTGTGGATCTTGCAACACCATGCCACGTGTGAAATAAGTATCTCATTCAAGATGATTTGATGGAAATAATTTCTTTTGGGACAAATGCTACAATAGGAGGACCAAGCCATTCCATCTGTCTTTGATACCATTTGGAAGTATAATCAGTAATGGCTTCTAACAGTTTAGACACTGTTGGGTAGTCACATGCTTTTCTCAAATCCTCAGTTACTTACCCTAGGTTCCTGAATTTCTGGAAGTCTAGTAAGGAGATTACTTTTTTGTCCTCCCCGCTCCCTCCCACATCCTTTAACTCTGGATATATTTGGCACGAAACCGCATAATAAAGTAGTTCTCTGAAAGTTTCTTTGGCCTCTGGTAACCATTAGTCATGATTTCTTTTTGTTTCTTCCCTGTGCTCTAAGGATGAAAGTGATTCCAAATTAATTATTGACAGGCTCCTGGTTTTAATTGTCAGCAGGCTTGAGAAAGGCCAAGCTGCATGCTCTAACCCCATTTTCTACAGACCATCAAGACAAGCTGTGCTAAGCTTCAGAGCAAGTGCGCTGGTTGAATTCTGTTGAAGGAGCTTGCTGCCCTAACAGATTCCTAAAGCAGTGGTTCCTCGGGTTCTTTCAGTTTAGTCCACTGCTTAAGGCATTGATATGTGCCAGGTACACCATCCTTCACTGACTTGCTCTGAAGGTCAAGTCTTCATGTATGACAATGAATGTTCTTTGACTGTTCAGTGGAATTTGCTCTGATCCCAGTGCTGCCCTTGGTCAGTGTTGAAACACTCACTTCCCAACCACACTAATAATTTTGAAGCACTGTTAAAGTCTGCAGAAAGCCAAGGCAGAAACAGTGTGTGTATATTGAGTTTCAAGCATCCAGAGTTTCTACAATTTTACAGGACTCTTCGGTTTTTCAGCACTGAGTCATCCTTGGCTTAATTCCTCCACATCGATGGATTAGTTCTTTTGTCAACTTTGGACCTGGGAGGCGAAATGCTGCAAATCAAAGCCAGTCTTATTTCTAGATCAAAGCATCCCACTTTGTTTTATGTCTGGGTAGTGCACTCTTCTGAAGCTCAGTTGAGTCATTCAGGATAGGTCGGCTGAGGTCAGCCAAGGGAAATGTGTCAGTTAGCACCAGTTGGCCTAGGGATCCTTGGGTTAGGGGAGGTGAAGGAAATTGGGAGCATTCTTCTGATCACTGTCATGGCTGCATGAAAGTATGGCTACTAGTTTTGGACAAGACTGAGAGAGATTGTCATGTATCCTGTGATTTCAATTGCTTGATGACTGGTTAAGCTTGTGTGCTAGTTGTTGCACTTTTTGGACAAATTACTGGACAACAGCTACTACCTTTACAACCATCTCTCTGAAGAGAGTCAACAGCTTTGAAAGAGTCAAGCGATTTGACATGGGGAGGAAAATGATTTGACGTGGTTTTGGAATCAAACCTGTTTCAAAAAACTATGCCATAAAAGGAGTGCTTGGCTGTCTAATGTTTTTTTAACATTTTTTCAATATGTCTCTATTTTGTGCCTTTTGATAACCATTGCCAATTCTGCAAAAGTCAAAAATTATTTCCAAGGGGATAACATCTTTCTTGAGCCAGATAAGGGGAAGCTTTCAAGATTTCTCTTGTAAGTTTAAAAACTGAAGGAATCCCTGTTTTTTTTTCATGTTCAGTTTCTATAGTCAGTTCAGTCATTTGAAGTATACCCACTGTCAGTCCAAGTCACGCCACCATTAGTTCTCACTTTTAAATGCTGTGTTTAAGTTGATCTCTTTTGAATACTGTTATTACCTTAGGCAGCGAGGTCCCAGGAGATTGGCTATATGCCAGAACTAGCCTAATCAAACCCTTCCACCGTATATAGGAAAAGACATGGGCTGGAGTGTATTACAAGCTAGCAACATATGGAGAGGTTTGAAATTATGCCATAAATGGCAAGGGAAAAAAGTAATTTTGCCACATGAAAGGTCCTTCACATACTCTGCCTGTGTATCTGTTATAAAAGTTGCATAATTGAGTTAATAGGATTTTGCAATGTTACTCCGTTTCTGTTTTAAATTAGTACATCTCAACCTTATACTTGGACCATATTTTGTTTTAGTACTCATTTAGATTGTGAAGCATTGCTTCAGTTTGGAACAAGAGATGGATGGAGTGAAAGGTTTTATCTGATGTAGACAGAGCAGTAAGGCAGTGAATGGGGAAGGTGCTTTAGTGCCATCTCAGGAAAAAGATGTAACTAGTGTGATTGGTTTGCACAGGTAATTTTAATTCTAAAATATGGGCATGAAAACTTAAATTTGAATGCATTCTGCTTAAAGATGGAGTACTTACAATTGATATTTTTTAGATGGCAATAGTCACTTTTCAATAATAGGTGCTTATGCTTCTAGCAAGTGTAATCCATCTATTTTCTTTAACCATCAAATGGAAACTGTGTGGATGTGTTAAGGATAGCACGCACCCTGTGCATGACAATGTAATTAACAAAGTGCTGAATCTTTAATAACTAGAAACAAACAGCTGCAACATGCTCCTCCATACAAATCCTTGGATTGGCACTGCAGGATCAGCTTATTGCATTATGTATCCCATAATTGACAAATCTCTCCAGCCTGGCACATATTTTGTTTTCAGAGCTCACTTCTTCGTCTTGCAGCATGCTTATTTTGCTTTTTAGTGTCTCTAATATGTTGCATCATGTTTGCTTGATTACTGTTGTTAACTTGATCATTTGAAGAAAGTGTTTTCTTGTGTTGAATTTGTGACAAAATCTTTAACCCTTGGTAATCTTTTCGGTGATTTTAGCTCAGACTGTTAAAAGCACTGAGCAGTTGGTTTATTTTCCTCTGCTCCATTGTGCACACCCCTGCAGTGTCCTTTCCTGGCGTGCCCTTGGGCTTGCTGTGGGCTAAGCTGCTGTATTTGGCAATAGGATAAACCTCTGCTGAGTCGAATTCAGCCAGCATATAAAGGCCATTTGCCCATCATGATCTATCTTTACTTCTACTAATTGCAGATAATCTGTCAGCTAAAACAATGTTCTTTCCCTCTGTGAATATTATTTTGTAACAGATAAATCTACAGGCAGTCTGAAATAGTTGTTTTTCCTCCATTAGCCTATTTAGATTAAGGTGTCAATTTGCAGCTATCTGTTAAGTAGTTTGTGACTCAGGCTCTAATTTGGAGCTGGGAATTCTTTGCCAAAATGGTTTGCGGTGTTAATCAATTTGTCCTTTTTAATTTTGTCCGATTATTCCAATCGCATGGAATTTTTGCCTAGCGTTTAGACTGACAAAGAACCTCAAAATACATTGCTTTGATAAGAGTTGGCCATTTTCACCACCTGCTCCAGCGCAACTTGTTGCGTGAAATTAGCCTTGCTCCAAATGTTACCAGATCCCATGCTTAAAGGAGAGGTCTTGAAATCCTGCTGCAAAATAATTGATACTTGTAGCAGTCACATCTGCGCCCAATCCATTCTCTCTTAAAACCCACTGCTAACGTGCCTTGTGTACTTCATGATGTGGAGGTGCTGGTGTTGGACTGGGGTCAGAAGTTACACAACACCAGGTTATAGTCCAGGCTTATTTGAAACCACAAGCTTTCGAAGGTGAAGTGAAGAAGAATTTGCAGGCACAGATTTTATTGACAGAGATCAATGGGCACAGAGACTAACAGATCATACAAATGTTGAGTGGCGTAGCGAATAACAATTCTCTGCATGTGATCAAAAGTGTCAGATGGTGTGAGTAAAGTGCCAAAAGCTGAATAGTAAGTGAAGGGGATGACCTATAATCCAATTACTTGAGGCAGAGAGATAATTACAGAAGAAACTCAGAAATAATGTGGTGCTGGAGATAAACCAAATGGCTGGAATAACATGATAGATATCAGAGTTGCATGTCGAGAGTGTAACCAAAGTAACAAGTAATCCAAAACTGTACAAACTAATTAAGCTGGAGAGATCGTAACAAGTTATTAAAGGTGATGGTGTTAAAACAAGACAGCAAGGAAGATTCCATAAATACAGAACAGCTACATGATTATGAACCCAGGATCACGGTTGATCACAACTGACACCTGCATTCATTTTTTAGCTCTTAACCATAACTGAAAATGCGGACACAATCCCTGGCTGATCTGAGAGAAGTAGGATTTATATTTCATCGTTTTTGTTTCTTCAATGATTTTAAAGTTGTAGGTTATACAAATATCCCATGGACTTGTATTCAGAAGTGAGAAATTGAGCTGTAATGATACTCTTATCAAACATGTGGAAGAAAACGAGCACATGTTCAGTGGAAGCAAGGCCATTAACATAGCTATCAAGGCCATCATGTATCTGGTCATTTGCTGCAATGCTACAAATGGAAAGTTAGTTGTTTTAAGAAAAAGTCTGTAACAATACAATGGAGCACCAAACTCCGATTCCATTAATCGGTTGCCCTGAGGGGGAAAAGATCAGTTGACTAAAAGAGAATTTCATACACACAAGCTTCATTTTATTTGAAATTGCCATTCCATTCCATATAATTCTGTGGATTATTGGAAGGAACTATAATCACAATAAACATTGTGGCCCCTATTTGTGGGGCAAGCTGTGTATTTGAGGGAAAGAAAAGATGTCAATTATCTCCACTGGAAGAATACTTCGTGAAAAGAGCATCATTCCTGCTTCAGAGAGAGAAGCCTCTCTTTTTGAATCTGTTGCAACTGAAACAGATTTCAGTAGGGAACATTCACTTCCTGCATGACATGGTGATCAATATAGGAACTAGTGATGATGGAGCATCAACCATATAATTGTGCATGGTTGGAAAACGGTTGAGTTGGTGGAAAATGTGTTAAGTAACTTTTCACGCATATGTCAGCAGCAGCAACAAAATGATTGGATGTTTGAGTCCATTTAGTGGAGGTGAGGTATGATGAATAGAATAATCATGGCCTCAGATAAGGCACATTAACGTGGAGTATAAAGAATATCACAAACTAGCTGACTGGCCAGCTTCTGTGCTGCTTTATCTATGAATTTCACTTGGGCCGTGATCAAGTATGATTCTCACACAAAATTATAATCTCCCCACTTTTTTGTGGGACCATTTTTAGTTTGTTCATATTTCAGAGACTGATAAGAACTCAATAGCTAAAAAGGCACATTAAGCTACACACAGCAGGGTCAGTGAGACTTGTTCTGCAGGGCAAGCTGTATTGCTAAAGTTGCTGGACTAGTATTGGAGAGATGTTGACCATCCAGAGATTTGGGATTAATTTGCACCATAGCAACAGAGATTTTCAAGTCAGCTGAGTAAAGCTGGAGTAAATGAATAAGTGGCTGGTATCTATAATGTTGACCATTCAACTGTTTGATATTAGTGACACAGATGGGTTTTCACAATAATCTATCAGGGAAGGAAACCCCTTATGGTCCAAATGTGACACTGAAGCCATAATTACACTCTTGAAATGTGATAAGCCACAGAATCTTGGAATCCCTACAGTGCAAAAAGAGGCAATTCAGTCCATCAAATCTGCAGAGTATCCCACCCTATTCCCTTAACCCTGCATTTAGCATGACCAATCCACGTAACCTGCACATCTTTGGACTGTGGGAAGAAACTGGAGTATCCAGAGGAAACCCATACAGACACTGACAGAACATGCAAACTCCACACAGACAGTCACCCAAGGGTGGAATCGCATATGGGTCCCTAGTTATGTGAGGTAACAGCGCTAACCACTGAGCCACACACCACCCATCCATGGTGACAATATTCAAAAAAAATTGAGGAACTTAAGGATGAGTAATAATTGACTTTAAGTTTTTTTTTAGAAAGGTATTTTCTGCATCATAAGAGTACTTAATGAATTTCCATCTAACTCCTCCAATCCCTTGCTGCTCTTGTTACCCCACCCCCACCCCCGTCAATCAGTAGTGGGCAAGTTCCTCATTTGTGCCGGCGATGCTACTTATGAATGGAAAGCTTTTAGCAAACTGCCAGTCCTTGCTATTGACAGAAACTCTCTTGTATGAGGAAAAGCAGAAGAAATACAAAAGAAAAGAACAGCACAGCACAGGAACAGGCCCTTTGGCCCTCCAAGCCTGCACTGACACATTTTGCCCCTCCACACTAAAACTGTCTTCACTTACAGGACCCGTATCCCTCTATTCCCTTCCTATTCATGTATTTGCCCAGGTGCCACTATTGTGTCTGCTTCCATCACTCCTCCTGTGAGTCCCAGGCACTCGCCACCCTTTGTGCTTTTAAAAAAAAATTGCCTCGCACATCTCTTCTCAACCTTCCCCCACCCCCACCCCCACCCCCACATTGGACCTGTCACCTAGTAATTGACCCCTCTGCCCTGAGAAAAAGCCTCATACTTTCCACTCTAACCATGCCATTCACAATCTTTTAAGCTTCTATCAGATTGCCCCTCAACCTCTGTGTTCCAGTGAAAACAAATCCAATCTATCCAAACTTCCTTCATAGCTAAAATCCCTCGTACCAGGCAACATCTTGATAAACCTCCACATCCTTCTGGTGGTGTGGTGACCAGAACTCTAAGCAATTTTCCAAGTGTGGCCTAATCTGTAAGTAACTATATTTTCAGTGTTTAGTGGCAGGGAGGAAACTGGAAACAATTTGTTACTTTGTAAAACAAAATAGCAAAGGACACTAGTTGTATCATTTTTGGCAGCTTGTTTTTGTGGAACATTTTTACCTATTGAGAAGGTGGTGCTAAGCTGCCTTCTGGAACTGCTGCAGTCACTGCTGTGCAGAAATTCTGTGCTCTGGCTTCCCAAACTCCACTCAGACCTGGTCTGGAACAAAAACAGAAGTTGCTGGAAAAGCTCAGCAAGTCTGGTAGCATTTGTGAAGAAAAAAATCAGTTAATATTTTGGGTCCAGTGACCCTTCCACAGAATGTCAAACCCTGTCGGAATTTGGCCTACCATTCACCATGATGTTGCTGCCATCAAGACTTGTTGCTTTGTCACCATTTGCCTCTGTGGTAACATTTTGCTTGTTACAAAGTTGTGGTTTCAAGTCCGACTCCAATGGATTTTACTCTGAACTCTTTTTTTGCCTCCCTACACCCTTATCTCCCAAAGGAGGCAGCAATGTATTCTTTAGCTTTGCCAATAAGAGACTATTTACCTCTGTCTCTCTGTCTGTGTGGGCTCTCTCACTCTGTCCTCTAGCAGTCTTATTCTGGTCTGTTAGTGCCCTTTCCACCCATAACCTCATTTCGCCCACTCACCCTGTCTTTCCCTAAAATATCAACAACTTAATTGGCTTGCTAGGGGCAAAGAAACCAATGTTTGAGATCCACCTTCAGTACATTCATATTGCTAGCTTAATCTGTGTTTATTATCCATCCAGAAATGCCCTTAAGGGTGTGATGAGCTGCCTCCTTAAACTACTACTGCGTATCTGGTATAGGAACACCCACAGTGCTGTTCTGAAGGGATCTCCAGGCTTTCCCCCCAGTGACATCAAAGGATAAGCAATTGTAGTTCAAGCCAGGATGGATTCTGGTTTGCAATGGGAACGTGTGGGTTATGTCTCCTTGCAGTTGCTGCCCTTGCCCTTCCGGGTGGCAGAGAATTAGGTGCTGTCAGAGTCCTTGATGTATTACTGCAGTTCATTTTCTTTCATAGTGAACACTGCCATATTGCATTAGTGCCAGTGGGAATGAATGTTAAATGAAATGTTTTCAGGTTGCCTTTCAAAAGTGCAAGTGCTAACATTCTTATTTTTGAATTTAAAAATTAAGAAAAATAGTGTTGAACTGATTTTAGACATTTCTGAGAAAGTAACAAGGAATTGAATCCACACTGTTACTTCACACTGCATCACAAACCAGCTATTCAACCAACTGAGCTAACCAACGCCCAGTGTAAGTGGCAACATTGGCATCAATAAAATATTAATTACTTAACAGGGAGCAGTGACGACTTCTTAAGT
The DNA here is from genome assembly GCA_024137785.1 of Ginglymostoma cirratum. Lineage (NCBI taxonomy): Eukaryota > Metazoa > Chordata > Chondrichthyes > Orectolobiformes > Ginglymostomatidae > Ginglymostoma > Ginglymostoma cirratum. Next base: position 19,783,438 of record JAHRHZ010000029.1, read on the forward strand.
TGGTCTTTTTTGGGTTGGTAAGTTGTAACTGGAGTATCACAGACCTGCCCTGGTGTTCTGAAATGTTTGTCTATATCCATAACTTGAATCAGTGTTTGGTGATGAAGTTTGCTGGAAGTAAGTCCTCAAGGAGGTTGAGAGTTTACAAAGGGATATGGATACATTAATTGAACTGGCAGAAAAATAATAGATGGAGTTTAATGTGGGGAAAATAGGTACTTGGCCACTTCAGGAAGTGATAGAAAAGCAGTACACTAGTGAAAGGCAAGAGATTGCAGATTTCATTGGTGCAGAGGTATCTGAGTACATGAATCATAAGTTAGAATGAAGGTGCAATGAGTGGTTAGGAGAGGAGACGGAATATTAGTGTTTATTGTAAGGGGAATAGATAAGTACTGCACTGTACACGACCTTAGTGAAATCACACCTGGGGAATGGTGTAAAATTTTGGTCTCTTTTATTTGAAAAGGATGTAATTGTGTTAGTGGCTCAGAAGGTTCACTTGAGTCGTTCGTGGGCAGAAGACTCTTCTTATAAAGTTGCGTCTATGCCAACGGGAGTTTAAAATGAATCGTAGAAGGTTGTGAAAGGGTTTAGCATGTCGGATGCTAAGAGGATGTTTTCCACTTGTAAGGGACACAGTTTAAGAATGAGATGTCTTGCTTTTTAAGATGTGAGTGAGAAACATTGAGGGTTGTTGATCTGTGGAATCCCCTTCCTTGGAAAACAATGGAGTTTGGCTCATTCCATCTTTTGATAGCCCTGAAGCAGGTTGAACTAAATTTGCCATTGTTTCTGTAAAGTCGGGCAGGATGAGCTGTCACACCTTATCCTTCACAACCTCGCCTGAAACTCTTGCTGCAAATCACCTTGCCATACTTCCCTAAGGCATCAGTAATACAGTTCAATAGGACTGCTTTTGCTTGGTTCCTTTTTATTGCCAACCATCATCCAAAAATCCCCAGTAGTTTCTCTTCCTGTCTCACTTCCAACACTGTCTTTGCTGGAATCCTCATGAGGAACAATGCTTGATTCTACCGTCTCTTACATGAGCGTAGTCCTTCCTGCTGAGATTCTCTGGCTCAGGTTGACATGCACGGAAAGTGCTCACTTTCACTGCTCCTTGGCTCTGATGGTTCCTGGGATAAATAACCTTGAGGCCTACATGAAGCTTCCCCCCGTGGGTGAGGTGTTGAGTGGCTGTTGGATCTGGGACTCTGCACCTTCAGGGAAACCAGGAGAGGAAGCTCGAATGAATTCTGTATGTTGGAACAGAAAGGTACATGCTTTTTCCATTTTATGAATTACAATTCTGGTCACTGTATCCTGAGGAAAGATGTGAGTGCACTAGGGAAAGTACTGAGATTGGTGAGGATGTTGCCTGCACCAGAGAACTTTGACTGAGAAAAGTTTAGGTAAGGTTGTTTGTTTTCCTTGGAACAGAGTAAGTTGAGGGGAGATTTAATTGAGGTGTGCAAAATAAGTGATGTCTATAGTGTGGATAGGAACAGTCTATTTCTTGCAGACCGTTCAGCAACTGAGGTGACATGTAAAGTCATTTGCATGAATGATTAGAGATGAATCCCATTTTCACGGACCGTGGCAGTGAATCAGACCTCGCTGCCTGAAATAGTAATAGAGGCAGATACACTCACTGTATTTGGTGAGGCGGGGGTGTGGTTTGGGGGATGGGGGTGAAGAAAGTTTGGCTATGTACTTGATGTGCTACAAACACGGAACTGAAAAGTGGGATAGGGCTTTGCCTGGCATGGAGGTAATAAATCAAAATCCCTCCTATTCTGTATGTTTCATTGTTTCCCAAGAGCTGGAAGAATCGGAACTGTGCTCAAATTCAGGAAATCATTCAACGTCTGTGTTTGTGCAAGATGTGGCCTTCTGTTTTCAGGATGTAATTGGCTTAAACTTGCCTGCCTTTGTCATCCCTGTGATCACAGTAGTCAGGGAACTGATAACATCAGCTCAGCCCTCATTGCTTTCAAAAAAAAAAGGTGAATTAGGGTCATCATGTCTGATAGCAGTGTACTGGTGTGATGATGCCTCCTAGATTTTTCACTTAATGTACAGAGCTAATGGTCAGACTGGGGTGAATGGCCTGAGTCAGTCGTTGTGGCATGCTGTCTGAGTTGTAACTTAATTTTGCAACATGGGGCTTTCCGCACTTTGATTTTAAAAAAGAAATTTCACCGTGTTAATATTCAGGCTAAGGCAGGCATAGGACCTTTTTGTCAAGTAGCTGGTCAGCACTGCAGTAAGTGTAAATGCCCTTCCAGTTGCAAGGCACAGGTCATAAGGTCATGACTCTCATTGGCACCTTTGTATTAGGCCATAGAAATGAGTTGTCAATAGTCTCGTAGGCAAGAATATGGGACGATAATAGAGTGCTTGATAGTTGGGAACACATGACCAATTGTTCATTGTTAGGTCAGTATCTTCCTGGTAATAGCGGGTGAACTTGTCTCCCATATTAGAAGCTAGTCAAAGAAGCCAGGAAGTGTTAGAGTGCATGGGCCTTCTATTCGTGCTTTATTAAAGCTGAACTCTTACTTACATTAGGCTGAAGCTTTATCACACTACTGAGGTATGCAACGACTTTGCTTCTGACCTCAGTTAACAAGATTCTATGGGCCCACGTAACACACAACCAGTTGTGGCGTCTAAGCCTCGGTCAGCTCAGTTGACTGCTTGCTGAGTGATATCGATAGCATGGGTTAAATTTCTGTGCACTGCTCCTGAAGGGGCTTCTGTCTCGAGAGAGATGACTGGTGGCGAGTTTAATCTGAATATTATTACACCTTGGGTGAGGATAACAAGATAGTCCCAGAGCACCATGACAGTCCTATGGCAACTTTTTGTTTTGGGAGTAGCGATGGATTATTGCTAGACTCTTAATCAAGAAATTCCGCTAATCTTCTGGGGACCCAGGACCATCATGGCAGATAGTGGGATTTTGATTCAATAAAATTATTGATTATCGGAAAAGTCCATCGGGTTCACAAATACCTTTCAGAAGAAAATCAACTATCCTGTACTGGTTTACACATGATTCCAGACCCACAGCAATGTTGTTGACTTTCTGCTGCCCTCTGAAATGGCCTAGCAAGCTACTCAGTTTTATCAGTTGCTACAAAGTCTCAATACAAAATGAAACCAGATGGATCACCTGGCATTGCCGTAGGCACTGGAAGATAAAGCAGCCCAGTCGACCCTGCAAAGTCATCCTTATTAACACTTTGAGGTTAGGTGATAAATTTGCAAGAGTGTCTCTCAGACTAATCGAGCAAAAGCCTGACCTTGTCTGTAAGGCATGGTTCCATGAATATGAATATTCCAGACACCACTGTCACCATCCCTGGATATGTTGTGCTGGTGAGTCCTCAGCAGTGTCTCTGGACACCATGAAGTCTCATGATTTCAGGTTAAACATGGACAAGGAAACTTCCTGATCCAGATACATGGGAATCCACCATCTACAAGCACCCCTCAAAACCACTCACCATCATGACTTGGAAATGTATTGCCATTTCTTCAATGTTGCTGGGTCAAAATCCTGAAATTTCCTCCCTGAGGGGGCATTGTGGGTTTACTTACAGCACATGGACTGCAGTGGTTCAAGAAGGCAGCTCACCACCACTTTCGCAAGGGCAGCTAGGACCAGACAAACATGGACCAGCTAGTGACAACCACGTCTCATGAGTGAATCAACAAGATGTTCCTTTTTCTGTTTTTGCTTGGTAATAAAAGTTAAACATCTTTTCCTTTTCTCAATGTGGAGCTTGTTGCTGGTGCTTGGCATTAATTCTGTGTGAAGATGTTAGAGGCATCTTTGAGCACATGCACTTACTTTCCAAGGTTTATGCTGGTTCAGTCATCATGATCATAGAATCCCTATGGCGTGGAAACAGGCCCTTTGGCCCAACAAGTCCACACTTGACCTCAGAGCATCCTACCCAGACCCATCCTCCTATAACCCACCTATGTTGAAATGGCATTGATGAGATTGATGGCATCGGCATAGCAACTCTCCACTCTCCTCCCTTCCCTTACTAAAGAGTTGATTGTGCCCATCGAGACTGGATAACAACTCCCTGACAACTTGCCTCCCAAACCTGTCAGTAGCATTGGCCATTGCTGAGGTATGTGAGAAAATGACAATGAATAACAGAAGATCTTTGAAGAGAAGTAAATGGGTTTGGAGATGCTGGGGCCAGGCTGGAAGGCAGACGTCTACTGAATGGGCTGGGGGTGTGGTGTGTGTCAAAATGCCAAGCTGTTGCTATGAGGGCATCCATTGCAGCCAGGGGCTCCAGGTCTGTGGATCATGGAATGCCCATAAAGTCCAACCATCTGCCTATCCCCCACCACCCACTTAAAAAAAAAAAAAAATGCAAGTGTCTGCTGGAATGATTTCTATCAATAGTCTCCTGAGTGGTGCAGGCCAAACGTCTGTGATAGTCTCCTTACGGTACCTAATCTGAGAAGCTTCCCGCCACTGGCATAATACCATGATGCTGTTTTGTCGTGTTCTGGCCTTGGGTCCTCATTAATGGGCTCAAAGTTCCCACTTCAAGGGATTGGCGTTTCTTGTCATTAGATTATCTGCACACTTCACACTTCACTAAATCGAGAAACGCTGGTACAAAGACAAAAGCACCGTGAATTGAGCTGTCCCAGTGGCCATTGAACCCTGAAGCCAATTTGGCAATCAGTCTGAGAACTTTGTTCAAATGAAGTACTTTTCTGTTTGTCCTTTTATTTTAAATTGGTCTGCGACACATTTCCTATCTGCATAGCCCAATCCCTGGTTTTGCTCTTCCAGCTTTTGTAACTTGTGATGTTTTCATTCACCAGGAGGAGTACTTTACCAGCTCACTTCCCCACTACAATCAATCTGGCTGATCTTTCCCCCACTGCCATTCAAGTAATTTGTCCTCATTCAGCTGCCTCGTCCTTGCGGTGGAGCTCGGATCAGGATCTCAATGGGAGTAAGGCTTGTGTCAACACCATTCTGTAATAATCCAAAAGTGCAGGTAGTATCATGGCTCCATATCAGATAGGGAGCACAGTTTGCTCCACTGCATGAGGTCTTGTCACATCAGGACCAACTGAGTTCAACTGAAATGTTGGCATTTTATTTTCTGCTGCATTTTTCAAGGTTATTTCCGTGGCTTTGAGACTTTCCACACTGATGCTAACCCTTAATACAAACGGATGAAGGCAAATTACAGGTCTCTTGTCGTTCTGCCGCAGTATAATCTGTGGGCTAGGCTTTGCTGAGGGTAGCTGCTGTCTCAGTGACCCTTATGCTAAGCTCACATTCTAGAAACATATGATTACATTTAACATGATAGGCAGGCACGACCCTGCGGGTCGGGCAAAGAGAGAGACTGTTAGATGTTGAACTTCATTTGGAGCTGAATCCAAACAAAAAGCCTTGCATGTACTTAGGCCTGGATTCACTTAGGACAGTAGCTAGCCTCAGTTTTTTAATGCCAGAAGTTCCTTTATCTGGCTTCAGGAGCGTCGTGGGTTCCGATTCAAAACACATTCGCTATAATCACTAGCAGGACTTTGCAATTTCTATGGGTTTTGGACTTCCTGCCATTGTTATTCTTACAGTAAAACAGTATTTTGAAATCCTGGCACAAGAGAATCAAATTTGTGTCCTAGTAGGAAGGGGTTAATTTCATTCGCAATGATTTGAATCAAATATTGGGTGCAGAGTCTATTAAACAAAGTCTGAATTTACTTGTAAAAGTTTAAAGCCAGCCATAGCTGGTTCTTCTGGAAACTATTTACTGCTGCCTCTCATGACTTGGAAGTGAAGAAGTAATATAGGTGCTTCTTTTAAAAATAAAAATCTTGAAATGTAACCCTTCAAATGTTGGAAGTTCTTTCAGCTCTTTGCCATAAATGAGTATAGAATTGTAGAATCCCTACTGTGTGGAAACAGGGCCTTTGGCCCAACAAGTCCACACCGACACTCAAAGCATCCCATCCAGACCCATTTCTCCTATAACCCACCTAATTGCCACATCCCTGAACACTATGGGCAATTTAGTCTGGCCAGTTAACTGAGCCTGCACATCTTTGGACTGTGGGAGGAAACTGGAGAACCC
>JAHRHZ010000029.1:19794574-19805514 GCA_024137785.1 Ginglymostoma cirratum
CTTGTTATCTCGGATTCTCCAGCATCTGCAGTACCTTTTTATCTCTGATATCATTTTATTTTAATCCAGGTGATAGATTTCCAGAATTTACTGAGTCACAAAACATCGGAGTGTTGGCTCAGAGATGGGAAGTGCCCTGACATTTGCTGTTTGCCTATGCCAGATGTAATTTGGTGGTTACCTTGATTTGGACTAGCACTTGCAGCTAGTTACAAGGGAGGAGCTACAAGTAGCAGCATGAATAGACCTTTTCCTTGGAGCACGAGCTTCTGCATTTCAGAATGATATTGAGTTTGAAACAGTATAAACTGAATTACGCATACCTCAAAGTAATTGCAAGGAAGGAAATAATGTTTAGAATGGCACTACAAAGCAAGAGAGCAAAACAAGCTGCTTCTGCATGTCATCTTAAATTATTGCCTTTGTATTGCTTCAGGCCACGTGGTAAGTGTGGGGCAATTTAATATGGAATTATTGAGACAATTTTGTGCATGCAGAGTTGTGCCAGTAGCAGGTGTCTAAGCACTGTACCCTGTTGCTGCATGCAATGCAACCACCATTTGTCATTGTGTGAATGACAAGTGTCAGGCACAAAAATATTGGGTGCATGCTATCTAATATAATTAAATTTCATCTTTACTGTTTGTGGATTATTGAATATAATGGTGCGGTAACCAGTGCATCATGTGAAGCTATTGCCTTGTTTAGTGGTTTGAGATTACAGTGTTCTCAAATTCTCTTCTGTTTCTCAGGCCACTGCAGTATATGGCTGTGGTTATGTGGCTGTGATGTGCAAACCCAAACTGCTAATTGCAGGATAAGCTTCTGCCTGAAGAACCAATCAAGAAGTCCTCTTGTCTGACCTGGGTGACCTGACTCACTCTGTTCATAGCCTGTGGAACTGTGTGGGGGGAATCTTATGTTGGTGGTGGGGCTTTTGGCTGCTGATGGAGAGCTGGTGAGACCCCCACACTGTGCCTTCTGGAATGCTCAGCATTTCATCTTCCAGTCAAACAGGCCAATCGGGCCTCCCTCCAAAAGTAGGTGCTAAGGGGAAGATTACCCACTTGTTCGAGGTCTTGCATTTGGTAACGCTGTGGAGAAGCTGCTTGGAGAGCTACTTCAGAATGCCAGGAGGAGCCCAAATGAAGTTCTTGGGGGTGGAATTGGGGTGAAGGAGCTAGGTGGATAACATTTTTAGTTGTGACAAGGAAGCAGGGGTGTCCAAATTGAAGACAAGGCATGGAGATGGCCCTGTCACGTAGCTAGAGTACCTTTTTTAGAGACCCTCATGATATCACAACCAAACGTGTGACCAGAAGGATAAAGATTTCAGATGCCATGTTTGAAGTATGACTCTATAACGGAAGTATACTAAACTTTGCGATCAAATAGTTTAATGTGAGTCCAGACAGTCAGCCTATAAATGTCTGTAGGATTCTCCAATGCTGCATTAACCATGTCTAGTTTCTTATCTTATGAGGGATAACGTAAGCATTGCCACATCAACTAAAGTATCATGATGAAGGCAAAACCAACATTGCAGTTAGAAGTGGCGACTGTATTTAAAGTAAAAACTCCATGATCTTAGTGGCAATGTCTTGAAAAACTGAAAGACCAATTGGACACCAGCCCTGGACTTCAAAGAATTGGAATTTAACAGCATCTGTTTGAGTATAGGCTGCCATACACCTCCTAGGGGCTTTGTCCAATTTTTAACTGCGAGTCTCAGCATAGTGACCTATCTGACATCGTCAGCTGTTTCACCAATGACCTTCTTTCATAAGTTAAGAAATGAGATGTTTGCTGATAATTTCTTACCACAATTTGTGGCTCGTGGTCATGGCCTTAAATGAAACAACAACAAATCAGGATGAACGCTGAGGAAGTGACAAGCAATGGGAATGGCACAAAATTGCTGGCAATACCTATTTCTAATGAAAAATCTGACCGTTGCCCCGTGACCTTCAACAGCAATACTATATTGCTGAATCCTCTACCTTCAACATCTTGGGGTTTAGCATTGACCGGAAACCGGCCTATTGGTTGGTAACAGATCTCTGTACACTCCTAACTTCGCTGATGCACAGTGTCACCTAAAAGGTTCATCACAGTAGCTCATCAAGGCTCCTCCAGACCTTCCAAACCAGGGACAATCGCCACTAAATGACACGGGCAGCGGACGTATGGGACATTAGCTACAAATTGCCCAACATTCTGACTTGAAACTTATTGACACTCCTTTTATTATTGCTAGATCAGGCTCTTTGATCTTCCTTTCTAAAAGCACTCTGCAAGCTCCTACACCCAAGGACTTAAACAGTTTGCATTGCATTATCCAGGACAGTCAGGGATTTTATAAAATGCTGGCGCAGGTAGTGACATCCACATCCCTTGACTGGCTTTTAAAAATAAAACCAGTGCTGGTTCAACTTTTTTTAATTTAAATTTGCAATTTCTTTCAAGATAAAATAAATTGGAGTCCTGTCATCTTTCTTTTAAAGAAAAGGCTGAAGTTACCAATACAAAGAATGGAGCCCTGGACTAGTGAGTTCACTGTCCCTCTTTTTGAGGTGGGGGTGGGCACAGAAATTGTAACTACAGTTTTGAAACAAAGGCAATTAAATGGTCCCTCAAGCTCTGGTCCCCTAAAAGGAGCTACAGCTTTATAAACTATTTAAAGAAGTTGTTTTTACACCAACAGTCCTGCTTCTGGCTAGACTGCTGGTTCTATCAAAAGTTGCTGCACAGAGGGCAGTCAGATTGTTATTGTTTTAATTATCCCTTCTCTATCAATTAAAGCCTTTAGGCTTGATCGTTTGGGCAAGGAAAAGGACCAAATCAAAATGCAAGTATGAAGTTTTAGTCACAGGCCGACAGCAATTACATGCATAGCTGCAGCTGAGGCTCTCGCTACACTCGCAAAGTGCATCAAGCCAACAAAAGAACCTGTTGTAGGCAAAACCCTCTTCAATCTATGCCCTTGGTAAAACATGAGTGCCTTGGATCAAGTACTTGCCCTCCATTGATAGAGCCTGTACTTTCTTTGCAGGTGCACCTGCTTTGGGATTAAGCCCAGTAGTGGTGGGATATATTTTTAATAATGTTGTTCAGGCATGTTTGTAACACACCTGAGGCACCCACTTGAACAAGGGTCCTCTCACTCAAGAAGTAGGGACACTACCAATGTAGCACTCGACCATCCAGCAAGTAAGAGCCCTGTGAATGGTCCTTTTTTAATTAGGCAATTGCAGGCCCTTAACTGGTGGCAGGTCAACCATGAAGATCAACCACGGGACTTCCCCAATCAGAACTTAATTCTGGCAGAAATGAAGTCAATGAGAGGATTGGATATGCCACCCTACCTAATGAACTACCCTTCCTGCCTTACCATCTCTGGGAACATAAGATTCATCTTTCTTCTTTAAACATAGTGAGCTGAAGTCCACTTCTTATGTTAGGATCTGCCTCAGGTGGTGTCATAATTCAGAGACAAGTAATGGGTTCTGTACAAAAATCAAAAAAATGTTGAAGATCGCAGTTTGCTCCTAGAAGTAATGGGGTCATTTGGCCAGTCAGAATAATCTCTTAGAGGTTTCTTGGAGCAAGTTTTTTTCAACCAAAACTCTGAAGTAGTGTTATTTTACCCATTCGTTTTCGTTGCCATGGGCATGACACAACCTTGGCGCAACTTGTCAAACATTCTTGATGTGACTTGTCAACTTTTTATTTTTTAAAATTTTTCTTTCATTCCCTGTCTGGAATGTTGTTTGTAAAAAGGGCCAGCCTTGCTTTATAAAGAGGAGGTTATGAAAGCTGTAACTGCATGGATGTTGAGCCGAAAGATCAAACCACTGATGGGCACGCTGTGCTCTTCAGAAAAAAATGTTTTGAAAATATGTATGCAAGTGTTTCTTATCTGTCATCAGAATGTAGAGATTAAGTTGTCTTCAAATTACTTCAAGGTGTTTGTTAACATCTTAAATCATTTAGTTCATTTAATTTGCATAAATTTAATTTTCAGTTTTATGCAAACAACTAAACCTTTTCTGTTATTGTACACTTTGTGTGTGATGTTAAGATCTTCAGTGTTTTCAGTTGTATCCTGTAGCATTATGTTCCCCTGCATAGAAATAGTCAGAATGGGGAGCTTTGGAATGATTTAAGATTCTAGCATGTGTTATAGTAACTGCGGTATTAATGTCTGAGTAAAAACAAATCTAACTGTGTTGGTGTCAGTGATGGGATGTTGTCTACTGTAATAGTTGTAATATTCTATTGGAAAGAGCAGTATTGGAGAAAAGGAAGTTTGTCACACCTTTCATTTCCCAGCACAATTTTGCTGCTAATGTTGTGGAAGCAAACACAGCAACTCATTTGCAGCAGCAAGATCTTGTAAAGAAATGCACAATAGGGGTTAGTGGAGACAGAGGAGAAGAAAAACTGACCAAGCAGTAAGAACATTTTATTGCTTTTCTTTTTGAAGAGTATCTCAGGTGCTTTGCCATTCCACCTGAAAACATGAAGTGGTCTGTTGGTAAATATTGTGTTCCCAAAATGCTAGTCCCTGATGAGGGTTGCTCCATCAGACGCGTACTGTAGTAGAAACGGCCTAAATCATGTGCTAAACAGCTCCTGGCAGAGATGAGCTGACACTTCAATCGGCTTGAGTTGTTTCCCCATATGGAGGGACAGACTGTGAATAAGAAGTTAACTCAATGAATATTATTGTCTGGAAGCTGCCTGTATTAAGATTGGTAAACGGAGGGCAAGAAGCCTTGATTCAGAGAGAATAAAAATGAAAATGAGCAAAAAGATGGGTAAATTGTCAATGTTTGCATGCATGTAACTTTTAAATCTCAGATGCATCTTTCTTTTGTGATCCCAGCACCGGGCCACTCATTTATTACATAATGTAGTGATTATCAGCCTAAGGATAGGGTGATTCCTACTTCTGAAATACTATTTGCATTCGTACCACACTTCCATTGTGCCTAGATATCTGTCAAAACATGAAGATTTGGCATCTGTACTTAAAAAATCTATTGCTCAATGTACTCATTATTCAGCCTTGTGTTGGCAGACTGTAAATCAGGAAAGAAACAGCTTTGCTTGAGAGTTTGAAGAGTGTAGAGTTGGATCCCCTTGTGACCAGCCTATCAATTTTTTTTTTCTTTCTGAAACAGTCTGCTGCTATTGCCAAAATTGAGTGAGTCAGCTGTAGCTTTACCTTGTCAGGTAGCAAGCTGTTATAGAGACTATTTAAAGGAAAGAATGAGAACACTTTTTTTATTTGGAAAGAAGAACGGCATTAACAGTTCAAAAGAAACTTGTAAGAGCACATTATTTCAGTGCATGATATCTTAAATTAAAAATTACAATTGACTGTATCGCAAATCAAACATTTTCAGATTGTCCTGAGGCAGTTTTTTCTAGTTCTGAAGAAACAGCCAGCCAACGAAAAGAATCCAGTTAATGCAGGAGCACGGGGGTACACTGTCTGAATATTCTGCTCCTCTGTCTTTTAAACACTGACCTGATTCTAGAATATGGCATCATTTGGCTGTCCTCTGTCACTCTTCCTGGTTGTGAATAACAGTCTCGATGTAAATGTTACCTAATTGCCTGTCATCAAATAGAGGATGAAGTAGAAGTTATGGCCTGAATAGCTTCGGAGAGGTAAAGAAATTGAGCCTGAATACTAACCTACCCTCGACCCAATATGAAGTCTTTCACCTGAAATCTTGAACTATTCTTCTCTCTTTCTTTCCTTCTACAGAGAATGCCTGACTTGCGTGTGTGTTTACTAGCATGTCTGTTTGTTTTTATTTTGGGTTTTTATCCCCCAGAGTTTGGGACAGTAGAATAAATTTGATTCTCTCTTCATCCCATGTGTGTCTCTTACAGAGCATTGCAGTTCCAGTATTTAAAATCCTGTATATTTTTGGTGTTTGATTGAGCAGCATTGCTGCGTGAATCCAGAGAGATACGCCAACTTATGTCTGGCTGCATCTCGATTGTATGGAATTGGTCGGGCTGAGTGAGGTCAATTGTCTTTTGGGAAAGTGCCTGCTGGTATTTGAGCAAAGTGTTAGAGACACGAACCCATTTATTTTATTAGGACGCTTGGAATATTCAACCATTGGAATGAGTTAGAGAGGACGTTCGCGATGGTGAGAGAATTTGTATACAGAGACTGATTTCTTAAAAAGAGATGCCTACTGTCCTGTTTAAAACATCGTGCAAGATAAGAGCACTTTCTTTTTCTAGTGGGTTTCTAACCAAGAGACTATATATTCTTAAAAGTTAATGGTTTCCCATTAAACAGTGCAATGAGATTTCTCCTCCCACCACCCCCGAACCAAATGGTTCATTTGCCGGTGGAATTCCACCTCCCCGTTCCTCCCCACCCAGAGAACAATGGAGGCTGGTCATTGAATATAATCAAGGCTCAGTCAGATTTTTGAATAACTGAGGCAGTGAGGGTTAAGAGACAAAGATGAAAACTGGAGAGAAAACAACAATCCTATTAGCCAAGGTCGTATCAAATGGTGAAGTAAGCTCTCAACTACTTGTGAATTGGTTTATGATGAGTAAATAAGTCACGAGTGTGGTATTTTTCCCAGATGCTGCTACCTGATGCCATTTGCTACTCAACCAGAAGATTGATGCAGTTCACAGCCACTAATCTTGCAGTGTCTTGAGCCTCATAGTAGATGATACATCACTGTAGCGTATCTACAGAAGAAGCCACATCCCCTGATAATCAGGTTTATTGAAAGATAACAATAAGTACAACTACATTTGGTCATGCACAATTACTAGGACCCAAGGGACCTGGTACAGATGTTTCTCTCTTTTTTTGTGGGAAAAAATACAACTCCTTGTCTCCACTGTGACTGTGTGCGTGTGTGTGTGTGTGTGTGTGTGTGTGTGTGTGTGTACTTGTACACGAAAGATGTTAGATGAATGGGTGGAGCCAATGTAACATGAGCACAAACCCCTCAGAATCATTATCTTCTCTCCAGGCAGGGATTGGTGATTTATCGTCATGTCAATAAATCTACTGATGAGCAACTAACCAAAACCTAAACCAATTGTTCTTTTAACTTCTAAAAGAAATGTCAGATCTGTTACAGGTGTATGTTGTTACAAAACACAATCTTGTGATCTTTGATAATGCATCCTGTGTATGGGGCACCGACATTGAATCATAAATTTCAGCTCATCTTACAAAAGATGTGCAGCAACAATGGTTTACTTGTTACAGTTTTTTCATTCTGTATGAATATGCCAAGGACGTCGCATAGTGACAGTTGGTATCCAGTCTGGTTGCTTTACAAAAGAGGAACAAATGTAGAATTGATATCCACACACAATCTATTGCCTGTGTTGGTATGGTCACTTCCTACGTCCCACATTCGTGGACTTGTATGCACTTTTTCTTTTTGTTGTAAACAGGCTGAATGAACAGTTACGCCTAACTTCCAGTTGTTGTCCTATAAATGCAATAGAGGAGAAAGCTCATTAGTTTCTCCAAATGCATCTCTAGAAATCAGTTATTTTCTACGCTTTGCTGCTGCTGATCAGAATAAGCCATTAAATCTGTTCCTTTCACTGCTGATTAAGGAAGCAGGTGAGAGCGGAGATAATTCCTTCTCTTCACTTGATCCTGATTTCTCTAGAATTTTCCATTAGAAGTAACTGGCACAATATAATGTGTCCACCCGAACAGGAGCAGATGTTATGTACTGGACGCATGGGCAATTGACTTGTATTAGCCTGTTATCCATGGCAGTGCCCCATCAGGCAACTACGCCATAAGGGTGGCATTGGGAGTATGGTGAGGTTGGAACGAAGCACAGATAGTTCGGGAAGCAGGTGTATTCTGCTAAACGTACATTACAATTAGCTTAAGGCAGAAACAGGCTTGGCATTTGTCTCAAATCAAAGATATGATAATTAACATGAGTGAGGGAGTACCAAGCTGTCTCGAACGGACTCATCAATAATTTTACGTGGAGTACAGCTGCCCTGAATTTGACACTTTTCCCTCAGTGACCAGAGTCTGCTGAAGAGAAGCTGCAATGTATGCAGACTTGGTCAGTGTACACTTACTAAGAAGCTTCATACAACTGAAGAGATGTGGAGAATAAAATGCTTCCTTTTTTCTTGCTGTGAATTTTTGCTGTTTTGTTTCAAATAGTCCAAATGGTTTCAAGACCCGTGTTTCAGTTTGTTGCCATTTGAGAATCTTTCTTTCATTGGCTGATGTGAAACTCTTGTGATTTATGTTCGGTTTGTTTCATTAAGGTGCATGCTAATTTTCCACAGCTCTCTGTCTCTTACACCACCAGTTTGCTGAACGTAGTTGCTTGGTTAGAGGGAATGTGGGCCATGAACTTGAAGGTCTCCTACGAGCATGAACATTACAGGCACAAACTGTTATTAGCTCCTGACACAGTGAACAACCACCCAGTTCCATGAGTTGTCAAAATATTGGCATCCATATAAAAAACTAGGAAGTAAAATTTCTGTCAGGGAGGGTATTGGTGGCGATGGTTCTGCCATTTCCTTACAAGGTACCATTTGAATTCGCCTAGTACATATGTCATCGTGCTGTCATTCCTCAGACTTAAAATCAAGCCACAATTGAATACTTAGGTAAATCATCGTTTTGAGTCTCCTGGTTCTGTACTCTGAACAATAGAGTTGACCTTCAAAATATCAAAATAAAATTCAGTGAAGGTGTCGAATGGAAACCCATTTTGTCAGTGGTTCCCTTAAATTAGTGATACAATCGTGTACTATCCATAATCTGACACAGATCCCTGCTATAAAACAGAATGCCATTCGCCTTGACAAGATCTGTAAAAGGGATCAACTGTCTTTCATGCTCCAATTGTTACGACACAATTTTATCAAGCAGAGGAAATAAGTTAAATAAGAGATAACTGTTTAAAAATTAAAAACACTTTTTTGCCAGAGGAGCTGGAATACCTAGTTTCTGGTTGTGCCATGCACACAAATCCAGTGTAATAACATTATAGGTCATCATGAAAAGTACTGTGGTTTAGAGCCAATCTGAAATATCATTACTTAAATTCCAGCCATACCCAGTGTTTATTTAACAGCATTTGGACTTTGTGAATTAAAGCCCATTCAGTAATTGCATTTTCTGTAGAAATTAGTTATTTCTAACTGAGTTCCCTGAAGCATTGGTTAGCTAAAATTGATTGTTAATAACTTTGCAAAGCTGCCATAGTCAGCAGATTGGTCCCATACATATCAGAGGAGCACCTTGCTGTTTGTTGTTCTGTTTGCTACACTGAGAAAATGTTTTGGTGACAAAGAGTTTTGTCTGTCTCATCAACAAGTACAAAACCTGGATTCTGTCCCAGCAGTAGAACTGATCCGGTCCTTTTTTTTTCTTCCTTGAATGGAAGATTTGTGTGAATTCCTCTTGCTGCAAACCAGGCAGCAGCAAATGTGAAAGGAGCACTTTGCAAATTACCCAACGCTGCGCCTTGTATCTCATTACAGGAAAATATCTCGGGATAATGAGCCCATCGTTCAAAACTGTTTAAACTGATTAAAAGCAAAGCACTGTGGATGCTGGAGGTCTGAAGTAAAAGCGGAAAGTGCTAAAGAAACTTGGCAGGTCTGGCAGCATCTGTGGAGAGAAGCAGTTGATGTTTCAAATTCTGTGATTCCACTTGGTAACTGAACAGGGCTGGAAATGATACTATTTATGTTTTGACAAATGGATAAGGAGTGAATGGAACAGATGGTCAGGGTACCAAGAACAAAAGGCAAAGGGAGTGTGAATGGTAGTCAAGAAAGGATCTTGATATAAAATGGGTGGTAATTGTAGCAGTGGATAGTCGCAACTAAATTGGCTTTGCTGAGGCCAATCTTTGGCAAGTAGCATATGGGGAAGAAAGGGGTTATAATCGAAACAGAGGAGTGTTTGTTTATGCTATGAATTTGTTGAACTCAAGGTTGAGTCCTGAATGTCATAAATTGATTGTTGGCATCAAACAGAAGCTCAATACTTCAAATATAGTGAGCTTGTTCACAGTAGTCGAATTAGAGGGTCTTGTGGTGCAGTGGTAGTGTCCCTACCTCTGGACTGAGACCTGGATTTAAGCCTGGAGGTGTGTAGTAACATCTCTAAATAGGTTAGTTGGAAAGATAGGTTAACAAAAAAGAAAACAGCTAAGCCTTGTAGCTTACTGAAGGACCCTTTTTTTGAGATGTTTAAACCAATCAACCCTTCATATTGGAGGACTAGGTTCATTGGTTTAAAAAAAAATATGCTGGGCTTTAAAAGGAGAATATCATTTAAAATTTCTGCTTTCAAAACCAAACCACCTTCATTTTATGCAGATTTTTCAGCCTCCAACGTGAGGCGTTTAAGCTCCAGGTCTGTTATAAGATTTTGTGTTCAGTACTTGCTCAAAGTAAATGAGCACAGGACTAGCTTATTTGACACTTTTCAAACATGCTCATTGAGATTATTGGCACCCAGCTCATAACTCCTCAATGATATTGTTGTCCTTCATATTTCAACATGTTCTTCATAGTTCGGAAATGCTGTTGCATTTTTTTTTCTGCCAGGATGCTAATTTTGCCCTAGCAGGCCAGTACTTGAATTGTGCTGTCTGGAAAGCTCCAAAATATAAACCAGATGCCCAAGGCTTGTGTGGGTTTTTTTTTTTTCTTTTTTGGTTAAAAGACCAATTTTTGCATTCACTTGCATATCTCAAAGTGGCAACTTCTTATCAGCTGTTGGCACATTCTCATAAATTTACATCCTGAACAGAGTAAATGTCAGACCTCTGCAGTGGTTATATCCTATCCAGGCACACACATTCCATATCCTAATGTAAGAGATAACAAGCATGGGGCTGGATGAACACAGCAGGTCAAGCAGCATC
>JAHRHZ010000029.1:19805914-19848655 GCA_024137785.1 Ginglymostoma cirratum
GGCCTAAACCCTTCATCAGAAATGAAGAAGGGTTTAGGCCCGAAACGTCAAGTTTTCCTGCTCCTATGATGCTGCTTGACCTGCTGTGTTCATCCAGCCCCATGCTTGTTATCTCGGATTCTCCAGCATCTGCAGTACCTTTTATCTCTTCCATATCCTAATGTTACTTTCTGCTGTGTTTCAGATTTGGGCCCTCTGGCCCATTACCTGTTTATTTCCACCTCCTAAGTTTCATGTCTGTCTTAAGAGTACAATGCTGTCACATTCTTTTTATGTAAGGCAACAATTGTAATCCAATTTGTGTAGTGAAAAATGAAGGAACTATACAATTAGAAAGAGGATATTTTGTGCTACATCAGCTATGGGGGTGTCGTGGTGCAGTTAATCAGTCAGTAGGTTCAAATCTCTCCCGCGTGTCTATTGAACCACTTTTGGTGTGCCCTGATTTATTTGAATCACTCAACAAGTTGCCATGCACACGGTACACTTTTATGTTTTGGCTTTATACAATGTTGCATTGAGAGTAGAGTTGATTGGTACAACAGGCTGTAAACAATGCCAGGATCGAATGCAGTTTCGGCAAGTTTGTGTGGTGTATCGTGTTTGTGTATGGTGGTGGGAAACGAGATGGAATGGATTTGCTCTGCTCCTATTTTAACATTGGCCTGAGGCTCACTGTTTTGAAGCTGTAGCATTTTGATGAAGAGTGGTCTTTGTATTCATTTTAACTATGGTTCACAATACTAAAACATGCAATCTGCCATCCTGTATGACCCAAACATGAAAATTCCTCTACTCTGGTGCATTTCACCCAACTGACTCTAGTTGTTAGATCATGGAAATACTACCATTTGAATTGAGAGAAGTTTTTTTGAGCTAGGAGATAATTCTTCACAGCAGATACATTGTCGGATTGATTACTGGCCCTCGTCCTAACAGCCAAAAAATTGAACAGCATTCAATTCGGGTGACCCGAACCAATACAGGAAATTCAGATATGTTTTCCACAAAGCCATCGGGGAGGCCAAGAGGTAGCACCAAGCCAAGCTAGAGGCCCAGATCTACCAAACAGGCTCCTGCTGCCTATGGGAAGACTTAACCGACATTACAGGATACAAAATGGAAGTGTAAGATGGCGAACACTGACCCATCCCTCCCTGAAGCGCTCAATGATTTCTATGCTCGGTTTGAGCAGAATATCAGCGGCGTGGCAACACCTGCTCTGATAGCCCCAGGCACCCCTGTTCCCTCTATCACTGCTTCAAATGTTAGATCAGTCTTCCTGGGAGTCAACCCAAGGAAAGCAACAGGCCCAGGCGGTGTCCTTGGCCGAGCACTCAGATCCTGCGCAGAACGACTGATGGGGGTTGTCACTGACATTTTCAACTTCTCCCTCCAATAAGCCGAAGTCCCCGCCCGCTTCAAGAAGACCACCATCATCCCCGTTCCCAAGGAAACACATGCAATGTGCCTTAACGACTACTGCCCAGTGGCTCTGATTTCAATAATCATGAAGTGCTTTGAGAGGTCGGTCATGGCCCACGTCAACTCCAGTCTCCCATCCTGCCTCGATCACCTACAGTTTGCCTACTGATGTAACAGGTCCACAGAGGATGCCATATCCCTACCCCTGCACTCATCCCTGGAACATCTGGGTGACAAAGACACCGACATCAGACTCCTACTCGTTAACTAGAGTTCTGTCTTTAACACCATTGTCCCCTCCAGATTGATCTCAAAACTGAGACCTTGGTCTTGGCTCTGCCCTCTGCAACTCAATCCTCAGCCTTCTCACCCATAGACCACACTCAGTGAGGATAGGTAACTGCACCTCCTCCTCAATAACACCCAACATGAAAACCAACCACCTCCTGCCTCCCGAAGGATGTGTCCTCAGCCCCCTACTCTCTGTGCACCTGTGACTGTTGCAAAATTCCGAACAAACGCCATCTACAGGTTCACTGTCAACACCACCCTAGTGAGATGGATATCTAATGATGACAAGTCAAAATACAGGAAGGAGATAGAGGGCATGGTGGTGATTTCATTGCATTGCAATCTGTCTCTCAATGTCAGCAAAAGTAAAGAACTGATCATCGCCTTCAGAAAGAAAGGAGGGAAACACTAACTTCTACACTAACTTCTACACTAACAGAACTGAGGTTGTGAGAATGAAGAACATCAAGTTCTTCGGAGTGACGATAGCAATGACCTGTCCTGGACCTCCCACATAAATGTGACAGTCAAGAGGCACAACAACACCTGTTCTTCCTCAGGCAGGTCAGGAAATTTGGTATGTCCATAAGGCTCCTCACCAACTTCTACAGATGCTCTGTTGAAAACACACTGTTCAGGTGCATAACAGCCTGGTACGGCAACTGCTCTGCCCAGGACCGTTAGAAACTAAAGAAGGTGGTGTGCACAGCTCAGACCATCATGGAAGCCAACCTTCCATCCATGGACTCTACTTACATGGCTTGCTGCCACAGAAAGACTGCCAACATCATCCAAAACCAATTGAACCCCAGTAATGCTCTCCTACAACCTGTTCGGTCAGGCAGAAGACACAGAAGCCTGAACATACGCGCAAGCAGGTTCAGGAACAGCTTCTTCCAGGCTGTTATCAGACTGATGAATGGACTCTAGTCTCCAATGACGTAACCTGTATGCCCCTAAGACTTTTTGACCTGTACATCCTTTGCTTGCTATGATCTGCCTGTACTGCTCGTAAATAAAGCTTTTCACTGTATTTCAGTGCACATGACAATAAATCGACTGGCCGGCCAGCCAGCCAGCCAGCCAACCAACCAACTAGCAAGTCGCTCTGAATCCCGAAACAGCAAAAAAGATAGATTGGAATGGGATGGGACTTTGTGATGGAGCAATGCATCACAAAATTATGGACATTGAAGC
Organism: Ginglymostoma cirratum; assembly: GCA_024137785.1. Classification (NCBI taxonomy): domain Eukaryota; kingdom Metazoa; phylum Chordata; class Chondrichthyes; order Orectolobiformes; family Ginglymostomatidae; genus Ginglymostoma; species Ginglymostoma cirratum. The sequence continues at coordinate 19,808,828 of JAHRHZ010000029.1, forward strand.
TTCGAAAGGGGGTCATTTAGTTGTGATCTCGTGGTGAGAGCAGGGGCTGGTGGGCTTTGGGGCTGTGAGGGCAGGGACTGTAAGTGGAGGGTACAACGGTTATAATTTAGGAAGCGTTCTATGCCGGCTATTGCTTTGTCAGTATATGGCTCCATTTGGAGTCCAAAAACTCACTTTGGAAATTCCTGTGATATGGCAAGCTTGATGAAGGGTTAAATTTCGTTATGAATGTGGAGGCTGTACAGCAACCATAGTTTATTGCAGTAAAATGATTTTTTTTTCTAACTTAATATGTGCTAAGAGAATGTCATTCCAACAGCGGTAGCTGTTACTAACAAAATAGAGGACAAGGAGGGAAGACTTTTATTGGAATTTTGACTCTCATCACCTATATATTGCCTACAAATTGACTGCTGTATTTGTCAAACTTGGGTCAATGAATCGTGAAGGTGTTTTATAGGACTTTGGTCAAACTTATTGCAAGTCCTAGGAGCAGCTCCATCTATTTACGCATTTACAATCTTAAGGACTCAAAATTGACTTCAACATTTCAAGGCATCAACTCTGACTCTAATTTTCACTTTTGCCGCATGCCAATTTTTATCAAAGATACATCTTTTGCTTTCAGTCTGAGGTGTAAATTGTTCTGCCATTTGCCTCTCTTCTTAGCAAAATGTTTTTTCTTTGGAAAAGCCATCACCACTCCCTTTGCCTTTTTGTTCCTTGACATGTTCTGTTGTTTAATCTCTCCTGCCCTCTAACCTATCCCAGATCTTCCCTTTTGGTTCTTTCTCTCCTCTCTTTCGAATAGCACAGCCCCGTCACACATCTACCTACAATGTAACAAAGAATTTTGGATGCCGGAGATCTGAAGAAAACAAAAGCAGAAATTGCTGCAGAAACTCAGCAGGCCTGGTGGATCCTATAGAAAGAAAATACATGTGACCGTTTGAGTCCAGTGACTGTTCTTCAGAACTCAAATTCATCCTTCTGTTCCAAAGAAGCATCAATTCAAGTCAAAGCTATAACTACTTTTGTCTGTCTCCATGTACCAAGGTATTCTGTACCGAAGATGGTGCTGTGTGTTGGTGACACTGTTACACTGTAACTAATCTTGTAACTGAAGACGCTGTACTTGTGTACCTTTGTTTCTAAGATGGTGCTGTGTGTTGGTGACTTAAACTCTTCACTCATTTGAGTACATGTGACACTAAAGCAAATTTAATTCAATTCAGTTCAATAGGTGCGCTCAGTCCTGAGTGTTTCTAGTGTTTTGTTTCTTCAGTTTTCCATCATCTGCAATAGCTTCTTTTCTATATGGGGTTGATAAGTAGAATCCCAAACCAGAAGTCATAAATCAAATCACTAATCAATCTAGTAAAGCTCAAGAGAAACCTTGTCTCGAGTAACTGAAAAGTGAAGTCTGCTGCCCCATGGCATAGTCGAGGTATCCAACATGAATGCATTTTAGGTGGGAGACTGGATTAATCTGTAAGGTGGGGTGGGGTGGGGAAAAGATAGAATAAATGAAGAGAGGATTAACTGAAGTAAGAGGTGAAGTAGGTTTGTGTGGAGCATTAACTATAGCCTTGACTAGTTGGTCTGAATAGCCTGTTTCCGTACAATAAATTCTGTTAACACATCATTGTATTTCCCCGAAGAGCTTTGTGATGTTGGAAGGAATAGGGGAAAATCAATGATTTTCAGTGCGTGCTCACTTTTGCCCATGGTCACTCCCTCTTCTCCCCTCCCTGCCCCCCAAACACTTTTTATTTTCTCACCAAACCTTAAAATCATCAGGACCGTGTTCAGGCAAATAGGTGACGTAGTGGTCTCAGCATTTCGATGTGATATTTAATGAACGTAGTCCAGCAGGCTGGAGATGCCAGTCACCTACAATAGCAGTAGCTGGAGAACATGACAAGTGTGCCCAGACTGAGGCGGGGATTGTTGGAACAGTATATTTATAGTATTACTGTATTCGAAAGAACTCCATGTGCCTAAGCTCCTTTGTTTCTAAGCAACTGATGCGTGGTTAGAGAAGAATTTTTTTTTGTTGGTGGATTTAATGCAATTCTTCTTCTACTGAACCTAGTTTGATGCCAACAGATCTCAAAAATCAAAACTTATTTTCAGTATTCCTCTTTTCGTTTTTTAAAACAAAAAACTGTCCCATGGTAGTTGATTATTAAACATCAAATTTCTGATTGGAGTATATTAAGTATGAATTGCAAATAGTTAACCCATGATATCCCCTCATGTAGTTAGCGCATTCTCAGTATAAACAGGTTGTTCGGATTACTTTTTGGTTTTTAAATTTGTTTTAATTTCTATACGTACTGGGTTAACTGGCATTCTGGTTTAGTGAGTGGGTGCTGTCGAAGTAGCTGACCTATTGCTTTGTAACATTGTCTTAATCTCAAATCAACCTTTTTTAATAAAAAGTTAGTATCGCAGTGGGAAAGAGAGGAACAGGCAAATATTTAATCCGAAGGGAAGCAAGGGTTATTGGCAGGGGGCAAGCAGGAAAGTGGAGTTGAGGATTATCAGATCAGCCATGATCTCACTGAATGATGGAGCAGACTCGATGGGCTGAAAAGAGCAGAAGTGGGCCAATATCTTAGTCTTAAGAGCGCTATAATGATGTAACTAAACTCCGTAAATTATTGGGGCTGTGTAGAGGATGGAGAAGGGGTGGTAAGTACAGTTATTTGATTCCAGGCTTGGTTAATCTCAGCCAGGCTGTTTGTAGATATTTTTAATCAAATCTGTTAATGCCTCGACTCTAGGGCAGATGGGACTCAAAGTTTTGGTCTTCTGGCCCATACGTAGGGGGACTTCTCCACCCCTCCCCGCTACAAACCTGGTCAGCCACACCAAAATCAACGCTTAATCTGCTGATCTTCAAAATTCCTCATGACATCTACTGCACCAATTTGTGTAATCTCTCTGCATGGTTTAACTTGAATTGTATTTAGCTGATCCAAGGGCAGTTCTCATGCTATAAGGCATTAAAATGGTTGGCTCAATTTGTTGTTTACAGCTGGATGTACCTTCTGATATCAGAAGGTCATGATGTTGAACTGACAACTTGAGAAATATTGTTGTCCTTTGGTATCACATTTGATTGGCCAGTCTCAATGTGGTCATAGGTGCTCCGGAGCTTTCATGAAGTTATGCTGCTACGTTCGTCTGATATCTGTGTATTATTGTGATAATCAAAATTTGAGGGAGTTACATCCAGTGCAAATTTGCCAGTCTTTTGTCTTGGTTTTTGTAAAAAGGTGGCAGGAAAGTGAGGTGTAGGGTCAGATTGAAGGGAAAGAGTATCCACTGGCCAGTTGGGGAGAAGGTAGGGACTTGTCAATTGGGATGCATTCATTTTGTAGTTGCCCAGTACCCAGGATTTAAATCGGGTTGTAATTCCTCTGGTGCTTCGTGGATAATTAATTGACTAATTCAGTCAGAATCCTCCAGGATCTTCAACTCAAAGGATAGTAGACACTTGCGAATGCCAGATAGTTGCAGGTTGGAAGCTTCAACTTTCTGGGAAGTAAACTATGCCAGCTGAGCCAGCACTTTCCCACCCTGTCCTTAGTTGCCCTTGAAGGTGGTGGTCAGCTGCTTTGTTGACCTGCAGCTCATTTGCTGTAGGTAGACCCACAATGCTGTTAAAGAGGCGATTATTTTAATGTTAGCTCATGGAAGAGTTTGCATTTCATTAAAGGGCAAACTAGATTACACAGGAACATGAGTGACTAAATCACTTTGCTATTTGTGCCTAATTTGTTGATTGCGTCCAATATGGAATCTCTTGGTCCAAGTGTTTAGACTCTGATCAGGGCTGGCTTTCAGCTGGTCACAAGGGCAAAAATGTGTTTTTTTTTTTCTTCCTTAGTTGTTTCAGTGAAGGTACATATATCAAATCTGGTACTTCAAGCATTGTCTCTGCTGAGACAGTTTTGCTAAATAAAACAGTGACTGCTGAGGCGCTTTTGGCATATGACTGCTTATTGCACAGCTCCCACTGCATTTAAAGACCACAGCTTTCTGAAAACTGTAGTTGGTCTAATTCTGTTGTGCATTTGGCAATTGGAATTGCAGATTGCTTGGGTCTTGGCTCTCCAGCCATCGAAATCTATTTTGAGAGATCGCTAACAAAAACAGAAGTTGCTGGAAAAGTTCAGCAGGTCTGGCAGCATCTGTGAAGAGAAACATTAGAGTTAACATTTTGGGCCTGAGGAAGGGGCACCGGACCCAGAATGTTAACTCTGTTTTTCTTCACAGATGCTGCCAGACCTGCTGAGCTTTTCCAGCAACTTCTGTTTATGTTCCTGACTTACGGCATTCACAGTTCTTCCGGTTTTTATTGAGAGATCTCTAACCTTGTCCAGGTTGCCTTTCACTGCACCTTGAACTTGTGTAGTTTTAATAGATGGTATAAGTGAGATTAATTTTTCTAATTGATCTTCTATCTCCAATATGTTATCAGAATAAACGTTACAACTTGATGCCATCGGAAGAATGTTACCAAATCATTCCAGTGAACTGCTTTATTATATCAAAAAACTGCTAGCAGTGGGTTATGGACACAAAAATATGTAATTCCCTTATTTACGTTGCAGTTTGCAGCGGGCTGAGTCCTATTTTGTAGACCGGTAACACATCTTGTGGTCTTCACTGGCTGCCAAGCCTTCTCAAATCTCCCTCTGACATCAGTTGACATCTAATGGTTACACTGAAGCTCCCTGGATCCTTGAAAGCTCTATAAAGTGAGTTTGAAGATTGTGGTCTGATTACTTGTTGTTGCTCAGATTTAACTTATCCAAAGTTACTGAACTGTCTCCTGGGGAACAGCAAAGATACTTGAGGAAACAGAACTAGGTCATATATATTTCTTGTTTGCATGCAGTTTGAACTCTAATTCAAAAGTGATGATCCTTATGCTATAATATGTACACCATTTTAGAACGTGATAAACTTTGATTGTAGGGAGAACCTTATTTCATTGAGGAGACTAGGAAAGGTGTTTCCATTCTCTTGCCTGGTCTGCACTACATGGTTGAATGTACAATATTACAGCAGGGAATAGGCCCTTTGGCTCATCATACTTGTGCCAACTGTAATGCCATTCTAAACTAATCCCATCTGCCTGCCTGTGGTCCATAATCCCTCTGTTCCCTGCTTGTTCATGTATCTGTTTAAATGCCTCTTAAACGTTGCTATGATATCCACTTCTACCACCACGTTCCAGGCACTCTTTTTAAAAACAAACTTGCCTCTCACATCTCCTTTTTAAACCCCCCCCCCCCCCACTTTAAACGTGTGCCTCCTAACATTTGATATTTCCACCCTTTCCATGCCACTCCTAAGTAGATAAAATTATAGCAGGCCACCCCTCTGCCTCTAACGCTGTCGTGGAAACAATCCAAGTTTGTCCAACCTCTCCTTTGTAACTAATACACTGCCATTCAGGCAACACCCTGGTCAACATTTCTTCAACATTTCTTGCATCCTGTCCAAAGACCCCAAAATCCTTTTAATAGTGTGGTCACTAGAGCTGCGCACAGTGCTCCAAATGCGGCCTAACTCATGGGCCGGTGGGCTAAGGAGAGGCACATGGGGTTTACTTTAGATAAATGTGAGGTGTTACATTTTGCTAAGGCAAACCAGGATAGGACTTGCATAGTTTATGGTAGGCCTTGGGGCGTGTTGATGAACAAAGAGATCTAAGGGTGCAGGTATGTAGTTCCTTGAACGTGGCATTGCAGGTAGATAGGGTAGTGAAGAAGGCATTTTGCATGCTTGCTTCATTGGTCAGAGCGTTGAGTGCGGGAGTTGGGGTGTCATGTTGTTGGTAAAGTCGCATTTGGAGTATTGCGTACTATCCTGGTCACCCTGCTATAGGAAGGATGTCGTTAAACTGGAAAGAATGCAAAAAAGATTTACAAGGATGTCACTGAGACAGGAGAGTTTGAGTAACAAGGAGAGGCTGGATAGGCTGGGACTTTTTTTCCCTGGAGCATTAGAGGCTGATGGGTGACCTTTTTATAAAAGTTATAAAATCATGAGGGACATAGTTAAAGTGAAAAGCCAAGGTAGGGGGAGTTCAAAACTAGGGAGCGTGGGTTTAAGATGGGGTGGAGGTGGGGTAGTGGTGGAAAATTTAAAATGGACCTGAGAAGCAACTTTTTCCGCACAGGATGGTGTGCGGATGGAACAAGCTGCTGGAGGAAGTGGTAGAGGAGAGTACAATTGCAACGTTTAAAAGCCATTTGGATAGGTACATGAATAAAAGAAACATTTAGAGGGATGTGGGCTAAATGCAGGCAAATGAGAATAGTTCAGTTTAGGAAACCTGATCAGCATGGATGAGTTAGGCCAAAGGGTCAGTTTCCATGCTGTGTGACTTGAACTTTTTATGCAGCTGCGACATGACTTGTCAACTTTTATACTCTATGCCCAACTGAAGAAGGCAAGCATGCCATATGCCACCTGTGGCACCTTTTTTTAACTAATGTGTTGCCACTGTCAAGGAGCTATGGACTTGCACCCCAACACCCCTTTGTAGATTTGATTGGGATGCTCATCAGAATGTCAGCGTGGACACAATGTGTCAAATGGCCTGTTTTCCACACTGGGATTGTATGATTCTAATTTTGATGCATGGTTCAAATTCTTTGACCTGGAAGCTGCTGATCTGGTCCTGTAGCTACAGTCCCACAGCTAGTAGGTCACCACGTTTCGTTGAAAAGGGCTCAACAAGTTGCTCTAATTGTGCAAACAATATTTCCGGGTAATTGGGAGGGAGACTCTGATCCTTATCACTATTGCCCATATCCGTGAACCAGCAGCCTGTTGTAGAAAGTTAAGAAATGCAATCAGTGATACCAACATTGAGATGTTGGGCAAGTTTCAACAGCAAACTGATGGATGGTAGCGCAGGGACTAATATACCAACAACCCTTAGACATCACCTCCTGGGACAAATAAGACATCAGGCTACAACAGGGTTTGCTACCCTGTAATTAAGTTAGGATTGCATTATGGTGTGCTAGTCAAAATTCCATTTTAAAAATATATTTTACTTCTGAAATGGCACTGTAATCACTCAACTGCACTATAATCAACGGGTAGATCAAATTTATGTAACAGGTTCCCTAAATAAACTCCCTCACCAAATGCACAAGTTTCTATGCGGTATAGAGAGAATGTTTCACCAGTTCTAAATAGAGTTTAAACTCCCATATATCATCTTATTCAAGTAGGCTTTTAAAAAACAATGTTCTGGTTGTATTTGGGTCAGCATTGGAAAAGAATGACTTGAGTTGTGTTGGATGGAGGGGTAGGAGGAGAAGTTCAGAGAAATTCAAAGCTGAGTTGGAAGATTTTTGGGGACAAGGGAGCCTGGGGAGAAGAACAGTAGCTGAACCAGCCTAATCCCGTAATAGGTGCAGATGAACAGTGGCATTACTGTATGGAGTTTGGGGAACAAGTAAAAGCAACACTACGGGTTGAGAGCAAAGCAACGTGGATTTTGCAGGGTTAGCGCGCAATCTCAGTCAGTTTAGGAAACCTGATCAGCATGGATGAGTTAGGCCAAAGGGTCAGTTTCCATGCTGTATGACTTGAACTTTTTATGCAGCTGCGACATGACTTGTCAACTTTTATACTCTATGCCCAACTGAAGAAGGCAAGCATGCCATATGCCACCTGTGGCACCTGTTTTTAACTAATGTGTTGCCACTGTCAAGGAGCTATGGACTTGCACCCCAACACCCCTTTGTAGATTTGATTGGGATGCTCATCAGAATGTCAGCGTGGACACAATGTGTCAAATGGCCTGTTTTCCACACTGGGATTGTATGATTCTAATTTTGATGCATGATTCAAATTCTTTGACCTGGAAGCTGCTGATCTGGTCCTGTAGCTACAGTCCCACAGCTAGTAGGTCACCACGTTTCGTTGAAAAGGGCTCAACAAGTTGCTCTAATTGTGCAAAAATCTCAAGTCTTGCAAAAAAACTAGTTTGAACAGCAAATGTCAGTTGAATGAAGAGGTTGACTTATGATTCTCTTACTAAACGGGAAAATTTCTTCAGATAGGAGAACGGTTTGACCAGGATTTTTTCTTAGGGAAGTGTTTAGTTCACCATTGTGCTTCACATGTATAAATAGGTACAAAACACTATTCACACTAATGCTACAAATGCACGGTTGCTCAGTGGTTAGCACCGCTGCCCCTCAGCGCCAGGTCGCCAGGTTCGATTCCACCCTCTGGCGACTGTCTGTGTGGAGTTTGCACGTTCTCTTTGTGTCTGCGTGGGTTTCCTCCCACAGTCCAAAGATGTGCAGGTTGGGTAGATTTGCCGTGTTAAGTTGCCCATAGTATTTGGGGATGTGTAGATTAGGTGGGTGAGAGGGGGATGAGTCTGGTTAGGATGCTCTGAGGGTTGGTATGGACTTGTGGAAACAGGCTCTTTGGCTCAACACTGTAGGGGTTCTATGATAAAGGATGCTGCATAGAATTCTGGTTACTGCACTGTAAGAAGGATGTGACTGCATTAGGGAGAATGCAGAGGAGCCTCACAGATGTTTCCAGGACCCCCAGTGCTGCAATGGCAGGGAAATCTAGTGATGCAAGTGATCTTGGTGCCAAACAAGTCACTTGATTAGACATCACACTGAGAGTCTGACCATTGATATCTGGCTTGCTCCAAGGCTGTCAGTCAGTTGGAAGCTGTAAGCCTCATGGTGTTCAGAACGTTGCTGGAGGCCCAGGTTGATCAGCCATCAATAACAGCACCATGGAGCCCTGAGGAATATTCCAGAATCCGTGTCAAGGGGGCAGACAGAAGCAAAGTTGGGAGGCTGGCTTTCAGTACTGCAGCCACAATCTTTTTAAAACAAAATGCCCCTCCATATTCCTCCTGTTGATTCTAATGCTCTTTTATCAGCATCAGATGCATGCCACTCGGTGGCTGATAAGGTAGTGCTCGTTGGACCTGACTCCTCCCATTTGGATGGAGAGATGGTCATTGGAAGGTTGGATTTGAAGAACTCCCCGTGAGCGAAGTGCCCCAGATTTTGAGAAACATTGGGTGGTGTTTTGTGAAGGAAATACTCTCTCATCTCAATATGAATACATAAGCTCATACCTCTGGATTAATTTAATGGATTTGGATCAATAGCGCACCAATGCTGTCGTACGACAACCTAGTACAAAATAGCTTGCAACTAATTCAAGAATTTTGCAACGCCCTACTGCATTCTTTAGAGCATGAATCATATTTGTAAGGCAGAGCAGTGTCTTTGAACACCTCTTATCAAAACTTGGTGCCACTTGTCATGCCAGGTTACTGTGGAAACAGGGTCTGATTCATGTCATGAAGCAGAAATGCTCTCCATAACTTTCAGAGACCATCAAATGGTGCAAAATTGTTAAACTGGAGGTATAAATAAATAGGGACAATACATAAGCTTTTGTTTCAAAGAAAAGATTATATGGTGGAGGAAATAAAGTAATGTGTTTCTATCCTGGACTGAACACTATCTACCAACTACCTAGCAGGACATGTTTCTTTTGAGTATAGATACCTATTCATTCTTTATCACGATAAAATGTGGAATTATTTGCAGTATGTTTTATAAATACATCTGAGTGAACCATTTGAAGAGTTCATTATTTTTTATTCAGAGTTGAAATGCAAAAGCTGAGTGACAGAACGAGGTGCATTTCACTCTTGGAACATATTCGGGGTTCAAACAAAAATCGAAAATTTATGCACCTGTACATAAATTAAGTCTTGCATTCTGCTCATTCCCTGTGTCTCTACACTTTAAAACCACCTTGAGCAAAGCCAAGGAAGGTTTTATGTATTACATGGGACATCGAAGATGTATCTTGTGCAAACAGTTTCTTGTAAAAGCATTTATTCCTTTTAAACAGTTTGATTGTATGCCAGTTATTACACAGTATTCTGTCCAACTTGTTGCGAATGCCATTGGAGATCTGTTAATCGTGAGAATTTCCTGCAGGACAGAAGTCTATGCTGGGCACTGACACAGTTTTAAATCTTAAACATTATATTTGTAATTCATACAATTATTTATAGCTTGGGAGCATGTTCTTGCCATATACAACTCCCTTGGCCAGGTGTAGGATGACATTTCGGGGCTTGTTCCTTGGTTACGCTTGTCAAAGCACATCTAATACTGTCATTAGATTTTGACTAATTGGGTGTGATTGTTGAATTTACATGTATGATTTAGAATTTCCCAATGCCCTTAGGATTTACTTCACCAAATATAATCACCATGAACCACATTTAAAGTGTGTAAAAACTTGTATTTTCTTCAATATTGTCATACAGAGCTCAGCAAGTTGAATAGGGCCCAATTGAGCAAAATAATAAAGCCATGTACTGTTACTGTCCCACCCAGAAGGCGCACAGTTCTTGCTGCAGATGCTGACTTGGCTTCATTTGAGTGCATGCTTAAGTATTGCAAGTTTGAAGTGTGAGAAAGCACTGCTCAGCATGGTATGAATCCATTTACACACGCTGCTCTGTCACAATTACGGAGAAGATTCTCCTTGTGTAACTGTGTCGCAGCTTTTTTTTGGTATAAATCTGTTGCCGAGCCATTGCAGGGGATTTGTGGAAATTGTGAGGTATAAAAAACACAGCTGGTGCTGGGCCTGAAGCTTAGCTGACCTTTTGTTACAGTGGTGCTATCGTCCTGTCCAAGATAGATTTCCCATGGTTGCTGTCAGCTGTATGGAGGGGTTTTACAGGGAAATTTATTGTTGGTCTGTCTAGAGTGATTTTTTTTATTTCCCTATTCAACGGAGTTTGGATAACAACCAGTGCCATTCAGAATTCCATGCTTGGGACTAATGTAATCACAACCGGTCATGGAAGCAGGGGAAAGAACTACATCATACAGAGATGAGATCATCATCATCATCATCACCATTCCCTACTCCAACATTTCCCACCCCCCCAGTGATCCTCAGGAGAAAGAGCAGGATGGGGAGTCATTAGAGTTGGTGTCTATGTCCTGAGGAATGTGGATTTGTTGCCTTGTGCACTAAAGAGCCCTCATAGTAGGCAAGGTTAGCCTTGATCAGACTTCCTTTCCCCCTTCGAGACTGCCTCCGTCTCTAATTTATTTTGACTAGTATGCCACAGCACTGTGCAATATTGATGTCATTTGATCCATAGAAACATTGTTAAAACTCTGCCAGTTGATTCACCTACACCATCCCACATATAATTGCGCGATGCTTATACGCTCACAGAGGCCATTCAGCCCATCTGATCTGTATTGGCTCTCTGCAAGAGCAACTCCTGCTAATCCAGCTCCCTATTGCCCAACAATCATAGGTCATTTGGTTTTAAAACTACAGCTAACAGGAAGAATTGCGGTGGTGTTTATGCTGAGTGAAGTAAGGGATATATCATGTTTTTGTTTGTGGGATCTGACTAGTTAGGTCAATGTTTACTCCCCATCCTTAAATACCCTTGAATGAGGCAGTGTGTCTGGAGTCACTTGTGGGTCAGTCCAGGGAGGAGGGCTGAAATCAAGTGCTGCTCCAGACAGCAGAATTCCACCCCTGAATGACATGTGAACCAGATGGATTTTTACCATAATCGACAATATTTTCATGATCAAAACCACTGACTAGCTTTCAATTCCAAATTTATTGATTTCAGTTTAAATTCCACCATAGTGAAATTTGAGCTCATGTCCCAAACTTTAGCCTCTGGGTTACTAATCTAGTTATGTCACCGCAATACAACCATCTCCCCTGATTTGCATGCAATGGTTAAAAGCATTTCTCTCTCACTCCTCTCAACTAATCCAATCCTTCCGCACCCCCAAGCCAATATAGCTGTCAGTGTCAATTTTGAGGCCAAAAAAAAATTCTCAGAAGTTGCAATGGTATGCTGCATTGAAGATAATCTCCTTTTACACAACATCTCCATCCTTGACAAATACTGGATTTCACTGTTACCCACATTTCGGTCGGTAGCTTAGAATAAGTAATCACCGTCTCCTTGGTTATTTCTTCCTGTTGGATACAATGTCATACCAAACTGCAAAGAGGTGTCAAATGACTTATTCATTTTGTTGGCAAGCTAGTGAAGCAGTAATCTATTAATGGAGGCTTATCTTTAGGATGTTGTAGAATATTTCTTTCCCACAAAACATCTAATGTGCTTGCTTTCTGATTCAATCTTTTCAAAGTAGATTTAAATTTGGGTTTTATTGTCACAAGTACTTAAGTACAAGGTACAAGTGTACAGTGAAAATTGTAGTGTTGCCCCACACTGCACCCTCTTGGGTAAACAAATTCCCAAGATAAGAAATTTTCACTACAGAAGTGGAAAAATTTTAAAGTTAAGTTCAATACTATAGTTGTCTTAGTGTAAAAGTGGAAAGGAAAGAACAAGTTTAAAAAGACAAACATTACAGTCCTTTCTTAAGCCAGGGGCCTGCAGACACTGCAGGCTGGGCTTTCCCCAAGAGGGCTCTGTCTCCTCTGCCTTGGGCAAGCTTTCCCACACTGGGCTGAGACCCATCAGTAATCACCAGCTTCCGTCACTGCTGTGACCATCCTCCGCAACCAACTGCCGCTGCCGTCGTCATTTTCCATTCACCGCCACTGGCACATTATTGCTGACCACCGCTGCTGCCATCTTTTGCCAGGCGCTGCTGTCCAGGCCTGTGCTGGGCCCTGGCCGCTGCCACGCTCTATAGCTGTGCCAGTCGCCTCGCTGCAGAGCCCCGCTCCGGCCACTGATGAAGCTGCAATGCTGCCAACCAGCCGCCTCGTGGCTCACCATCAAAGTCCCCCAGCCGCTGCAATCACTGCATCCATGACCAAACTCCTAATGACTTAACAAGAAACTAAAAGCAAAAGAGACAAGTGAAAGGAGAAGAAGAATTGAAAAGTGGTTGCAGTGGACGAGCTCTGGGGAGCAGCCTACTTTGCCACCATACTTGAATCCTCTTGGAACCTGTTGCTGAACTGCAGTGATCAAATGTGACAGTTGGAACTTGTAGAAATTAAGGCCGTATTTTAATCGGAATGCTTAACGTAGCATACAGCAGTGTCTTTCCTTTGCAAATTTTGAGCAGACTTTTGCAGGTAATTGGCCAAAGACCAAAACACTCAGGCCAGTATCACCTCCGACTTCCGGATAGCATCTATCCAATGTTGCTATTTCTATAGTTTGCTGACTCTCTAGTGAATACTCCAAAATAGCTCTGATTCACTCATCGGAGTAGTTAGAAACTTTGAGATTGAGAGAGTTTCCAGTGAGAATCTAGACTTTCAACTGCTCCTTGGTCAATATTGAGATGGACATCTTGGCTGAGGAGATTGGGTGCTCCATTCAACTCCAACATTTTGGTTTAAGAGGAAAATGTCAGCCAGTGTCTAATTCACAGTAGTTGCCTTGCATATTTGAACAATGTAGGTGTTAGCAGAAGTTACTAACTCATTGATTTTGCTCAACCCATAGACCACACAAAACCACTGGACACAGTTCCTAATGGTCATGACTGCTTATTATACCATCTCAAATCCAGCCGACCATTAATATCATTGTATCGTCGGGCACATCTGTGATGGTCAATCTCCTCCTCGGTCCTCCGCTTCCTTTACTGGCCCCTTACCAACTGATTAGAAATGTGGGAGCATAACAGACCTGGACTCTGGCAGCTACGTTTTCAATAATGGTGCAGACTACTGAGACTTGCTGTAGGAAGTGTGATGGAATGAGGCAGACTGCTGAAAGTGGAAAAGGGGTAAATGGGCAAGGCACTGTGTTGTGGCTGTGGCTGAGAGATGAAGAATTTAGCTTGCTGCACAAAACATTACTGAGTGAAGGCCTTTCAATACAATCTTATTGCAAACAATAGCATTTTTTTCTACATCACACCCCTTTCTGTTTATATTGATCTACTCATTTTGACAAGCCAAGAGATAATTGCTGCTTGTAATAGGAAGCAAACAGACCACATCAAGTTAATAGTTACAATAAATTGTTGTTTTTGTACTTGGAATTCCTGGACAAATTACTAATCATTGTTAAGATCATAGAATCCCTACAACAGTGTGGAAGCAGGCCATTTGGCCCATCAAGTCCACACCGACCCTCCCAAGAGCATCTCACCCAGACCCTCCCTATCTTTGTAACCTTGCATTTCCCATGGCCAATCCACCTACCCTGCACATCTTTGGACAGTGGGAGGAAACTGGAGCACCCAGAGGAAACCCACGCAGACACGGGGAGAATGTGCAACTCCACACAGACAGTCACCTGAGCGTGGAATTGAACCCAGGTCCCTGTTGCTGCAAGGCAGCAGTGCTAACCACTAAACCACTATGTCAGTCCTCCATTCCCCCCCCCCCCCAATCTATGTTAAATTGCTTATTTTTGATCTTCCCTTCCATAAGATTGAGATTATTATGATATCAAATATAGGGGAAGAATGACAAAAATATAATTAGACTATTCTCTCTCTTTTTGGTTATTGGAATGAAGATAAATGAGGAATTTCTTTTGAGGGTGGTGAGTCTATGGAATTCTATCCTGCAGAGTGCTATTGAGGCTGGGTCATTAAGTATCTTCAATGACTTTTTTTTTTAAATCGGTGAGGGAATTTGAGGCTTATGTGGAAAAGGCTGGAAGTTGGAGTTGAGGATTATCAGATCAGCCATGATCTCATTCAGTGGTGGAACAGAGTCAATGGGCTGAATGGCCTCTCCTGCTTCTATGTCTGAAACCTAACATGGCAATTTCTGCCAGTGCTAGAACACAAGCGTGTTTGAGCAAAGATGGCATGAAATTGGGGTCCTTGGAGAATTTGAGCTAATCCTTGTTCCTTCAGTCTTTCTGTACTGTGCAGGCACCATGGTACAAGTGATTGATTTTCTTATTTTTAAAGCCGGAGGGTTAAAAAAAGATAATGGGACGAGTCAGACGGTCTGTGCAACTGTTACAATTTTTTTTAATTCTGCCTTGAAAACACTAATATCTTGCATTATTCAGAGCCAAGTCTGAAGACCTTGGAACCATGCCACATGGCAGGCCTTGATGTTAATAATTTTGTCTGGGAGCATTTGGCTTGCACAAGATAGCTTTTTTTTTGAGACAAGTTAAAACACTTTGGAGCTGAGCTGTCCGCCAGGAATATTGCAGGTTACTGAGTCAAACAGCCATTGGAGGATAGATGAGTAACATTTGGCAGTCAGAAGAGGGACAAAATTCAGACCTCATCAGGAAAAGAAAGTTCAAAGACCCCATTAAAGCTGCAGGACCTCACTGAAATGAATCTCTGTCTTCATGAATAAATGTTTAATAAATCCTTCACTATTTGCAATCTGAATCTTTAGCATAATTAATGTTTGAGCAGAAATTTTAAGGTTGACGAGCTTTTTTTTAAAGAGGATCCTTTTACCCTTGTGTACTAAATGAAAATCAATGTGACGTTACATAAAATTACACTGAAATTGAAACAGATCAATTGGCTTAGCCAATTATATCAATGTTTCACTTGATCAGTGCTTCTAATCCCATACACGGATTCCGTTCCAATATTTCGGTTTATTTTTTTCTTTGCTTCACCACTTATTTACCTATTCTTGAGCACTGATGCTGAATAAATCCTTCTTGCCTCACTACATATCCATTGTGACATGAGTATGGCACAGTTTCAATTCTCTCTATTCCCAATAAAGCCAAGAAAAGCCTTGTCCTCTCATGACTACATGGTTCAGTTTGCTTCAAGATTTCTCATACTTCATATTCCTTATTTATGCTTTATTTCTCTTAAAATAACCTGGCCTTTATGTAGAAAGGTTACATATGTTTACTGGTAATTCTCAAGCTTGTGAGCTTGCATCTTGTTCCCCCTTACCCTAACTCATGCCCCTTCTCCTTTTCTCACCCCATATTTGGTACATGAGCAAGTATTCCTATTCTTGCTCTGAGATCTCCACGCCTCAATTCCAAAATCTTTGTCCTTTGGTCAAAAAAAATTCACTACAACCTCCTTCTCTGCCCATCCCTACTTGTACCCTGTCTCTTTTTATCCAGACCAGCTGTGGTCTCCTATCCATCACAATAGGGGAGGCAATGGCCCAGTAGTATTATTTGCTGGACTGTTAATCCAAAGACCCAGGTAATGTTCTGGGGGAACCAGGTTCGAACCCTCCCACGGCAGATGGTGGCATTTGAAATCAAAATCTGGGATTAGGGGTGTAAGGATGACCATGAAACTGTTTTCACTTGTTGGAGGGGAAAACCCCATCTGGTTCACTAGTGTTTCAGAGATAGTAGGAACTGCAGATGCTGGAGAATCTGAGATAACCAGGTGTAGAGCTGGATGAACACAGCAGGCCAAGCAGCATCAGAGGAGCAGGAAGGTTCTGAAGAAGGGTCTAGGCCCGAAACATCAGTCTTCCTGCTCCTCTGATGCTACTTGGCCTGCTGTGTTCATCCAGCTCTACACCTTGTTATCTCTGGTTCACTAGTGTCTGGTTTTTTTTAGGGAAGGAAACTGCCATCCTTAGCTGGTCTGGCCTACATGTGACTCCAGACCTACAGCAATGTGGTTGACTCTTAACTGCCCTGCAGTTAGGGAGGAGTGATAAATGCTGTCCTAACCAGCAACGCTATTGTTGGTAGGGCTTAGAATGAGTCTTGCTCCACGTGTGAATTCTCTTCCTAAATGCATTGTATTGCTGTATCTCAGGGTTTCCATAGGTCATCAATAACAGTGAGGTTGAGGTGAGGTTTTGGAGACGAGTTTCAAGGCAGCAGTGGTTGTTGTGTAAGTCAAACTGAGTGCTGAAAGCTGTGAAACACCCACTGTTTTTTTTCTCTTACCTTTGGTAGATGCGACCTGGTGGGTAGATTTTTGAGGCTTGTTTAAGGTCTTTGTCATTTTAAAGACCCTGCTTTTTAAACAAATGTTCCACATTCCCCACCTCCACTCTGATGAAACTATACCTGCTAGTGCCACATTCTCCCTCCACCCACGTCATATGAAGTCTGACCTGTTAAATTGGAGTTGGACTGGGAAAAGGATTGGAAAGCCACGTTCATGTATCCCCCTTGTACCTACCACCTCGAGCATGTTATTAACGGTCAGTATTAATAATACCCCATTTTAGACTGCCTGGGCTTTTGCACTTGGTCAGTTTTAAAGGATCCATCTGTTGACTTTCTTTGGCTGGTGCATAATGTGACTTGGGGCATCATACACTACAGTCCTCCCAAGAATGATCTTGCCTGAAGTGATGATTTTCTATGAGGGAAGGGACAGGATGGTGATTGTGCTATGGGGAAAGATTGAAGAAATAAGGACAGTATAAAAGATGTTATGAATGAGATGATGAATTGACTGTGGCTAAATATGAGGGAACAATTATTTCATGCAACTAATTATTTGGAAGTTATTTGTGCCAAAAATGAAGATTCACCAGATTTGAATAAAAATGTTTTTGAATCGCTGTCGGAGAATTTAATGCTGATAAGGTCTGTTATGCTGCAGACAAAGTTTGTGCCTTTTCAGATTGGACGGTGATCCAATGGGCATGTCACTGCACAAACTTCCATTCTAGGAAGGAGCAGTTATAATGTTGCTTTGAAGGTTGTATCCTAAACAACGATGTTGTCAACCCACGAAACTGGTGGTTAAGTATTTATTGATAGATGCTGAGATTATTGCGGGTAGATTTCATGGAAATGATCTCTATGCCTTGAATAACAATTCAGCATAAAACTGCCTTTTTCAATGCTTGTTAAACAAGAAATGTTAAAGCTTGGTTGAATTAAGGCCAGGCGTGTACTTCTCCAGTCTATTTTAGTCTACACGTGGAAAAAAAATTCCAACAACCCTGATTACTTGTTCCCCATCTGCATGTACCCAGTCACGTGCTTGCAATTATTCGTTAGCTAACGCAGAATCCTCATATATTCTTTCTTTTGTTCCGTTTGATCTTGAGCGTACTTGCCAGATCTCTCAAAATGATAACATGGCTGAGGTAGTGCCCAGTTGGACCTTCATGTTCTGTGACTATAAACAAGTCAAACTCATGACAACTACATCTACAATGTATTTGTAGACTTATCTCTACATATGGATAACTTTCTTGAGTGAGAATTTTTAGAAGTCTTTGGTGAAAGAATAGAGAAATATTGCATTTAAAGGAGTCGGAGCAATGAAAGCAAGTGTGCTAAACACGGCCTTAACCACCCTGTCTATCTGTGACGCAACTTGCAAAGAACTACGTACCTGAACCTTTGCGTCTCTCTGTTTGACAACACCACCTAGGGCCTTACCATTAACTCTATATCCAAACTGGCAATACCTCACATTTAGCCAAATTAAACGCTGTACTGCTCCTCAGCCTATTGACGTAATTGACTAAGATTCCTTTGTAATCTTAGATAATATTCTTCACTGTTGACTATACCATCAATGTTGGTATCATCCACAAACTCACTAACCATGCTTCCTAAATTCTCATCTAAGTCATTCTATATAAGTGAAAAACAACAGTGGACCCAGCACCAATCCCTGCTGAGCACCGCTGGTAACAGGCCTTCAGTATGAAAAACAACCATCCTCCAACAAGCTGTCTCCTGCCATCAAGCCAATTTTCTATCCACTGGTGAGTTTGCCTCAAATCCCATGTGATTCAACCTTACTAATCAGTCTACCATTGCAGAACCTTGTCCAAGACTTGCTAAAGTCCATGTAGACAATGTCTGCCTCTCTGCTCTCATTAATCATTTCGCTTCAGTCCTCAAATAAATTAGTAAGGCACAATTTTCCACACACAGCCACGCTGACTATCCCTAATCAGTCCTTGCCTCTCTGAATGCATGAAAATTTTATCTCTCAGGATCCCCTCCATCCACTTACCCAGCACTAATATAGCATTGAACTATATAGCTCAAGACAAATGGTATTTAAGGAAAGTAAATGGGTTCTGAGAAAAATATGGGTGACCAAAAATTTTCAGTTTTCCTGTTGCCATTCGCATTTACACTATGCATTGTGACAGTTGGGCCTGTCACTCACCACTGGCCTTGTGATTCCCTGGAAGAGCAAATAAAGTTGAAAAATAACCTCTGGCCAATTGAGACTCAAAAGACAATTTTTATGAAATTCATGACCAACCCTTGAAGGCAATTGGAGCAAGTCCTGGGAGGCCACGGTGACATAATCACAGTGTCTAGATTCAACCCAGTGACAGGAGCCACTGGTAACAACTTTGTTTGGCTTCTTTTGGAACCCTCGCAGAAAAGTTGTGCTCACGACTCAAGTAAGTGAAGGTTGCTCATTTAATTTTACTTTCTGCACTTGCGATGCAACAGAAGTTGTTTGTGTAAGTTGCTGTTTGCACTGTTCATCCAAAATCATTGTTTGCAATGAGATACAATGCAGTGAAGTCGTCATTGTGCCAGAGGACAATGGGACTCCTTTCTTCTTCCCTGCCCCCTGCACCGGGGGGGCCGCCCCCGCCCCACCGGGGAGAGAGAGAGAGATGACTGGTAGTAGTTTAATCGGAAGGTCTCCGTGCCTTGGGAAAGGTTGGGAAGGCAGGGCCTTCGAAGTGACCTTGGCCCATGTGGGAACCGAACCCATGTTGTTTGCATAACTATGTATCTCAAACCAGCCATCCAACCAACTGAGGATTGGTTGAGTTTGCTTGGCATTGTCTGATATTTTAGTGTCTTTGATCCCTTTATTGGTAATCACTTGTTGGTGTGAACGTAAGGGACTTTTATAACCTGTTTCTCATTATTTGCCTCTACCATAGAATCCCTGTATGTTAAGCCGTTTAATGAGTATGGGCGATGAAGATTTCAAGAGACTTGGAGTTCAACATGCATGGGGCATTAAATTGTCATGGATAAAACATAATCAAGGCAGCCAATGGCATGCTGACCTTTTGGAGGGCTTGTACCCAATGTGTTAATGTGCCTGCTGCAAACATGTAAAGCTCTCTTGCTAGCCGAATCCTGAAAACTGTTCAGTTCTGGGTGCCATGTTTTAGGAAGAATGTACGAGTGTTAGTGGCATTGCAGCATAGATATGAGAATAATGAGACCTTTCTCAATGACAAATCATTGAATTCAACGTTATCTGCTTCTCCGCACATATGCTGCAATTTTCTTCAGGTCTGTTTTTATTTCAGATTTAAACATCTGCCCTGTTTTTTGCTTTGGATGGCACCTGAACTACAACTAAAGGTAGAATTTGAAGGTTGAGGTGTTTTGATCAAAGTTTTAAGATATTCTGGGGAATCTATTGGATAGGGAGATTATGGCCACAGGTTGGGGAATCCAACATGACAGAACATACATCCTCCACTTTGTTTCTACCTTAAAGGTTGAATCCAATGATGTTTTCAAGTTGGAATCGATGCAGGGCCAATTGTATGTTTCCAAGTAACTGGATTTTGTTAACCAAAGAATGAGGGGGATATGGGACGAAGATGGGTGTGTTGAATTCAGTTAAAATCCATCATGATCACACAATGGTAGCAAAGGCTAGCAGTAAATGTGTTTCTCCTGTTTCTCGTGTTCAATCTATTTCTGCGTTTATTCTATCAGGAATTGACGCAGATGCCCAAGACCTTTATTAAACGGGTTGTGTGTATTCTTATCCATGAAATGTTCCCTTTGTTCAGTGTATCAGGAGTATGGTATAAAATAGTTAAGCCACAAGATGCCATGAATGTATTGGCAATGGGACATGTATCATGCATTTGGTGGTAAAATTCAATGAAAAAAATTTGAATTTGCATTACTTAATGTTTGGGATCATTTTAAGGTTCAAAAACATTCCAGACATCATTTTATTGGCTTTTCTTTAATTTGTATTTCACAGTAGAAATTCAATGATTTTTGTTTCAGGGTTAACACTCACCCTGAATCAATGATGCAGTGCAGAACATCCTTTGATCTTGAGAGAGTACGATAAACTATTTGGAATCGTTGTAGGGCAAAATTCCAAAGTAAGAACATGAGCACATAAATGAATTTCCCCAAGCTAAGTTACAATTAAACATTTTTTTAGTAATTAAATATTCATAAAAGCATTTTTCATCCCAAATAATCTTTTTGAACATGCCTTGCTTCTAGTAGAATTTGTATTTTCAGCAATTAGTTTTATCTGCATGAGGATATCGGGAATAATGGTATACCATATAATCCCTCAAGTCTGCTCTGTGATTGCGGCTGCTGTTCTGCCTCAGTGCCACTTTTTCCTTTTAGCTGCTCCCTGTTTCCTTTATGGATCACAAATCTATTCATCCTAGTCTTGAATACATTTGATAATGGCAAGCCCACAACTGTCTGAGCTGGAGTGTTCCTCAAATTGTCCATCTCAGTCCTAAAAGATCATCTGTCTATCCTGACTTTCTCTGAGCTCTGGATTGATTAATCTCAGTGGCTAACCTGTCACTGTTCTCAATGTCCAATGTTTCAATGAGATCACATCTCATCTATCTTTGAAAATTTCACAGCTAACACCCAGTTTATTTGGTCTCTGACAAATCAGCCTCATTATCTAAGAGGCCACCAATCTAATAATTCTTTGCACTGTCTTGAAGCAAGTTTTTTTTTCCTTCTTTTAATATGGATACCAAAAGTGCATATGCTGTACTCCAAATGTGGTCTTACCACTACCCTATACAATTATAGCCACCCTACCTTACCCCTGTGCTCCAGTCCCCGTTCAATAATGGCCACTATCCTATTTGCCTTCCTAATTGCTTGCTATATCTGTGTGGTGTACAGCTTGTACACGAATACCCAAGTCTCTGAATGTTGATGTTAACTTTTTTCTTCTTCCTACCAAAGTGAATAACTTCACACCCCCCTACATTAAACTGTATCTTCACCCAACAAAGGAGGTGGGGAGAGTGCTGGAAATCTGAAACAAGAACCAAAATAGCTGGAGAAACTCTGCAAGTCTAGCAGCATCTGTGGAAAGAAGGCAGAGTCTGTTTAGAGTTCAGTGACCCCTTCTTCAGAACTACTTGAAGCTCGGAAAAGGTGGTACTTATGTGGGAGCAAAGGGGAGGGCGGAGAAGCAGTACATAGCAGTATGTAGTACAATACGTAGTGATGGAGCTTCGAGAGAGAACAGCAGTTGGACAGACAAAAGAGTGGATAATGGTGAGCCACGAAGAAAGAAAATCTGCTAATAAGGATCATCAGTGTGTGAAAATATGTTGGCTGTGGTGAATGCAGCCCATATCATGAAACAACCTGGAGTGTGTGGGTGAGTAATGGACATTGGAAGAAGGTGTTCAGGCCCTAAAATTGTTGAACTCCATATTGAGTACTGAAGGCTGCAGGGTTCCTAAGTGGAAAATGAGATGCTGCTATTTCTGCTTGCACTGAGCTTCACTCCAATATTGCAGCAAGCCTGAGACAGCGACTTTGGCCAAGGAACGTGGTAGTGCATTGAAGTGGCAGGTAGCTTGTGATTGTGTTTGGAGACCAAATGTCGGTGTTCTGCAAATTGGTTGCCCAGTGTGCACTTTGTAATTGCAATGTGGAGGAAACACTGTTGTGAATACAGTAGACTAAATTGAGTGAAGTGCAGGTAAGTTGCTGCTTCACCTGGAAGATGTCTGGGCCCTTGGATGGTGAAGAAGGAGGAAGTAAATGGGCAGATGTTGCACCTTTTTTTTTAATTGCATGGGAAGGTGCCATCAGAGTGTGCGTGCGTATGGGGGGAGGAGGGTTGTTGGGAGTGGAGAAGGAGTGGACCAGGGTGTGCGGGAAGGAACAGTCTCTGTGGAAGGATGACAAGGGAGGGGCGAAGGGAATGTGTTTCTGGTGGAAATGGTAACTTATGGGTGCTGATAGGGTAGATAATAAGGATCGGGGACCCTATCTCTTGTGGCAGGGAAGAGAAGGGGTGAGGTCAGCAGTGCGGGATATGGCTGGGACACGGCTGAAGGGCCTGTCGTGTGTGGTGGGGAATCCTCAGTTGAGGAAAAACTTCGGTGTTTGAGGACCCCCTGCAGATTGTGGCATCATCAGAATAGATTTGGTAGAGACAGAGGACTGGGTAGAATGGAATGACTTCAGCATTGATCCTATGGTGCTGCTAGCTGCAGCCTGCAAACTTGTAAATGCCTCATTTGAACCTTACTCCATGCTTCTGGCTGTTAACCATTCCTCCATCCATGGTACATTTTCCCTAAAAGCACGAGTCCTAATCTTCCATCTTTTGTCTACTCACTTGTCTTAATCATTTTACAGCCTCCTTCATGTGTTCCTTACACCTGAGATTCCCTGCTTAACTTTATATCAACAGCTTTGGGTAATTACTTAATCTGAGTAATTAATATGAATTGTAAATAACTAGAGCTCAAGCACTGATCATGCAATACTCTGTTAGTTGCAGCCTGCCAACTTGTGAATGCTTCACTGATCTTACACCATACTTCTGTTTGTTATTCATTCCTCCCTCTGTATTAATATATCCCCCTACTCCATGAGTCCTTATCTTTTTACCATTTTGTATGGCACGTTGTCGAATGTCTCTTGGAAATCCAAGAGTTAAAACTATTGACACCATTTTAACTCCCCTACTATTTGCATCCTGTTGTTCACTAATTCCTTTTCACAAATCTATTGTTTAATTGTTTTTCTGAGCAATTTCCCAGTTATTGCTGTTAGGCTAACTTGCCAATAATTTCCTGCTTTCTATCCCCTTAAATGGGGACGGTATATTGAGTGGTTTTCCAATCCACTGGAATGTTACCAGTGTAGGGAATTCTGGAAGATTGAAATCAATGCATCCATGATCACTGCAATGATGTCCTCTAAGACCCTAGGATGTATTTCATCAGATCCACAAGATTTGTCAGCTATTATTTCCATTAATCTTCCTACTACATTTGCTGAGTGATTATCTTGCGTTCTCTCTGTCTGCTCTGCCTCCTACTTTTGTGCTGTTCTTCAAATGTGTTGTATCATCTTCTCTGAAGACAGAGTATCTATTTCCTTGCCTCCCTTATTAATTCCCTAGTTGGAACTTCAAAGGTGCCAATACTCTTTTTTTTTTTTTTGCTTTTAGTTCCAAAAGTATATTCAGATTCAACTCAACATTTTTCTTTCTCCACAGATGATGCCAGGTCTGAGTGTTTCCAGCACTTTCTATCTGTTTTTGCTACTGTCTTTTTTTTTTTCCTTTTTATGCATGTAAAATAGGCAGTCAAAGTTTTTGTTTCTTGTTGGATTTCAATTTTCACTTTTCAAATTACCCTTTCTGGCTTTTGAAAGATTCTCAATCTTCTGGCCTACCTCTAACCTTTTGAAGCATTGTACACTTCTTTTCTTTCAACCTGCAACTGTCCTTAATATCCTGAGTTAGCCACAGATGGTACATTCTAACTTCTCAATGAAGACTGTCTTTTGACGAGAGTTAGGAAATGTTTTCTTAATTGCTTCAGATTTTGAATGAGTAAGACCTAATGACATCTAGGTTCTCAGAGGCTCTGTAATGTGTCAGATTCAACTTGTTACCCGAAATGTGACAAACTACGTCTCAAAACAAAAGCCTCTTCTGGTTTCACCAGAAAGTGCGTTTTTTTTTTCCTCGAACTCACTGGGCTAAACAGGCTCCATAAACCTTACAGATAGAGGACAGTGACAGCAAACAAACCACGTAGTGAGTTGCCAGGGTAGGTATGACATGACAGAAAATAGCTGCCGCACTCTTCGATCGAAACTCTCTTGAAGACCAGACTTCCTGATCTTTCAAAATGATTGACTGAACTAAATCCAGGAGATGAAGTTCAATCTTAAGAGAAAAAAATCCAAAAAAAAGTCAAAAGCACTATCTGCTTATGTGAAACAAAGCCCCTTGGAACATATGAACTCTTTGTTTTCAGGCTAGTGGGCTGCTGGCCTCTTATCCCTGTTTCGCATAGGGATCCCAGTGCCACCTTTTGCCAAAGATTAATGTCACTTATTAGGGTCAGATAAAGTAAATAGGACTTGATTGTCCCTACTTTGCCTGGAATTCAGTCACCACCTACTTCTGTTTTGTGCCGGCACATCCATTTGACCTCAATAACCTGACAGTGATGACTAGAATGGCTGGACTCTTAGTCACCTTATTTCGGAGCAATTCTTCATCGCAAGTTAAAATAGTGAATCAGTTTTGTGTAGTTTTCTCTTTGGAAATCCCTACTTCTGGTGTTCTTGGGCAGGAAGCCAGAAAGGTGTGATAATTCAGAAGTTATCTTAACAGATTGGGAAGGGAAGTCCATTAGGAGCGAATGATTAATGCAAAAGAGTGTGGTGGCACATCTGTTTGTTCAGTCCCAGAAGAAAGGTCCACTTAACAGAAGTCCCTAAGGCCTAAAGTTTTAATTTGAGCAAGGATCTTCCGGTCGGCCAGTAACTGATGAACAGTTCCCTTCAGACATTTATTTCATAGCTACAGTGAAAGGAAGTCTCTTATTGCTACAGTCTGTCACATTCAACTTGATATATTATCAGGAAAACCCTTTGGATATTCTTACTCTCAGGCGCTCAAGAATAGACTGACAATTACTTAACACCCAGTAGAACTGGGCTGAGAGGTGCTTCTAAATCAACAGGCGAACAGCTACAGCAGCAGTCTCTTGCTGAAAACACATGCACTTCATATCACACAACAGTGAGTTGTATTTATATTGTTACTTTCTTGGTTCATTTTACATATCTCCTTACATTCCATGGCATTCCAGTTATTGGTGTTATTGGAGTTGACATTGAGGTGATATATTTGTCTTTTTTTTAATCCCTCGTCTAAAAATCAGAATAAAAATTGGTCATCCTTCTCAGTCCAGCTTGCAGGATGGTGTGCCCGTGCAGATGCTAAACGATTACAGAATTGGATGTAGTTTGGATAGCTACATCACAAACTGAACAGGTGAAATACACTGGGCTCAAACACTAAGAATAGCCCTGCTGGATGTGCTTTGTAGTTTGAGTTATGAGAAACTTTCTGTGCAAGGAAATGACAAAAATGATAATTCTGTTTAAGCAGCCACCCGTGTCATGTTCAGATATGTTTAATGGCCTTCACTGTGTGCTGAAAAACACAATTGCTACGCTTGTTTGATCCAGCTGGTTATTCAGTTCTTTAACTGTTTCAGTTATGCCCCTGAAATTGGAAGCAATTCTAATTCTGTATCTCATTGACATCCATGTCTGCAATCATTTCTGGAAGGTCACAGCCATCTTGACTTGCCTTCATAATTTGTTGTGGCAGATTCCTGATCTAACATTTCCTTGCTGTTCCTACACCAGTTGGCTGTCTTACAGCTTTGAAATCAACACAGTTTCTGCTGGATAGCCTTGACATCAGGTTTTGAGTAATGTACTCTTTTTCAAAAATGAAAGCAACCTGTGGTACAGGTGACATGACCAGGGAAAATTAGAATTCCGTAATATATAAAGACACATTTTCGAACATCCCTAGGCTATCAACTGACAACAGTGGTGTTTCCCTACAGCAAGAAAGGACATGGAAGAGACATGCTTTATGCCTCTGTTGATCACTTGAGACCAAGATAAAGGGAGTGAAATGTACAGAATTGTTTCTTACGATAGGAAAAAATATTTTAAACATTTTTCTCTGCCATCTCTTCAATTACCGTCTGAAGATGTTGGAGCTTACCGTATATTGCTGACTGCAATACTCATGGCATAGTAAAAGGCCAGGGTAATGCATAAACAAATCTTAAAGTGTTTGCAAGGATTTATGTCACTGTAGCAGTAAATAAGTGTAATATTCCAACAGGTTTTAGCACAATCTCCTTTGAAATCATCAAGTAAATCTACGCTAAAGTGCATGGTTAATATTTCTGATGCATTTGCCTATTAGCATGCTAGTTGATCCCAGTTTACAAAAACTGAACTCCTTTGAAAACTGAGAGCATGATAAAAATTCTATTATCCTTATTACAATAATTGGTCTATCAGAAGCTGGGTTAGCTTTGGTGGTAGTAGTGCAGACTGGCTGAGACTTAATGTGACTTTCAGATCTTACTTGACTTGAAAGAAAAACAGAACTGGTAATATTCAGCAGGTCAGAGGGTCTGAGGAGAGAAATGGAATTCAAGTTTCAGGTTGATGAATTGAGAGAAATTTGAACTGAATGGGTTTAAGGGAAGGAGAGCAATGGGAGGGACAGAAAAAATGTCTGAAGTAGGGTAGCCAACAGGAGAAGTGGAAGGACAAAAACACTTGTAGTCCAGTGCCAAAAGAAATGATGATTATTCTGAAACGAAATGGTCCTGAAGGACTTGATTCTGAAGTTGCATTAGCTCGACCCAACTGGATGGTGCAGTCTTTCGGTGAGGAACCAATTAGCCTTATATGAGATTCCAATGGAAACGGACGTGAAATACCTGGCTCTGGTTAGTTGCCTCAGTACTTTGATGCCAATTGTACCCATTTGCTAGTGTACAATAAACTACATATGGCTGGGTAAGACAGTGTCTTTCCCTTGTTGGACTCTCTAGTGGTAAATCCTCTACTACTGATTAATTTGGCATCAAGAAGGATTGGGCCTTTAGGTGCTGGGTGCATTATCAACAAGATAATATTTTGATTTGGATTTTGATAAGTTTCGGTTGACCGTTTGATTTGCTTTTGTTAGTGTCACAGGTTGTCTAACCTGATTTCAAGTTTTGTTTTAAGAGTCAATAGGAGGATGGAGAGCCCTAGTGGCACGTTGGTAGTGCTCCTACCTCTTAGCTAGAAGGCCCAGGCTCAACTCCCACTTGTTGCAGAGCTGCGTCATGATGTTTTTGAACCAGTTTATTAAAAATATGTACAACTCAACTCTTTTAGAAACAAACCCAGGATCTTCTCAGATCTCTAGGGGTGCATCATCATCTTGGAAAAGGAGATGTACAATAACATGTCTGAACAGTTGATTAAAAGTATTTAGAAGGGAGTGTTGATGGCTGAGAACTATGCCAAATACTAGCTTCCAATGATTGTTTCTTCCCAGATCCCAAGAAGACACAAATAGAATTAATAAACGGACACTTCTCATGTATGAGTAGAGAAGGTGTGAATAACAGTATGAAGAAAAGCTGTTATACAAAATCAAATTTAAAAAATTAAATTAATACTAAAAGTGAATCCGTGGAGGGGGAGGGGTGGAAAAGAAGCAAAATGGGGGCAGAGATTATGGTCTGAACTTGAACCCATGTTGTAAAATCCCTACAATGCAGAAGCAGGCTATTTGTTAAAAGCATGTAAAGTAGCAAAACATTGGAGGCAACGTGATTTTCTGTTCCTTTTGGAAAGTAGGAATCAGTTTGAAACTGATGTACCGTTGGAATTAGCACCATGTGATGGATACAGGCACAATCTCAAAATCTAGACCAGGAGTTGGGCTTTATCAGCAAGCATGTTGAGGTGAGTTTTGGTTTTGCGTAGTGAGTGTGGTGCCTTTGGGATGTTAGAAACAGGATAGAGCAGAGAGATCTGGTACCAATAGCATGAACCCCATACTCTTTGAGTATTCTATTCACTGATAGAAAAGGTTATTGGGGCAATGCCAAAGTTGTCTAGCCTGGAGCAAAGGTATGAATAGCCTATTTCTCACACTTGAACTTACATAATTTTTCCACCAATAAGCTTGCCTTGTATAAGTTATTGAAATGTAGTTAATGTGTTTAATCAATGGGTGTATTATGTAGGCATATTGGAGGGACCCTTATTAAATATTGTGCATGTAAATTAATTTCTTCATTATCAATAATGGATGCTGGATCTTGTTTAGGCACTTGCTGGGCATTAGAATTTAGTTGGACCTATCAGCGAGAAATAATTAGCCATTTGGCTGTATATAACTCCTGTGTGAATACTTAACAAACTTTTACTAAATTCCTCGATGTTTATTGCTGCAGACGTTAATCCTTTTAAAATTACTTGCTCGAAGCATTCGTAGAATGGTGTTGGTGATATATCGCATAATTTAACAGTAAAAGATTTGAGACTAGAGAATGTCAAGTTATGGGTTGAGCCAATTGTCCTCCATTCAGCATCTCTGTTCAAATCTAGCAGCACTGTGGCTGAAAGGGCATGGCTCAAGGTGAAGGATGAAATATGTTTTCTTGTTTAGGGGGTACTGATACCGATAAGTGGTGGGGGTAAGAGATCATTTTGCACGGACCCCTAGAAGTTTGAAGCAAGCAGTTAAGGGGCTAGAACCGGAGGATGAGAGTCATTGTACCTGAACAATTGATGTTGGCTCTGGGTACCAACAATTGACAGGTTTTCCATCCCCATCCCCCTGCATTGTACTCCATCCCTTTCTTCCTTTTTACTGTTTTGTTTTGTTTCTTCAGATATATTTTTAAAAGGGATACTATATTGTGTGTGTATTTTATATATTTGTGGTGTGTATGTAAAGTTAAATTGGTACAGAAAAGTAACTATCGTAATTTGTTTTCCCGGTATTGCCTGAGCTTTAGCCAAGATGCGAACTTGTGGAATTTTTCAGCTAGACTGTAATGAGAAGCTTTTGACGAATTAGATCGGAGAAAAGCTTACACTTCCTGGAACAATACTTAAGTAACAGAACACTGATGAGGAGAAAATGTGCTGTGAGCTGGCACAAAATATTTAAACCTTATAAGTCCAGTACTGAACGTTATCTGTTCATCTAATCCAATGTAAAGTCTGCTGCTGCAAGTCTGACTGAACGCATGGAAATGTTGAACAGAATCTTTTTTGATTTTTACTTGATCCTTTGGAGCACGGTGCCCTTTGACTTTGGATGGCTGTGAGTGACAATGCACAATCTTGAATGTGTATTACTGCAGTATTTATAGATGGCTGTCTTGATCAAGGTTTCAAACCAAATGGCTTAAGTGCTCAAATGAAGCAAGATTATTGTGGGGGGAGAAGATGTTCAGAATGAAGGATGAGATTTAAAACAGAACGATACATGAAGGATAAAATATGGAGGAAAAGAAAAACTAGGAATGCTTGGAGTTGATTTTAGCGCAATTCTAAAAAAATGCAAGTTAAGGCTTTCTTGCAGTTAAAGGTCAGCAAACGATCACTAAGGAACCTACAGCCATTCTGGCCAAACTTCCTGCTGTGGATTGCCCTGCCTGATCGCCTGTCAGGCAATGTCCTGTTTATAATACAATGCTGGAGCCTTGTTACACCGATTGCACGTGGCAGGCCCGTTAAATCCCTGTTTTCTCTCACTGTAAGACAGTGCCCCACAATAAAGATAGTAAAAACTGCCGATGCAGGAGTCAGAGATCGCATTAGAACTGTTTTGAAATAGACATCGAGGTGCTGGCTGGGGTAAAAATTTCCTGCAATGACACTGATCATCCTTTTGTTGTTCGTCAACAGCTAGAACATGACCAGACAGATAAGTGTCAATGCATTCCTAGCCCTCCCCAAATATTCTTTCCTAAATTCTTTGTTCCTAGGATGTCAACCTGATTGACAAGGTAAACATGTTTCTTGTTTCTCATTCCTCATTGCCATTGAAGGCAACGTTGAACTGGTGCAGTGGTGTATGTTAATACAATTATTGTAAATTGCCTATTTTTCTGCATCTTTCAGGACCGATCAGATGAAGGTGCAATTGTTCTACTTATCTGCTACGTCTCATCCAAAACTGCACGCCTTCTGAGTCCCACACTTAGATCTATTGGCTTTAATTGTGATCACGTTGGCAAGATGAGTTGGACCAAAGGGGTCTGTTTCTCTGCTGTACATCTCCGTAACTCTATAACTGAAACCTGCAGCTCCTTGCAGAGTCAAACTAGTGACATTGACCCCTCTAACTAAATGACTTGGCATCGCTTCATCCTGGAATGAGGAATACAAAGCTGCTGCACCTCCTATGTTATGTTAAACTGAGTAGAAACAGCAATATTTTACACATCATTGATCATAGCTGTTCGGTTTTCACCCAAACAACAGTGCCACTGCAGACTATTAAGATTCAAGATGACCCTCGGGTAATGATTGAGGAGTGTTGAAAAGTGGGAGTGGTCTAATAATCTCCATTCCAAAATGGCAGTAATCTTGGCGGTTGGAAGTTGAGGGAGCTTTGAATTGAGGTGAACGAACATCTTTACATTGGTTATCCAGTGAATAGCTGATATGCAAATCAAATGTAGGTTTTATCCTCAGTCTCTAGTCTGGGCTTAATGAACTGTCCTCAGGAAGGGCAGGTTCAGTGATGCTACAGTTATCCCCTGGGTTAGGGGTGGGCAGTTGATCATGAGTTATTGCTCCTTTGACTATTCTCTGTCCGTTCTTGACATAGGCATGTGTAAAATTTTACAATTAGTACTCCAATGGATGAACACGTGGGTTAAGTGAGAACTTTTAGCCAGAATACTATTCGTTCTATAGGATCTTCCAGGTACATTTCAATCTCTGGAGATAACACCAATGTTTCATTTCTCACTTTTTGGAAGTCTGCACCTTTTGTTTAGCAAGACTGTGCCCCCTCAGCAAGTCAGTTTTGTATACTGCCATTAACTAACCACATTCTGACTGTGAAGCCAATGTACTGCCAACAAGCGTTCACATTGGCAAAATGGTGTGCGCGCTCTGGAACTTCAGGGTTCAGAGGGAAACTAATTTGGAACCTTTCAGAAACGCAGAACCATCTCTTTAATCTTCAAATGCATAAACTGGGCCCTGGTTTTGAATGATAACCTGAGAAATACCTGACCTTGACTTTCTAGATAATTATATTAACTGTTTGCTAAGTCGGTCATCTAATACCATCTTTAACAGGTGCTCCAGCTTTTAGGCCATCTCATCTAAAAAGTACCTGTATGAGATTTTCAAAAGCTGGAAATACTCACTTGGTTACTGTTATTTTGACATTAAATATGCCTTCGAAGGAGAGCACAATGCTTTCAAACATTTCCTTTGCATTAGTGATGTGGCTTCTATTGCACTGGCTTTAATTGTAAGGAACATTTACCTTTTTTGTGGCAGCGTATCGTATTTTATGTCAAGCTCAGCATTGTGGTTTCCTCAAATAAAATCACTGCTGAAGGAAAGTTCCTCTGTGCACTTGCTACACAACTGCCAATGCTTCATGCGTCCGTGCCTCCATGGTTCTGTTTCTTTTTTTTTAAGAAAGAAAGGTGGAAATTTATTACATTCCAAAATAAATGTGTTTGTGTATGTATGCATACACATATGCGTACTCCTGTGTGACAAATTATTTCACCATAAATATAATGTAAAACTTTTGGCAGTGAAATTGAAATAATAGCTGACTTGCCAAAAGTTTGGGTTTACAGTACCCAAGTGAATTTTAAGTTAAAATTATAGTTCTGGTCTGGTCTTTTTATTTTGGCTGCATTTGTGTGAAAATTAACCCTTTTTAGCATATTATGGATGGTCCCAAAGTAAAGTTTCGGTGGTTGTTCTCTATCCCAAAGGTTGCTAAGAAACTGACCACTTACTTGCAATTACTGTTTAGTCAGTGACTGTAACAAAACTACATCAGTGTGATTAATTATGTACATGGTATCAAGCATGTGGCTGTCTGCCTGAAAGTAGTCAGTCCCATAAATGGGTAATCTTAGTGTATCTGCGCACACGAACTCAACTTGGGGTCTGGCTGAAAGTCGACATTTAACAAATTAAATGAAACTATTTATTGTACTTCAATCACGTATTAGATAATTGTAAGTTTATAAGGTGTTTTGTATCTTGTAGGTTTTAGTGAATTAAAATGAATGCATACAGGTAGTTCTATAAGATGATACTTGCATTCTTGTGACCTCATGCTATAGAAAATTGCCATAGAAAATTTGCATCATTGGGAAATCGTTATAGAAAATTGCTATACTTGTACAGCAGAAAGTTTGTGTAATCGATGATTCGTCAATTACATTATAGCCAATTTGTGTTAATGAAACACGTGTTATACAGAACTACCTGTAATTGCCATTTCTTTGTATTTTCCATTGTAGTGTTTAGTAAGTTTTCCTATATTGGTCTTTTTTTAGACAATTATTTTTCAGAATAGGGTTCTCCATTTCAAAACTGGCTAGAGCAAAGTCAAATTGAGTGAGTAGGTACTGCCTTCAAAAGTTTATTTTTTAAAAAAATACTTCTTGACCATGAATAGGAAACCCAAGACTTCAAGCTTGGGAAATGAGATTGAATTCAGAATCAAAAATGGAACTTTCAAAAAGTGTCCTATTTTTTATGGGAGAGTTGATATTTGAGATTGCTGATTTGTGATTTTGGATATAAATGTCAGAACTTGGCTGGTCTCCTACCTGCTTACCTTTTTGTGCGCAGTGTAGTTCCCACCCACACAGTTTTTAATTGCTGCAAAATTCCTATAGCAGATGAAGAATGCTATAGAATTGCAACTACTTCCAAGCAGTGTAATACTAACTGAGTGGAGACATCCAGCTAATTTTAAACAGCAAGATTTGGTTGAGAACTCCAATTTTGAAATGGGTTAACATTTGTAGTCTACCACTCTCCAACTGTAACAGTGCTGGAAGATTTGACGAGGACTGTGATATTTAATCCCTTTGATGTTACACTGGGAGAGTTGAGGCGAGGGAAGCAAGAATAAGATATGTTACGCAGGTTCATCCCTGAGATCAAATGGAAGATTTTTATAGAATCCTCATAAAAACAGCCAGAGCAGAATGCTACAGCAGATGCTGCCAAGGCAGATTTTAGAAACTGGATATCTGCTTCGTTTTGTATCAAAGAAATGAAGGATTCTTACAGCTTGATATTGTAAATGGTAAAGACACCTGCTAAATCTGCTAATGTGGAGTGCAACTTGTTGGGTTCAAACAGGATACTGACTTCAAATGCAAGCCTCTGAACATCATTTTATTCTGTCATTTGGAATTTTTCAAAATGAGGGATTAAGTACACCCCAAATCTGTTGGCAAAAGTCTAAGTAGTCCTCGTTATCTGTGGAGCAGGAGGAATGAAGCCAGTTTTGGAATACATTTTTCTTTTAGAGCATAATGATTTGAAGCTTAGTGGTGACTAACATTCACAGCTTCATCATCATCTTTACCTTTGCTAAGTCAAGGCGTGGGCATCATCATGTGGGACCTTGGGCTTTTGACATTGGTAGGGGCAGCATTCGAGCTCAAAATGCAAACTTGACAGGAACACACAAATACAGCACAAAAGGGTACCAAGAAAATTCTGTCCGCAAATAGAGATTTAATTGTAGCCCAAATCAGCAGATTATCAAACCGATTTACCTACTTGTTGAAATGATTGGCTAGAAGATGGAGTACAGGCAAAACATCCAAATCCTCAGTGTGCATTCCTGATGAGTAGGGCTCCAAACTAGCTGCAAGGCATTGTAAAATCCAAAGTTGATGGGTAAAGGATTTTTTTCAAAAAAGACTTGTATTTATACAGTGCTTCTCAACTTTGGGGCTATAATTGCTGCACCTTTGTTAGGCAGTTCAGCAATCCTAAAACGCTCACTTCCTGTCAGCACAAACTCTTCACTCATGCAAAATATGGTAGGAGAAGGCATGATCTAAAAAGAAAAGACAGGATTTTAAAAAATGAAGCGCTTCTTTAGTTATATAGTTCTATCACACATTTGGACATCTGTGCTTTCAGCAAATTAAGTACTTTTGAAGTGCAGTCACGGTTGTAATCTGGGAAATACAGTAGTCAATTTGTGCATAGCAAGCTCCCAGAGAAACCTGATAATCAGGTAATATTTTTGTTAATTCAGGATAAATATTGATCCGGATACCAGTGAGTGGTCAGCTGCTTTTCTTTGGAATAATGTTGTGATAAAAGCAGATGGGCGTCCATGTAATGTCTCATCCAAAAGATGGCTGTCTCAGTACTGCACTGTATTTGCTGCCTTAATTGCCCAGAAATCATGGATTAAAACCAGGGCTAGATCCTTCCTACTGAGCCATAACTGTCACTAAATGACGTGTGTGCAGTAAGAACACCAGTTAGTGCTGATAATGGAATCGCTACCAGTGGGGATGCTGTAAGGAAGCAAGTGGAGCTCTTATTCTCATTATCTAAGACACAACTCTAGCTAGATGGTACATCCACAATATTGCTGTGCGCTAATAGCAGTCACAACAGATTGAATTCATGTGAGACTGAGGTAGATGCTGTGGGTGATGTTTTGACCAGGTGTTCGACAAGAACATTTGGCAAACGTTGAGGGAAACTGTAAAACAGTCGAAGAAGGTGCAGGCAGGTTAGTGGGCTAGTCAAGTGTGAGCAAAATACTTTGAAATAAGAATGAATACTTGAAGGAGATGCTTGTTGGAATAGAGCAGTGTAAGACGTGGATGTATAAAGAATCCAAGAGGTTCAGATACCTCATTCCCTGAAAATGTAAGTACAGGAGGAAATAAAACGATGAGCAGCCAGCATTGCTTTGTTTTATAAAATCAGGGTCTAATGTACTATGGTACACTTGTTGAAACATTTGGTTAGTTCAATTTGTAGTGCAAGACAGTTGGGACATTTAAGTCAAAAGTGCCAAATCAAAATCTGCCAGGGAGAGAAACACCTAATTACTGAGAGAATTTGTGTGCTTGACCACTGGAGTAGAGAAAGTAAAGAAATAAATACATCTTTAATGTGAATATTGGCTACTCATTCGGAAGTCAATCCTGAAAGTAGGGGAAAAGCATTTCTGTGGATGGCTATTTTTGTGGAAAAGAAAATAATGAGGAGAAAAGACAGAGGCATGGTGGCTCAGTGGTTAGCACTGCTGCCTCAGAGCACTGGGGACCCGGGTTCAATTCCACCCTCTGGTGACTGTGCAAACTCTGCACAGACATTCTCACTGTGTCTGCATGGGTTTCCTCTGGGTGCTCCAGTTTTCTCCCACAGTCCAAAAATATGCAGGCTAGGTGGATTGGCCATGGTGTTCAGGGATGTGGAGATTAGGTGGGTTACAGGGGATGGGTCTGAATGGGATGCTCTAGGTCGGTGTGGACTTGTTGGGCCAAAGGGCCAGTTTCCACACTGTAGGGATTCTGTGAAAAGACCTTGAATTGTATTGTCATTCTTCTGAATAACTTTTTTTAAAACTTTGGTTTTTTTTTTGAAATAAAGAAATTGCCATTGTGCTGCTGTCAGTGGTCCATATCAAACAACATGCCTTGATTATTAGACTCCATCTCAGAGCCACTGTAACATGTGACTTTGGTTGAATGTCTGAACTTCAACAATGGTGTGCTTCATTTTCTGGTCAGAAACCCCTTTGCTTTGGCCACAAAGTATTTGGATCAAATAGAAAAAAGCTGCAATGTGCAGTTTTGGCCCACAAATGTTGCTGTGACCGTTTTTATTGCATTAGTAAGGGATCTCTGCATGATGGTAGAACACAGCACTTGAATGTTATGTGTAAGTGGTGCAATGTGGTATAGCAGGTCGACTGACTCAGTTAAAACATTTGAAGAAAAAGGAGGCTCCAGGTCAGGACGCAGGATGTCTTCCAACAAACGGATATAAAAATGCCAAGGCTTGTAGTCAGGTGACAGTGCTGGATGCTTCTGAATGAAAAACTCGTGCAAATGGAAAAGATAGAGTCACAACTATTTTGGCTGTACATGGCACGGACAGGATGGATTTAATTTCAAGCTAAAGGAAATTGCTGTTACTGTCTCTCCCCCACCTGAATAAAATTTATTGGTATTTGAGAGGATCTGTTTTCAGTTGGCAATTCCACTAATAAATGGGCCACCGGATGGCTCAGTGGCTAACACTGCCAACTCTCGGCACTGAGACATGGATTGGATTCCACCCTTGGGCAACTATCTGAGTGTAGTTTGCACATTCCCCCTGTGTCCGCATGGGTTTACTCCAGGTGCTCCAGTT
The DNA here is from genome assembly GCA_024137785.1 of Ginglymostoma cirratum. NCBI lineage: Eukaryota > Metazoa > Chordata > Chondrichthyes > Orectolobiformes > Ginglymostomatidae > Ginglymostoma > Ginglymostoma cirratum. The sequence goes on from JAHRHZ010000029.1 coordinate 19,845,759, forward strand.
TGCTCCCATAGTCCAAAGACGCGCAGGTTAAGTGGATTGGCCATACTGAATTTGCCCAGTGTTCAGGGATGTGTAGGTCAGGTGGATTAACCATGGGAAATGCAGGGTTACAGGATACGGTAAGGTCAGTGCTGACCTGATGGGCCAAATGGCCTCTTCCCACACTGTAGAGATTCTTAATCATATTTTTAAAATCCTGATGATACTGAAGAAAATTGATTTTGATCTCTAACTCTTGACTCAATTTTACACACAGCTTTTACACATAATGAATGGAAGTGATGCTTTAGTTTGTTACTCTGATATGTCACAGAATATACATCTTGTGCTTCTCTGCTAGGAGAGAAAGCCCATCAGTGCTTGCATTAGGTTGAGCTGGGAAAGAAATATGGTATCTGGCAAAGAGCTGCATGTGTTCAAGCCTCCCTGGTGTCAGGACCTGTCTGGGGAAAGTAAAACCAAAGGTCGTCTGCTTTTGGAAGTTCAGGTCATTCAAGTCCACGAGGAGTGCCCACACCACAAGATTGATGTACCTGCACTAAAGCAACAGTTTGCAAGCAATTTGATGAGTATTGCTACCTTTGAAAATGCAATTAGCTTTTTTTTTGTTGGTGCAATTGGCCAGAAATTGGTCACACCACAAAATTTTATGGAATTCTGAACCCAAATTAATTCAATGTGAATAGAACTTTCTCTATCTTTTAAACTAATTGTATCTCTTTGTAGAATCTCTTAAAATTTGAGCATTATTCAGTGCAAAGGCAGTAAGAAGTGCTTAAGTATTCAAATGTTTTAACATATTTTAAAAAGACCTTGTTATTTTATGTACCAATGTAACTGGTAAATGGTTCTGTATAATTTTATGAACTTGTTTAAAATCTGGTTACACTCAGGTAGTGGACTAGATTTTGACTTTAAAAATGCTGATTTTTGTCTTTGTGATCAGCTATGATCATAAACCTGTGCCAGAGTAGCACATCAGATTTTTTTTAGTGCAGGAAACAAAACAGTGGAAGCATCAGAATATATGGAGTTTCCATTTAATGTAATTAATTTATAAAGCTTTTTGTTTTATAGAACAGGTAGACGAAGTAGTGAATGTGGTGTTTGGTACACTTGCCTTTATTGGTCGGCACATTGAGTATGGGAGTTGGGAGGTAATGGTGCAGCTGTACAGGACATTGGTTAGGCCACTTTTGGAATACAGTGTGCAATTCTGGTCTCCTTCCTATAGGAAAGATGTTGTGAAACTTGAAAGGGCTTGGAAAAGATTTACAAGAATGTTGTCAGCGTTGTTGGAGGGTTTTCACTGCAGTTTTCACTGCAATTTGTCATTAAATATTTCCAATATGCAAGTAATTTGGGGCTGTTGATAATGTGATCCTTCATTTCTGTGGTTTTTGACCCTTCAGTCCTGGTGAGGCCATGCTGCCCAACAGTGCAAATGATAAAAGTCACATGGAAATGTACAGATCCAGCATCCTCCAATGCTTACCTATCCCTACACTCATTCTTTAACATTTCTTCCTTTATGTTCACTTGTTTGCTCTCTCCCTCCCTGTGTGTCTCTCTCTCTCGGGAGGACTAAAGTCCTGCGTTCTCTAGAAAGTTTCACAGTTTGGTGGATATGACCATGCTGAGTGTGGAGGAAAGCATAAATTTCAGTTGCCATGTCAGTCTTGACTCTACTGTGACCTGAACAACCATGACTGTGGAAGTTTAGAGCCTTTATTTGCCTATGTACTGTTTGCTTTACACTTCCTCCACTGACCTAATGACCTTCCCCATAAGTCACTACTGCATTCCCTGAGCTGCCTCCTAAATTTTGTTCCTCAGGCTGCTTGTAACTCAGTCCCTTCAGTATCTTAAATCAGCCACCCCTCCTATTTTCTCCCCCTCTTCGACATCCTCTGCTGACACCAATTCTATTACCCTCCTTTGACTCTCAACATTGTCAACAAACATGCTACTAATTGTTTTAGGTGAGTGTGATGGGAAAAACTCTTTTTGTACTTGAATAATTTGTTGCCAGTCAGTTTTCACGTAAACTTTAAATTGATTAACTATTGTCAAAACTTGTAATGAGCATTGATTTAAAAATTAACTCTCTGTTAAAAGCTTTGTACAAAAACATATGGTAAATCACCTGCAATTGACCCCATTTATCCCTGGCTGGCAAAGGAAGTAACAATTTTATCACGCTGAGATCCTTTTTGGTATTTTCTTTCTCTAGTCCATTTCATCACTATAGAGCTGTGTGTTCCTCACCATTTAATCCAGGTTTTGCTTGAACAATGAGTAGATCAAGTTGTGAAAATTGTTGGCTTCTTAGGCAGCATTTGGAGAGGCAGTTCCTTAAACATGGAAAAAGTTACGATGTATGGAGAAGGCAAACAGAAAGACTGGTGTTGCTTTGTCTCATTCAGTGATGGTGAGCAAGCGTGTCTGGCCCTACTCTACATCCAGGAGTGAAATTCATTCTCCAAGTTCTAGCTTCATACTCTGTGTTTTTACTACGTTATCCGCATTGCGGAAACAAACTCTCTGCTCGAGACCGAAGAATCATCATAGAATCTCTACGGTGTGGAAACAAGCCCTTCAGCCCAACAAGTCTACACCAACCCTCCAGAGCATCCCACCCAAACCCATCCCCCGTAACACTGCTTTTCCCATAGCTAAGACGCCGAGCCCGCACATCCCTGAGTGCAGAGATAAAAGGTACTGCAGATGCTGGAGAATCCGAGATAACAAGCATGGGGCTGGATGAACACAGCAGGTCAAGCAGCATCATAGGAGCAGGAAAACTTGACGTTTCGGGCCTAAACCCTTCATCAGAAATGGGGGAGGGGAAGAGGGTTCTGAAATAAATAGGGAGAGAGGGGGAGGCGGATAGAGGA
>JAHRHZ010000029.1:19849055-19863855 GCA_024137785.1 Ginglymostoma cirratum
TCCCAGGCTGAATATGATTTGCTGTTCCTGCAGCCTTCGGGTGGCATCACTGTGTCATTGCAGGAGGCCAAGGATGGTCATGTCATCTGAGGAATGGGAGGGGGAGCCCAATGGCATCAATGTGGATTTCACAAGCTTCAAAATCTCCCCTCCCACAAGTGCATCCCAAAACCAGCCCAGCTCATCTCCACCTCCCTAACCTGTTTTTCCTCTCACCTCAAGCTACACCCCCATCTCCTATCTACTAACATCATCCCGCCCCCTTGACCTGTCCATCCTCCCTGGACTGACCTATCTCCTCCCTACCCCCCTACCTACACTCACCTTTACTGGCTCCATCCCCGCCCCTTCGACTTGTCTGCCTCCTCTCCACCTATCCTCTCCTCTATCCGCCTCCCCCTCTCTCCCTATTTATTTCAGAACCCTCTTCCCCTCCCCCATTTCTGATGAAGGGTTTAGGCCCGAAACGTCAAGTTTTCCTGCTCCTATGATGCTGCTTGACCTGCTGTGTTCATCCAGCCCCATGCTTGTCATCCCTGAGTGCAGTCCCCTAAGGGTGGAATTGAACCCAGGTCCCTGTGAGTCCCTTACACTCACCTAAAATAATTAGTAGCACGTTTGTCGACAACGTTGAGAGTCAAAGGAAGGTAATAGAATTGGTGTTAGCAGAGGATGTCGAAGAGGGGGAGAAAATAGGAGGGGTGGCTGATTTAAGATACTGAAGGGACTGAGCCCTCCCTTTGAGGCAGCAGTGCTAACCACAGAGCCACCATGCCGCCCTATGTACAGCAGTGCTGGTGAAATGGACCAGAGAACAACTGTTGAGGTTGGTCTCAGTCTTGTAAGACTGCTTGCTTTGGCTGGGACTTCTAGGCCTGTAGGAGCAAATTATTGCAGATGATGGAATCTGTACTGAAAACAAACGCTAGAAATCACAGTTGGTCAGGCAGCATCTGTGGAGAGAGAGCAAGCTTACGTTTTGCATCTAGATGACTTCATCAGAGCTGACGTGAAATGTGGAGGGGGCAGCATTTATTGTCCTTATCTGGAAAGTGCATGCATTTAGCAGGGTTCTTGACAGATGAGGGAATTCTGACCGTCCAAACTGGAGAGATTACTGTCTGACTCAGTTTAAATGATACTGAAAACAACAAATGCTGGAGATCATAGAGGATCAGACTGCATCCATGGAGAGAAAGCAAGCTAACGTTTCGAGCCTAGATGACTCTGCATCAGAACTGAACTGAAGTGTGGAGAGGGCAGCATTTTAATTTATTGTTTTCAGAACAGATTCCAGCAGCTGCAATAATCTTGTTCCTCAGTTTAAATGATTTTTTTTAAATCATGGAAGCCTATTCACCTTGAATTCCCTTGTTCCTTAAACAGCAGTTTCTGTAGACCTGCCCAGTTAGATCGCACCCTGATGCACTTACTCAATCAGATACACAAACAGTGTTGTATTTATCATGCCATTTTCAATGGCAGACCCAAATGAACCAGGTTGATATCTTGAAAAGAAGACGGCAATCCTAGAACAGCATTAAATTAATGTCCCTACCTTTTGGGAGTCAAATAAAAGCACTTCAAATATGAATTCCGACATGGCGCCCCGATCAAAGAACAATGAATGAAGGTGATATTGATGAGTCAGTATGCTGCCATGTGTTAAACATTAGCAGATATGTGTTGCTTCACTGAGAATTAATCTGTACCGATTGTAAGGAATCCTGCGTGTGAACCCAGGGCAACAAGACTCTGCCATTGGCTTTGGTCCAGCATAATCTTTTTTTTCCAGTTCAGGTGGTGAAGCAACTGATATTGTTGTCCTTGGAGCAAAGGTAATTGAGGGGTGATTTGATAGATATCTAGAGCGTTAACAGATCAGGAAGGAAGGATAAGAAAGTCTGTCTCATTAGATGTTGATACATGAACCAAAGGGAAATCAGATTAAGTTTTTGGACAAGTAGTACATGGATGATAGGAGGGAAAAACTTTTTATGCAGCAAGTAGTAACAACTTGGAAGTGACTGCGAGGAAGATGATAATGGTTTTGATGATAATGATGAAAGGATATTTGATAGGCCTTTAAAAATAAGCCTGGAGGGACACTGGGATAATGATTGGATTGTTTCTGTAGGAAGGATGAATACAATGGGCTGAACGGTCAGCACCTAGGCCAGAATGTCTTTGATTATAGTGTTAAAAGTTGAGTGATTTATTTCAATAGTGTGCTAAAGTCAAATAAAGAGCTTTTAATGTGGCACCAAAAGCATCCCAGCATGTTAGATCCAATATTTTAATGCTGCAAAACTACAAATTAATTTTAAAAAATGAAATCATTGTTGGGTTTTTTCAATTGTTGTAGACTTGCTGGGCTTTGAAGTGAACACCAATCAGGTTACAGGTGCTGGGAATGGGATCTGTTGTTGTACCAGGAGATAGATTGGAAGTAACTTTTTACCAAATGGAGTCTTTGGATTGGACACCAACTAGAAAGGATGTCTTTGCACATGCACAACCCAGACTCCAGTCTCTCTGGTTTCTATTTTGAAACCAATGCAGGAATCTCGGAATGTTTTGGCACGTTTTGCCCGTAGCAGGTCATGAAGACCTCAGTGAGATGACTGATTAGTTAGTAACTAGGTTTGAGAGTGATATTGATAGCGTTGTAGCCAGGTGCAACAGTGACGTTGGCAGTATTGTAATAACAACGGTTAACAGTGATATTGCCAGTAGTCCTGTAACCAGGTGCGAGAGTGACAACACTGTCTCAGTGGTGGTCTAGAAACAGCTGTGTAGCTGATCCAGCTGTTTATAAATACTTTGAGACTTAACTCCTGGAAGTAACTAATAGCAGGAAAGGCTATTCAAGTTCACACTTCCTGTGTGCTACTTTGTCATGCACAGAACATTTTTTTTGCTCATTTCCATATATTAGACTCGAATCTGATCTAACATTTTTCAGTTGCACCCTTTATCGATTTAATATTAAACTCTTCCAACATCAACTTCTTTGCTGGAATTAGCTGGCTACCTTCAGCATAACAATTGAAGCTGTCTATACAACAACACGTAACAGTAAGGGGCTACTGATATGTAATGATTGGTTTTACTTATTGTCATGTGTATTTATTACAGTAAACAAAGGTGAAAAGTGTTGTTTAGTGTTGCCACTGTTAGGTGCCATTTTAAAACACAGAAAATAAACTGGAATACAGAATATAAAGCCAGAAGGATAAAATAATGAAGTTCATCCTACAGTCTTATCTCAGTAAAGGCTGGGTAGAGATAGTAAGAACTGCCGATGCTGGAGTCAGAGATAACAGTGTGGAGCTGGAGGAACACAGGCCAGGCAGCATCAGTGGAGCAGGAAAGCTGACGTTTTGGGTCAGGACCCTTATTCAAATAGGGGGGTGCTCCTATTTCTTTCTAGCTCAGCTCCTCCACTCCAATGTCTGGAGTCCCTGCTGCTAAACTGATCGCTCTGTTGCAACTGAGCTTTGCTGTGCGGCTGTCACTAAACAAAGAGTTGCCCTTCTCTGGCACCATTTTGCTTTCAACACTGCCACCATGAAGGAAATTTGGCGTGTCCTTACAGAAGCTCACCAACACTTACAGATGCACCCGTAGAAAGCGTTCTAACTGGATGCATCACGGCTTGGTACGGCAACTGCTCTGCCCAGAAGTGTAAGAAACTACAGAGAGTTGTGAACACAGCCTAGTCCACTACCCAAGCAAACCTTCCATCCATTGGCTCCATCTACACTTCACGTTGCCTCAAAAGCAGCTAACATCATCAAAGACCCCGCCCACCCTGGTTATAACCTCTTCCGTCAGTGAGGAGATCCAAAAACTTAAACACACGTCCCAACAGGTTAAAGAACAGCTTCCCCACAGTTATCAGACTTCTGAATAGACCTGTCAAATTCCAAATCTGAAGTTGATCTTGTTTTTTGTGCACTTTCTTTGCAGCTGTTACTTTGTATTCCTGGCTCTGCTCGTTCACCCCGTGATCTTTTCATGGTACGGTCTGTCTGTACTACTTGGGAAACAAAACTTTTCACTGTACCAAGGTATAGGTGACCATCGTATATCAAATCGAACCAAATTGGGCCAACCTCACTGATGCAGCTGCTGCTATCACCATAGAGTCCAGTTGCTTGGGACCAAACTTGCCAGTGTCAGGTGTTTGTGCCGAGCCATGGGCATGGACCGTTGGCTCTGCCTGCGAGCCTTGACCAGGGGATTAAGCCTGGAACCTGCTCCGCCCACGCTGGGAGACCTCAGGCTGAAGTGGAGCCACGTCTACCTCATTCAGGTGTTGCTGACAGATGTCTCCCTTCCACTTCTACTGAGTCTTGCTACTACCTGGGCCAGTGTCACCATCTTCATCTGCTCTTCCACGCATGGCCCGCTGTCGCTGATGCCACTGCAACTGTGGCTTTAAAGGAAAAAGGAGAAAAGCCAAGAAAAAAAAAGGACAAGGCCTGGGCTTAGTAGCTCAAATGCTGCTACCCCACCGCTGACGTTGTGCAAGGCAATATTGCCGCTGAATGACAAGACCTGTAATGGGAATTCTGTTGACAGTGACTTGAGTGTGTGTGCCTGTATATATCTGCACGTTTACAAGATGGAATAACTATTTCACCTATTAATCATGCTTTGTGTTTGCAAGTATGCTGTCTGATAATTGACTCCACCCACTTCATTTTCAGAGGGAGTCATAGTGCAGTAATGCCCCTAAGTCCTAAAGATAATGGAGCACAAATCCAAGGTATTAGTTGTCTCCATTGTTTGACCTGCTCCCTGTTGCAAACAGACCAGCACAGTCAAACCAGTGTATTTGGAGTGTTAACATCTAACTTTTTATACCTGTAAGTTTGTGCCCTGTGAGGATTCTTTTGTATCAGAGATAAAAGGTACTGCAGATGCTGGAGAATCCAAGGACCCCACCACCAAAGACATTTTTCCCTCCCCACCCTTATCTGCCTTCCGGAGGGACCACTCCCTCCGTGACTCCCTTGTCCGCTCCACACTCCCCTCCAGCCCCACCACACCCGGCACTTTTCCTTGTAACCGCAGGAAGTGCTACACCTGCCCTCACACCTCCTCCCTCACCCCAATCCCAGGCCCCAAGAAGACTTTCCACATCAGGCAGAGGTTCACCTGCACATCTGCCAATGTGGTATACTGCATCTGCTGTACCCGTTGTGGCTTCCTCTACATCGGGGAAACCAAGCGGAGGCTTGGGGACCGCTTTGCAGAACACCTGCGCTCAGTTCGCAACAAACAACTGCACCTCCCAGTCGCGAACCATTTCGACTCCCCCTCCCATTCCTCAGATGACATGTCCATCCTTGGCCTCCCGCAATGCCACAGTGATGCCACCCGAAGGCTGCAGGAACAGCAAGTCATATTCAGCCTGGGAACCCTGCAGCCCAATGGCATCAATGTGGATTTCACAAGCTTCAAAATCTCCCCTCCCCCAACCGCATCCCAAAACCAGCCCAGCTCATCTCCACCTCCCTAACCTGTTTTTCCTCTCACCCCAAGCCACACCCCCATCTCCTATCTACTAAATCATCCCGCCCCCTTGACCTGTCCGTCCTCCCTGGACTGACCTATCTCCTCCCTACCCCGCTACCTACACTCACCTTTACTGGCTCCATCCCCGCCTCTTCTACTTGTCTGCCTCCTCTCCACCTATCCTCTCCTCTATCCGCCTCCCCCTCTCTCCCTATTTATTTCAGAACCCTCTTCCCCTCCCCCATTTCTGATGAAGGGTTTAGGCCCGAAACGTCAAGTTTTCCTGCTCCTATGATGCTGCTTGACCTGCTGTGTTCATCCAGCCCCATGCTTGTTATCGAGGATTCTTTTGTGCATACTTTAGAAGGAATTAATCACCTTGGCCTTAACTGCTTGTGTGATGGAGAGTGAGACATTTGAATTTCAGATGTATTGTCATGCACACAGTCTTAGTGAACAGCATGAATTAGTGCCATAAACGTTGTAATTCACGGATATGAAGCCAGGTCATAATACTCATTGATTATGGTTGTACCAGGTAATTCTTAAAGACTTCCAGTTCCTGAGGGAGAAAATTCAAAGCTGAGAGATTTTCAATCCTTAAGCGAATCCAGGGTTATGAGGGAAAGGCGGGAAAGCGGAGTTGTGGATTATCAGATCGGCAATGATCTCGTTGAATGGCATAGCAGACTCAGTGCTAAATGTTCTACTTCTGCTACTGTGTCTTATTATCTTACAATTTTGAAGCCGTGACAACTTACTCAGTGCCTCTTGGCATCAAAAACACTGCATCCCTTTCAGCACAAATGATAGGAGTTTTGGCATGTTTACAGTCTTGACAACTACAGGAAGGCTGAGCCACCAATTGTGCCAGTTAAGGCTTTGACTTTTATTCTTGGAGACTTTGAAGAAATCTATTTTAAAAACAGGTCATCCTGTTTTTGGTTAAATATAAAGTTCAATTCCCTTTATATAATGAGCATCCTGGTCAGCACAAGTTTGATGTGGGAAGCTAGTTTTTGTTTAATACTTTAATGACCAGGTTTATTGAATTTGAGAGTTATAATGAATTTCAGACTTGCACTGTGCATCACTGAGTGTCAACAAGTACCATTTTACTTTAGGTTTTGTGTTCTTTCCCATTAACCTGTGGCAAATACCAATTTTTAAAAAATGAAAGTTATCAGCATCCCATGCTGTCTTTGATAGAGAAATTGCCCTATATATCTAGATAATGTGATTTTGAGCTCACTGTTGAAGTGCATGCTCCCCTCTCCTAATCATTTAGGAAATACAAAACTTTTTTTATTATTGGTTTTACCATGAACAGTAACAATTTCTGCAAATCCTTTATTTTCTAATTATTAGTTAAATGGTTAACATTAATGCAATGCTGTAGTTCGGCTTTTGTTGCCTCCTTAATTTTAAGTCGTCATTATTTAATTACAAATTGTGGTTTTTATAGCTTGTGCTATAGTACCGGAAATGTCAACTTGGAAATTACAATGTAGTATTACCAAACAAGGACTTAACACATTTGAATATTGTTACATTTTGTGTCACTTCGCTGGATCCCTTGGAAATAAGCTGATCAAAGCTGTTGTTAAAACAGTAAATACAGGTAAGGAGATATCAGAAAGGAACATTAACTATTTAGTAAGGTTACATCATAACTTCAAAGGTTACAGTGTATTGTGTTACAATTGTGCCAGCAGGTAAAATACTGTGGCAATATCCAGAATTAAGCATGCCGCTTCAAATATATCTGTTGTGCAAAATAACTTCTGTTCCATGGGCATTTGTACAACCCTTTTCAATGCAGAGTAATTTGATCTCCAGCCAGCTTTCTGTCCAAAAGCTCCATAGGTTCCAAACTTGTTTCTCTTCTGGATTGTATCCCTTTTGAGCTAAATTGTTGCTGAGAGCAGTAGGTGATTGCCATTCTTTGCCTGTAGACTGTAAAGCCCTGCCTGTGGCACTAAACCTGACTTCATGTGGAGGAGTTGTGAAGCCACTGCACATAATCAGAGGGGGGGCCAAAATATATAGGCCACATCTTTCAAGATGTACTCAAAGGGCAGTGCAGAGGATCAAAGGCTCAGATTTGAGACTTTGTTTCACAGGCACTGGAATCCACGAATGTCTGGTCTGGATCAGTGGTGTTTTGCTGGACAGACTACATCAGGCAATGTGCTCCAGCTGCTGTTTTGACTGAAGATGATGGGTGGTGAGAAGTTAAATAAAGAAAGTTGTTGTACGATGAACTCTGCACAGACCAAAAAAAGTACATGTGCTTCATTTCTGTTCATTTGCTGAAGATTTGGAAGGTAATGGATAAATGATGGGCTTCATGTAAGAGGAAGAAAACACACGTGTAGTAGTCATGATTTAATGTTATTGCTTTTCTTCAATGAATCCAGTCATTGTCCCAGTGCAAAGTAGCGCTGTGTCTCCTAGTGTTAAAATTGACAAAATCTAGTATTATAGAGCTTCATGTGTCCTTGCCACAGACAGTTAATTGAATACTGCACAATATACGGAATGAATTCAAGGTCTGCAAATTAGAGTTGTATGTGAACAAACTAAGAAACAAATGTTGGTCTGTTGAAGTTCTGTCATTAGATCTCATCAGTGCACTTATTACTGTGTAGAATTGAATCACCCTGAGATTGTTTGGGATCGTCAGTTCTTTGCGTCTATTTTTTTGTCCCAAAGGTTGGTATGAATGGGTGCTGAAATGATTCTAAATCCTAGCTGTTCTATAAAATGGAAAATTGAGAACGTTACCATTTCAGGAATACTTTTGAGAGCCGCAAAGTGGAACAAGATGATGTGCTATACGGGGATAATTGAAAATAGAAAGTTCTACTGTCTCATCCTGTTGAAGGTTGTCCTGTTTCGAAGCAAGCAAACTTTTATTGTGTACCCAAAGTAACCTTCTTGCCAATTAAATAAGTAAATTGATAATTTAGTGTATTTATTTCTTCAGTCTGCTATTTAATTGCATTTTGAATTTCCATAAAATATTTCAACAATAAAATGAGTTAATGGTATCAAATCTGTAAATCAATCTTGTTCAATATCTTCAATGGCATCTCTGACTAAGTTCCAGCCTTTCTGTAGCCTATGACACTGATACTATTAGCCATCCCCTCTTCCAAAATCCCTGTGTGCTCCAGCTCACTGAGGTTATCATTGTTTTCTTCCACTCTCTTTAACTATAGGTTTTCAAAAAGGGTTTCTTCAATCAATAGCTTCCCCACTCCGGGCCTTGCATTATTACTTTTGGGGAATACCCCCCCTCTTTCTGTCTTCAGTTTCCAACCTTCCAGGATTGTCCTGGAGATCCATAGACTTGAAAATGAGTCTCCAGGATACTGCTACCATCTGGATATTGGTTTAATGTTTTTTTCTTTGTCACCCCCTTGAACAGTTTTCTTGACCACATATGAAAGATGTTGAAAATTTGTTTTTCCAAAAGGCTTTTTAATTGACAGTTGAGCATTTTCCAATTGGATAATGATTCATTTGTATTCTGGTTGACAAATTAGGTCAGTGTGTCACCAGGATGGATGTGTTGGTGGACAAATGTTTACAGCGTGGGGTCCAGTCATGTGACATTATCACTAGGAATATGTTTATCCACAGTTGGTAGTCCTACCCAAGTGGTGTTCTCCTTCACATCTGTCTGCAGATACAAGCATTTCTTATGTGATGTGATAGTTTTGTTATTGTGTGAAATGGCAATAGAAAATCATGAGACTGTACAGTAGAAAGTTTGCATTATCCAAACAGTGTCCGCGAATTATCAATTGTGTTACGACCAATTTGCATTAACAAAACATGCGTTATAGCAGAAATAACTCTGAGCGTCAGCTATTTTTGAGCTACCCTTCTACCTCTGGCTGTTTGCCTGGTGTCCGGTGTTGGATCTCCGTCTGGGAAAGATTTCAGCCACTAATAACACCTTCCTGTCTGGTCGGAGATTTGGGTTGAACTTGACAGCTCACAACCTCTGTCCTATTTTACCATGTTTCAATTCTGACTGTTAAGTCTCTCTCAGATTTTGTCAAGCGACGCTAATATTGTCAGCCTTGGTTGATTTGGTTGTAACTCACCTGACCATTGTCATCAGATTCACCTGTTCCAATGCTCTGCTGGTTGACTGCCTATCCTCCATATTCAGTAGCCTTCAATGCCTCTGAACTTTTGCAGCTCATGCCCTATCATGCCTCAATTTCTTGCCTATCACGCTACTCTTTCTGACCACCTTCAGTTTGTAGACCCCTAATTTTGGACTGAAATTAAAATTCTCCTCTGGCTTTCAATCATTTTAATGACCTCATCCCTCCCTATCTTTCAGCCGCTTAAACCCTTGTATCAGCACTTGTCTTTCTGGACAACCCTGTTCTCTTGTGTCCTACCCCAACCCCCACTAACCTCCCAAAACCTTTAAACATGGAACCGTGTCCCTTGACTGTTCCATCTCGCCTTGTGTAATGTTGCATACTGGCAAGAAATTCTAATTTAATCTAAGGCACTACATTTTTTTTCAAAATTGGAACAAAATGTGAAACTAACTTGGCAGACATGGTCTTTGTGACTATGCCAGTGTGCCTCGTTTCAATGTTTGTCTAACCTGATGGAGAATAAAAGAGCTGTATAATTCATACAGCCTTATAAATCTATGTATGTGCTTTGTGTTAATGCACAACTGAATCTAGGGTTGCTGATAACTGCTCTGTGTTAATGGTTAACTAACTAGCCTCCTCACAGCATGGGGTAGGTCAAACAATAGAAGAAAGCTCCAGTCTTTCTTTTCTCTGAATTGATGTTGAAAGATCAAATTTCACTTAAAGCAGGGTGGCAGAGATTCGCACAAGGTCTGAAGCAGAGTCTCGGAATAAGGGCTCACGCACTTGAAACCAATGTGAGGAAGAATTACTTGTGGGTTGTACGGAATGCTTTACCTTAGAGGGTCATTGAGGCTGGTCATGACATGTATTTAAGGCTGGGATATAGATTTCAAATCCATGAGAGGATCCAGGGAGAGGCGGGAAAGTGGAGTTCAGGATTCTCAGGTCATCCACGATATCTCTGGGGGAGTCGATTGGCTGGATGACCTTCTATGCCTTGAGGTTTGGAGGGATATGGGCCAGGAGCAGGCTGGTGTGACTAACGTAGTTTGGGAACAGTTGGTATGAACTGATTGGACCAAAGGGTTTGTTCCATACTGTAAGACTATATAAACTATCCAGATAAAAAAAAACCCAAAATTCTTGCTCTGTATTTGCTTTTAAAAAGAAATGTAACTGAGCACACATGACAGTTTTGCAGCCTTGACAACACTGAGGTGAAGAGTTGAAAATCAGCTGGGGTGGTTGTTGCCAATTTTCTTTTATTCATTTGTGGGATGTGGGATTGCTAGATGGCCAGCATTTATTGCCCATCCCTTGGTGCCCTTGAGAAGGTGGTGGTGAGCTGCCTTCTTGAACTGCTGCAGCCCACCTGCTGTGTGTCGACCCACAGTGCTATTGGAGAGGGAATTCCAGGATTTTGACTCCATGACAGCAAAGGAATGGTGATTATAATTCCAAGTCAGGATAGTCAGTGGGTTGGAGGGGAACTTGCAGGGAGTGGTGTTCCTGTGATTTTGTTGCCTTTGTCCTCCTCGATGAAAGCGGTCCTGAGTTTGGAGGGTCGAATTAGTCAAATTCCTGATTGAAGGGTCCCAACCTGAAACTTCGACTTTCCTGCTTCTCTGCTGCCTGACCTCCTGTGTTCCTCAGTTCCACACTGAATCAACTCTGATTTCCAGTATCTTCAGTTCTTGCTATCTCCCTGGATTTGAAGGGTGCTGTTTTGAGGATCCTGGGTGAAATTGTCATTCATGGATCCCTGATGGAACTTGGTTCCACAGTCATATTGGTGGGATTGGGATTGCATTGACTATGAGGTTCTCCAGGGTGAATTTGTTTTCTTTGCCCCACATTTAACCATAATGTTAAATCTTGGCAGTTGTGGAAGCATATCTTCTATCAGACAAGTGAATGGGGAAAACAGCTGGTCAAAATGAAATGTCTTCCTTCATTAATTTGTATAGCGTGTGTGATGCCATATGGTTTAAAACTGAGGGACGCAATTCATGAATTTCCCTTTGTTCTTTTTAGAAATGAATGTTTATAGGTTAAATATTATTTAAATGGGTAAACAAGTTACTGTTTAGAGTTCAAAGCAAGCATTGGCATTTCAATTTATTATTCTTGGTGTGAAACTCCTGAACATGTTTTTTCCCCTTGGGCTGTAACTGTATGGATTTGTTTCCCCCCCCCCCCTCCCCTGAATCAATGTTGTTTTTCCATTCAGAAAGCTTTTGAATTAAATGTTTGAGGAGATTTGTCACCAAGTATTTTTTTTCTTGGCTTCATCTGTAATGAGAGGGAGTCTAATCGCTTTCCCTCAGCATCCAACGTATCGTTACAACTATGGATGTCCCCCAAACCCTGAGTAGCTTTCGAGGGGTGTTTGCAATTGACCTGAATATTTGATGGACCAATTCCACAAATACCAGAGCAGGTCAGAGATTGTGTTTTCTGATGCTCTTAGTCCAGCTCCTGACTCTCCAGTGCAAGGCTTCCCAAGGTTGGGGCTGGGATTTTAAGTGCATTCGTGAGCTTCATGACAGTGATGGTGAGAATGGAACTCCAAGTTATATTGGCAGTTCTCCCCAGTCGAGCAAACCAATATTCTCAGCACAAACGCCTCCCAAGTCTCCTCTGCTATGACTGAGGAGTCATGACAATATTTTGGAGCCGTGATGGAAGTCAGTAAAGAAAACAGTTTGGGAAGCACCATTCAGTGCATCTCCAAAGTGGACAAGGCATGAGGCATAAGTGTAATGGAATGATGCTCTGCAGCTACCTATATGGATGCAACCACACTGCAACGCCTTCATTGTGACGAGGATGCAGAGATCCTTCAGCATGATCTTGACAGGTTTGGTGAGTGGACAAATCGATGGCAGATGCAGTATAATTTTAGATGTGAGGTTATTCATTTCGGAAGCAAAAGCAAGAAAGCAGATTACTACCTGAATGGCTGCAAATTGGGAGAGAGGAGTGCACAGTGGGACCTGGGTGTCCTTGTGCACCAGTCACTGAAGGTAAGATGCAGGTGCAGCAGGCGGTAAAGAAGGCAAATGGTATGTTGGCCTTGAGAGGTTTCGAGTACAGGAGCAGGGATGTGTTGTTGCAGTTGTACAGGGCCTTGGTGAGACCACACCAGGAATGTTGTGTGCAGTTTTGGCCTCCTTTTCTGAGGAAGGATGCTCTTGCTCTCGAGGGAGTACGACAAAGGTTTACCATGCTGATTCCGGGGATGGTAGGTCTGACGTATAAGGAGAGATTGACTGACTAGGTTAGGATTGTTTTCACTGGAGTTCAGACAAATGAAGGGGTTCTCATAAGACATATAAAATTCTAACAAGACTGCACAGGGTAGCTGCAGGTTGGATGTTCCCGATGGTGGGTGTGTCCAGAACCATGGGTCAAAGTATGAGGATTTGGGCTAGACAATTTAGGACAGAGATGAGGAGACATTTCTTCACCCAGAGAGTGATGACCCTGTGAAATGTATTACCACAAGAAGTAGTTGATGCTAAAAGATTGAATGCATTCAAGAGGTGACCAGATATAGCACAGGGTGAATGGGATCAAAGGTTATGGGGAGAAAGCAGGATTAGGCTATTGAGTTGGACGATCAGCTGCAATCGTGAAGAATAGCAAAGCAGGCTTGAAGAGCTGAATGGCCCCTCCCTCCTCCTATCTTCTTTGTTAACCTGGCATAGTCCAACACACAGTATTTTGCTCGATTGACAACCCATCTTCCAGCGCTAATAGTGACCACCTTCCTGCCATCATTATGCAGTGGCTGCAGTGCCTACTATCTACAGGGCATGCTATAGCAACTTAACCTGTGAAGGAAATCTTGGCTCTTTCAAGGCTGTGACGTGGTTGACCTCTACCACTTCAGTGATACTGACGTCATAGTTGGCCTTAAAGTGCACAAACCTGGCATTGCCACTATTTGTCATTCCTCCATTGCCATGGAGTCAACATATTGGAATGTCATGAAACCTTCACCAAATGGAATGCAGTGATGCCAGCTGGAGACATCCATCCCCAAAGTCTCGGATGGACGGGGTGCAAATGAGGACAGACTGTGCATGGTGACCCTGCCAGTGACCTACATAATACAGGAATAAATGTTTACAAATATTGACTCCGTGATTTCAGACACTGGGACCAGTCACTTGCACGGGGAAATTCTTTCGCTGCTCTGTGTGTTTTATTAACTGATGGGGCATGTAGCCAAGCAGAGCAACCCAAGGTCATTCCTACAAGCTGACAGGAAATGAATGACTATGATGAGCCCTGATCGGTTTCACCTCCTGGGAAACCACCTGGTTTTTGTTTAACATCTCCTGAGGTGAGAGGAGAAATCTGTAGCATGAGGAACCTCTGGGCTAATTTTCTGCCTACCCCACCACAGGCCAACCCAAGCAATTAACCGAGTAGATACCCCAGAGAGGTTTGGTACAGGATAGCTCATTAGTTTTTGATTCCATTATTTGTTAGAGGGCTGGCCACAAAATGGCTCCAATTTATTAACATGTTTTTAGATTAATGTTTTTGTGATTAATGCAGGCTGGAAAAGCTCAGCAGGATTGGCAGTGGCTATGAAGGGAATAACGGCATTTACTTTTCAGAATGATTGAACCTTCATCAGAAATCTCTCGCTCTGCCCACCAGTGTTTTTAGGATTCCTCTGTTTTAAAGGTTCCTTGACAGGACTTGGATATCATTGGCGAGGTTGGTATTTATTGTCCATCCCGAATTTGCCCAGATGGCAATTCAGAGTCAACCTGTGGTCAGGAGTCACATGTAGTCCAGACCAGAAGGATGGCAGATTTCTTTCCCTGAAAGGACAACAGTGAACAATCTGAGTTTTTACTGACAACCATGGTTTCACGGTCATCATTAAACTCTGAATCCCAGATTTTTATTGAATTCGAACTCCACCACCTGCCATAGTGGATTTGAACCCTGGTCCCCAGAGCATTACCTGGGTCACTGGATTAATAGAGTGATAATGCTACTAGGCCATCACCTTGTGTGCAAATGCTATGTTGACAAGTGCATTATATCTGATTTTTGAAACGAGGTTATCATGAAGAAACTACCTTTCAAATTGAACAAACGAACTGACATTTTAT
>JAHRHZ010000029.1:19868855-19953479 GCA_024137785.1 Ginglymostoma cirratum
GCCTTCCTGCTCTTCTGATGCTGCTTGGCCTGCTGTGTTCATCCAGCTCTACACCTTGTTATCTCAGATTCTCCAGCATCTGCAGTTCCTACTATCTCTGTATATGTTGTGACCATTTCACAATTTTCCCTTGATTGCTGTTTCTTCTGCTTAATAACTGGTAATCCAATGTTTGTCTCCTTGTTCGCACCAAGTCAAGGGTCTAGGCCCGAAACATCAAGCTTTCCTGCTCCTATGATGCTGCTTAGCCTGCTGTGTTCATCCAGCTCCACACCTTGTTATCTCAATTCACAACCTGATGGTCATAGAGTAAATATCCAGATGTTGTCAGATTGCAGCGAGATTTTACACAAAGCTGCTGTTAAGATTAAGTTGAAATCCTTTCTGATGATCAGAGGTTCGCTAATGTTCTCCGTTTAATTAGTAGGATTCCCAATGCACTGTGATTCTCCTGATTACGTTTTTGTTGTTTGTAAAGCACTGATTTCAAATTCTTGTCAAATTAGGAACTGACGTATTTAGGAATCTGAAATAGGGCAAAATAATTTTTAGAATTTTGTACCGATCCCCTTTTCAACAGAAAATGTTGATCTTTTAACACCATCCATTCACTGTCTGAGATTTACTTTAGTGGGTGAAGTAATCTTAATTTTACTTTAATTTTCTTTCCTCCGAAATGTTGTTTGGAACCAAAAGTTAATGTGTGCCCAGTTTTATTGCCTATACTGTGGCTGCCATTTGTTTGGCTATAAATTTGTAATACACTTTCGCCCTCTAGCCTAGTTGTTACAGCACTAGGAGGATCTTGATCGGCTGTGTGATATCCTAAAACACTGGCTTATACCTTTTTCAAAATGGTCCATCCTGTTTATGGCACTCTATGCACCTTGAAGATTTTCAATAGAAATGCTTTGTCAATTGCAGACTCAATTCTTCCAGCAATTTCTTGGTTATTCTCTCGTGCTTTGTTGACTTTAGTTCATCCAAAACTCTCTTGCCCCATCATACCTCACTCAGCCATGATGTTTGTGTTAAACACACACACACACGACACTTCACCCAGCCATAGTATAAACCATAGCCTGAGGAGCTGGCGTCGTCGTGCAGCTTAAATTAAGCTCGAAGTGCCACTGGGCTTTGTTTATCTTCACATTGCACTGATCCTGCAGTGTTCAAATTCAACGCTACTGCTTCTGAATAGAGTTGTTTTCAAAATGTTCTGGTGACCCAGAGAGCTCATGTCATGCTGCCTCCTAATGTCCCTCACATACATTGCCAAAGTGAAACTAAGAATGCATTTCAATTTCGTGCTGATTTTAAAATCAACCTTTTCTGTTCTATGACAATTTAGTGATGTCCCATTAGTGTAAAGGCAAATTGTTACCCAAGTAATCACTTTTTATTTCTACATGACATTGTCGTGTAGTTTCTTGTTAGGCTTGCCATTCATGATTATTAAGCATCGCATCTTTGCTTGCCCTGAATTTTTGCAATATTTCTTCATATCATACTGATGACTAGTTTTTATCATTTGCTCTGCCTTGCTCCAAGACCACGTTTTACACACTTGGAATGTCCTAAATGACAGCTGTACTCCCTCTCTCATCCCTGCTGTAAAATATTTTGGTCCCATTTAACTTTATTTTCTTGTTCCAATTTCTTCCCATCAGGGAGATTTTGTTCTCCTCTGCTAACTTCCATTGGCAAGTAATGGGATGCACAAATCATAACACATTCTAATGTTAACTTCAGCTGACATTGAAATATCATCTTGGAATCGCCATTTTATATAACAGAATGTGACGTTAAGACTGACTTCTGAGATGAGATGTAGCTGCCAGTGCATCAATGTCAAGAGAAACGTGTGAATTTCTGACTTTAATTTCTATGGTGGGTGTTAGAAATCTACCTTCAGGCTTATTACTCATTTTCTAGGAGTAGTTTTTCTTGTTCTGTGGTTGAGCTTAGCTCTGCTGCTTAATATCAATTATATGTCTTGTAATATTGGCATTTAAGGACTTCCAGACTCCTGAATTAGCTTTAGGTAAGCTGCAATCTCCACCTGATGTATGCCTGTGAGTAAGTGCTCTAATGTATGCTTACTCCTGCATCTTGCCTGGGTACCACCAATTTTGGCACAGGCAGGGCACTTGAAATGGAAATCCAGCATTTAAATTGTGGCTGCAGTGGTTACAATATTATCCAGGTTTGTGAATTTGACAGCTGTATTCTCTGCCAGCTCGGGAGAAAAACTTGTTTGCAATTTGCCTCTCTTTGCCATTTTTGTGGCTGTGGCCCCTTCATATCCCACCTTCCACGTCAGCTTCATTGCCCTTTTTGTTCAAAAATGTGACCTTGTCTTATTGTTGATTAGGCCTCCTGTCTGTAAAGTCTAAGTTCATGACATCCACGGAAATGAGTATTTCTTGAATTCAGAAATGTAATCAGTAAGTGTCACTTGGAAGTTACTTCCCTTTTGAGGAATGCAGCCCACTATGTGCAAGTTTATTCTTGGTAGTGCCAGAATATCACTCCAGAATCTCATTTAATTTCAGAGTAGTCCAGGGAACTGAAATTTTGGTATGGACAACATTGACTTGACAAAATCTCCAAAAGCATCTGGCTCCATTGTGGTGAGGAAGTAGAAAGACCATCGTAAATTTATGTCTTCAAATATACCTACCCTATCCTGTCCCCAGGGGTCTTCAACTGAAAATGGGCAATACTTAAGAAAACTTATTCAATAAAAACCTGCTACTGCCAGATATGAACCAAATATTTCTTCAGTGTCCTTTTTCTTCCAGTTACGTATCGTGCTGATTCACTAAGTACCTGAATACAGTATGCACATAAAAAAATCTTCCAAATTATTTGCTTTTTCTTAAGTTTAAGAGCTCAAATATGTCACAATGTTAGAGTCACAGACCCTTGGGTCCAACTTGTCCAAGCTGACCAGACTTTATAAGCTGCGCTCATCCCACTTGTCTGTGCTTTGCCGATATCCCTCTAAACCCGTCCTATTCATATATCTGTCCAAATGTCTTTTAAATGGTGTAATTGTACCTGTATCTACCAATTACTCTGTCCTCCGGTAGCTTGTTCCATACATGCACCACCCTTTGAAAAAGTTACCCTTCAAATCCCTTTCAAATCCTTCCCTCACCTGAGACATAAGCCCTCTAGTTTTGGACTCCCCTACCCTGGGGGAAAAGACCTTTTGCTATTCACCCTATCCATGCCCCTCATGATTTTATAAACTTTTTATAAAGTCACCCCTTAACCTCCAACACCCTTCATTCCATTTCCTATATCCATTGTAGAAGAAAATTCTATCCAGCCTCATTGTTACCTTTTTGCTATGTAATACTCATTTAAAACCAGCATGTGCTTGCTATTTAAATTCATTTACATTTGGCCAAAATGGAGAAGACAATAAAACAAAGTGCTAAGATTTCACAGAATCCCTACATGTGGGAACAACAAGTTCACACTGACCCTCAGAGCATCCCACCCAGACTCATCCCCCTTATCTAGGCATCCCTGAACACTACAGGCAATTTAGCATGGCCAATCCACCTGACCTGCACATCTTTGGACTGTGGAAGGAAACCCACACAGACACTGGGAGAATGTGCAAACTCCACACAGACAATTGCCCGAGGGTGGAATTGAACCCGGGTCCCTGGCGCTTTGAGACAGCAGTGCTCACCACTGAGCCACTGTGCAAGATAGTCCAGCTGCTAATGGTTTCTCATGCCATCTTAGTGGTAATGTGAATAAAATATATTATTTATTTTTCAACAAATGTGAGTGGCAGTAAAAATAAGCAAAACAACTGTGGAAATGCCTTTCCAGCTCAGAATCTGGGAAATCTTTCTAGAGTGTGCAATGCTTGACACTGTAGCAACTGCTAAATGTAAAATAAATGGCATTCAGTACTGTTAATAGCGAGCTTTCAGTGTGTGAAGAATGAAGTACAATCCATTTGAAAGCCATGCCTTTTATTTGCAGTCTACCTACTTGAGCACTGCTGCGGCATGCAACTGTTTGGCAGCTGTGAAATCCTGAGGAAGGAAGTCTTTGTCTTTCTGAACACCTGTGTGATGTTTTAACTGCCAGATGGGAGCTCGCATACCAGTCTTTACGAGTCTAAGAATTTAATTCTCAATTGTCACTTGGCAAGCTCCCCATCTGGTTGGCACTAACGTCTACTAAACACTGCCTGTATTTCCCAAACATTTGTGAAACAGCCATGTGTTACTGAAATTTCCAACCAGGAGATATTAAAACCCATCTACAAGGCTTAATTCAGGAATGTCACAGGCTATTCATCATTATTCACTGAGAGGTTGAAGCCTGAATTGGAAATATTAATTAATCTGGTTGTTTCTGCATTCTTCCACACCCACCTTGATCCCTCCAACCTCAACACCTGTTTTAGCTGTAGTATGTAGTGGATTTTTCGTAGCAAGCCCCAGATTCCAGCTGTGTTCTAATTTACATAGAAATGCAATGCAATTCCCCTCCCAAGGAAACAAATGTCCTCAATCACATTCATTCAGCCTGCCCCCTGCCTCTTTTTTTCTTCCACCTATCCCATGTAATTTTGAATGTTGAATTACATTCTGCATCAAACACACACCTGGAAATCAATTGCATTGTGTCTCAAGTCTTAAACAAAAAATTCAACCATTCTGATTTAAATCTGTCTTCTGTCTAAAGTGCGTCTGCAGCCTTCCTTTTCAGATCCATCAACTGCTTCATTTTACCTGACCGTGTCTATCCCTCCATAATTTTAAATGGTGTTCTGTAATCTACATTTCTTTTAACGACGGTAGACCTGATTTTGTTGCTCAAGTCTGAAACATGGATCATTGCTGAACAGAACCTTTTGTAGACAACCGCAGTAACACTTTAACTGCTTTGAGAAGCTGCCTTTCAACACTTGTCATCTTCCGGATTTTATCATTAAAGTTCCTAAGGTTTTCCCTACACAGCTGTTAAATTGGCAGTTCTATAGTTGCTCAGTGGTTTTATCTCATCAGCGTGAAAATGGCTCTATGTAAAATAGTTCACAGATCGTTGACTTGTCACAGTGTAAAAAGTGGCTGTTTAACACTCTGTACTGGTGTTTCAAATAAGCGTTACTGAGTGCCAATCTCCCACTACTTCCTTATTGTGTTGAATGCATAAATAATCATCCAATGCCCTCTTGAATGCAAAATTACAAAACAGTTATCTCATCTTGCATTGGCATACTGTGGCTTGAAACTAGCTGTTGGCTTTGCTTCACGTGCCATGCTATCCCAGCTCAAAGTGTCCCATGACCCCAACTGACCCCTCTGACTAGAATTACCCCCTGACTTGAATGGCCTGATCCAAAACTGGGAAATTCTCTGAATCCAGCATTCTTGGTGCCAAGGCCATGCCAGCTTTGAGGC
The DNA here is from genome assembly GCA_024137785.1 of Ginglymostoma cirratum. Classification (NCBI taxonomy): domain Eukaryota; kingdom Metazoa; phylum Chordata; class Chondrichthyes; order Orectolobiformes; family Ginglymostomatidae; genus Ginglymostoma; species Ginglymostoma cirratum. The sequence continues at coordinate 19,874,297 of JAHRHZ010000029.1, forward strand.
ACTGTGCCCGAATTACATTTAGTACTTTGCAGCAGACACGCAACCATTCCTGATTGGAAGCCTGAAATTTTCATCACTTCCTTCCCCACTTAATCTCCTCTGCGATGCGTGGAGTTGTCAACGATCTTTTGTCCTTCTTTTAGTTTAACCAACTTTGCTCAAACTTTCACAAGAGCACAGGAATTGCAAGACAATCGATGACTGACTGACTGAGGCCCATCCTGGCAGTTGTGCTATGCAACAATAATAGTTATTGACCAGCAATATCAAAAAAAAAACTCCAATTGTCTGTTAGTCAGTCTCCTACAGACTGTAGTGAGGAAATCTCCCATGACGTAGAGGATCGGGAGCAAGGAGACTTAGGTACCTCCCAAGTGTGCTATATTGACCACACACCATGTCCTTTTAATTATTTAACACTAATTGAATACTGAATGCCTCTTCTGTGTTCTTGCATAAGCACTGAAGCAAAGTACTTGTTATAGGACTTTGGACATAAATTCATATTCCTTCATGATTGCTTGGACAGCGTATAGTGAAGTGGTTATATTGCTGGACTGATCATCCAAAAGTCTAAAACTAAATATCTGGCATTGATTAAAAATAATGTCAATTATCAGATTGCTGTAGAAAGCGAACTTGTTCCTGACACCATCCCTTTTAGGGAAGGGCATCTCTTGTCTTTACGCTGTAGCCTATTGGTACGACTAGGATGACATTTTGTGCTTCACTAACTGAAGTGGCCCAGCAAATCATTTGGGTGCATCAAACTGCTACAGTGCTGCAGTAGTCACCCATCACTTTCTCTAGAGAAGCTAAATGCTGGGTTTGTAAGCCAGTGTCCTGAGAATGATCTGGAAAACGATACAAAATTCCCTAATGATAGGATTATTGTTACTACAGCGAGCCCACTGATCTCATGAACAGCTCCTCCAACTGTTCAAAGTTGCTGGGGATGGACCAGAAATGCAACTTTCCCATCAACATCCACCACCCGAGAACAAATTTTCCAAAGGACTGTTAAGTGTGTCTTTATTCCACCACCAGATGGAAATGTGCTCCGTAAAATCAATCACTTAAATTCAAACTGAATCGATCTAAAATTTGCCACAGCTCTCAAGCATGTTCTCTTTGTTTTGTATGCAGTGTTGTTTTGTGATGGGTGGAAGATGGGGGAATAGTCAGGAGTACTTGGGGAATGTCAAGTCTGGTCATGGTAAAGACAGGCACATGTCTTGGCAGCAGAAGGGCAGAGGAATGGGTGGATGGGTAGTTCTCTATAATGGCAAGAAGAACAAAAGTATAGGGTTAAAAGCTCAGCTTGGTTTGAGTGTCAAATAAGGTAGTACTTTTGAGTTGTGTTGTGACATCAATGCTGAAACTCTAATGCTACAACTGAAAGCCATTTGTGTGCCCCGAATACTGTTACTGTGTATTGTTAGTGCAGCAAAACTTTTTATATTGTAAATTCATGATTTCAAAAACTCTTTTCTTTGACATTGTTAATGGTCCTTTTTTAAAATTAAAAGCAAACTCTAATCAAACTAATAAATAAACTAGCAGATTTATTCAATTTGTCTGATTCTGAGCCGTGACTGTTGAGACTATCTCTGACCTCCCAGAAACAAAGCCACTGTTTGCTATTTAGCTTGCGCTTATTAAACTCAGTTTGTAATTTTCAAAACTTTTTTTTTCTGTGAAATTATATATTGCTCCCTTTTTTTTTTTTGACAGACTAGCCACAAAACACTCTGCACAGCACAGACCTTTGTACATGATGTGGAGGTGCCGGTGTTGGACTGGGGTGCACAAAGTCAGAAGCCACACGACACCAGGTTATAGTCTAACTGGTTTGTTTGAATTCACAAGCTTTTGGAGCTTCAGGCACTGAAGGGGCAGTGCTTCAAAAGCTTGATTTCAAATAAATCTGTTGGACTATAATCTGGTGTCGTGTGGCTTCTGACTCTGCACCTGAATGAGTTTTATACTGTGATTTTTGTTTGTTCGGTGCTGTCTTTACTGAAATGCCTCACTAAGATGTGAACAACATGATGACCATTTGGGATAGAGATAATAGGTACTGCAGATGCTGGAGAATCCGAGATAACAAGGTGTGGAGCTGGATGAACACCGCAGGCCAAGCAGCATCATAGGAGCAGGAAAGCTTTGTGTTCGTCCAGCTCCACACCTTTATTATCTATGATGACCATTTGGGTTCGTTGAGCCTGACTCTAATGGGGTTTTTTTGCATGTTTTAAAAGTATTAAGTGTCATATCTAATTAAAACCTATAATGTAAATTGAAGTATTATCACTCAATTGTCAAATCTTAAAGCTTCCATGCATACATTTTTAGATCATTTTTAGATTTAACAGGACACATTCACAAGGCTGAAGTCAGATAATCATTTTTTAAAAAAGCGTCATTAGACTCCATTTGAAGGACCTAAAACCAGACTACTGAACTGTGCTGGCATAAATTTGTGTGCACGCTCTGAGAAAAATTTTAAGCTACATTGGGAGTATTGAGGTTCCAGAAGCAGATGCATGTAGGATGATAGCCGGTTGCTCCTTTTGACTATTCTTGTATTTTATGTTAGGAGGTGTGATTGGCTTTGAAATTCTTGGTCTCTTTGTAATTAGATATTGCTTTTGTCACCACAGGGCTGCTGACTGTTCACAGTTGTTCACAGATTTGTGGTTAATTGCCGTTTTAACCACTGTTGGCTCCAAGCCAAGTCTGTGCATAAGAATATAATCACCAAGTTGTCTGCAAATCTGGAAAATATTTTGTGTGGTACGGTGTTGTCTGTTTTCAAACAAATGGAAATCGTGGTCATACAGCTTGAACTACATAATGTTTGATGTAGAGATGTCAGACAGTTCCTATTGTACTGGACACACTTGCTCCCCATTACAACATGTGCACCATATTACCAGTCGTGACGACTTGACTTGCTGAGCTGATATCTCTACATAAAAGTATGGAGTAAGAAAAGCATCGTCAACTCATTTTACCCTCTGTGGCACCACCTTACAATTAGGAGAATCATCGTCTTGCTAATTTGATTATGCAGCATAGCTACATGCAAAACCTTAGAGGAGAGTGTCACTAATGCAAAGCTCAAAATTGATTCAGTGAAATTCTTTTGCATCCTGACTGATCGTATGCCATGATTCCCCCTCAGACTGAAGCCCGTGTTTCATTTGGAAAGAAACCCTGATGCAAATGAAGAAGGAGCAAGATTTTTGCAGCATGGATTGAAAACCAAAGAGCAGCTTCTCCCGTTGCAGTGCAACTCACCTGTTGGGTTTCTTTTAGTTAATATCTTCTAGAGTGTTTTTATTTAAATCTTTTGCTAGTCCTTGTGAGCCTTTTCCAATAGCTCAGATTTCGATCTGGACAGATCAGAGTTCAACTGATAACTTGCTCCATGCTATTGTGTTGGCCTGCTGCACAATATTCTTGTGCCATAGTTGCATCTAGTGATGCTGTGTGCATTGTGAAAGGACTGAAAAATGCTTTAATGTTTTAAGCAACATTCTTCTATATCAGGCCAGGTGAATGTAGCATTCATGTAACTTTTATTGTAGAAGAATGTCCACATTGCCTTGCTACTTGCCCAGTAGATTTCTGGATGTTCAACTGCCTGCTGCTTGTCATTTGTGTATCTCACCACCTGACTTGCTGTCTACTGATCTTGGATGAGATGTGCAAGGGAAGTGACTCGTGTGACATGGGCATCACAGCATCTTTTTGCTGCATTTTTCGACTTGCTTCCGGGAAAAGGTATGCAATAGGAAAAGATTCGAGGCAGGTAAAAATAACCAGTCATGCTGTGAAAGGTCAGGGGTTCCCATACTTTTGGGGGTCACCTTGGGAGCTGAGATTTTGCTGTTGCAACCTCAAGCAAGCAATGGTGTGGGGCTCAGGCTGTGTTTTAGTGGCTGTGGGCTGTGTCCTTTCTAAATGTTCACACTTTTTCTCTCGGATATGCTTAGTCATTTGACTCTTTCAATCCTGATTAAATATGGCCTGTCTCTTTTTTTTTAAAAAAAGGTGGGAGGGTTCTTGTGGTGTGGTGGCAGCAGACCTACCTCTGGGACAGGAGGTCCAGGTTCAAGTACCATCTGCTCTAGATATGTATTAAAATATGTCTTAACAGGTTGATTTTAAAAATATCTGGCTTTCAGAAAAAAATCTCTTCATGCTGCTCAGGACAAACCCAGTAATTTTAGTTCTCTCTTTCTCTCTCTCTCTCTCTCTCACTGATACACACCCCATCAATTTTTCACTCTGCAAAGTCTGAGATGTAAAAATGGAGCCACTTTGGGATAAAGCTTGTGAAGTATTGTGCTTAACTGATAGACAGGTGACTTTGTATTAATAGCAATAATGCGATGAACAGGAATGCTGGAATCCAGGTCACAAGCTGCCCTTCACTCAGTTTCAGTACGACCCAATCTTCTGCTGTGACGTAGCCTTAATCCTCTTTGCTGAAATGGCTCTTATCCACATCATAATAAATGAAAAAATGAGTAAGAATGTTAGAATTTGGAAAGTATGACTTCAACTCACCTTGTGCTCCTTACCCACTGAATAATTGCATGCTTACGCTCAACAGTGAGCCATCAAAGTGGTAGTAGCCACATAGTGTTCCAAGCAATAATTTTAATGAATGTTGTATAGTTGAGGGGTGGTGAGCTGCTTTGGAAAAGTTGGGATTTGTTTGCGACAAATTTGTCGATACCAACGCTTGATCGACTTGCGTTCTTCCCAATCCTGGAAACAAAGTTTGAGCCGCATCTGTCCGTGGGAACCAGTCTTTATGGGGTTTCTCCAATACCACACTTGCTGTAGAGGAGGCCAAAAAGGAACATGCTCTTTCATTGGCCAGAAGCGGCTAGGCTTTGTGTGCAGCCATTCTTTGACTCCAAGTTGTTGCAGAATTGACTAAGTCGATGCAGGCAGTTTGAAAATCTAGGCTGTAAGTTGCTTTTATTTGGGTGCCTGAGCTGCCATTCTCTCTGCATCCCGGAAATGGAAGTTACTGACCCTAAACAAATTATGCAATTTGCCATTCGAGTACAAAGTAGATTCTCTGAATTTTAACAAACAGGCAAACCTGTAGCGTTTAACAGACTGACAGTCAGGTTTGTAAATCAGTCATTCTACAATGTGCGAGCAGAGTATAAATCTCCCATGGTGCAAGCTTGGATTCTTGAAATACCCTATCTGTGTCCATCTACTTGTAACCCTTCTTGCTAAAGTCCGGTCAAGATTAATATGCTGCTTATCAAATAGCACAACTCTGAAGAAAGCGATTCAGTCTATCGCGTCTGTACGTGCTTTGATTTTATTGTAGTGTACTCCTGTACAATAGTACAGGAGTACAGTGAGAAGTATGTAATGTTGCCGCACAAGGGTTCATCTTAGGTACAAGGACCTAGATGCAAAATCTTAAGAACAAGGTAGAAAGAAAAACAACAAGGTTACAAGTTAAACATTGCAGTAATTATAGTAAACTGTAAAACATGGGAAATATGGTTAAGTATTAAGAGCAGTCCGGTTGATGCAATTGTTCTTTCTCCATGTCCATACGGTTTTTTTCCTTCTTCAAGCATTTATCCAATTCCCTCGACTAATATTTACTATGCAATTTGGTAGTGTATAGCGAGACCAAACCAATCATGATCCAGATAAACTTCCTGCATTTCACCACCTTTTCTCTTACTATAACCTTTATTTCTATGACACACCAATCTTTTGCCACTGAAACAATTTCTCTTTCATTTACCCAATCCAAACCCATTGTGATTTTGAACACCAAGCAGATCTCCTCATAGGCTTCTTTGCTCTAAGTTGTGAATAACTTCAAAGTTAAATGTAATTTGTCAGACTTGGGGAGCCAAAAACAATGACTTTTTGACATTTTTAAGGGACTGAACAGTAGTTTGAATAAGCTTAGCTCCTAATATAGGAACTGCATGGTAATACGTATATTTTAGATTATATTGGTGTGACCTATTGCAAGTGTATATTTTTGCACAAAATTAGAAATGTTAGCAATGCACACAGATTAAGCCCCTTAAATTAAAATTCTGTATATAGAATCCCTACAGAGTGGGAGCAGGCCCTTCAGCACATTGAGTCTATACTGCCCCTCTGAAGAGCATCCCACCCAGACCACCTCTCCTCCCCTATCCCTGTAACCCTGCATTGTCTACAGCCAATCCACCCAACCTGCACATCTTTGGACTGTGGGAGGAAACCGGAGTACCTGGAAAAATCCCACACAGACGCGGGGAGAATATACAAACTCAACACAGATGGTCGCCTGAGGGAGGAATCGAACCTGGGTCCCTGGCACTGTGCGCAGCAGTGTTAACCACTGAGCCATCGTTATGCCCAATATAATTCTTTACTAGAACTCAATGTTACATTTGAAACATGAGACCATTTTTCTTGTACGTTTCCCCTTTTCTGTGTGTGTCTGCTTTTTGGATTTGCAGCATTTTTTTTCACTCTTTTTTCAGCGTGTCTTTGCCAGTTAGAAATGTTACTTCAGGCAGTGTGCCACTTCAAGCAGAGCTGTTGGCTGAGATTCACCTTGATTCTCAACTAAGAAATATAGTTCTTGTACCTGTTTCCAATGAAAATTGCCTCTAACTCATCCAGCTCATAATAACTAGACTGCAGTGATTCAAGGGAAATTTGGAGGTATTAGTGATGGGAGAAAGTTAAAATAAGAACTGTTTTTACACGGTGGTGGTTGGGAAATCATAGGTCATAAATCTTTGAGAAGATCTAAATTTTTTTTTTTTTTTTTTTTTTTGAACATTCACAAACTTTATTGTACGTAACTATCTCCAGGACATGGTAAGAGAGGTCATCTTCCCGTAACCTTTTACAAAATCTGACTCCAGCATCATGAGATCTGGCATCACTGACAAAGCTCCTTTCACACATGCTCAGTAGCTGTCTTTTGCATAAATGGATAATTAACCCTTTTAGTCCACAATAGATTAATACTGCAATCATCAACATACCACCTGCAAAAATCCTGTGGACATGTGACAACTTTAAAGTGAAATCATTACCATAGTGTATGTTAGAATTTGGGAGAGCTTTTTGTTTCTGACCACACTACCGATGATCCATTCATTTCATAGAATCATAAAATCCCTACAGTGTGGAAGCAGGCCATTCGGCCCATTTGAGTCCACACCACCCCTCTGAACAGCATCCCACCCAGACCCACCCTCCTACCCGATCCCTGCATTTCCCATGACTGGTCCACCTAACCTGCACATCCCTGGACACTATGGACAATTTCCCATGGTGAGTCCGCCCTAATCTGTACATCTGTGGGAGGAAACCCACGCAGACGTGGGAGAATGTGCAAACTCCACGGAGGCAGTCACCCAAGGCTAGAATTGAACCTGGGTCCTGATGCTGTGAGGAAACAGTTACTAAGCATGGAGTCACCATGCTGCTCCTGGTTAATATCACATCATGCCAGTAGCACTGTGAAATTCCTTTCCCACTTCTTATTCAAACCATCCTGTGCCCTCTGAATGTAAATTGGCATTTTAATGTCAGCTTGTTGGTTTAAGTCAGACTCTAGGCACTACAGCACAAAATTTTGGACTGGCGCTCTAGTGCGCAACTGAGAAAGTGTTGTACGATCACAGCACCACCTTTTAGATCAGATGTAACTTCTACTGGCATTGATTTAATAAGTAAGTGATTTAGCGCACTTGATTGGCTTGGAGTCACAACCTCACAGAGATTAGAGGGGTGACAAAAAAGTTTGATCTCAGGCTGATATTTAAGGAGCATCTTAAACGTGGGAGAGATGTGGCAATGCTTCTAGATCATTGGTGGGAGTAGGGAGGAGGGAGATGGGAGATGGGAAAGTTAAGGCCTTTAATCAAAGTGCTGTCTGTATCCAGGTGAATATAAAGGGTCACGCTGCCCTATTCAATGAAGAAAATGGGTCTTCCTCCTGGTATCCTAGTCAACGTTTATCTCTCAACCGTCACTGCTGAAAGAAGTTAGATGCTGACCTGGCTAATGACTGTGTTTCAGAATCATACAGGTGCACAGCACAGAAACCCAACTTGTCCTTGCTGACGAGATATCCTCAATTAGCCTGGTCTCGTTTGCCAGCATTTGGCCCATATCCGTCTAAGCCCTTCCTATTCATGTAGCCATCCAGATGCTTTTTAAATGTTGTAAATGTACTCGTCTCCTCCACTTCCTCTGGTAGCTCATTCCATACACACACCACCGTCTGCATGAAAAAGTCGGCCCTCAGGACCTTTTTTCATATCTTCCCCCCTCATAAATGTATGCCCTCTGGTTTTGGACTCCTCTATCCTGGGGGAGAAAATGACCATGGTTATTTACCCTCTCCATGTCCCTTGTGGTTGTTTTGCCCTGTGGGACGACTTACTACATTCACACGGACAAACTGGTTTTCCTTTTTTTGTAAAAAGCAATGATATAGGAATAGTATTTTGTAGCCTGAATGCTTGCTGGGGATGTGAAAGGATCTATGCAAATGCAAACAACTACTGGACAGGGATTTTCAAAAAAGCTGATCTCCACCAGATTCTGTGTTCGATTAGGCTGAGTTAAGTTCGAATCCATGTGTCTAGTGCACTCTATCTCCCCGGTCCAGTTTGATAATTAGCTGTTGAGAGTTATTAGGCTTCCCCCAGAGCAGCAATGGTTTCGGTGTCAATTGGGATACTGGAAATTAAATCATATTCCAGTTGCTGATATCTGAGAATTGACTCTTGTTAAGGGGAAATGTAGGAACAGAACTGGCTTGATTTATGATTTTGACAACTTGTGGAATTGCCAACACCAAAAGGGTCACTGCTTAAATGATGAAATGCCTTCTGGAAAGTTAAAGAAGAAAATTTGAGTAAAAATCAGACCTTACCTTTACCAATTTATTTTTTCATATTTAATGCAAGAAGTGTGGTATCTTCAAATGAAAAGATTTGCTTGGAGATGATGAAAAAGGTTTTAGCAATAAAGTAAAATTACTTGAAGTTCTTTTGTTTCCATTCATGATCACTGTGCAGCTGCAAAACTAACATATTCTGTTATCATAGAATCCCTACAGTGTGGAAACAGGCCCTTCAGCCCAACAAGTCCACACCGACCCTCCGAGCATCTCACCCAGACCCATCCCCCTATAAACCCACCTAATCTACACATCCCTGAACACTATGGGCAATTTAGCATGGCCGATCCACCTAGCTTGCACGTCTTTTGGACTGTGGGAGGAAACCGGACCACCAGGCGGAAACCCACGCAGACACGGGGACAATGTGCAAATTCCACACGGACAGTCACTGAGGGTGGAATCGAACCCGTCCCTGGCGCTGAGAGGTAGTGGTGCTAGCCACCGTGCCACCCTATTGCTGCTTGTAGTATTGATGCTAATTGAACAAAACACTGTTACACTGGATTTCAAAAACTAGCAATACCAAAATAAAAGCAGAATACTGTGGATGCTGAAAATCTAATTAGCCAAGTGCTAGAGAAGCTCTGCCTCTCTATAGAGAGAGAAACAGTTAACCTTAGACTCCAGTATGAGTCCTCTTCAGAACAGAACCAGCAATACTGTACTGTTTAGCATAGGGACATGCTGCCAAATGCTTTCTCGTCTCATATTGCTGCTGCCTCATTTTAAATGGTGCTGACCATACAAATACTTGTTGTGCTGACGCGCACTAGGAGAACTGTCATATATATGAAATGTACCTTCAACCTGGGAATCCTCCCCAAAGGAAGGAAGCTCAATCTGTGCACTATGCACTTTTAACTTGGAGGTCATTCATTTCTGAGCTAGCCAATGACCCTATCGTCTATCCTTTAGCCTCAAACAAGTCAGTGAGCTGCTGTCGAAAATGTTTTGGGCAATCATTCAACCAAACTTGATTAAACATTCACAGTGACTTGAAGTTTTGCGCTCCTTAACTTGTAGCAAAGCTTGAGCTAGAATGAAGTAAAGGATTCATTCAAGGTTGACTGAGAAAATCTACTGAAATCTCACTATCTCAACACTACACGAACCAATTATAGGAGAAGCATTGTGGAGCCAAGGTGGTGTGTTCGACAAGTATATGGCAAAGTGGAACATAGAAATGTGGAGCAAAATCTCGGTGGAAGCTATTAGTTTGAACATGTTAATGCCTTCATAAGTAATAGCTCTCTGCCTGATATATTGCTGAAGGCATGAACCTTTCCAGATTTTAAGTGCATTCGAGGATCCAGATGTTTTTTTTAAACTAATGTAACGTTGTGATTCTGACCCACCACAATGTAAAACTCTCACCTTGTCAAAGTGGTAAGCACCCACTTGCAACGTGGGTTTTAAAAGTCTCGCCTGAAATTTGGTGCAATCCATTATCACAAGTGGGCCCATGCTTTAAACGTGAGAGTGACAAAGATTCAATGGTAGTAAATTTAGTTGCTAAAAAATTATTGCCATGTTTACAGACCCTTTCTGATTACATGTAGTGTGCACTTTGGTCACTTTTTTCATGCGGTTTTGTCAAGAGTGAACGAAATGCTTATCACTGTTGAGGAATTTCTTGACACTGTGAGGGTGGCATTTAATGGAGGCGATGGGCTCATCCCAGCAGCTGCAGCGTTGCAAGATCCCTGTGCTGCCTCTTTTGCCCAGGCCTACTGTATGAACTATAACTGGGCTTTTAACAGGACCCTAAGAGGTGGAGGCGCTCCCCAGCTGAGATCAGAACCTCTTTGTTGCTCAGCAGCGCCACCAGGTAGGTTGCTGTCAGTATTACACCCAACTCTGCACCCTGTTCACTGATAGACCCAGATGTAGGTGATTTGGTGAGGGCAAGTGGTTCTTGGTGAACTCTGCTGACCTCCCTTGCCGATGGTGGGACTCTTGACCGGTTAAAGTGTCTTTCAATGAAGCAGCCCGCTCAGCCCACAAGCAACACTGAGAGGATTTACATTTTTTTTAAAACGGTTTTAATGGTGAGCTGGAGAATGCCAACTGTGACAGGATGAGTCCTTTTTAAGTAGGCACTTACAGATCTCAATCAATGAGTGTCAGCCGTCTGTGGGCTTTTCTGCCACAGATTTGACAAGAACAAAAGCAGGAATGTTGTGGAGTTGCCCCTTGCCTTCACTGGTATCTCGAATTTAAATGACGTTTGCCACCAAACTCACCGTGGGGCAAGGGTTTTAAATTTCACAAATTACATGCCTGTTCCTGATGATTTTTACAACTGGTGTGGTGCCAGTGAGGATAATTTTTTTGGCCCTGGATGATGCCCTGGGCTGGATGCCACTTTTGTGTGCTGCTGGATTTAGCTAATGGAAAGAACTGAAATGTAGCAGCAATGAAAGTGTTTGTTTTCTTTTAAACATAACAATCTGAAATATTTTTGACAGACCCCACTGCAAAAACTAACTGAGACAGCAAGAATCGAGCAGCTTTCCTCAATCTGGAGCCAGTTCTAAATTTATTAAGAATGGAAGTTCTTCCATCTGCAGTTATTGGTCAAGATTTGTTGTAGAACAGTCACCTAAATGCAGTGATCAATACTATTAATGTTGTTACAGCAATTTCTATTGTCCGGTACCAAACCAATAGGAATTCTCTAGTAGCCACGATTTCTGTTGGTTCTTTTAAGTGTCACTTTTCTCACTGTCAGTTGTGGTACACAATTCACTTTATAAAAATCCTGACAGCTTTGTTTTCAGTCTTTAAATCATTCTGCACATAGTAGTAATGTTAGCCTCTGAGTGGGAATTACAGCTGGTATCTTGTTTTACTGGCACTGTCCATTCTGGTCTATGCTAATTACCACAAACTTTACTGTATTTTGCATCTTTGTCTGTGTTCTGTTGTCTTCAGCTGTGTTTACAATAATTAAGACCATGCTGCTCTGGTATCTCGATCTAAGGATGGAATTTTATGCTGCTAATTTGAGAATTACCATCTAAATTTATAATCGGCAAAATACATTTTTGATTTAGTAAGTAGTTATGTTTCTGCTGTCTCTCAATTTGTGTCCATTGAATAAATTTTCAACATAAATAGTTTGGTTGCAGTGGGAGAAGTGGTGGTGAGGGATACTTCAACTTTTTTTTGACCATGACTGGTTCTGTTTATTGAATTAAAGCATGAAATAAGAAAGATGACAATTATTCTGTTTGGTCAGGGCAGGGGTGGATTTTCATTCTGAAGTATAGCGCGTACAATATAAAATGCTTTTGAAATTTCAGTGCTTTTTATTTTTCTAATAATAAAAAGCCTGATGATATGCCATTTAATTCAGGCTGCAAACTTGTAAAATGGCATCAGCCACCACATTACATTGAGTTTTTGCAAAGCAGCTATAACTTTTTAACTTTAGTCACCTGCAATATAGGGAAGATTGTTCTAATTTTAATGTTAGACGCTAAGTCATCAGCTTTGTACAATGAACTTTGAACGTTGAACTAGAAAACACAGTGAAATAGGTGTTGGCAATTGTTGCTATGCTTCTTTCTTATAAAGTTTGTCAAGAGGAAATAAAAGACTCTTCCATTAATTGCCAGCATTATGCAACCTCAGGGTTGGTTTGGCATGGATCAAGTATTGGGGGGAGCCTCCGTTTATGACCAAAGATTGTTCGTTACATCTTATCTCAGCAGAGATTCCCATAGAACTTAGGGTATATATTTCCTCTTCTCACGCCAGCAACCTGTGTGACTTCTGAAGTTCCCAACAGACTGATGAGTGTTGGATTTCTAATCGTTAGAAGTGGGTGAAACCAACCAGCCACTGTTAACACGGTCATGTAGCCACCCAAAAAAGGGGTAGGCATTCTTCCCAACAGGCAGAACTCAGACCTGAGATGTTAAAACTCGGGTCTTTGGAATGAACTATGTAACCTTTTCGATGGCCTGTTACTGACTAACACTGATCTTGCATTACAACCAAGAACAAACCTAGGTAATTGAAGACATTGGCATGATTTAGTAGCTGTAGCGTAGAAATAAATGACAACTGCTCCACCATGACATGTTTTGGATTATTTAAGTTGCTAGCATTAATGTGCTGTTGATTTGGACACTCCTCTATTTGGGGAGATGGTTATTTCCCCAATCATACCTTGGGACAGATTGCCAGAATCTTTGTAAACATGCTTTATTGATTATGATATGCAGTATAAAATGCAGTGAAATATGCTCCAGCACGGTTGTCACTCAAAAATTAAGTGAAAGAATTTTGCCAGATTGTGGTGATCTAATTTTCGAGATGCTTTTTTGTTGGAAATTTAATATAGTTACAACAACTTTGCCATAAGTTTTTTTTTTAACATAACTTCACCGCATAAGAGGCCAGCTAGATTCGACATTGGCTGCCGGTGATTATAACAGAACTGGATTTGGTTACAGCAAATAGTTACGCTAACTACATTCTCCTCAAAGTTTGAGGACTGATTAATGGCTCAACTTATCGGAGGAAGATGTTTTATTCTCCATTTCACATATGAAAGTTTAATTTTAGAGAGCTACGTGCTTTGCAAAATACTTAATGCTGAAAATACGGGAAATAGACAGCAGGCCCAGCAGCATCTGTGAAGAAAAACAAAACTAATAATTCATGTCAAATAGGACAAGCAGCTGCAGTATTTTGATTTGTTAACCAGAAAGTGAAAGCTGAGCTGGAATGAAAATCTTTCTTGAAGTTTAATGAAGTGACTTAGTCAGTATGCAAGACGAATTTGTACTTGAAAACCCCAATTAGGAAAAGCATTTTCTTTTTGCAGAATACTAAACATTGAAGAATTGCTTCTAAGTAGATGATCTATTATTGCAGAAATGTTAACTAATCCAACTACATGGATGAAGTATAACATGTCAGTAATTTTGACTGAAGTAGTTTTACAGTAACATTCAATGCAGTACTATAGGAACAGGTATTACAGGATTTTACGCTCTGTGAATGACCCCCCTTGCAATTTTATACAATGCGTTTTAAGGGCTTACATAATCCCAGCTCCTTTTGTAGCCTTATGCATGTTAAGAATGAAATGAATGTGATCAAAATGGTTTTGAAGTGTAGAATATGAGCATCTAAGAGGCAAAATTCAGTTTGTTTTTCATAGATTTTACAATCATCTTGACTACACTAAATCCTACCACCATGTTTATTTGGGCATTTTCAACCTAGTCTCGTGTGGGAAGTGGTATTGTACTGAGCTGGGCTATGAACCCCTCCTTTGTGTCAAGGGATACTAAACATCTGTAAAAGACAACAGAACGTTGAGTGGGCGATATAGAAATTGGTTGCTCGGAAGACTACTACTTGACTCAGGACAGTTTTGGTTTGAGCTTGGCTGACAAGGCTGCTTCTGAGTACCACAAAATCTATATGCCATAAAATGTTTCCCTGTGGGAAATCAGGATTGCAATAGCAGTACTGACTGTTCTCGAGCTTGGATGAAAGCAGCCTGGAACATGATCATCATTGGTGACTGGAGAGTGATGGTCAGGACTCCAAGTGAAAATTTAGGTTCGTGAACTCTGAGAAGGTAATGGCTGCTGTGGAATACTGACAGAATTATACAAACTGTGCTCCCTCTAACAGTCTGCTGTGTGTGCTCTGTTTTCTCATTGAGGGGTTGTCACTATTTTCAAGCCTTTAATTGGGGTCACAAGTGAGAAAAGATTTGGGAATCACTGGAGGGAGAAAGAGAATAGCATGATGGTTGTGTCACTGGACAAGTAATCCAGGGGCCGAAGCTAATGCTGTCCATGGCAACCAATGAAGTTATAAATTCAATTCTCAAAAAAATCTGAAATTGAAAACTAGTCTCAATATTACTGGTAGACAGGATAGTGAAGAAGTCGTTTGGTTTGTTTGCCTTTGTTGGTCAATGCATTGAGTATAGGAGTTGGGAGATCATGTTGTGGCTATACAGGTTAGGCCACTTCTGGAGTACTGCATTCAATTCTAGTGTCTCTTATAGGAAAGATGTTGTGAAACCCAAAAGGGCTCAGAAAAGGTTTTTATAAGGCTGTCGCCAGGGTTGGAGGGTTCGAGCTATAGGGAGAGGCTGAATCGGCTGGAGCTATTTTCCCTGGAGCATCGGAGGCTGAGGGCTGACCTTGTAGAGGTTGACAAAATCATGAAGGGCCTGGATGAGGTGAATAGACAAGGTTTATTTCCCAGGGTAGAGGAGTCCAAAACTAGAGGCTGTAGGTTTAAAGTGAGAAGGGAAAGATATAAAAGGGACCTGAGGGGCAACTTTTTCATGCAGAGGGTGGTGAGTGTATGGAATGAGCTGCCAGAGGAGGTGGGTGGAGACTGGTACAATAATAACGTTTAAATGGCACCTGGATGGGTATAGGAATAGGAAGGGTTTAGAGGGATATGGGTCAAATGCTGGCAAATGGGACTAGATTAGTTTAGAATATCTGGTTGACATGAATGATTTGGACCCAAAGGTTTGTTTCCATACTGTAAATCTTATGACTTTTATGGTGCTTTGGAACTACCATTTGAAAAGTGTTTTAAAACTAACGTCGTGTGTTGATACCTTTTATAGGTTAAGAGATTTGCTGTTCTTGCCTGGTTTGCCCTTCCTGTGACTCCAGACCACACAGTAATGTGGTTGACACACAAATGTGCTCTGAAGTGGCCCAGTAAACTACTCTGCAAAATAAAGCGTGAGGAACAAATGCTGGCACTGCCAATGAGGCCCACATCCATTCAAAGAATTTTAAAAAAAGAATTGTATAGTCCTTCTCAAGATTTCACAAAACTGCAAAGCCGTATACCCCAATGAAATCATGTTTTGGAATACAAATTTCTCTACAAGTCTCTACAATGCACCTGTTAACAGTAAACTTGAGGACGAATATTTTCCATTCCAGGATTTTTCTGCAGATATATTAACATAAATGCTCCAAATAGTGAACCATCACATAATTCAATTTGGCAAACATTTCAGATTTTTTTCTAATCACTATGAAGTACTGTTTCAAGCTCTGTCAGTCTCCCTACACCTGCAGGATATGCTGATTTGAGAGGCTGTTTCACAGTATTCTCATTTAATTTAGCTTAATCCAACTTAATTTCATGAAGGATTCTTCTGTGGTCTGTCCAATTGGAAACTGTTGCTTAGCCTTAGGCCTCATATTTGCCAGCACAATGGTTAACTCTTTTTGATTCAAACCACCAAAATGCTTGTGATGTTTACTAGTGCGGTTCTTCACTTGCTGTGTCCTGTGAGAATTCTCTTTTTTTTTTTGAAAGTGATCCATGCCAAGCAGCTTGAGGCTTCAGTTATCAAGCCACAAGCCAATTATTTCAGGAATTTTATTAACACTTAGACTGCCCAAAGTTGGCTTTTCCCCAAGTCCGTCAAAAGCAAGGACTTGGAAATTTAATCTGATCACAATGTGGGTTTAATTGCCTTTTTTTTTTGTTTTCTTTTAGTGCTTTACATGCCTGACTAGGGCATTTTTCGGCCAGTGTTTAAACTTACATGATGCTGATGGAGCTAGCCTGACTAGAGATGTTGGTGTGCATTGGAGGAAAAAAAACAAAACCACATGGCTTTTAGTTTTGACCAATTGCTCAAGCCACAGAATAACTACAGTGAAGTCGGGTGGAATCAATGTTTGGGGAGGGATGAGCTCAATGCATTCTATACTCGTTTGGAACAGAAGGTCAGTGAAATGATTGCCACCCTGTCCCAAGAGCCTTGGGTACACCTGTGCCGACAGTCACCGCCCCAGACGTCAGATCAGCCTTCTTAAGAGTGAACCCACAGAAAGTGACTGGCTCGGATGGAATCCCTGGCTGCGCTCAAATCCTGTGCGGACCATCTTTAACCTCTCCTTATTGTAATGTGAGGGTCCCGTCTGCTTCAGGAAAACTACTATCGTCCCGGTGCCAGAGAAAAATAAGGCAACGTGCCTTAATTACTACCGCCCGGTGACTCTGTTATCCATCATTATGAAGTGCTTTGAGAAGTTAGTCATGGCACACATCAGCTCTGGCCTTGATCCACTACAATTCACTTAGTGTCATAATAAGTCCATGACAGATGCCGTTTCCCTAGCCCTATGCTCATCCCTGGAATATCTGGATAACCAGGACACCCACGTCAGACTCCTATTTATTATTTTTTAGCTCCGCCCTCAACACCACCATTCCCACCAAATGTCCCTCCAAACTCGAATCCTTGGACTCTGCTTCTGCCTCTGCAACTGGATCCTTGACTTCCTGACCCACAGACTGCAATCAGTAAGCACGCATGACCACAACTTGACAAGAATCCCTAACACTGGTGCCCCACAAGGCTGCGTACTCAGCCACTTACTGTACTCCTTGTATGCTCACGACTGTGTGGCCAAATTCAGTGCAAACTTGATTTACAGGTTTGCTGATGACACCAGTAGAGTAGGTCAGATCTTCAAACAGCGATGAGACAACGGACAGGAAAGAGAGAGACCGGTTAGTGAGATGGTATAAAGACAACAATTCCTCCCTCAGTGTCAGCAAAACAAAGGAACTGGTCTTCGATTTCAGGAAGTGGGGTGGAGGACACGCCCCTGTCTGTATCAGTGATGCTGAGGTGGGAGGTGGTTGAGACTTTCAAGTTCCTAGGAGTAAATAAGCACCAACAATCTGTCCTGGCACACCCATGTCAAGATTGAGAGTAAGAAAGCACACTAACACCTCTACTTCCTCAGAAGGCTGAAGAAATTCAGTAAATTCACAATGACTTTATCAACTTTTACAAATGGACTATAGAAAGCATTGCACCCTGGTATGGCAACTGCCTGGTCCAAGACTGAAAAAGATTCAGAGTTGTGAATGTGACCCAATCCACCATGAAAACCAACCTTCCTTCCATTTGACTCTGTCTATACTTCCTGCTGTCTCGGGAAAGCAGCCAACATAGTCAAAGACCCCTCCCAGTTATACTCTCTTCCACCCTCTTCCGCCAGGCAGAAGACACAAGTTTGAAAACGTACCAACAGATTCAAGAACAGCTTCTTCCCTGCTGTTATCAGACTTATGAACAGACCTCTCATAGTTCCTTAGAAGGGGTGATGCAGGTAGACAGGATAGTGAAAAAGGCATCCGATATGCTTGTCTTTATTGGTCATTGCATTCACTGTTGGAGCTGGGAGGTCATGTTGCAGATGTACAGGACATTGGTTCAGCCACTTTTGGAGTATTGCGTACAATTCTGGTCTCCCTGCTATATGAAGGATGTTGTGAAACTAGAAAGGGTTCAGAAGAGATTTATGAGGATGTTGCCAGGGTTTGAGCTATAGGGAGAGGCTGAATAGGCTGGGGCTATTTTCCTTGGAGTGTTGGAAGCTGAGGTTTGACTGAGTAAAGGTTGGTAAAATCATGAGGGACATGGATAAGGTAAATAGACAAGGTCTTTTCCCTGTGATTGGGGGCGGGAGTCCAAAACTAAAGGACATAAGTTGAAGGTGAGAGGAGAAAGATTTAAAAGGTACCTGAGGCCAACTTTTTCACACCGGTGGTGGGTGTATGGAATGAGCCGCCAGAGGAAGTGATGGAATTTGGTATCATTACAATGTTTAAAAGGCATTTGGATAGATATATAAAAAGGAAGAGTTTAGAGGGATGTGGGCCAAATGCTGGCAAATGGGACTAGATTTAGATAGGATATCTGGTCGGCATGGACAAGTTGGACTGAATGGTCTGTTTCTGTGCTGTCTCTCTGAGTCTGTAACTCTGTATTAAAGTTGATCTTTCTTTGCATCTTCTCAATAGCTGTGACACTGTATTCTGCATTCTGTTCTATTATCCTAATGTAATTATGTAAAGTGTGATTTGTCGGATTAGCGCACACAGCAACACTTTTCACTATCTTGGTACATGTGACAATAATACGTTAAACCAAAACCTTTAGTGATTGGATGTCAGACAGCAGTTAGTTATGTAGCTGTCGGTGAGGCTGTATAATGCCAAAGGCACTGGTTCAACACCTGTACTGTTGTGATAACTCATGGAACCCTTCTTCCTTACCTTTTCCCATTCTTGATGTGGAGTTGTGCCCCTCAAGCAATATGAAACACTTGTTTCTCTCCCTAAAATGAGAGACCTCTCCCTAATGTCTGAATCCTATGTGGGCTGCGACTGATTTTTACCTCCTGAAAGTGTCAAATAAAACCCAACTAGTAGTACTGACCCATTCAGTAATCTCAAGAACAGATCAGAAGTCAATATTTTACAAACCTACTTTTATTTTATCTTTGGGAAAGAGCAGAATGTACACTGATCTAAATGACTAATCAAAAGCTTGACAATTGGGACCAGGAGGTCCAATTTGAAGTCCCAACCATGCTGGATGGTGTCGCAACATATCTGAATAGGTTGATTAAAATTTTGAGCCAGGCTAAAATGGAACTTGTAGCATTTCTTCTCCTCCTTTCCTCTCCCTCCCTTTCTAACCCACCTCCAACTCTTCTTTCTCGCCACCAATGTGGCCTGTTATCTCTCAGTTGCTAACACAGCCATTTCTTAGTCAGAAGTCACGATTCAAATCTCCCCCTAGGTCTTGAGCACATACTTTAAGCTCACACTCCACAAGCACAGAAGTGCTTCACTTTCGGAGGTCCTGTCCTATTGAAAAGATGCTTCTAATTCACTTGGATAAGAAATGGCATCACTTGAGAGAGCAAGAGGTTTGTTTGGTGTCCTGGCTCAATATCTACCAATGCCATTTTTCCTTTAAAATAAGGATTGTTAGCTAGTTATTCCTTAATTGTCATTGTGATTATGTATTAAGCTAATTAAGCTGCCACTTTTAGCCCACTTAAATAAATCAGTGCATTTCAAAATGACACATTTTATTCAAAGTCCTTGAGATTTTGAGATGGGTTGGCACTTGATGCAAGTCTAGATCTGTCTATGCCACTGTAATGGTTGGAACAAGCACTGGGTGGACCTCACTGACTGAGATTCTTGACTGTGGTTGTTAACCTGGGCAAATCAGGGAGCCCTGGCTGACAGATATAAATAGGATATTCAGAAGGTCTCCGAGATAGCAGGAACTGCAGATACTGGAGTCAGAGTTGATACAGTGTGGAGCTGGAGGAACACAGTAGGTCAGGCAACATCAGAGAAAATCGACGTTTCGGGTCAGGACCCTTCAAGTCCTGTTGAAGGGTCCTGATCCGAAACGTCGACTCTCCTGCTGTTCTGATGCTGCCTGACCTGCTGTGTTCCTCCAGCTCCACACTTGACTGTTCAGAAGGTCTCCTCAGTCTAGGGAATGGCATTGAGCTGCTTGGTCAGAGCCCATGTGCTGCACAAATGTAAATAAAGGGTGACTTGGTGACAGCATACCGGTCTCTCTGCAATTATTTCACCCACCTTACCTCCAGGGGAAAGCTCCAAATGACGTCCTTTTACCTCCAAAAGAGATTGAGAAACTCAAAGAAAATTTAACACTTGGCTACATTGCCTCGGTCTGTCACCTCCATAAGTGCCTTCCATAAGCAAACACTTCAACTCTGATCTTTGAATGATGGGCTGGATTGTATATAGCTTTTTGGGAATAAAAGGGTTAATGGAACATTTCTTTTGGTCTGATTTTTTTTTTTCTTTATATTGTGATGAGAGATTTGTTTAATGAGGTATTTGAAGTTTTTTTGCTTCACATTAGTATTTTGTCAGAGGAAGATTTTCAGATAACATTCTGTCAACATGCTCCATGAGATTAGAGATAATTTTCTTTGCTACTGTGATGGATGGGTTGAAAAAGGGACCTTTTGACTCCGATGACAGGTTTTTAAACAAAACTATCCAAGAACAGCGAGGAGGACACTGAAGATTGATATGTCTGGTTTCAAGTTATAAAATCTTTATACTGTGCATTTTGTATGAAGCTGTCAGAAGGCCAAGACATTTTTTTTAATTTAAAAAAGTGCCAAGACTATATGGGATTTATGTTTTGTTTTTTTGTCATCTTGGCTGAATATAGAGTTATTCCAAGACATCAGCTGTGAAAATGCAAAGCCTGACCACCAAATAAGGCTTGTATTTCTAATGCTGATCAGGCATATATTCTGTCATTTATCTCCTGTCTGCTCAGTGAGCTTTGCTCTATAAAGTCTGGTAACACTCCATTCATAAAGATTTCCTGTTTCCTTCATTTGTGATGAGAAATCATTGACGTTGCCTACCTGGTAATTTGAGGGGGGAGAAAAAAACAGGATTGATCAGGTTTTTAGAAAATGTTTCTTCCAGTCGTTCACCTTTTATCTGCTTTACACGTTGGCAGATTTCCTTTTTAGTGAGTTCACTTACTTGCCCTTGCATGTGCCTGGCAGATGCAGTTAAGTCTGAACCAATTAGATTCCAGGATATCTAATTGATGCAGGACTTGAGACGTGAAAGGATGCTTCAAGGCCTATCGAAGGAGGGTGCCCAGTTCCCTGAAAGCATTGTAGCCTTGTATGCAGGTTATTATAATGAGTCGAAGCCATATGAGCATGTCCATATATGGAGAGATTAGGAGAATATGCTGAAAGCCTGTTGTCTCTTCGAATATTTCACCGACCTGGGTTTTGCTGTAATAGTCATTGTAAGGCTATTTGAGCACAGGGCTTATTAATGACAACAACCTCTGGTATCCAAGCATATACAGTAAAGTACTGAAGTCCAGAAATGACTCTGATACCCTTTCGCCTCCAGAGTTCACTGTTTAATTCCTCAGCAAGAGACTTGGCATTGAGATCGTGAACTTGGGGGCGTTCTGATTTCTAGTGCCGTGCTATTGCTTCCCCTGTAAACAGATGCCACAGATTCCTTTTAAAGGGAATTGCACTGGGAAAAGACACTGGAAAAGCTGAAACATCCACTGATGAGTTTGCTAGGTCTCTGAGAACAGATCTGAGCAGGATGGATGGAAAACTGTTCATTGCCTCAGATTTCACAATCAGCAGTGAATGGGCAGAATCTCCATAGCTCCTGATTGAATATGCTGGGAAAATTGGGAAAGGCCTTTTTTCCTGTAACAGAGATGGAGGGACATGTGAGAAAATGGTGGAACTTGGTCTGGCAGACTGGAGAAACTCATTGATGTTCCTGCTGCATTGCTAGGTGTCCCTCCAGATGGTTGAGAATAGTGACCTGGGTGGCAACCCCACACAGGTTGGCAGGGTATGATGTCGTGACCTCCTTTACCAGTCCTGGGGGAAGAGGGCATCCCATCTCTGCAGCCTCCATCCCTCAATCTCTGTCTGCAGTACAACTCACCAAATGCCCCTTCTCTACCATGTCTGGAGCAAATGTCACACAGTGTGTAGGGCAGCTCTGGACTGCCAGCACTTGAACAGATGCAAAACAGCCTCTTAAATCTGAGATAGTAAGAACTGCTGATGCTGGAGTCAGCAATAAATGTGGAGCTGGAGGAACACAGCAGCTCAGGCAGCATCAGAGGAGAAGGGAAGTTGACGTTTTGAGTCGGGACCCTTCTTCAGAAATGGGGGAGGGGCGAGGGAGCTCTGAAATAAACAGAGGAGGGGTGGGGCTGGGGAAGGTAGGTGGGATGATCGTGATAGGTGAGTGCAGATAGGCAGTTGTGGGGATTGGTCACTGAGGTGGGAGGAGCAGATAGGTGGGAGAGAAGATGGACAGGTTGTGTCAGGTCAAGGAGGTGGGGATGAGAAAGAGGGTTGGTCGTGGGATGAGGCTGGGGGTGGGGAGATTTTGAAACTGGTAAAGTCCGCATTGAGACCATTGGGCTGTAGGCTCCCAAGGCGGAATATGAGGTGCTGCTCCTTCAGTTTGCAGGTGGCATCGTTGTGACGCTGGAGGTGGCCCAGGATGGACAGGTTGCGTCAGGGAGTGGGAGGGGCAGTTGAAATTGTTTGCAACTGGAAGAAATCTGACCCTGATGCCAAGGAATGCAGAACTTCCAACAGTGGTGAGTAGTTCTGCCTATAGGGAATGGGAGGATCCTGTCAACATCAGCCAAAAGAGTGCTTTTAGGAATGTAGCACCAAGATAGTGAGGCAAGTTTTGAACGATAGGGTGAGAAGACTTTTCACAGAGAAACCCTCTGTGAAACTTAACAAAAATGACACTTGACCAATGTCGAGAAAATTTTGAATAGGAAGATAGAAAAGGCCTGTTTTACCCGCAGAAGTTAATTACCTGGGGCACAGATGTAAGGTGATTGGCAGAAAAATTAGAGAGGATGTGAGGAAAAATCTTTTTGTCCAGAGGGTTGGGGTGTGTGGAATCTGCTGTCTGGGTGGTTAAGGTTAAAATCCTTAACATGTAAAGGAACTGCAAAGTAGGATAAGAACGGGGGTCTAGTTTATTCCGTCTGTGCAAACATGATGGGCTGAATGGCTCGTTTCTTTATGGCTCTATGAAGTCGCATTAATTTTATTTAAGAAACATATTAATGTTTTTTTTTAAAACTTCAGCAGACTATCTTAAACAGCTCAACAAGACCAAGAATGTTATGACATATAATCCTG
Organism: Ginglymostoma cirratum; assembly: GCA_024137785.1. Classification (NCBI taxonomy): domain Eukaryota; kingdom Metazoa; phylum Chordata; class Chondrichthyes; order Orectolobiformes; family Ginglymostomatidae; genus Ginglymostoma; species Ginglymostoma cirratum. Next base: position 19,897,841 of record JAHRHZ010000029.1, read on the forward strand.
AATCATACATTTTAAAATTGTGTTCTGAATTCACCCTTCTGACTATCTGGGAGTCCTTTTACTGACCACAATGTGGGGTGAGTTGTTTCTTTGCATTGTACCAGGAAACAGAAGAGGCAGATTGTGTTTTGGTGGTCTTGTCATTTAGTTGGCCTGCTTATTCTCCAACTCTGTGCTACGAGCCATGTGTGAGGGAATTACGTTATGATTTATTGCAAAATACTATGGTGCTGAGGTAGGGTTTGTTGTTGGCAGAGTAATACACGTGGCCTACTAATAGACTTGATATTGGTTCTACAAGCAAAAATTAGATCTGTGTGTTTTAAAGGTCAGGTTGGTGTGCACTATAAAAGGAATGAGGACAAAATACAATACACAGTGATTTATAATTTGCATTAATCCAGCTGCATTGTGTGTGGATGTGAAAATGTTTCATTTTCATAAATTCAGCAATTTTAAGACTTTTTATGGTGTGCTTTTGCCTGTGAAGGACCCTAAACCCAAACAGTCCAGTTTAAACCAAATAGATGGTACCCTTTGGTTTTTGCACACCAAAGTCAGGAATCCTGATGAAATAGAAATACTTATTACCAGGAGTGGGTGTTTGTGTTGATGTACCAGCTGCGAAACAATAGTTTGGTATATCACTACAGTTAGTGTGGCACTTTGCTGCTAATTCTTTGCACTAAAGACTGCCTCTAGGTATGCAAATGCATACAAGCCCACATAATGCGGTAGAGTATTTAGCAAGAGATAGTAAGAACTGCCGATGCTGGAGTCAGAGACGACACAGTGTGGAGCTGGAGGAACACAGCAGGCCAGACAGCATCAGAGGAGCAGGAAAGCTGATGTTTCGGTTCGGGACCCCTCTTAAACCCTACCTCAGCACAATAGTATTTTGCAATAAATCATAACACAATTCCCTCACACATGGCTTATAGCACAGACTTGGGGGAAAAAGCAGGCCAACTAAACGACAAGACCACCAAAACACAATCTGCCTCTTCTGTTTCCTGGTACAATGCAAAGAAACAAGTCATCCCACAATGTGGTCAGTAAAAGGGCTCCCGGATAGCTAGAATGGTAAACTTAGAACACAATGGTATTTAGCAAGCTTTGGAACAATTAGTCTGCTGATCCAAATCCAAAAGACATCAAAGTACAAAGGAACTGGGGACAATGCAACAAAGATTTGTCCAAACCAACTGGAAGGCTTTCAAACCAATGTTGTGAGAAACGAAAACAAATAGCTTGAAAAGCTCAGCAGGCCTGGAGCATCTGTGGAGAGAAAGCAAAGTTAATGTTTCAGGTCCAGTGACCCTTCACAATATTATTTATATGTTTAACCGCCAGGGCTTTGGCTGCCATAATGTATGTCAGGTGGATTGTTCACCTTTCCCTGTCCCCGCCCAATGTTCTTACATTTGGTTTATATTCTGGGCATGGACCAGGTAAATTCTCTCTGCCTGCTGTAACTGCACTTCTCTTTGTACAAAGGCCTTTGTATAGTGGCAAATAAATGGTATTTCATTTCAAATTGGCTGTAAAATGTTTGTGTTCGGGGAATATAACTTTTAACTCCATAACGAACAACACCAAAAAGCAATTGGTTATCAACTTAGGTGAAGGGCCAAGAGAAAGAAATGGAATTAAAGCAGAATTGTTGTTTCAGCTAACCTGTTTGGACAAGTTATGACGACATTTCAAGGCACATGGGGCAAGATACTGGGTGTCCTCGCTCAGAGGTAGGGACACTACTGTTGCATCATAAGGCTGAGAGTACGGGGCTATAACCTTAGCAAGCCCATGAATTTGTAGTTTGGAGAGCTGGGTTTTGCACTACTACTCAATTGAGAAATCCCTTCTTGGGAATTCGCGCATCATTGAGTCCCAAAGTCATTTGTGATTTGAGGCTAATACAATTAAATTTGGATAAAATTAAAAGCTGTAATATTTCTAGAGGGTTAATAAAAGTTGATGAGAAGAGTCTCGATGTTGTCGCCTGGCAGAGCCTCTCATTAGGAATACTTTTCTCCCCCCAGACTGGCATATGGGCTGTCCTACAACTCGAACACTAGGTAGCCCAGATCACGTTAAAAAGTCTTTGCTGCACTGCATTCCGAAAGCCGTGCATGACCTGGATAGATTGATTTGAATCTAGCTATCTTCTCCGTTATCAATAGCATTTTGTTGACATACAGGCAAAACTATGCAGCCTATTAAAAGGAAAACTCCATGCAGATTCAACACATGTCCCTGCTCCATATATGCTTTATCATGTAACAGTTTTGAATAATGTGAAGAGAACTTCGTTCATCAATTGACTGAGTTGTGCAAACCTGGTGCCCTAAAAGCAGCAGCAATGAAGCGCAAGTTGAAAATGTCCTCCTCTCTAATTTTTAGAAAGAAAATCAGGAATTTACATTTCCATGACTGAGTGCCCATCAAATTCCACAAAGCTTGGCAGGTCTAGACAGTCTTGATTCAGAGTGCAGTAAATATTTACCCAAATGCTTCACAATAATTGTATTGGCTACTATGCCATGTGGGGATTCACAGTCTGCAACAGTTTTTTTAAGTGGATGTGACTGGCAAACTTTAGACCAGATTTAACTTCGCTCTCCAGAGATGAGGCATGCAACGTATCTCCCTTCACCTCCACCCACTTTTGTTTGAGAAGTTAAGTATAACACAGTAATCAAGTTTTAAGAAAATAAACCATTTTCACTCTGCGGTGTCATAGTCTGTTTTCTTTATTGTAGACAGACCTGGCAATGTAATTCAATATCAACTGATAGCGCAGAATTACTGAGGCATGTTTTCGGAGTTGATATTTTTAGCTTTCCAGTAGCAACAAGAAAGCTGGGCTCCATCTTTAGTGAACCTAGTTCAAGTTCACAAAGTTAAAGGTCAAATTGTTAAACTGTTTGAATTTTATTTTGAAAAGGTAGTAGTGTTCTTGAAAGCACTACCTCCTAAAACATCCGGTTTTGTATTGTGTCCGTTCACTTAATTACAGAATCTGATTCAAAGCACAAATTATCTGACAATTCCCCATTTAACTGACACAAAACCACTGTGCTATGTTTAAATAATTTGAACAGTGTTAAGTGATTCTGATGCCTGCTCAGTCTGGCTGTCTGCGATCTGTGTACAGCAACTCTTTAAACATCCTGGGTTTTTGCCAGCTAGCAGAAAACAAAATTACTTGAAGTCTACAAAAGGTAGTTTTAGCAAGAGTTGCCCTGCCCTTCAATTCTATACACAAAGTAAGGGATATGTAGCAAGGCTAAGTTGGAAGGTGGATAATTGGACCAGATTCAGGTTCTAATGTTGCACTTTCTCATCTCTCTATTTTGTGGCTTTCTTAAAAAAGCACTTTTAATTATTAACCATTATTTGGTTTCCTTAAATTGGCACAAAGCAGTCTATTTATAAATTGCATTACGTCTCAAAAGTTATACTCCAAATTGTTGGAAGGGAAGAAGGAAAGCATGTGAATCAGCAATGGCACTGTTCAAGTAACACTTTTACGGAGTAACTGGTCCGTGAACACAATGTAGAATGATGGTGAATGTCAATAATAACTGTTTTATTTGCACCTGAGAAGATCCGTTTCTGTCCCTGCCTCATTCACCTTTTATTGTCTGCCCAGAACCCATTCGGTTCTGTTCGTCTTGAAAACCCCAGAAAGGTATTCCACCAATTCTGAGAACGGAATTCCCTGTGAAAAGGGTTGGTGAATCAATCCAGAATCTTTGTGTTTTAACAGCATTTCTGTGCTATCATATTTTAAATTCAGTTGCAGGATGCAAGTGGCACTGTCTGGGGCCAATATATATTGCCTGTGTGTAGTTGCCCTTGAGAAGGTGATAGCTGCTTTTTTTTTTGGACCATAGCAGCCATTTACTGTATGTAGACCGACTTTGCCATTAGGAAGGGAATTTCAGGATTTTGACCCACTGACACTCTAAGCAGTGATTCTACACAACAACCTTCCCTCCTTTAAAGCAAAAGTATCTCTTTCTTCCTCTCACCTTTGTCAAAGTAGTAAACACATCCAATAGTGCCAATTTAACCATACCATGTATTTTTCAACTAGCCGTCTGCATTCAGCAACTGTCATGTAACATATACACAAATATTACAATGCAATAAAACAGTGCATTATTTTTGAGTAAAACACTCACTGTCATTTGACAAGACCACACACACATCCTGTTCCTGTAAAACTTGGACTGTACAAAATCTCTCCATTTTGTTTGAAATGTCTTGGTTTTCAATAGTGATAAATGTTTCTTCCACACTGCTGCATTTTTAGCAGTTGGCTGATAGTCCAGTCATTCATAAAAAGACTGGGGGAGCTGATGGTATAGCTATAATGTCACTAGACAAAGAATCGGGGGGTCCAAGTTAATACTGTGGGGACACTTGCTTAAATCCATGACAGCTGAGAGAATTTGAATTCATTTGATAAGAAAACCAATATTCTAAAAACAAACCTTCTGAAATAAGTTATTTCCCAGTTGCTTCAGCATGATGAGGTATCAGTTTAATGTTATCGAGATTTTCAGTGAACAGTAGAGACAGTATGACTTGCTCTATTCTCCGACTTTCTCTCCCGTCCAATCCCCTTCTCTCCGATGGGAGGTCGCGCTCCTAATGTTGGCCCATTCACATATAGGAACCTAAATGACACAGCTCCATGTGGCTTCCCCCTTTGAAGATGGGACGAAAATCAGTTGGAGTCAGTGGGAGTGAACTACATGCTTAATGTGGAAGTGGAGAACCATCTGGTGACTTGGATTGTTTTAGATTAATTTAGATTGTCTGGTTGGTATGGACAAGATAGACCCAAGAGTCTGTTTCCGTGCCGTATAGCTCTATGATTCGAACCAGACGAAGGTTCTACTTGTTTGTCGCAGTGATTTGAATGTTGAGGAACAAATGGATTAGCTTTTACTTCCCCCTCAAAGATGCTATATAATACAGGAGATACACTGTCAATCCTGGTCACCAGGCTGCTGTATGCCTGCCAGGTTTGAGCTGTCTCCCAGCTGTTTGTGGTCTTGCATTTCAGTTTGACTTTTGTTCATTATTTGATTGCAGTTATTTTAAAAGCTTCCATCTGCATCAGGTGCAGTTAATTCAGAGTTTGCTCCAGAAAGGCCTAATTGCAAAAAGGAAGCATTAGGATTACCTCTGGGCTTTATCTTTGTTGCCAACTTGGCAGTAACTTAGAAAACTATATTAACAATCTAGTAATGGCCTGCATATTGCTGATTTTTATTTTTTGTTTCCATCTTCAAAGGGGGAAGCCATGTTGAGCTTTAACATTCACGTTCCCATGTTCCTTAAGGCAGCAGAGTGCTTATTAGTGACGGGCAGCACATCAAACCTGCAAAAAATGACATCCTGTCTTTTTGCATTAGAAGGCAGGTAAACAGAAGGACTAATAAGTAATGGCCCAGTGTCAAGGGAAATATCTTCTCCCTCATTGCTGATCCCTGCACAATCAACCAAGAAATAGAGCAGCAACTAAACCGTTCGAATGCAGCTGCCTGCTCAGAAATAAACCCAAATGTTGACCCATGAAAACTAGGAATGGCACTGCAATTGCAGAGAAATGTATGATTTATCTCCTGGACAACCTCTCTGTTTACATCTAACACAAGTTCTGGGGAAGGGTCACTGGCCCCGAAACCTTAACTCTGATCTTTTATTTCACAGATGCTGCCAGACCTGCTGAGCTTTTCCAGCAACTTCTGTTTTTGTTCCTGATTTACGGCATCCACAGTTCTTTTGGTTTTTGTGAGGTTATCCATCTCCCTGCTACCAGGGCAGCATGGATGGCACAATGGTTAGCACTGCTGCCTCACAGTGCCAGGGACCCAGGTTTAATTCCACCCTCGGGTGACTGTCTGTGTGGAGTTTGCACATTCTCCCCATGTCTGCGTGGGTTTCTTCCGAGTGCTCCGGTTTCCTCCCACAGTCGCAAAGATGTGCAGGGTAAGTGGATGGGTCATGCTAAATTGCCCATATTGTTCAGGGATTTGTACATTAGGTGGGTTATAGGGGGATGGGTTTGGGTGGGTGCTGTGAGGGTTGGTGTGGACTTGTCAGGTCAAAGGGCCTGTTTTCACACTGTAGGGATTCTACGATTTTTATTATAGTGCATAGCAGGATGATAGTGGATTGAGTCTAGAAATTGCTGAAATTGTTTATTTTCTCACTGGGAGGAATGAGGTGTCTTTTATTTATTTTCTGCCACCCGCTAGGGTGTGCTTATTTGAACATTGCAGCTTTTTGAGTGTAAGCATTACTGCAACATTTTAAATTAAATAAAACTCATCAATTCCATTAATTCTCCGTCTTGTTTCCAAACCCTGATACTTGCTTTGATTTAGTGACAGGAGGATAGTTGAATAATTGACACAAGGGAGCGTCCTCCTCATCTTAAGTAGTGTGCACTTAAGTTTATTTTCTCCAAGATGAATATAAACAATAGCTCAGCATACACCCGTAAGTCGTCCTCTAGCAAGTTTAAGTTGATATGGGCCCAAGGTGAGCGTATGGAGTTAGGGCATAGATCAGTCATAATCTTTTTGAATGGCAGAGCAGACTCAGGGGCTGAATGGCCTACTCCTGTTCCTATATTCGTAGATATTCAAGATATAATTTGGTGACTACCGCAGAGTGTCAATCCACTGCCTGGAAACCAGCAGCAATCCCATCATAGCCAGTTTTGGGAAGATCAGATGGTATTAAATCCTGATGGGGCACTGACCTTCCTGTCATTTGGCTCCTCAGCTCCACTGAACGAATTTGTTGGTGTGAGATGGATGCCCCATTTCTGAAAACCAAGGGCTGACTACAGACGGGTAGGTCAAGTCCAGGCAGAGATCATTAAGGGAGGCCATGAGGTGAGCTCAGTGACCCCAGTTGTTGATGGGCCTGCGTGTGAAAGCTCCAACAAGGAGTTGGTGGAGGGGTGTTAGAGGTTAGTCAGGTACTTGTCTTCAAACCTTCGCTAGTCATTGCGTCTTGCATGTGTCTCCATCGGGTGTGGGCTGCCCAAATTGAAGGGACAAACTGCCACTCCCTCCTCCATGCCCCCTTTCCCATCCTGACCAGGCCTCCAGCATATCTGGCAGAGTTTGCCTGTGTGTCAACACCCCTGCCAATTGTGACTTAAATACCAGCAATAATTCAATGTGGTCCTGCAGTGGAGTTGGCATCTGGGAGGGCCAAGCCAAACATGTGCCCTCCCCATCTCCAGACAGCATTCAATTCCACTCTGAATGTGTTTACAATCGAGAAAAGCGCTGCAGACAATGTAATTTTTCAGGCTGGCTATGTTTGGCTAAATCCTGAGACAGGGTACTTTGAAGCTTCTACATTGTTTACATTTTCCACGAAAGTAGGAATTATACGGGCCAGAATATATCCAAAGTTGTTACGGTGAATGAACAATGAGTGAAATTGAGTGCATCATGCAATGCTGATTGATAGCATATGCCATCATGACAGATTTGATTTAGTTTGTGGCTTGCTTTAGTATATTGCTGTACCAATATAAAACATCAGACAAAGCTTCTTCTGTGATTATAATACAAATCCACAAATACACAAGATTCTGGGGTCCAGGATTCTAAATCTTCTCCTGAATCTGAACAGCATACAACAGACATTAATATGCTGCCAACTGACATTTAATTTGATCTATTGTTTACAGGCTGAAATATACCACCCAGCTGTTCAATCCCAAGGTTGAGTCCTCATGTATGAACATTGACTTTTTGGGTCACCTCTTCATTATAAATTTGAAATTTAGTGTGCTGTGTTTCTAACAGCATTGTGGAAAATTTTTAATGTTACAACAGTGACTGAGTCAGTAATTCAGAAACTTTGGTTGTAAAACTGAAGTCACAAGATCATGTTATAAATGTAAAGCCGTCTGCCTTTTCTAAGTTGCAATACTCTTTCCTGGTAGATGGTCACCCAAAAAGAGACCATTGAGTGACTTCATCTCTTGTACATTTGAACTTTCATGTCTACCTGTTTAGATATCTGACTGACAAATTAATTATAACTGACACAAGGTAATATAATGAGCCACATATTGTATCCTATTAAATGTTATTGTTCAGTGTGTTTTGAGTGAATTATTTATTTTATAGATTTTAAAGTTTCATGGTCTTTTATTCAGAATCAAATTTCTTGTGAATTTAATATTCCAGGTTTGTCACATGCAAGTGTGCGAAGATTTTACTGCTTCTTGCAGTTTAGTACTGTAGCTGCATGTGAAGATATTTACAGTGAAACAAATTTCTCATGGGGTCCCAAACATTGGGAATGACACCAAATCTTTGGGTAGATGCATAAAGAATGTTTCTGCCACGGATGAACATTGGACTAGGAGTCACAGATTCAGAATTAGGGCTTTCCCATTTGAGACCAAGACAGAGAGGACTTTTTTTTTAATCTGAGTCTTTAGAATACCGTATCTCCCAGAACAATGGAGGCTGCATCACTGACAATATTCAAGCCAAGTAGATTGATGTTTAATTTACAAAGGAGTTGAGAGTTACAGTAGGGAGTCAGGCAGGAAAGTGGAGTTGAGGCCAGAATTAGATTACCCATGATCTTACTGAATGACACAACTCTTATATCCACCCTAACATTGAAAAGGTGGATGTTTATGAAGCCTCCTGCTGATTATTTTCTTAGTTTTCGAACACCATTCGCAGCGGGTTGTGACAGGACCGCAGTGTTGATCTGATGCTTTTGTTGTGCAGATGTATTGCTCAGTCAATAATGTGCTGACTTCATTGTTTAAAATGCATGCTGTCCTGTGTTATCGTTTTACCAGGTTGTATCTCATTTCCAGGTCTACTTTGTGCTGCACCTGGTATATTTTCTTACTATCTCTTCGTTCAACCAGTAATGATCCTCCAGCTTGAGGGTGGTGAATGAGTGAGAGAGATGTCAGACCATGAGGTTACAGGTTGGGTGCAATAAAATTTTGGTGCTCCTGTTGGCTCATAGTAGTTCCGTGGATGTCCCATTTTGAGATGCTTGATCTATCCTGAATATATTCCATTTAGAATGGAATACAGTGCTTCACAAGCTGGAAGGTGTCCTTAATTTGAAACAGAGGGCTCATTATTGCAAGGACCTTGATGTGGTCTGTCCTACGCATGCATGAGATATGCATTTGCAGCAGGTGGATTGGTGGCCAATGTAGATCTGTCTTGAAGTGGTTCCACCACTGCTTGCCTTGAGGCCTAGTCAGGCAGGGCACAACCAGCTCACTCTTTTGTTGTGTTACACTGCCACTCAGTGATTGATATTAAATATATCTGTGCCTTTCCTATCTGAACTGCTTCTTCCAAGCGATATTCAACATACATGAGCTACAGGATGGAGGTGGTAATCAGCAGGAGACTTAACTTCTTGCCAAATTTTGAACTGGCATCATGTGACTTCATAGTTGACATTGAAGACTCCCAGAGATTCTATCCTGACCCTGTGTGTGTGTGTACACTACTGTGGCAACATTACAGTAAGCTGTTTTTTTCCTGATGGGACAAGGCAGGCCCTGGGACAGTGATAGAAGTCTGGGGTGTTGTCTGAAAATCATATTCTCAGAATTATGTTTTGTTAGGCTGGTGTTTTGAGTTAGTGCAGAAATGCTCCCAATTTTGTCAGTCTGACATTTTTTCATGGTTGTTTTTTTGTTTAAAAATGATTTGTTACAATTGAGTAGCTTTGTAGACCATTTTTGAGGGCAATTAAAAGTCTTTTAGGTTTGTTTGGGACTGATGTCACATAGATGAAACTGGCTAGGATAGCAAATGCCCTTCCTAAAAGGGCTTCAGTGAACTAGATTGTTTTTGTGTGGTGATCTTATGCTTTTGTGGCCATGATTGCTGATACTCGCTCATTTCAGATATATCTAATTAACTTAATATAAGGTCCTCACCTGCCTTGGTGTTTCTCAGTATTGTAATGGCCAACACAAGAGTGATTGATGGTTATCCGTAGAAAGGTGCATCTTAATGAAGTTTCTTGAGGGTTTTCCTAGCAGTCTGGTGATGAGATCTGCCCCTGTTGGTGCAGGGACCAAATATGCATTCGTTGTCTTTAAGCTGATGTTTTAATTTGTCTGCGTCAGCTTGCAGGCAATGATATATAGCCACCTATTCGCTTATCAGCATACAGAGAAGATAAGTATAGGAAAAAATCACTGCACTGAGGTCACAGACCAGTTTTCATGACGGAAGTAACAGTGTGGCAGACAGCATTGGGTTGAAATGAAAACTACAACTGCTTGCTTCAATTAGTAACAGTTACTTTCATTACCTGGAGTCTCTGAATGCTAATGTGATTACTACAGGATTGCAAATACCTTCGGGCGATGTGTTTAAATTGACAGGATCTAACTTGTCATTTGAACTGATTTTTTTACTTAAAAAATATAGATCACAATAACTAAAATGAGATGTTATTACAGCAATAATCTTTGTGATCTTACTTGGAAGGTTAAGCAAGGTGAATAAGATTCCTTGGCACTGTCAGATTTGCAGGTTCTCTCTTAATTATTCCCATTTCATTTTTATCTCATGGAGTGAGGAAGAAGAAGCTGGCCAGTCTCAAAGTGCTAAGTAATTTCTAAGTGGAAGCAGCTACCTTTTGTAGGAAGATTTCATAATGTTAATAAATGCATTTTTCCAAAGATTTGCTTTGATATAATTAAGTTTGTTTCCCTGAACAACCTGTTGTGCCTCTGAGTGGAAAGTTACACTGTAAATAATTTAAATAAAAACCCTCATCCATTCTCCACCTTTGACAGCTGTGAATGTTGTCAAGTATTTACGGTTGCCTTAAGGAAAGGCATCGCTGGTCAGTGGTTCACAGGCAGGTACAGTTTAATGTTCTTAATAACAATATTCTTTGTGACTTTGCAAGTAAAACAGTGAAGGTTTTGACTCCCAAGATGTAGCATCATCTCCTTTCTTATAACAATTTAAGCATTTGTATCGAAGGATTGTAATTATCTGTGGCATGGAATGAATTTTGTGGGGGGAGAAAAGCCTTGTGTGATGGCTTTATGAAGCAAATGGCTGCTGATTAAATCCAAAAATGATAGATATTAGCTTTCAGTTAATTTGGGATCATCCAGTCGGGCACAGACTAATACAAATATTTTCTTGTGAAGGGAACATGGTAGCTTTCATCTTTTGGATTGATGCTTCAACCAGGAATGTGGCCTTTGTGGATGTTACACTGGAGGAATGTCAGCCAGTCAAACTGCGGCTTTAACCTTTGATTTGTCACTCACCTTCTCAGGTTTTGATATTAATAGAGTTTTTTAAATTGTTTTGCTTAACCTGGAGCCAGTGTTTTGCTTTCTTTTTTAAAAAAGCTCTTTTCTTCCTGTTTTGTGCAGAGAAACTCTACAATTCTTGTGGCCGGGAGCTGAGAAGAGCCCTGTTTTCACTCAAGCAGATCTTCCAGGTTGGTACTGATGGTTGCCTCATTTTCTAAAAAATGTGTTTTATTTCCCACTTTGTGGTCGGTTGTCACCCCGAGACGTTTGGAAGTGAAAATCTCAAAATCAGTCTCTGGTTCCTGTGAATTTGACTGGCCTGCGTGCAGGCAACATTCTTATTAATTTCACCACTAAATTAACAAAGAGATGAATTGGCCAAGGTTCCTTTTCTCCTTCTTTCTTCCTTCCTCCTTGCTATCTCATGGCTGTAAATGGAAAATGCATGTGGCTGGATGCCTGGTAAGAGATGCATGAGGCTTTGGTTGTGAATCTGCCTGTTGGTGTTTGATGCTTAGGCCTACATGCAATGATTACAATTTTGATCAAATCCAGAACATTATCACTGCCTGTGCAGCTCTTTTGAGAGAAAGAGTTTACGTCTTTAGGATGGGAAAGAAGTTGTTGGTGGGGTGACTTGGAAAGAGAGGAGGAGAGTCTGAACGTCTGGCATATGACTAATTTCATTAAGATACAAAGACCAGACTAATAAAGCAAGACAACTTGCAAGGAACCGTATCAAGATGAGTTAAATTATTGTATATCTCTAGGGCTTTTAATGTAGGCTATGTGCCAGCAAAATGAAAGTTACTTGTTGATGTGCCAAAATGAAAGAGCAATTATGCAGGAAGTATTGGTATCATATAATTAAGAGCTGAGTGACTTTATGATTAGCGGATAAGAAAGTGTACACAGCTGAAGTGAGTGATGACCTTGAAAGAGAGGATACTACACCCCGGGGCAGGCTCTGCTTTAGTTCTAAATGGGGACTGTTTAAACTCAAAATTGGTGTGCCTACTATTCTAGAATGTGACTTCTTTCCTAAACTTTGAGTCTCCATGTCTAGTGATTTCATTTCATTTTCTACCATCGATCTTGTTGTACATGACTGGAGATTGTGGTGTCGTGATAATATCCAATAGACTTGCAATCCAGAGACCCAAGCTAATGCTGTTGGGCCGTGGGTTCAAATGTCATCCATCAATAATTGGGGAGCATGAAAACTAGCCTCAGTAATGGTGGCCACTGTTGGAGAAGCCCATTGGTTTCATTAATGTCCCTTTCTTTTAAGGAAGGAAGTCTGCCAGCCTTATCTGATCTGGTGAACACGTCTCAGTCCCACAGAAATGTGTTTGATTGTTAACTGCCCTCTGAAATAGTATGGAAAGCTATTTAGTTCAAGGGCATTTAGGGGTGAGCAACAAATGCTGGTCCTGCTCCTCCCCCCGCCCACCATGAAAGAATAAAGAAAACATTGACCCCTGATCTGAGCTACTCAGCATGACAGCCCCTAACAGGTGAGATTAGCCTGATTGCTGATGACGGCAATTGCATTTGGCCCATCTTCATTCAAAGACTGTGTAATATATGAGCTACTATTCTGCACCAGCTTTGCCTTTAAACATAAAATCAGTGGGATTGACACACACAGTTGATGAGTGGAAATTCTTTCCTAGCTGCAATCCATTCATTCTTCAATTGCTGCATGTAATATTCACTTTGAATAACCCTGCTATTTTCAGCTCTAGTTTGCATGCTACAAACTTGCTCACATGAATTTGTGCCCACAAGATGTTCTTGATGTAAATGTTTTAACAGTTGCTACCTTCATTCATGTTTTACCTTTCAGAACTTTGTTGTGCCAGCCTTTCTGTAATGTTTGGATGAAAACGAGAGTTTTCAGCTACGGGGAGGCAATGGCCTGGTGGTATTATCGCTGGAGTGTTAATCCAGAAACCCGGATAACATTCTGGGGACCTGGGTTTGAATCCTACCATGACAGATGGTGGAATTTGAATGCAATAAATATCCGGAATTAAGAATCCGATGATGACCATGAATCCAATGAGGTCGACTCTTAAAAACTGCCCTCAGGTCAATTATTGGTGGGCAATAAATGCTGCCGAGCAGCAATGCCCTCATCCTGTGAATGAATAAAGGGATAAAAAAATTCCTTGATTTCACGTCAGCCTATCTCCATAATATTCAATTAGAGAATAAATTTTCAAGTGCGTGCCCTTTTCGAGGGATCAGACAGGTGCAGAAATTTAAAATAAAAGGACAAATTGAAAGAAATGAGTATTTAAGATTTTTCTTTTGGTTAAGAATTTTAATTATTGAGCATGTTTGCACGGAATAAGACAAAATACAGGTGTTTGAAGCAGTAGCAATGTTTGTGCTGCTGACCCAACGGCATGAAGGGAAAAATATACAATGATATAGAATTTTGTTTGAGCTACAAAACATGAGACGATTACTACTCATCTACTGCAGAATGATTTGTTGAGGTTGCTCTTAGTAAAATTGCCGCAATCTCTGTTGAAGGTAATTGTTCCAATAAAGTCTTTCCAAGCACGGTTTGGAAAGGTAGAATAGAATTCCTACAGTGTGGGAACAGGCCCTTCGGCCCAACAAGTCCACACCGACCCTTGGAGCATCCCACCCAGACCCATCCCCCTATAACCCACACACCCCTGAACACTACAGGCAATTTAGCCTGGCCAATCCACCTAGCCTGCATATCTTTGGACTGTGGGAGGAAACTGGAGAACCCAGAGGAAACCCACGCAAACACTGGGAGAATGTGCAAACTCCACACGGACAGTCAGATGTGTTATGTTCGTGTTGTGTTAATGTTGTACGTGTTGTGTTACTGTTTCTTTTGCTGCTTGCTAGTAAGAAATAGGAGCAGGCCATTCGGCCCCTTGAGGCCACAGCATCATCCAATGGGATCCAACATTCCTCATCCATTTTCCTGTCTTTTCCCCTTAACCCTTGATTCACTGATTAAAGTATCTGTCTAAGCTTTATTTACAACTAATACACATTCAAAAGAAGTAACTAAGCCTGGATTTAGTATTCCTTGCGATGAATGTTGGTGTGGGTGCCTTTGTGATTTGATTTTTAAAACCTGACCAAGCTTTTTGGCAAATCGCAGGTGTAATTAATTGACCATCCTAAGGGCCTTGATTGGTGGGGAGTCAAAGGTCATTCATGGAACCCTGTCCCCCAGCACTGACCATTGAGATGACACAGAGAGGGGGCAAATATATCTCCAGTGCAACTCACCCAATTAGTTCCTCCTTGTCACCCCAACAGAGGGGATAACTGTGCCAATGCATTTTATTGCTCGTTCCGATTTGCCTTCTGGATCGCTTGCAGGGGTGTTCAGGCAATAATCTTTTTAAACCTTGGAGATTCTAGGAGAGTGCTGGAGGATCGACCCTACATTGCTTTACTTTCCACTCGCTCTTACTTCCTTTTTAAAATGACTCTTGTTCCAAGCTTTTCACTATTTTGGGTCATTCACCTGCCTCCAGTTCTTGTCCAGCACTGAAACATGACTTTCCAGCAGAGGATTACTGTGGCACGCTGAACCCTGGGCTAAGATCAAATAATTTTTACTGTGGGAACAGATCCTCTGTCTCAGTGCATAACCGAAAGATTGGTGGGTGGATAAACATGCTGCATCATGGTGTTCCTCATTCCTACTATGGGCAATTTTTAAACATTATTTTCAAAACTTGGTTGTTAATTAAGAATTGTAGAGTTTCTCTGCACAAAACAGGAAGAAAAGAGCTGTTTTAAAAGAATCAAAACACGGGCTACAGGTTAAGCAAAACAACTAAAAAATTTGTTTTGCTTAACCTGTAGCCTTGAGAAGGCCCATCAAGTCTGCACCGACATAACTACCACCTACGGTGCGCTAATCCCAATTTCCTGCACTCGTTCCCTATCCTTGAATGTTATGATATTTGAAGCACCCATCCAAATACCAAAGACCTGTTGAGCTTTTCCAGTAGCTTCTGTTTTTGTCCCTCGATTCCATGTGTTTTAACCTTCTCAATTAGCCTCCCGTGTGGGACTTTGAGAAAACATCGCTAAAATCATATAAAAGGAAACCAACTGAGCTTCCCTCATCCACACACTTGATCACATTTTCAAAAAAGTCTAACAGATTTGTTTGGTATGACCACCTTCTGTCAAAGTCATGCTGACTATCCCTAATTAACCCATACCTTTCCATGTGGGTATTAATCTGCCTCTTCAGAATTTTCTCTAATAGTTTCCCTACCACTGATGTGAGACTCACCAGTCTGTAATTTCCTGGTTCAGCTTTGCCATCCCTCTTTTAAAAAGAGGAGCCACATTAGCCATCCTCCAGTCCTCTTACATTTCCCCTGCGGCCAGAGAGGAATTAAAAATTTGTGTGGGAGCCCCTGCAATTTCTTGCCTCGCCTCCCACAGCAGCCTGGGATACAGTTCCTCTAGGCCAGAGTATTTGTCTGTTTTTAAGCCTGGCAGAGGCTCCAATAACCCCCATTTCCTACATAAAACTGTGCAAGTTGCTCATAGTCCTTTTTCCTGCATTCTGTACCTATGTTCTCCTTTCTCCAGAGCAAAGGAAAGAGAAGTATTCATTACCCGTCCAATATCCTATGGCTTCACACAGGTTGCCCCTTTGGTCCCTAGTGGTAATGTAGGAATGGCCTTGAGACTGACATCATTGAGAGAATGGGAGAATGAGTGCTCCAGACAGTTGAGAAGTTGTGTATTTTGAACAAGTAGAAAGGGCAATGACATAAGGGAATTTCTATTATTATTTCCAGATTTCACTGTGTTAAGGTAATTCATGTGGCCAAAGGGTATAATGGATTTTGAGATGAACAGATGACTGATAACGTTCGTACTTCAATGGGTGTGTATGTATCAGGTGAACACAATGCATTTCTATGATACAAAAAAACAAAAGGGAGAGAGCAGGACGGTCCAGGTAAAGGAAAGGGGAGAAAGAGAAAATTATGGAGAATAAGAACACAAGAACTAGGAGCAGGAGTAGGCCATCCGGCCCCTCGAGCCTGTACCGCCATTCAATAAGATCATGGCTGATCTTTTTGAGACTCAGCTCCACTTACTCGCCCACTCATCATAACCCTTAATTCCTTTACTGTTCAAAAATTTATCTAGCCTTGCCTTAAAAACATTCAGCGAGGTAGCTTCAACCGCTTCACTGGGCAGGGAATTCCACAGATTCACAGCCCTTTGGGTGAAGAAGTTCCTCCTGACCTCAGTCCTACATCTGCTCCCCTTTATTTTGAGGCTATGCCCCCTAGTCCCTAGTTTCACCTGCTAGTGGAAACAACCTCCCTGCCTCCACCTTATCTATTCCCTTCATAATCTTATATGTTTCTATAAGATCTCCCCTCATTCTTCTGAATTCCAATGAGTATAATCCCAGCCTACTCAGTCTCTCCTCATAATCCAATCATCTCAACTCTGGAATCAACTGAGGGAATCTCCTCTGCACCCCTTCCTGTGCTAATATGTCCCTTCTCAAGTAAGGAGACCAAAACTGCACACAGTAAATGAATGAATATTTCCAGAGAAAAGAAATCCGTTTTTGTCACCAGATTTTTTTTTTCAGGATTATGGTAGATATGAGACTGCATGTGTGATTAGATGAGGATTTGAATTTTTTGGAGATAACTGGAGGAAGAATATTGATGCCGAAAGCAAACTGAACATAACTCAGTGAATCAATCACCCTCACCTACAGAAGGAAGTCTGAAAGGAATTGGCAGAGGTTCTGACACCATTTTTCTATCTGAGTTAAATAAGAAAACTGTGCCATCAGATAATGGATTAGTCTACTTTGTGGAACTTTTGCTCAAAGGCAGTTTTTATTTAAGAATTTAAAATTTCAGTATGGTGGTTGATTTTGTTAGTTGTGTATTTCTCATTGTAACCTCCTTTTTTGTTGTTCTGAACAAGCAGATGATTTGAATTTCTTATGTTTCAAATTCAAACATCATATGGGAAAAGTGGTGCTCTCAGGTCTCGCATCACGGTGGTCTTCCTGTGTTCAAGTCAGTTCCTAAATCTAATTAGACCATGATTTTTTTTTATTGATTCAGATGTTAAAAATGAGTTGAAGGGGGTTTCCTATGTCAGTGATGAGATGTCCTGGTTAAATGCTGAAATTTGTGCTCTGGTATTTAACTGGAGTTTGCTAGAGAGTGTGTTGACTTGGAGATTTTTAAAATTTTTTTAAAAGAAGTGTCCATTATTATAAACCTCTTGAGGGGTATTGGGAGGGGAGAAATAGTTTCACGGTTTTTGCAAAGTTCTGTGTACATTGCAGTGAAGCCAACTGCAACGTGAATTTATTTAGCACAGAGGTATCCCAAGGTGCTTCACTGGATCATTTACAAAGTCCAGCACCAAGCCACAAGTATTGTAAAGGACAGCTGAATGTTAAGGTAGCAAAACAGGTAATTGGGGTTAATTAATTGACTGAGTTGATCTAAAGGATGCCCTGGTAGGACCAATATTGACAGAAGCTGCAAGACTAATGGTGGTGCAGTGGTAGTGTCCCTACTTCTGAACCAGGAGGCCTGGTTTAAGTCCCACCTGCTTCAGAGATGTGCATTAACATCCCTGAACAGGTTGATTAGAAAAATAGATTTTAAAAATTAAGACTGAATAGTAGGGGGTCTAATTACGGTACATTGATAGTGTCCCTGCCCCTGGATGTGTTAACATCTCTGAACAGGTTAGTTAGGAAGAATAGACCAGTTAAAAATCCAAAAAAGTAAGATGGTGGACTTAACAAACTCAATCCACATTGAAAGGTGTCTGATTTTTCTGAAACTAACACCAACAACACTAGAGGAGCTCAGCAAGTCTGGCAGCATCTGTGGAGATAGACTCGAAACATTAACCGTTTCTGAAAATTGCGCCACTTCAGAATTCTTACTGTGGAAGAAGGGCTCCTGTTCCTCCTTCATACGGGACTTGCAACATTAATTCTGTTTTTCTTTCTCCACAGATGCTGTCAGACCTGCTGAGTTTCTCTAGCATTCTGTATTTGTGCAGATGCTGGAAACCTGAAACAATTATACTGTCATGCCTTGGGTTCTTGTTTAACTGGGTTAGATCCAAATTGACAGTGACTAGAAGATCAGCCAGTGAAATGGGTTTAAGCTGGGCGTTTCCAAATTGTGGGCCATGACCCTCAGTGAGGCTGTGCGGCAAGATTTTGCAGTTGTCCTACGTGTAGCAACGTTAGTGGCTGTGAAGCCCTGACATGCATTTCACAGCTACAAGGCCCTTTAAATATTTATTTATAAATATTATAAATATTTATAATTATAAATAATATAAATATTAATAGTATAAATATTTATAAATGTAAATTTATTTATTAAATATGATTTGGTTTTTTTTTCTGAAGAAGGGTCTAGACCCAAAATGTTAGCTTTCCTGCCCCTCTGCTGCTTGGCCTGCCGTGTTCATCCAGCTCTACACCCTGTTATCTCAGATTCTCCAGCATCAGCAGTTCCTACTACCCCTTTAAATATTTGTGTTTTTTGCTCCGTCTTTGGGCGCAGCACTGAAACCTGATCACTACTTTAACCACAAGCTGTAAAGAGTTTCCTGTTCACTTCTGTTATGTGCAAACCCAGCTGTTTTAGAACACCCCCTTTACCCCAGTCAACCCACTACATTCTCGGTCTGGGGTCACATACAATCTGAGAGAATAAAATGGGACCACATGGGAAAGAATTGGGAAATAAGTGTTGACTGAAGAGCAAAGAGGTTTTGGACGAGAATTCCAAAGTTCTGGGGGCTTGAACAGCTGAAGGCCCATTTCCAACAGCAGGGCCAAGAAAATCAGGAAAGTGCAAGAGACTAGCATTGAAAGATCCTGTAGGGAATAGTGGGATCGAGGGCTAGAAGAGTCTAGAAACATGGGCAGAAGCAAGAGCCATGGTAGGTTATGAAGCGAAGTATAAAATGTAGTAAATCAGAGAAATTGTTGGCTCTTGTTATTGAAAATCCCAATTCTGGGCAGGCTGTGTTACACATCGGACAACACCAGCCTTGCATACAGCTGCAGCAAGTCAGAAATTCGTGGATCTTCCATCTGACCTTTTGGTGATCCGATGCAATGTGCAATTGGAAATCAGTGAGCCTGTTGTTTAAAAAACACAATCTGATCAGAGCAGACTGTACGTGAGACTGTGCTGTAATCGTACAGAGCCGTGCTCCCCCGGGAATCTCGTTTTCAGGTACAAAGTAAAGCTGCATCTGCTGTACAGGAGGTTCCTATTTAAAACATGCAGGCTGCCTGATGGACAGTACAGTTTTGTTTGCCTGGATCAGTTTACTGTCCAAAAAAATCAATGGACCAGAATACAGATCCTCTCATTTTAAAAAAAAAAATCATGTCAGCTGAAATAGTGTGGAGGCTAAAATGAAGAGTGTATGTGTTTTCCTCTGCGGTGCCGTTCCCTCCAACTACAGCAATGTGGCCTTTCAAATGGCATTGAACGGTGTGCTGGCTGGCACCCAGATTTGTCCAACTTCAACCTCTGCATCTCCATCAATCCATGCGGAGTGTGTGTGTGTGTGTGTGTGTGTGTGTGTGTGTGTGTGTTTCTTTTTAAAAAATAAGTATATCTGCAGAGGTTTCAAAACTTGCATCCAAAATCACAGCAAGATCTAGCCAGCAGCATATGACCTTTAATGTCCCATGTCGGGCTGTATGCATGCTTATTTTTGAGCTGTTTACAGTGCCAGGCACAGCCTTGGCATTTCCGTTCCTTGTGTGCGAGACTGACACTTGCCAAACAGGTGGGTGTGCTGTTACTGTTTGCACCATGCAGGAGGCAAACCCAGCACTTTACAGGACGCAGTTGTATGATTTGATGAGTTATTTATTGTTTCGAACCAATCAAGTTGTCAGCAACCGGCAGATTTAAGCTTAATGATTGTCCTTTTGCATTTATGAATGTTTCAGGAATTTATTCCCTTTGAAGATAACTGCTTCTTTTTATTGTTTTAAGTGCCTTTCATGGAAAGACATATTTTACATAAGTTCCCTCCGAGCATGGGGCACTCTGTCTGTCTGGGCCTGTTGGGCCAAAAGTTAACTGCAAGATGAGCCAAAGCTGTGATTAAGATAAGACATCTGTTCCTGTTGTTAGACACAATTGAAATTATTAACCAAGCTTATCGATATCCATCAAAGTGATTTGTGTGACATGTTACATTTGGTAGCAGCTCCACATGAATCATAACACTTCAGGGTTAGTTTGGGAAGGTCCAAAATGAGGAACAATGGCTTGATGTCTTCCATTCTTTGCAAACTGTAAGTTTAAATCATTCAGTTGGGGTCACAGCAGTGTTACACATTCTGCATTGTTGTAGCTGTTTGACAGAACCACGTCCATGGAGTAATGAGGGTCGAGTCAAAAGAGCTATTGGGGGTGCGGTGATAAAGGGATGGTGAAAAGTTAGTCAAAGTCGCGGGCTTCAAGGATGATCTTGGACAATACTGTGCCACACCACTTCCATCTGGTGTACAGAACAGGGTTTATAAATTTGCAGACTGTTACCACTTTATGATGTGGAACTTGACGACCAGCAAGATGGAATCTTCCCCAATGACGGCACTTGTTCTACAAGACCTAACACCAGCGTGCGTCATCCATTGCTTCACGGCGGTGTAGAATGGTTGCACTTGTGGGGCATGTGAAAGATTTCCTGAAATTGTAGTTATATGAATTGGCCAGTTAAATGAACCGATTAGCGTTCCTCAGAAGCATTAAAGCTAAAAAGCCCCCCTTTCCGTGACACTGTATTAGCATCTAAACATGTCTTTGCAGGGTCGCTAAGGTGTAAAGCACATATGGTTAATTACACATTTTTTAACCTGAGAGCAATGCAACACCTTATCAATATTCACACAAACAAATCTCAAAATCCTTCCAGTAGAAAATTCCGGAAGCAACAGGTGTGTACTTTACATTCCCAGTGCCTCGAGCTGGCGGGAAAAGTCATTCACTTCAGCTGAACATTCCGTATCCCACCCTATGATCTCAAAGTTGAATGCAAACTAGGATGTGCTACAAGCTGTTGAGTTGTGAGATCAGTAACTATGCTGTTTACCTTGTACGATTTGGTCACAAACAACGGCTGTTTTGAGTACTTGTTTTCTCAGATTGGCCTGATCTCGTGCTGAGGATATTCTGCTTTGAGTGAAGTTACAGTGTGCTTTCAGGCATATACAGGTGGTCTGGAAGAATGATGGACAGCAACTGACTTGTGACATAGCTCCAGGAAGTGTGCACTGCTGTCTACGCACAAGGCTGAGCAGAAGTAAAATTTAAAGGAATGCAGAGATTTGGGAAACCATACCTATTGCAATGAGGACTGTGTGGGTGAATGGACAAGTTAGAGAGAGGGCTGTAGATTCTATTGAGTTAACAACTGAGTACTCTTCATGCTCTTGTTAATCATCATTGTCCCAAATGTTTCCAGTGTATGGGAAGGAAGACATGAATATTCAGATTGTAACATTTTTGGGATGTGTTGTTCTATAATTAGGGAGACCTATGCAAACTTCACTTTGCTATCATTCTATGGGATGTGGGTGTTGCTGGCCAGCCCACCATCTGATGCCCATCCTCTAAGCGTTCTAGAGATGGTGGTGAGATTGTTACAATGTGGGTGCAGTTTGGAAGAGAATTCCAGGATTTTGAACCAGCATCGGTGAAGGAATGGTGATTATATTTCCAAGTCAGGATGGTGGGTGTAATTTAGAGGGGGACTTGCAATTGGTGGTGTTCCCGTGCTGCTTCTGCTTTTGTTCCTCTCGGTAGGTGAGGGCCACTATTTAGAAGCAGTTGTTGAAGGAGCCTTGGTGAGCTGTTGTACACCTTCTGGTTGGTCCGCGCTGCTACTGCTGTGTGTCAGTCATGGAGGGGGTGAATGTGGTGCTAATCGAGTGGTTTGCTTTGTCCTGGATTCTGTCAAGTTTCTTGAGTGTTGTTGAGATCTCGCTTAACGTGGCAATTTGGGAATATTCCATTGCATTCTTGACTTGTGCCTTGACAGCAAATGGGCTTTGGCAAGTGGGAATAGAATTCCTGACAGAATGCCCAACCTCTGACGACCTCTTGTAACCACAGTGTTGATATGGCTGGTCCAGGTTAGATTCGTATCACTGGCCACCCTTAGTATGTTGATACAGGCTCCTTGTCAATGATTATTAGACTAAATATTGGTTCAGCTTCATTGAATGGATATATTTTTGGACATGTGAAGACCCGCTGGTGGAATGTTTCAGTTCACTGAGTCTACATTACTGTGACAACATGCACTCTTAATGTAATTTGAAGCTGTAGACCGCGCTAGTGGAGGCTTCAACTTTTTGTTCCAAAACATGGTGGACTGAGTGCCTGCTGCTTTTACCATCTGCTATTGGTGCATCTTGGAAAGGTTAATAAGCTGATACTCTATCTTGTTTGATCATGTGATGAACACAGCTTCCTGGGCTATTAGTCCTGGATTGGGATGTGAACCCACAGCTTCTAGCTTAGAGATACAGATGCCACCCAGACCTCCCAGACCATCTGTATTGTCTTAAATGCTGTCACTTGGCATTGAACCTTCTGACCATTTTTGGAAATGCCAACCCTCTAGAATTAGAGTAGTGTTTCCAGATTTAATTGACTTTGTAAAAATCTCCTGATACTTCTGCAAGTAAGCCAGCAATAAAGTAACATGGGCATTTTCTCTGTTCACTATTCTCCATGGATGAACACGCAAGTAATATAGTTGCTATTGACCTGAGATTCGATGTGGGTCTGTAATTTGCACACTCTAATGAGTAATATGTTTCTGGAGTGCAGAGACAGTGAGCATTGCCATGTGATAAAGCAAAAGTCTCCTGGATCTGCTCATGGCAGTGGTGCCATGATGTCTTTCCATTGTTAAGTGCTGAATGTGAATACATAGAATGGAGCTGCACCTCATATGGGCAGAGGTATGTATGGCATCTTTTGATGCTGAATATCAAGGTGCTCACTCAAATGAACAGTAATCAATGGAAACTGGGTGAAGTAAACTTCCCTCCAACTATAATCATCAGTTACATCAGTGCAACAGCATGTTCATTGAGTGATCCTGCTGCTCTGAAAGACTGGCCCCAAATTAAACTTCATTTTCCACGCTGCTCCAATTCCAATTGCTCTCTCAAAAACCTGCAGAACCTGGACCCAAAGGGGCCCTTTCAAGTGAGGAGCTTAGTGGTTTCTGTTAAGCCTGCAGAAGCAGCTTCTACAGTGTTTTCTTTCCTTGATTTTTTTTTTTTGTGGCATTTTCAAGCTGGTACCTGTGAACTAGCCCAGCTCTCTGTGAGCTTCAGCAATGGATTTTTGTTTCTAAAAATATCATTCATGGGAAGAGAGTTCAGTTGACATTTACTGCCCATCCTTACCTGCCCTCAGTATGATTAAGAGTCAGCCATATTATTGTGGGCCTGGAGTCACTGTACACCAGGCCATGGCTGATTTCCTTCCCTCAAAGACATCAGTGATAGTAGGTGGCAGTAGTGAACCAGATGAGTTTTTACAGCAATTGATAGTGGTTACACAATTGCCATTATCCCAGCTTTCTCTCGAACCATCTGCAATGGTGGGATTTAAACCGTTTGTCCCCGATTAGCCTGGATTACCGATTCAGTGACATTACCAACACCTCCCCTATATATGCCTCTGACTTCCTGTCGAGATTGTTGGATTGTATCCAGACACTAAGGTGCTGCACAATTTTACAGTTGAGAGGGTTTGCAGCTTTTATAACTAATGGGGATTTTCAAGACTTATTTTCAACCTTCTGATTATGGTATATGTGGCCACGATTATTGAGGTGTTTTACTTTGGAAGTTCATGTCAGTTAGTGAGTGGTTGCAGTTTACTTGCTGGGTATGAGATGTTTGTTGGGCCTGATGGGATGTCTATCAAATTCAATATTAAATCTTAGTTTGCTGCCCAACAGCAAGAAGCAAATGATTAATTGAAACCTGCTTACAACTGTCTCCCATCGCTGTGGCAGATGGAAGATAACGAGGTGTAGAGCTGGATGAACACAGCAGGCCAAGCAGCATCAGAGGAGCAGGAAAGCTGACGTTTCGGGTCTAGACCCTGCTTCAGAAATGGGGGAGGGGAAGGAGGTTCTGAAATAAATAGGGAGCGAGGGGGAAGTGGATAGAGGAGAAGACAGGTGGAGAGGAGACAGACAGGTCAAAGAGGGGGGGATGGAGCCAGTAAAGGTGAGTGTAAGTGGGGAGGTAGGTCAGTCCAGGGAGGACAGACAGGTCAAGGGGGTGGAATGAGGTTAGTAGGTAGGAGATTGGGGTGGGGCTTGAGGTGGGAGGAGGGGATAGGTGGGAAGAAGGACAGCTTAGGGAGGCGGGGACGAGCTGGGCTGGTTTTGGGATGCGGCAGTGGGAGGGGAGATTTCGAAGCCTGTGAAGTCCACATTGATACCATTGGGCTGTGGCAGATGTGACTGAATGCAAGGGTTATATCGCCCTCTGGAATTTTGAAAAGTAACTGCAGGAGGTAGGGAAAATGCCTGGTTGTTGTAGTTAACTGCTTTAATCCTTGATAGCAAAGTAAAGTACGTGCGTGTGTGTGTGTGTGTGTGTGTGTGTGTGTGGGCAGTTCTGGGGGCTGTGGGCGCTGCAGACTAAAGACAGACCCTTTTTGTGAGGAGCTCCTCCTTCAGGTGTCCTGCTACAAAGGGGTCAGGATTCCCTGATCCAGAGTCTGATAGTGCAGAAGGGACAAATCAATATGAAATTGGCACTGTTACCAAGGCATTCTTGACCTTAACATTTTTTACAGACTTAATTATAATGTGTAGTTAAATGACAACCTATTATGCTTCTATGTAAAACTTTACATGTTAATTTGGATTCATTTGTGTAAAAGCTATCGAAGCAGTTTTGCAATGATTTTTCATGGACTGTGCAGAATAAATAGTGACTTGAATCTTTGGTATCTAGTGAAGTTTTACTATGTATGCTGCTCTGACAGTCATTTGAGGCCAGAAAGAGTTGGAATTTGGGAGTCTGAGATCTGCAGGAGACTGAATAAATGTGATGAAACGTAGAAATATGTTTCCCCTCCGACACCATGTGCCATTCTGACTTTGAGCTTTGCCGCTCTTCATTCAATGTCACTGGTTCAAAATCCTGGAACTCTTTACAGTGTTGTGTGGGTCTTCCTACACGATGTGAACTGTAGTGTTTCAAAATGGTGGCTCACGTGGGTAATCGGGGATGGGCAGTATATGTTGGCCTGGGCAGCAACTATCCACATCCTTCAATGAACATATTTTTAAAAACCTGACGAGTTTTGTGGGCAGATTCCCCTTTTGTTACGTTATATGGTGTTAGGACATTTATTTTGCATATCAAGTATTTAGTTGTCAGTTCTAGGCTTAGTCTGAAAATGGAAAATATTCTGATGAGAGTTTGCATCTCTAAATAGACCAGTCATATGTTTAAAAGCCTAATGCGTTTGGTTACAGGGACCATTTTAACACTCGGTGAATTAATCGGAG
This sequence comes from Ginglymostoma cirratum, assembly GCA_024137785.1. Taxonomy (NCBI): domain Eukaryota; kingdom Metazoa; phylum Chordata; class Chondrichthyes; order Orectolobiformes; family Ginglymostomatidae; genus Ginglymostoma; species Ginglymostoma cirratum. The sequence goes on from JAHRHZ010000029.1 coordinate 19,923,810, forward strand.
GGAAGCCAAGTTTGGCAGCAAACTGTCTTTCCCTCTGCAACCTGGAGAGGGCAATAGGACTCAGTGTCCATTTTAACAATGTGACCACTGGATTTCCTGGACAGGGTTAAATTTAGACCTTGTTGCCGAAATTCATCAGAACCTTTGTTCATTAAAGGCTTAATTTCCCACGTGGTTATCACAAATGGTTGTCAAAGTACTGTGTTTGACTTTCCAAACTATATAGCTGTCTTTCCAACATGCGATATTTTCCCTTAAATTTTAAATGAATGATGCAGCCCTGTTCTCAGTAATAATGCAGTAATAGTTGTTGAAAAGTGAATGCTGAGGATGAACTTTAATCTAAAAACATTCTTGTTTTTTTTCCCGGTAAATTGGAATGTCTAATTTTGTTGACACTATGTAGTAGTCTGTAGGAGCTGAAAGGATTTTCAAGGTGGAATCACCTTCACATGCCTGTCCCCCAAGTTAAATGGTGATTGACCCAAACCTTGGCTTAGAATTTGCCATTGAATTGAGTTCACTGTGATGTTGCATGTTAAGCGAGATGAGAGCTGGTAATATGGTTCTTTGCCGTTCAGATAAGAGCTGGGTAACCAGTTTCCGTTTTAGTTCCCATAGTGTCTGAGGGCCTGCCAAATCTGAACGTTTCCTCTCCAAAGTTAAGGTTTGAATTGAAAGTTTTTTTTTGCCCTTTCTTCAAGTGTATTTTCTTTTTTATTTCTGCGCTCTTGTCAGTAATTTCACAATCCTTATTGCAGTGGGTGCAGGAGCATCGTGGACCTGGATAACTGGCTTAACTTTTTAAAGTTACGAAACACCAAGGCACAGGGGGGGCTGTTAGGCCACATGACCTAAAGCCAAAGTAATAGATTGTAAGGAGCATTTTAAAGGAGGGGAGAGGAGTTAAAAAGGTGGAGATGTTTAGCAAAGGGATTTAAAGAACTTGGGACCTGGTAAGGTGATTTGTCTAGTTAGGCCAACAATGGGGCAGGGCAGGGGTAGGAGTCATTTATAATCAAGGATGCATGGGACACCAGTGTTGAAGTGCAGAAATCGCAAAGATTTTTATGGCTGGAAGCAGTTACAGAAATTTGAAATCACACATCAGGTTATAGTCCAACAGGTTTATTTGAAAACAGTTTTGGCGGAGCCTTACTCTGAAAGCTTGTGTTTTCAAATAAACCTGGTGGACTATAACCTAGTGTTGTGTGACTTCTGACCTTGTCCACCCCAGTCCAACACCGGCACCTCCACATCAGAAATTTAGAAGGGTAAGACTGTGGTTGGTGTTGAAAAGTAGGATGAGAATTTTAAATTAAGGTATTACCAGGAAGGGTGCCAATGCCAAATAGGAATGATGTGTCACAGAAAAATGGTATGTTAGAGTACAGCAGCAGATCAGCTGAAGGTAATATGTCAGAATTGGAGGTTGGTCAGAACACCATTGGAATAAGTCTTGAAATAATGGAATAAATCTGGAAATAGCAAACATTTGGGTAGGTGTTTCCTCGGCTGAGACCGTGGCAGAGTCTAGCATTGGTGTTTCGGAGGTAGGCTGTCTTGATTGTGTTACAGATTGACAGAAGGATATTTTCATGTCAAATGCAACACAGAGGCTGTACACATTTTGTTTTGGCGTGGGCATTTGCCAAGGAGAAAGATGGAGTTTGGCAGTTAGGGAACAAACAATGGATTTGCTTTTACCAGTATTTAGTCAGGAAAAAATGTTCTGCTCATCCAACACAAAGTGGGTGAGCATTTCAAGAAAACTGGAAGATTAAATGGTAATGGCTTAACCTGTTAAGTGTTTACCATTTGCTGACAGGCAGCTAGGTTGGCAGTAAATGCCAGCAATGGCCGCACACTGATACTGAATTGTTCAAAAACTTAGTACAGTTTGGACTCATACTTCATGTAGTTTCTACTCTTCTTACCAACTCTGAAATGAAGGCAACGTGAGCCTGGATTCCAGAGAAATTACAAGCTAGGCTTGTAGTGCCTTTGGCAGCAACCACAATATAACCTCAGTGCAATCTTCCTCTGAAATCCCTGGGCACTTTCAAGCTACCTGCAATTCATTTTGATGTTTAGACAAGACTGATACTGCCTAAACATTTTTAAAGTTTAACGTCTGGGAGCAATTAAAGTGTGAGCGAGAGTGCACAGAGCTCTCGAGCACAGAAGGATTGAAGTTTCAGTGTAATGGGGCTCTGTCTTGGGACGGTGCGTGCTGTGGCCACCAGGTTTAATTTAAATCTGTCCGAGTATCATTGAAAGCTGGTGAAGTCGGCACGTGTCTCTTTGTCAAATGACTTTTGCGTGGTTCTGTGTAAATTGCAGATCATAGCTGTTTGAATATCTTAGCTCTCTATTCAAATATTAGCTTGACTGAGTATATTATGAATAAACTACACAGTGCTTGATATGAAGTGAGGTAGATGGCGAAACAACTCTTTATTGCCTAAATTAAATAGACAACAATATTTAGGGTCAAGAACCGTAATTCTCTCCAACATAACTCCGAAGAACTTAAAATGTTTAATGTAGGTTTGACAAGCAGAGTTGGATATACGTTGTCAGTAAAATTATTTGACAAAACCTTGTGGTGCTGCCCATTAGTGTCACTTGCAAAGTCGCACAGTGTTTAACATATTTTCCTTTTGCCCTTCTAATGATGTGACACAGCTTTGGGTTTGTTGTTTCTCACTGTGACAGGGTTGTCAATCTCTGAAGCACTGCTGTGATCGAAGGCAGATGTCTTCCAGTGGAGATTGGAAAACAAATCAATAGCTGTTTCGTCCACTGGCCTTGCATGCCCTTTCTGGTGGCTGGAGTTAGGGGGACAAGCACTGGAGGTGATCAGTAGAGGATCACACTGCAGGGAAAGGGATGAAGTAACTTCTCCACGTCAAGGGGCCATTTGATGTATAGGAAAATATAACGATTCTGGATTTCTTACCAGATTACTGCGGAAATGGAGTTAACTAAAGTTATTTCAATAAGGTGTATACCAAAATACAATGTCTGCGTAAGTGTGTGTATGTTACATATGTGAGATAAATTTATCTAATATATAGATGAATCATAAACTACCTGGAAAAAAGTTTTCTTTATGGGTCAAATGTCTTTTGAGAAATTGCCCCTGGGCTGTTCATGCATCCAGTTTGCACAAGGCAACCCTAGTACCCAGGGCAGTACGCTGCCCTATGTCTATCAGTAGCTAGCTTAGCTGGTCTTAGACGTGGTGATACAAAAGCCAGAAAATCCAGGCTGACCAAAAAGCAAATTGAAGGATTTTCAAACCTCTACCAGAAATATCTGATTTGTACTAGCTTTGAGTTCTTCCTGTTTTCATGGTTCGCAAAAAGATTTTAAAGTGCAATGACTGCATATTAATATCCCAAGGACAGCTCAAAAACAGGCCAAGGTATACTTAGACATCCAGTGAAGATAACTGTAAGATATAGGAGCAGAATGAGGTTATTCAGCCCATCGAGTGCTCCAGGAATCAATCGTGGTGGATATGTTGCTCAACCCCATTCTGCTGCCTTCTTCCAGTCACCTTTGATCCCCTTACTAATCTATACCTGTGCATATCTATTTTAAAGACACCTCAATGACTTGGCCTGTACAGCTTGCTGCAACAACAAGTCCACAGATTCGCAATGCTCTGGCTGAAGAAATTCTCCCTCATCTCAGTTCTAAAAGGTTGTCCCTTCACTCTGAGGGTGTGCCCTTGTGTCCTGGACTCTCCTACTAATGGGAACGTTTCCACATCCACTCTGTCCAGGTGTCTCAGTATTCAGTAAGTTTCAATGAGATCCCCCCACCCCTCATCCTTCTAAACTCTACTGGGTACAGACCCAGAGTCCTCAGCCAGTCCTCATGACAAGCCCTTCATCCCTGGCATCATCTTCATAAACCTCCTGTAAATTGTCCTGCCAATATCAGGACATCCTTCCTCTCATACAGGGCCCCAAATAACACTCAATACTCCAAATGCAGTCTGACCAGAGCCTTATACAGTATCAGCATTACGTCTTTGCTCTTGTATTTCAGCCCTCTTGAAATGAATGCTAACTTTGCATTTGCCTACCTAGCTGCCAGCTGAGCCTCCGTGTTAACCTTAACAGAATTCTGAACTAGGACCTCCAAGCCCCTTTTGTGCTTCAGATCTCCAAAGCCTTTACCCATTTAGAAAATAGACTATGCCTCTCTTGTTCCTGCCAAAGTGCATCACCTCGCACTTTCCTACATGGTATTCCATCTGCCACTTCTTTGCCCACTCTCCTAGCCTGTTCAAGTCCTTCTGCAGCTCCTCACTTCCTCAACATTACCTGCACGCCCCCACCTATCTTTGTGTCATCTGCAAACTTAGCAATAATGCCCTAGTTCCTTCATCCAGATCATTCATATATAATCTGAATAGTTGTGGTCCCGACACCACCTCTGCGCAACTCCACTAGTCATTGGCTGCTGTCCTGGGGCGAAGAAAAAACACTTTATTCCTACTCTCTGCTTTCTGCCAGTCAGGCAATCATCTATCCATGCCAATACCTTGCCCCTAGCACAATAGGCTGTTATCAAATGCCTTCTGGACACAAAAGACATGTAGGATAGGTCATGCGACTGAGGAAAAATGGAGTACAATGTTGGAAAAAGAGGTGATCCATTAGGGGGCGGCATGGTGGCACAGTGGTTAGCACTGCTGCCTCACAGCACCAGGGACCCGGGTTCAATTCCACCCTCGGGCGACTGTCTGTGTGGAGTTTGCACATTCTCCCTATGTCTGCGTGGGTTTCCTCTGGTTTCTTCCCACAGTCCAAAGATGTGTAGGTTAGGTGGATTGGCCATGCTAGATTGGCCATAGCGTCCAGGGAGGTGTAGATTAGGTGGGTTATTGGGGGTTGGGTCTGGGTCTGGGTGGGATGCTCTGAGGTTCGGTGTGGACTTGTTGGGCCGAAGGGCCTGTTTCCACACTGTAGGGATTCTGTTCTATTATGGTGGGGAAATATAGCAGAGCAGAATATTATATAAATGGAGCCATTCCAGAGGGCTGCAGTAAAGAGAATTCTGGTGTTTTCGTAAATTGTGTTAGAGTTGCCATGCAGCCATAGCAAGTAATTAAAAATGCAAATAGAATGCTAACCTTAATTGAAAGGAGAATAGGGTGCAAAAAACAGGGGCATGTCATAGAGTCATAGTCATACGGCATGAAAACAGACCACTTAGTCCAACCAGTCCATGTTGAATATAATCCCAAACTAAACTAGTCTGACCTGTCTGCTCCTGGCCCATATCCTTTCAAACCTTTTTCATTCATGTACTTATCTAATTGTCTTTTAGATGTTGTAATTGTGTCCACGTCCACCACTTCCTCAGGAAGTTCATTTCACACGCAAACTATCCTCTCTGTAAAAGAAAAAAAACAATTGCCGCTCCTGTTTTTTAAAATCTCTCTCCTGTCACCTTTAAAAATGTGCCCCCTAGTCTTGAAATCCTCCATCCTAGGGGGAAAAAAAAAAATCTACCATTAACCCTATCTAAACCCCTCATGATCTTATAAATGGTCAGCCTTTCTTTTATAACTCAAACTTTCCATACCTGGCAACATCCTGGTAAATCTCTCTGAACCCTGTCCAGCCTAATAACCATCCTGTAACAGGCTGACCCCCCTCCAGAACTGGACGCACTATTCCAGAAAAGGCTTCATCGATGTCCTGTAGAGCCTCAAGTTGACTTCCCAACTCCTGTACTCAAAGGACTGAGAAATGAAGGCAAGCATACTACACACCTTTTTAATGACCCTGTCTGTACGTGATGCAAATTGCAAAGAATTATGTATCTGAGCCCCTAGTCACCTCTGTCTTTTAGCTGTGCAAGGCATTTATGAGACTGCATCTGGAATATTGTTCAGTTTTGGTTTCCTTACTCGAGGGATATACTGCTTGTACGGTTCAGGAATGTTCCCAAGGGTTGAATTTTGGGAAGAATGAATTAGCATTTGAGCAAAGAAGATTGTGCAATTCAGGCTTGTATTGAATGAATGGCAGAACGGAGAGTGGGCCTGGTGATCCAATTGATCATCATATGTGAATTTAATGGGATTTGAAAAGGTAGATTCTGAAACTGTTTTTCCACTTGGTAATTTATTGAACTCCAAGGCAGAGTTTCAAAATGAAGGATATTGTAATTGAGAGATGAGAAGGAAGTTGAAGCAAACACAGAATGCTGGAGGAACTCGGCAGGTCTGGGAGCATCTATAGATAGAGAGATGTTAATGCTTAGAGTCCAGTGTGACTTTTCTCTTAGATGGTTGCTAATTTACTCTACAAAGTAATGGCATTTGGGCCATTGAATGTCTTCATGGCTGAAGTAGTCAGATTTTCTGTTGTTCTGGAGAAAACTGTGATGGGGCACAGGTAGGAAATTGAAGAGGAGGCCACATATTGTATCATCTGTGATGCTTTAAATGGTGAAGCAGGATCAAACAGCCAAACGGCTTACTCCTATTCATGTTCTGTTCATTAGAACTTCAAGACCACATGTTATGATAGTATATGACACGAGAGTTCCTGTTATTGATTGCAGATCATTTATGATTAGCGTAAATAATGTTCATTCTGCTGATCATTGCCAAATTACAGTAATGGACCTCAAAGCAAATTGAAACCAATTGAAAATGGGAGTTGTATTTTGTTTAAGAAATGATTCGGGTACTGGGTTGATTATAAAGCCTCTGTGGGGTGGGATAATAGTTTACAGCCGTTGTTTCCACTGTGTTCTGAACTGTCACTGGGCCGTACCTTGGGTTTATTGTTTGTGACTGTTCCCGAGAGTTCACTATTTCCATAACCTCCCTGCTTCAAAAGGTCAGCACTTTATAAGATGCTGTCATTTTATTTTGAGAAGTGAGAATTGTATAAACGAGGATGCAAAGAAAAAAGTCTTGTCTTGTGTTTGCATACTGTACAGAGATTGATTTGATTTATTATTCAGAGCAGTCAGTTGTAATCAGCATTCAACATTGGAGATTGCTCCACGGCCTACATTTATTGCAGAGCTAAATGTGGTGCTGTAAATTGATTCATCCCTGTAGTTTCATTGAAAGTCAAGGGCAGCATCTCAGATTGTAATTGCATGAGAGGAGAAAAGGGAAAGGTGGGAATGCAGTCCAAAAATAGGAGAGATTGGCTAGAATATTGAATGCTGAATTGATGTTCTCTGTAGTGTTGAGGTGTTGTTCTGGTTTACTGGTGTATAGGGTTATGTCTAAAACTTTGTTGCAAATTGCACTGCAGTGAAAAACCATGTTAAAACCGGAATTAATTGGGAAACACTATAAACAGACTATGATGGTGATTAATTCAATAAGTCATGTCTCATTTTAAATACACCAAGTTCTTCTGTGCAAAGCAGATTTTTAAAATTGTTTTTAAAAAATCTAAAATTGTAACTGTTTTCATGAAGCACAGAATTCCTCCAATTCAAGCCTTTTGGGCGCGCACACACTCGCACAACCACTGGTAGCCATACGTTTTGCTGCAGAATCCCTGTGATTTGGAATTCCATTCCTAAAGCCCTCTGCCTCAAAGCAGGAAAGAGAGCCTTTCCTTAAACCCTATCTCTGACCAAAGGTTTGGCCGCCTTGTGCTAATACCTTTCTATGTGACTTGGTTTTTGTTTTTCATTCATAATGTGCTTGTGAAGCACTTGGGATAATTTACCATAGACTCTTTACAGTGCAGAAAGAGGCCATTCAGCCCTTTGAGTCTGCACTGAGCCTCTGAAGAGCATCCCGCCTAGACCACCCCATCCCATCCCAGTAACACCACATGGGGATTTTATCATAGCTAATCCGGCAACCTACACATCCCTGGACACTCTGGGCAATTTGGCATGGTCAATCCTCCTAACCTGCACATCTTTGGACTGTGGGAGGACCTGAAGGAAACCCACTCAGACAAGGGGAGAACGTATAAACTCACCACAGGCACCTGAGGCTGGAATCAAACCCAGGTCCCTGGCACTGAGGCAACAGTGCTAACAACTGTAAGGGTACTACATAAATGCCAGTTATTATATTGTATAAAAGTGCCCCTTTTTTGCTAGCTCTTGGAATATGTTGACAAAGAAAATAACTGACGCACTCAACTCAATATTTAGAAGGAATGGTTGCACAACGCACTGGCTGTAATTTGACATTAATGAACAAGGTTATCAGCAGGGAACCTTAGAAAAAACAAAAACAAATTTATTTTTTAACACTGGTCTACGTTTCCAAAGGTGGCTCTGGAGCACAGTCCAGTGGCAATGTAGAGGACGTTCTCATTCTTAGATGTAAATTCAGTTTTGGTGCTGTAAATGTTATTGCTTATTTCTTCCATTCATTTATTAACCTCCCATTTGCAAAGTAGAAATATTTCTGTTACTGTTTGTACAATGCGATCTTAAGTATTTTACTAACATATTAACCTTCGGAACTGTGCTTTAATCCCATCAGGATGACAAGGATTTGGTTCATGAATTTGTCGTTGCTGAGGGTTTGACATGTTTGATAAAAGTAGGAGCAGAAGCAGACCAGAACTACCAGAATTACATCTTGAGAGGTAAGCAGTGCATTCTCTCCTGTCTCGGTGCTTTCCAAAAGGAACACATGGTTTGTTTCTTTTCACTGTGTACCAGAGCTTGTACAGACCTCACTGTCTGGTGGCTTCAATTGACGTAGTCTGAGCAAGTTTTGGAATGAGGCCTGCGCGGTTAGGGTTGGTCTGTTAGGTATGGTAGTCACTCTCTGCAGTCAGCCTAGTAAATAGAAGCTTTGCAAATTTTTCACTGGCTATCTCCATATAGGCTGTGTAAAAGGAACATATAAGACTGACTTTGAGCTGCAAAAGCTTTGCTACAGAAAGATTTCGATCCTTAACATCCTATTGCAACAGGAAAAGAGTCTATCTTGGACACTGGAATGAAAATATTTCGCAAAATTATTTCAATTTTGACCTTTTGGAGTTGTCATGAATGTTCATCCATCAGAATTGTGTACTGCTATTAACCAATGCAAAGCATTGCAAGAACGTCCCGTATTGAACATCTATCTTGTATTGAGTCTCTTGTGATGACATATAAAACTCTTTGAAGTTCAACAACACAGAATATTGTGTACTGCAGGGATGAACCTGGAGGGTTTTGGTGCTTTGTGATTTTTCTGAAGGAGAATCTTCACCTTCAACATTGCAGATGCATTCAGCTGATTTCATATGTTAAACATCTTAGCGTCAATTTTAAGTTTAGCATCACACACAGTCTCATTTCCAAATCTCTCCATGGATTCTCTCCAGTTCATCTCTACAACCTCCTCCGACCCTACAAAAAGCATTTGAAATTTCTGTGTTCTTACAGTGTTGGTCTTGTTGGGATCTCAGGCTGTGATTGGTGCAGTGTTGCCATCTTTGCAGTTAGCTGCTTCGGCTCTACTCTTCATTAAAACTCTTTGATGCTCCACTTTACTTACGATGTGCCTTAAAAGTTACCTTTCAGACACAGTTTATGGTCACTCATTCCGCAGTCTCCTCCTGGGGCTCAATAACAAAAATTGGTACCACTGTTAGAGTCATAGTCATACAGCATGGAAACAGACCCTTTGGTCCAACCTGTCCATGCAGACCAAGTTTCCCAAATTAAACTAGCCCCACTTGCCTGTGTTTGACCCGTATCCCTCGAAACCTTTCCTATTCATGTACACGTTCAAATGTCTTTCAAATGTTTTAACTGTATCTGCATCTACCACTCTGTCTCTCTGGCAGTTATTCCACGTGCAAACTACCCTCTGTGAAGAAGTTGCCCATCAGGTCGGTCTTGTTCTATTAAACACCTTTCGGACATGTTTCTTCATTGCAGGTTCTGTGCAAGTGGAAGTCATTGTTGACTTTACACAGCTCTCGCCTGTATTGCAACTGTTCCCTAACTTTCTTTCTCTCTCTATCTCTTACTGTTATGAATTAAATCTGAAGCGATTGTGGAGGGTGAAGCAGGGTCAAGTAGTGGAACTAATGAGCTTTTACAGGCCTTAAATGAGTGATGGGTTGAAACAGTATGGTGTGTGGCCTCGATTTGAAGGGAAAAAGCCGACCAGAAAATCTGTGGTGTGTGCTGCCAATTGCATGATTTATCCTTGCTCCAGAAGTTTTTTATTTATATTTGGTCTGCGATGCCTCTGGTTATTGTTTGTTTTATCGGCTCAGTGGCTGGAAAAGCATTGTGCTCATTCTGAAGTGTCTTTGCTCCTGGAAGCTTACATTAGTCTAAGTTACTCGATGCCTGTGAGAGAGTTGCAAAGAGGAGCATGAAGAGATTATGATGCTATCCTGAGCCACATGAACCATTCTGAACAACAAGAGGTACACAACTGGACGGTTTTTGGATATCAGTTGCTGGAAATTTGTAACAAACTTATGGATTGCAGTTCTGTGGGAAAGTTGTTTTGATGGAAATTATTTCCCTTCTCTTTAATCCACAGATTCGATTACACATATTTAAGTGCTGACCATGAAGAGAATTACATTTTCCTGTATTCTTGCAATGTTCTGTCGTTTTAGTTTCTAAACAGGGGTGGGTGACTGGTTTACTCTCCCCTAGCTTTTCCTCCCCACATTGCAATGAGTAATTAAACTGTGATATGAAATCTATAAAGCCATCCTCTCCAGTTGAGGGAAGATGGCCAGTTGGCATTTCAAAGTGCCAGCTGTGTCCTTGAAGTTAATATCTTAGTTTTTAAAAACTTCATCCTTTCCTTGTTACAGCCCTTTCTGGATCTCTCCTATTCCCTGGTTGAATTTGATACCCAAGCCTGGGGGTGGGAGCATTTAATTGCAGAGGTGGGGACCCTAATGCTTTCCTACCACTTCTCTGAAGTCAATGGCTGGAAGGACTCTGGACCAACTGGGAACCCAGTTCAGAATTTCTCAGTGCTCCGTGCTCAATTTCTCATTTGATCCAGCAGAGGACACGACTTGTCAATGCAGAAAGCCTGGAAAGTAAATCCTGTTGGGGTTTCCCTTGCTGAAAGGTACTTCGTGTCCAGTTGGAGAAGCCAGTAGTAGAAAGGGGAAGGTCTGCTGAAAACTTTCTATAGGCAAGCCCTGCCTTTGCTCCTAACACTTCATCTCCCCCTCCTCCCACCATACTCCAAAAACTCATAATGCCTTCACTCCCCTCTAACTGACTGACTATTGATCTCAATAGTTCAGCCCCTCATTCTGGCATCTTTGATCCGGGGAGAGACCTCCCACTACCCAGTTAAATGCCTAATCAGCTCTTATTTTGATGAGCCTTGTTGATGAGAAGTGACATAGGGCTCTCAACTGGCTCTCCAGCGAGCAGGCAAAACCCCCATTGCCTCCAGTAAATACGGCCTTTTCAGTGTTCACTTGGTGCCCAGTACCCCTTTCATAGGGGGCAAATAGAAGACCATGAGTTGATTCTCTGCCCTAACCAAGTTCTGGTGACCTGTTGACTCAGAAATAATGGGTACATAGCCATATCCAATGACTTAAGTCCCGTGGTACTATGCATGAAAACTATTCTTCATATCTGTGGAAAATGCTCCACGATCTGATCTACCTAATGTATGAAAGGAGATGTGTTCTAGTTTTTGATATTGTTGATGGAAACATGCTTTCATATTCCAAATCTACAATTAACAACTAGATCAATAGAAAAAGTCTTAAAATGTCACTGGAATGGTATTTTATCTGATGGTTTGTATTCACATCACCCCCTCATCAATAAACTGCTCGACTGTCCCAGCAACACTGGATATGTAGTAACATCCTAATCATACCTGGAGTGGCATGTAGGGCAGAATTGACCATATTCTCCTAACTATGGGGGCAACTAATATACCACCCTCTGTTGGGGTTGACTGGCAATCAGTTCACAGAGTTGACAGGTGAGTGAGGGCAAGCATCTCTCCTGATCACTGTTCTGGCATTAGTGACCTGGGTCACCAGAAGCTGCCAGCCATTTGAAGGATGTGGTCAAGCAAAGACTGGAATCAAAGGTTTGGAGACAAAACGGACTGCTTTCAGAGTTTGCTGTTGTTTGCTGCCTGTGCCTCCAATTATCCACGGATTGGGACAACTGCAGCTCCCTCCCCTACACTCAGTTAGGTTACCGTAGCTTCCCAGGACGAAAGCACTTCAGCTTGTTCACCAGGTCGATCGGGGAGGTGGTGAGTTGAGACCTATAAATGGCCATTAATTGTTCACTTAAGGGCCTTAATTGCTGCCACGCCAAAATGTTGCATCTGGATGTTCTCACGAGGTACATAATTACCAAGATGCCGAATATCTCGCTGGGACCAACTCAGATCATTATTTCCCCTTCTCATCACCACCAGGGACAGACAAATTGCATCCTAGGTATATCACGGTCAGACTATCTGTATGGTTGACTGGTCCACAAATGAGGAAGATGCCCCCTCCCCCCCCAATTTATAGATACTTTTTCAAAGCAATCTGTTCGCAGAAGTTATAACACACGCCCCCACTGCCACTCTCATGGAGCACGTTTCCTGGGCCACAGGTATGGACACTACCATTGGCCACATTACCTCCTTATTTATATTCAGATTTCTGTTGTATGCTCAATAGAAACACCTGTTCTGTCGACAAAAATAAAATCAATGTCAACTGTTCTTCAATGGGTAACACTTTTTTGCCTTTGTTTCAGAAGATTAAGGTTCCTGTCCTCTTTAGGGATTTGATTGCAATAATCTACACTGACATTCAGAGTGTAATCTCATGACTGATGCATTGTTTTTGGAAGAGCCATCTTTTGGATGTGATGTAAGATCCCATGACATTAATTACGGAGGTGGGACAGGAGTAAGCTCTCTAGTGTCCTGGTGTTGGGAGATTAATATTGGCCAGAGTATCTGGTCATTATGTTTCGGGGAGCTTACATACTGGCTACTGCATTCTCTACGTTACTACAGAGATCAAATTAAAATTGTTGCTTTAAGCACAATTTGTTGTTCTTCCAGTTAAGTAGACTTGACTGCAACCATTCTAGTGGGTATGTTGAGTTTAATCAGTGTACGGTTATAGCACAATGATTATAAAGCAAAAGACATGTGACTGTGACAGCAGTGAGTACCAGTCCAAGCTGGTAAAGCTCGCATCTGTCTCCTTCACGCTGCCTTCTTTATATCTTCCTTACACTAGCCACATGTGTTGGATTAGTCAGTTAGTGGTTCTCCTTTCCACCACATGTTGCTACTGAAACCTTTTGGGATTTGGAGGGGGAAATGTTTTCATACTCTTTCAGGAGTGAGGTTTGTTCGTGACAAAACTTTGCCGTGCTGTGAAGGTTCCCTTTTAAATATGCCCGATGATGCGTCAAGACCTTTGTCCAAACCATAGAGCAAAACTCCACCTTCAAGTTTCTTCCACGGGCCTTTTGATCTTTGTGTGTAATTTCAATTATACTCCTGCAGCATCTTCCATTACCTCTTCCGTACTATTCCCAATGGGTAATATCACAACTTACTCACTCAAAGCATCCCATCACCAGCCTCCAAACGTTCAAGGACTTCATTTTTTTGCATTTGCTGTAATTTATGCTATGACCTCTTCATGAAACCAACCAACCCAGAATAACCATTCTAATTCCTCGATAGTTGTATTGAACGATGGAAAAATTCATTGCTGTTCACTGTGATAACCCCTTTAACTCATTGCGGTGACATAAGAGTTGAAAGTTCCTAATAAACCACAACTCTTAACATGAATCTAATTGTTAAGCTTTGTATATAATATGTGGCATGTTCTCCATGTTGAGAAGAACAAACTTGATTCAACCTTTCACTTTTGCTTTTATATTAAATATTCCTGATCTAGATTGGCAGCTTGTTGGTTCAGTTGGCACCTCTAGTGACATGTCATTGTGATCAACGCCGAGATCCAACAACTGAGCAATTGCTAAGGATGCTGAAGCTATTTTTCCTGGGAATCCTGGCTCGCGATGACGGCTATTTCATAGAATTATTCGAATCAAATAGCACAGAAGAGGCTCTTTGGTCCATCAAGTTTGTACTGCCAAAAAACTACTAATACTTACACTCTCCGCTTTCCTGCCCCAGACTCTCAGCCTTGATTGAGCACTTGAAATGGCATGACAATCAAGTACTTTTTAAAGGTTAAGGTTTCCTGCCTGAACCTCCCTCCCAGGCAGTGTGTACCAGGTCCCCACCACACTCTAGGTGAAAAGTCTTTTTCTCAAATCCCCTCCAAATCTCCCTCCTTTGACTCCAGAAGTGTGCCCCCTTGTTATTGATCCTTCGGGGAATAATTGCTTTCTTTTCACCCTGTTCTTGCCTCTCATAATCTGAAACACAGTGTCAGGTCTCCCCTCGACCTCCTCTGCTTCATAGAAAACAACCTCAGCCTTTCCAGCCTCTCTCCATAGCTGAAATGCCCCAATCCCAGGCAACCACCTGGTGAGTCTCCTATGCACCCCCTGCAGTGCAATCGCATCGTTCCTATACTGTGGTGACTAGAACTGCACACGCTACTCCAGCTGTCGCCTAACCAAACTTCTGTAAAGGTCCAGCATGACCTCCCTGATTTTTATAATCTATGCCATGACTGATAAAGGCAAGTGTCCTGTATCCTGCCTTAACTTCCTATTCATATGTCTTACCACCTCCAGGGATCTGTGGACAGCACCCCCAAGATCCCTTTGTTCCTTTGAGCTTTCTGGTGTCTTTCCATTCATTGAGTACACTTTTTACCTGTTACTTTCTCCAAAATGCTTCACCTCACATTTTATCAAGGTTAAACTCCATTGCCACCATTAATCTGTTGACACTTTTTTTTTTCAATTTCCTTGTATCCTGTCAATGTATATCTGGGAAACAGTATTACTTTCAGTGATGGCCCTTAAACTAAAAGATGCTGTGTTGGATTGAGTGCCCATGATGCATTGCACCTGCTAAGGCTTCTTGCAAGACCCATTGTTACTTGTACTTGAATTACACAATGACGTCTTGAAGGAACTAGGTGTTTGCAACTGAGGCATTCCATAACATTCAGAGCAGATGGTTTGGCGCAGATACGCATTACCCTCAAGTTTGAGTGTCTGCTCGTGTTAGCAAACCCCTTTTGTAACTAACTTGTAGCAGAACTCCACATTTAGTGCACGTGATCACATTTAGAAGATTGATCCTTATTTTCCTTAGATTCTCAAATTATCTAATTTATCTTGTCTTGGGCATACGGGATGACATCATGTGTTGATTGAAATGTCTCCCACAATTCTTTAAATTGATCGAAGCCTCTCCTGCTTGTTTTGGTCAAACTTTTTGTCAGGTCCTTTGTGGCCTCCTATCTGTCAGCCCAATCTGTGTCCACGTCTTTTATACGCTGTACTATTTCAGTCCATATATCATTGGTCAAACTTCAGGAGTCACCAATCATCACCATCTTTTCCAACATTTCTTTTTACCAGGTCCTTAATTATTTATTGCACTGTTTTGTCATAAGCATCTTTTGGGTGTTCAATTCTCTGTCATTTTGCTCCCCTTCCCAACATCGTGTCCTGTCCTAATGTTATTTCTGCCTGCAAGGCATAGAATTTCTTAGAGTTAGTACAAAAAAATCTGGCATGTCCACATATCCTTGGGAATATGACCCAGCAATATGTTAACATTACACTTCAAAAACTATTTCATAGGCTGAAAAGTGCTTTGGGGCATCTAGTTATGAAGGGCAGTTTAGTAATGACACAAAAACAGAAATTGTTGTAAAATCTCAGTCGGTCTGGCAGCATCTGTGGAAAGAAATCCATTAACGTTTCCGATCGAGTGACCCTTCCAGTTCTGACAAAGGGTCGCTTGACCTGAAATGTTAACTCTTACTTATCTCCCAAGGTGCTGCCAGACCTGCTGAGCTTTTCCAGCAATTTCTGTTTTTGTTTCTGACTTACAACATCCTTGGTTTTTTTTTTGGCTTTTCCTTTCATAAATGAATGTCTCCTTAAAATATGTGGCAAAAATAAGAAAGTCAGCACACAGGACATCAACATATTGTATAGGAATGTTGTTTTGCGAGTGTAATACCTCGGATTACTAGTTTTACTGATAATCTGATGATAGACGGCAAGTTGAATACTGAAAATGTTGTGATCCCACAGAACAGTGGGCCAGCCTACTGTGTACATTACTGACTACAGTTATTGCAAGAAAGGTTTAAGTCATTTTTGGGCCTGTTCTTTATTTAAAAGTCCATAATCTCTTAACTTTGTGAAATACTGCAAGTTTTATTTTAACCATTTACAAATTGGCAGGTTGTCAAAATAGCAGCTGTTAGTCTGTCTGCATAACAACTGGAATATTGGGTGCAAATGTAGCTCCAATGTATGCTGTTTTTCTTGTGATTTGTGTCAGTGTTTCTAGTGTATAGGAAGATACAGATAATTAAATGCCAAACTATCAATGTTTCTTAGAATTTGCAGTTTAAAACGTATTCAATCTGTAAAGTTCCAAATAAATATTGGAAGGTTGTAACCATAACAGCCAAAATGTGGATTGTCCTGACGATAGATAGAGTAGACCAGGCCTGTGTTTGCTAAATTTAGAAGATTTAAGAGATAGTCTAATAAAAGACATAAAAATCCTTTTAAGACTTGATGAGGTAGATGCTGAGAAGACAATTCTCCTGGCTGGGCTATCTAAAATTAAGGATCACAGCTTTAGAATAAGAATTATAGAATCCCTGCAGCGTGGAGTCAGGCCGTTTTGGTCCATGGAGTCTGCACTAACGCTCCGAAGAACATCCCAGTCAGACCGACCTCCTCTGCCCCAATCCCTATAACCCTGCATTTCCCATGGCCAATCCAGCGAACCTGCACATCTTTGGACTGTGGGAAGGAACCAGCACACCTGGTGGAAACTCACAGAAACACAGGGAGAATGTGCAGACTCCATAACCAGTAGCCCAAGGGTGGAATTGAACCCCAGCCCACATTACTGTGAAGCTGCAGTGCTAACCACCGAGCTGTCATGTCATTTACAACTTAGAATTGGAGATACTGCTTTTTCATTGAAAAATTGAGATTCTTTGGGATTCTCGACCATAGGAATGCTGCTTCATTGAATAGATTCTGAACTGTGGTTAGATTTTTGGTTCCTCAAGAAATCGAGAAATAGGAACGTTACAGGAAAGTACAGTTGAGTATTTTTAGTCTGCTCTCACTACTTAAGGTACTGAAAGGTCTACTTTTCCATTATTTACAATTAACCAAGGTCAGAAGTCACATGACACCAGGTTATAGTCTGGCAGGTTTATTTGAAGCCACAAGCTTTCAGAGCGCTGCCCCTTCATCAGATGAAGCCTGATAAATTTTTTTGGACTATAACCTTTATTGTGTGACTTCTGATCTTGTCCACCCCAGTCCAACACTGGCCCCTCCACTTATAATTAACCAAAACAGAGGTGGGTGAAGGATGAGTGGAGATTTCCTGCAGTGTGAAGTCATCTTTTTCCTGTCTGCAACTAACATGAAGATGGTTTACCTGAAGGGGATTGGTGTCAAATGGTGACTGATACAAACCATATATTGTTCAGTTACAGAGATGCTGATTTCTATCATGGAATCACTAACTTACGTATTCAATATATCCAGTTTTTCTCTCTTCTGACCACTGCACCTATGTAGGAATGTCAAACTGTGACCAACTATAAGCCTTAGGCAGATGAGTTGAGCCAGGATTGTGTTGGAAGTTGATCAGTGCAATCACGGTCGGTATTTGTGTCCACTCGTATCTTACATTTGGGTTGTGCAACATTCATGTCCATTAAGTTATATCATTGAAGTCATCTTGAACTGTTTTCCAAAGAAGGTATTTGTTGCACTTCTTTTCCCACATGCACTCTAAATACAGATGTATTTTAACGATAACTGCAGTTTGGAATCATTAGTATTTACAGTGAGAACAATGTTTTTAAAATGTTTCCTTTATCTTCTCTCAGAATCTGGTAATTTCTCTTTTCAATAAGTAGGCAGTTTGTAAGGAATTACATTTGGAAGCTGCTTACACAGCTTTATAAATAAATGGCTTAAATACCTCAGAATGGCTTTAATACCCCACAGATTTGGCAAGTTAGTGTTGTATAATATGTATTATATGCGTTCTAATCTAAAAAGGCTGCCAAATGCCTCAGTTTGTGTTTATATTATTAAAATGGATTTGAAAACCGATTGTATTGAATAAACCTGTAACAATTCTTTCTTTGCCACTTTAGCAATGGATTTTTTAATATGCAGTAGAGCACTTAATCTGCTAACTTCTGGTTAATATATAAACACTTTTTGCCGTAATCCATCAATGCTTCTCAGTTGATCTATGAAGGTGCATGAGTTGATGGTTCATTACATTGCAAACATGGGGTGTAGTCATGTGAATGCACCTCCTAACCCCACAAGCTCCCATCATTATCACTTCTCACTAATAGCCCACTCAGATAGGAAGAACTGCAGATGCTTGAAATCAGAGATAAGTGTGGAGCTGAAGGAACACAGCAGGCCTGGCAGCATTGGAGAAGCAGGAAAGTTGACGTTTCGGGTCAGGACCTTTCTTCAGAAATGGGGGAGGGGGAAGTGAGCTCAGAAATAAAAAGAAAGAGGAGGGGTAGGGCTGAGGAAGGTAGGTGGGATGGTGATAGGTGCATACAGGTAGGATGTGGTGGGGATTAGTCACTGAGGTTGGAGGTGCGAATAGGTGGGAGAAAAGATGGGCCGGTTGTGTCAGGTCAAGGATGTGGGAATGAGAGGGAGGGTTGGACATGGAATGAGGCCCACTCCCTGGGTGACCTGTCCATCCTGGACCGCCTCCAGTGTCACAATGACACCACCCGCAAACTGGAGGAGCAGCACCTCGTATTCCATCTCGGGAGCCTACGACCCAATGGCCTAAATGTGGATTTTACTAGTCTCAAAATCTCCCAACCCCTGGCCACATCCCATGACCAACCCTCCCTCTCAAGCCTGCCTCCTTGATCTGACACAACCTGTCCATCTTCTCTCCCACCTATCCACCCTCCCGCCTCACTGACCAATCCCCACCACTGCCTGCCTGCACTCACCTATCACCATCCTACCTACCTTCCCCAGCCCCACTCCTCTTCTCTGTATTTATTTCCAAGCTCCCTTCCCTTCCCCCATTTCTGAAGGGTCCTGACCTGAAACATCAGCTTTACTGCTCCTCTGCTGCCTGACCTGCTGTGTTCTGCCAGCTCCACACTGTTATCACGGATAACCCAATCAGTCTGACATCAGCTATGGTTAAATTCTTGGAATCCATAGCGTGAGATCAAAATCACCCAGCTGAGGTTTGGTAAATATGAGTCATATCTAAATATTTAATCATCGAAGAATGACTACTTGGATAAATAAAGGAGAAGATGACATTTATAGATGATGTTTATTGAGTTTGATCAGGTGTCTGTCAAGAACACTTCAAATGGATTAACATACCAAAGAGACAACTAGAATTAGAATTAAAATAACCTTTATTATCATGTGTACTCAAGTACGGAAGTACTGAAGTACAGTGAAAGTTTATTATGTTGCCCTATATGGCATCATCTTAAGTACAAAGCACCTATGTCCAGATCTTAGATGGAAAATCAGAGGAAAAAATTTACATTACTTACACAGTAGTTTGTAGTATAAGTTAGAAAAATAAGAATAAAGTTAAAAAGATAGACACTGCAGTCTTTCAGTAGATCAGTGCAGGGGGATTGCACACATGGTCTGGCCAGGCCTGCAAGCTGCTGACTTGCCTGCATCAGTCCCCGTATTGCTCAGGCCTCCAGCCCGCTGGCTGTCCCCGCTCTGCGTAAGCATCTTTAAAACTTATTGAGAAGACTAAAGTATTTAGTTTGTCAAACGGAGGGAAGTGCTGTAAAAAGATGGGTTTGCAGTCTGGGAATGGTGGAAGAGATACAGCTGGCAAGAACCGGGAAAGGGGAGAAATACAAGTTTGTGTGGGTGTCACCTTTGGCTAAGCATACGTTTGCTTTTGAGACAAAGGATAATTTGAGCCCGCTCCATAGATGTGAGCACAAAATGTAGGTGGACATCTCGGCTCAGTACTGATGGGAGTGCTGCACTGCCAGATATGCTGTTTTCTGATGAGGCGTTTAAACTGAGAGCCGGTTGTTCCTTTTCAGGAGAATGTGAAAGCTTCATAACACTGCTTAAAAAAGAGAATGGGAAAAACACTCAATCTCCTGTTCAAAAGTTCATCTTTCAAATGGCATGACTGGGATTGATTACTTGATCATTATAAAAGCAAAATGGTGTGGATGCTGGAAATCTGAAAATAAAACCGTAAAATGCTGGAGAAACTCAGGTTTTGCAGTACCTGTGGAGAGAGAAACAGAGTAAATGTTGGTGAGACCAAATGCAGACTGAGTGACTATTGTGCAGACCACATCTGCTCTGTCCATAAGAATGACCCCAACCGTCCACTTGCTTGCCATTTCAATAAACCGCCTGGCTGTCGTACTAACATTTTCCATCTTTTGGACAGCTATGGTCATAGATTCATACAGCATCGAAACAGGCCCTTTGGCCCACCGTGTCTATGCTGACCACTAAACATCAAACTACACTAAACCCATTCACCTGCACTTCGTCCATAGCCTACAGTGTTCCAGCGAAGCTCAACACAAGCTTCTGTCTGGAGAGTTAGCATTGAGTGCAGATGCTTTTAAAATATACGATTAGGGATACTTAAATGGGTAAACCTAGCACAGCAGGAAGCATATGTCAGTCAAACACAGCTTATGGACTACTTCTAACTCAGGTCACAATTTAAACAGACTATTATGGAGTCAGTTGTTTAAAGCTTCCTTGTTAATAAAGTTAACGTTTATTTATTGACTGGCCACATCCCCTCTTTAGAACCGTGTCAACATTTTTTTTTTTTTTTTTTTTTTTTTTTGCTAAGATTTGACCAACAGTGGCCGATTGTGACTTTTGCTGGGCTTTGCAGTGATCACAGGTCTGAGATACTGATGCAAAATGCAGATGATAGTTGCTGTGCCATTTAATGTAACATTGAAACTGCAGTGCGAGGTCAATTGAACTATTTTTGCACCACCCTCGATCACTTCCTTAAAGAAAAGTTAAGCAGAAATGGTGCAGAGCAGATAATCACTGATCCACGTAAAGCTCACAAGAAAGCCTGTGTTTCATTTTGTGCTCTGACATAAATACTGTGGTTATAGTGATATTTGATCAATTTTAAATACACATACATTAGGTGGTGAAAGGTCCCAGATTATCTGCTTTCCTTTTCATTAGTTACATTGATGGTACATCCCAAAATCTTTTCAGTCACTGTACTAGCGATCAAAATGTGGAAAATCCATAACTCTTCCGAGCAATCCTAGAAGTCTCCTCCAAAGGAGATGTTCATTCAGCCCGGAAATACGAAGAGACAATACAGGCTTGATCATATAACTCTGTCGAGTAGTGAGATCTTGGGGTTCGTGTGTGAGTAATTCTCTGAAGGTAACCAGGCAAATTGAAACAGTTGTTAAGAAGGCTTGTATGACCCTTGGGTTTATAAATAGCGACATTGAGTATAAAAGCAAAGAAGTGATGCTACGCCTCTACAAATCATTGTTAGACCATATTTTGAGTATTGCGTTCATTTCTGGATGCCTTTTTTTATAGAATTATGTTAAAGCTCTGGAGACCATGCAAAGGAGACTTGGTAAAATGATACCAGGAATGAGGGATATTAGATACAAGGAAAGATCAGACAAATTGTTCTTATTCTTTTGACAGAGTATGTGAGGATGTTTTGTTGCTGCTAGTTAGTTTGTCAGTAACTAGGCGTCACGATTTCAGGATGGCCAACAAGAGAGCTTAGGAGTGAGATGAGGAGAAATTTCTTTGTTCAGAGAGATGTTAGGATTTGGAATGCACTGCCTGGAAGAGTGGTAGAGATGGATTCCATAGGAGGTTTCAAAGTTAGCTGGATATATATTTGGAAGTGATGAATTTAGCAGGGCATGCAGTAGGCCTGCAGAACGGAACTAGCTGGATGACTCTTTCAAGAGCTGGTACAGACATGATGGGTCAACTGGCTGCCTCCTGCACTGTAAAATTCTGATTCTAAAGAGGGCCCTCAATTTCAATCTTGAGACTACACATTGTCCGGTCAAGATTTTGGAGGTCTATTCAAACCAGGATGATTATCACTCTGTGATGTTAGAAAGGGAATAACTTCCACACCCCCCGTTTCAAATCACTAGCTAGAGACCCTTGCTAATTAATACTTGTGTGTGAACATTGAATGGAAGAACGGTGCAGTTGGATGGATTATTAAGGTGGCTTAAATCCTACTGAATTGGTCACGTAGGTGCGTAGAAAGATTTCAGCAACAGATGGCAAGGGTGGGGGGGGGAAGGAATTCACTGGAAAATAGTTATTTTGTACCAATTTCTCCTTTTCAGCTTTCAAACACAAGGGAAGGAATGCCATATCAAAGTTGAATGTCTCTAATTAAAATAAATTTGAATGCATTTCACCTCTGTAAAAGCCTCTGAGAAAGGAACTGATCCGGAAACACTCCAGAATAATTCAAAGGACTGGAAGATGCCCCTATTTCTACAATCGAGGACTCCTGCACTATTCAGAGCTGCAGACGCTTCCCTCGTGTGTTGGGCTGTGATAGACTTTATTTTACTGCCCCTCTTAATTGAAGACTATATGCATTTAATAAGTTTGTGGAACAATCACTTTAGATCTTGAAATAGCTGAAAGGGTTATGCTCGGAACATGTCTCGCGAGGACCCATAAGTATTTGTCTTGCAGTATTTCTGGATAAGATGAAGTGAAATCTAGGAAATTAAAACAACCTCTTGAAGCCCGGGTTTATTTGCCTTGGAATTCTGAATGTCGCTCATCTCCAGTGGTGTGTGTCTGCTTTCTGGGGATTTTTTCTCACAGGAGAAAAATTGAGCTGTGCCAGACTAGCCATAATAAATAGACTGCAGCCTTTCTGAGCTCAGCACTGGTATAAGGGTGACAATTAGTTAACATTTGTGATGTTAATTCTGTTTCTAAAATAGGTTATTTCTAATATCCTTTGCGCGCACACAAATGCACAATACCTGGAGAGGCTGCATGAATCACATTGCATGAAAGTGACTGAGCACGAATGTTTTCCTCGGGCAATAGTTCATCAGGTTTTTATAGCTCTAATTCTAGACAGCAGCTCCTTTTACCAGTTAGTTTTATAACCAGAAAATGTGAAGCTTTGAGGCAGCATTTAGCAGAAAGCAAAACCTGATCCCTTTGCACTTATTCATCATCCTCCAACTAATTTTGGGAGAGCGGGTTCATTCAGTCGTGCCACACATCCAGAGATCAGTGCACAGACAGAGGGCAACCCTGTACCATGTTCTGATTCCGTCTTTTGACCTCTTTATGCCTTTGCTTTGTCAGGCTCCCAGATTTAGCGTAGAAATCTCACCATGATCAAATAGTACAACAGGCTTTTTAAAATTCTTTTTAATGGTGCCCACTTGAAACGCAAACCAATGCTGCTCCTGCCAGTAGTGAATTTATTAAATGGATACTTTAGCACTTATTCCATCCCATGCTAACAATGCTACTCCACGATCTTTTCACCTGACCTGACCTTTCAGAAAGTCTCATCATCCTGAATATTTAGTTCCCAGCTTCAATTACCCCATCACCATCACAGAGACATGGCTTAAAGATTATGCCCATTACCTCTAATTGTACCATTAATTCATCAATTTTGTTCTGAATGTTACATGTATTTAAGTAAAAGGCCACTAATTTTGTCTTTTGTTTTACAGTCTATTCCCATTTGACTCTATTTGCTGCTACATCAGTGACACAGTGGTTAGCACTGCTGCCTGTCAGTGCCAGGGTCCTGGGTTCAATTCCACCCTCTGGCGACTGTATGTGGAGTTTGCACATTCTCCCCGTGCCTGTGGGGTTTTCCTCCGGGTGCTCCGGTTTCCTCCCACAGTCCAAAGATGTGCAGGCTAAGTGGATTGGCATGCTAAATCACTCATAGTGATCAGGGATGTGTAGATTAGGTGGGCTATAGGGGAACGGGATGCTCTGAGGGTTGGTGTGGACTTGTTAGGCTGAAGGGCCTGTTTCCACACTGTAGGGATTCTGTGGTCTACTTTACAAAGTTTGTACTTTCTGTCCCATTTGGGTATAATTACCTGAATGGTCCTAGTTATTTGATTCACTAAGGCACATGCATCATCTTGGCAGTGCTGCCAGAAACGCAGTCTACCACTGCCATCCAGGTGTTTCTAGCTCATACCTAAAAACACAAAATGTTTGTTACGTATGTAATTACTAATTAGTGACTACAAAGGAGTGGAGAGATTGTGAAGTTTCTGGGGTGCAGAAACAAGATCTACTTCAAAGGTCCTCCTGAGATAATTGTTGTTTACCACAATCAGGATTTGGACTTCAGGTTTGGATGTATTGGATTGATGTTTGCTGTGATAGCAAGTTTACTGGATGACTTCATGAAAATGCAGGAAGAGGCTTGTCAAATGGGCAGGAGAAAAGGATATTGCATGTGTGAGGTGCCTCTTTTTCTGGCATCTTATGGAAGCTGGTTATTCCTTGGAAGATTAGAAACTAGCTGGTAAGCAGGAACCCAGTGATCTGGGATCCTACGACCAAAAAAATGAACAATTTTTTTTAAAATTAATTCATAGGATGTGGGTGTCAGCATTTGGTGCCCACTCCTAATTGCCCAGAGGTCTGTGCAGAGTTACCCACATTGTGGATCTAGAGTTACAAGTCAACCAGATCAGCCAAGGATGGCAGATTCGCTTTCCTAAAGGCTGTTAGTAGTGAGCCAGATGTATGTTTTTTTTTTTTTGTTACACCAATGGACAATGATTAGGCTAGGTTAGCGTTTCATTCCAGCATTTATTTTGTATTTAACTGTCACCATCTGCAAAGGTGAATTTCAAATCCAAATCATCACCCCCCGCCCCCCCCCCCCCCCCAATAAAGAACATAAGCCTGGGACTGGATTACTAGTCCAGTGATATTGTCACTACACCACCACACTTCTTTTAACGTATTCAAGTTCATTTCAGAACGAATTGAGAACGAAAGCGGGAGATAATAAATTTATTTCAAATGTTGGATAGATGACATTGATTCCTCCATATACTGTAGCATTTGAGAAAAGATTTACAATAATACAATGAGAATTAATATAATTGACATGAAAGCTTGAAAAGACTCTTGGTGCTTGCCTTGCCGAGTGGAGGTTATTCAAGAATAGTCAGTGTGGCTTTATCATGGGGAGATCATACCTGGCAGGTTTGATGTGGTTAATTGCTGAGGAATGGCAAACTCCTCAGTCAGCTACTTATTGCTGACAGAATCTCTATGCATGCACACCACCTCAAATCCAACTAGATACTCCATCCCACCTTCCATTCCCATTACTTAAACAGCACTTAGAATAAGTGTTAGGTAACTTCTTTTTAAAAATTCAACAATCCTTTCCACACCCTTGGGTTTTATTAGTTGAGGCATTGAATACAAGAGCAAAAATGTTATTGTGGAGCTGTATCAGCTATTAAAGTAACGGCTGGAGTACAGTGTGCAGTTCTGGCCACAGGCTATGGGAAGGATGTCATTGCAGCAGAGATTCACCAGGAAGTTGCCAGGACTATAGCAATTTGTCTGTGAAGAGTCATACAGCCTGGAAACAGACCCCTCGGTCCACCGAGTCCATGCTGACCACATTCCCAAACTAAACTAGAGAGAATAGATAGTCTTCTCTGTTCCAAGGAAAGCCTGTGTGGGGATCTGATTGAAAATTTGGAATGCTGGAAGCTGCTAACATTGATGCTTTTAAGGGGAGTCTCGACGCATGCAAGAGTAAATTAGTACAGGAAATCAGAACAGAATGGGAAGAGGGTTTTGTGTAGGGTGTAAATATCACTTGACCACATGGGCCAAATAATTGGTTTCTGTCTGGTTATATTCTACGTCATGACTGTTCCGTCAGTCTGGTTATGTCCTGTGGAGGCTTGCTGCTGTGCTCCTTACTGTTTCTTGACATCTGCATTTCAGATCCTGTGTCTATCCAAATCCAACTTATTAATGTAGATCATAATCTGCAGTGCCCCTAATGCTGCCCCCTGGGGAGCACCAGTTGTGTGCACATCAGTAGGAGTAAAGAATCACCTGAAGCAATTCTTTCTGTCTGAACAATGACCATGACACTGCCTTCGTCATCTCTTTCCTCTTCAAATAAATTATTCAAATTTATCAGGCAGAAGTTACATTTAACGAATATCTGGCTTTCATTTGTTGACACAATACAGTGATGTTTTCACAGTGGACACATTTTTTTCCAAAACGTCTGCAACTTTGTGCACCTTTTGGCAATTGCTTTTTGTTTTCTGTAATTGAGCTGCTTGTGTTGCATCACTCAAAGAACTGAAATAGGCCTGATCCAGTCAACCAGACGACCGCCCCCTCTCTCTCCCTCCACACCAGCTGAGCAAGCTGGTTCTACATTAAGATGCTTGGTTATAGTTTGCATTTGTTTTATGACATGTTCTTAATTTTCATGATCCTCTTTTAATGTTGCTGGTCAAATGTTTTTTTAAATCATAAAATGACACTCTCATTACCTTCTGGAGTTTACACTGAGAGAATCAGATAAAATGTAACTTGAGGTATAGCTGATAAGCCCTCCAGGAATATGGAATGATGTAAACTAAATGACCATGTCTTAGAGTCCGTCAGATGCCTGATATAATGTGATAGTTCCTGCTGTTCCTTAGTCTTTTTGCTTTAATGTTATGATCGCACTATACTTCACAATATTGAGTTTGGTACCTCTTGATCTTGATGCTGATCTTACTGCTGGCTCACAGTGAAATTTGATTTCCCCAGTCCACAGTTGTTTCTGTGGTCACTTAGACTTACCAGCTCATTAAAAGTCTAGACAGAGTTTGATTTAAATAGCGGGCACGTGTTTTAACTGAAGGAGGAATGATTGAAAGGAAGGGAAATGAGAGGAAGAGTGATCTCCCTGGATAAATTCAATGAACAAAGTAACTAAGCTATATAGTGATGCAGAGAATTAATGCTGGCTTTCCAAACTGGTATTACCAAAATGATACGAGCTGTTTTGTAGTTACTATCTTCATCTATTGCTGTAAGGCTGTGATACATTGCGCATCACGAATGAGACCTTCACAAAATGCAAAACTCTTTTGGACCGAGACCTTTTGCAGCAAATCTCCCTCTTGCTCCTTTGCACCATGTGGCCTGCAAATTGTCTTTGGAACAATGTAGCCCTGTGGCTCCATTCATTATAAATAGATGGTTTTGACAGTAATATTGGTTACAATGTATGAAGAACTTCTGTCAAACGACAAAGCAATCTGTTAGCTGATTATGCACAATCCATTGAAACACACAGAATATTTTGGAGACCCTCCCTGTCTTTGGATATTTAATGTCTTTCCATATATACCGGTGTCCAGAATCTCCATTCAATAAAGAGAGAGGGGCTCGGTAAAGTTATAAGAGGATATTCTATCTTTGAGACAGAGGGCCTGCTGCCACAGTTTCTAACATATAAGTTGCTAGTGAACTCGTGCATTTTGAACTAAATATGAATTCTCCTCGGAGTTGCAAATCATTTTAACGTGAAGGAATTCATTGCACACAGTCCATTGGTTGGCAGCCTATTTGTGACTCTTGTAGGAGCGATGAAATGATTTCATTATTGTTCAAAGTTTCTGCATCCCTGACTTTATGGGGCAACCAAGTATATGTTGCTGTTCAAGGCTGAAGTCCAATTTCTGCTATAATTCAGCACACGCATTTTATCGCCACCTGAAGAATGCAGACACAGAGGCATGTTTCTTCACTCTGCCTTGATTTCGGGATCGATGAAAAATGCCGCCATGTTACATTGCTAAATTGTTATGGATCCCCGAGAAACAACATCAGCTGCTGGAGTACTGCAAGCATCTCAAATCACAGAGCCCAAATCATTGCTTTGCAGTGGGTAAGTCAGGCTTTTTGGGATACAACATTTGGATCTAAGCATAAAACCAAAGGCTCCTTGAGTACAACACCAGCCTCTGGCTTGCATTTGTCCCATCCCCTTGCTCTATTCAATGATGAGTTTTGAAATTATTGAAGCGTGTGTGTGGTGTGTCTGTGATGAGGAGATATACCTTTGGAGTCAAAGGACTTGCTCCCGAGTTTTCCAACTTATTGGCAAATGCTGTACTGTTGCAATCAAAACCAAAAATAATTTCTCCTCAAGGGGTTGCAAATCATTTTAATATGGAGGAATTTAGGGACCTCATTACAACTGTAAAGGATTATTTCCTTTCATTGGGAATATAACTCAGGAATATATTTGTGAATTTATGGACTGAACTCTTCACAACATGCACCTACAGTAATCCCAACCAGCAGCACATTTTACATCAACTAGACAAAACATGTACTCCGTATTGCAACCTAACGATAGGTAAGTAGTAGGTTGATCAATCTTGATGTCAAGCTGATTTAATAACTATAATTAAATATTTCTTGGTTTCAAATAGCTTCAGCAGAGAGTTGATGGATCAGAACCTGACGTTAATCTGTTATCTCTTCGCTTTTGAAAATTGTTCTCTTCACATTATTTTGAGGGACTAGTATCAGATGAACACTGTTGAGATCCTCACTGTTCTTTTATTTATGTCTCCTTTTTGGTTTGGAACTGTGAGCTGAAGTTGAATCAAATTTTGAACTCTGAACTTTGCTTTCAAAAAGAGAGAGCAAACTGTAGTCTACCTCTGGAAAGATAATTGCAAGTTAATCCTTGTTCTCAGAACACTGTAGATGTTTCAGCATTAGGATTTATACTCAAAGACTATAACAGCTGGTTGAATGTTGCATTTGTCAATCAATGGGAAGCCAGTGTTGGCCAACCAATCACAGAGAATCTTGAAAAAAAGAAAGAAGCCATAGATTGAACTCCCTTTGTCTGGGCTTTTTTAGGTGGAAGGCTGTGTGCTCAGAAGCTGCAGGACTGGGAATCTGTGTTTGAGTTTTAAATTCTTATTTTATATTCGGTTAAATAAAGTTTGTAAGTCCTGAGGAAAAGATCCCAGTTTATAAGAAATAAGTGAATATTCATTGGAGCCTGCTCGAGGCTGTTTGAGGGACTGGTGACTTTGCAATTCAAGCAAGATACTATCTCATTTGCCTGTAATACAGCAAATCAGTTGAGCATTCCATAAAGTCCTGGTAGTCATTGTTGAATATTTGTTGAATTGGAAAATTACACATTTTTTTTTTTAACGCATCCCTTTACTGTGTCTGTCTGTGAGAGAATAGGGGTTACAATCGAAGAACATTGAGTTTAAAGCATAGACCTTAGATAGTTAACAGTGTGGAGCTGAAGGAACACATTAGGCCAGGCAGCATCAGAGGAGCAGGAAAGCTGACGTTTCGGGTCGGGATCCTTCATCAGCAGAAAGTAAGGTGTGAGGCGTGTTTAGAATCTGTTTGTGTTTTAGTTTGGAGTCAGACTGGTTTTAT
>JAHRHZ010000029.1:19953879-19969462 GCA_024137785.1 Ginglymostoma cirratum
CTGCTGTGTTCCTCCAGCTCCACACTGTGTTATCTCGGACTCCAGCAATGTCAATTCCTACTACCTCTGACCTTTACTAGTTGCCTTGTTTAGTTTTGCCCTGCTAAAGATACAGTATTAGCATTTTGTTTTGTTTGTTATAAATTTGGTGTCTGATATCTGTTATTCTTAAATTCTGGTTAGAACCAATTTAACAATTTTGAGTGTCAGTGAATATTTTAATTTCGCTGTGTTGCCAATCCATCGACAGAAGGGCTGATTTGCAACACAAAAGTGCTTTTACAATTTGACTGTCTCTGCTGTATCAGGGGGCCTGAGCTCCAACTTGCTTTCTTTGTTTTACTTCTCCAAATGCCTCTGCCCTGAAACTGCCATTGCCAAGAATTTTCAATTAAAATTTTATTTATTGTGAATGAAATATCAATGTTTAAATGGAGAAAAGCTGCAAGAGTGCAGTAAACAAAGGGACTTGGTAGTACTTGTTCATGGGAGGTTAGCACGCAGATGCAGCAGTTAATTGGGAAGGTGAATGGAACGTTAGGCCTTGGAATATAAGAGCAGGGAAGCCTTACTGCAACTGTACCACTTGGAGTATGTGTGCAGTTTTGGTCCCCTCTTTTTTCAAAAAGGAATAGTTCATTTGGAGACATTTTCAGAGAAGGCTTATGAGGATGATTCCTGGTATGGAGGGGATTGTCTTTGGAGCAAAGATTAAACAGGTTGGGACTTTACTCACTGGAGTTGAGAAGAATGAGATGATCTCCTATAGGATTCTTAAGGGGCTTCACAGAGTAAAAGCCTCATGGAGAGAGTCTAGGCCCAGAGGGCGTAGTCTCAGAATTAAGGTGCCAATTTAAGGCTGAGATGAGGAATTTCTTCTGAAGGTTGTGAGTGTTTTGAACTCGTTGCTGCAGAGTAAGTGGGGAACAGAGTCCTTGTGTTTACTTAAGGCTGAGACAGATTCTTGGCCAGTAGGGAAATTGAGGGTTATGGGGAGTCAAGTGGTTTGCTCCTGTTCCTATTTCTGATGGTCTATCTTTTAACAAATAAAAGACCCAATTGTACAAAATAAGCCTGAACTTAACATGATACAGTACCTCAGAGTACCCCATTAGGTACCTTTACGAAGAAATCAACATGTTTCTATAATGGCACATTAACAGTTTATTTGTTGTGTATAACCCTCTCAAACAGCAAGTGCTTAATAAGCACACTGGTAATTATGCCTGTCACAAATAGTCAGGTTACCTCAAAACTTTCCTGCCTCAGACCTGTGTTCCATTAACCGTGAATGTGACAAATCAGCTATATATCTGATGAATCGCATTCAGAGTTCCTTGAAAGTGAAGATGCAGGTAGACAAGGTAGTGAAGAAAGGGTTTGGTTTCCTTGTCTTCATTGGTCACTGCATTGAGTATAGGAGTTGGGAGGTCATGCTGTGGCTGTACAGGACATTGGTTAGGCCACTTTTGGAGTGCTGCATTCAATTCTGGTTTCCTGCAATAGGAAGGATGTTGTGAAACTTGAAAGGGTTTGGAAAAGTTTTGATGAGGATGTTGCCAGGTTTGGAAAGTTTGAGCTAAAATGAGAGTCTGATTAGCTTGGGGCTATTTCCCTGGGAGTGTCAGAGTCTGAGAGATGACCTTTTACAGAGGTTTATAAAATCCTAGGGATGCATGGATAGGGTCAAGAGCCGAGGTCTTTTCCCAAGGATAGGGGAGTCCAAAACCAGAAGATGTAGCTTTGAGAAGGGAAAGATTTAACGTGGACGCGAGGGGCAGCTTTTTCATGTAAAGGGTGGTGTGTGTATGGAATGAGCTGCCAGAAGAGCTGGCAGAGGCTGGTTCAATTAAAAAAAATTAAAAGGCATCTGGATGGGTATATGAATAAGAAGTGTTTAGAGGGATATGGACCAAATGCTGGCACATGGAACTCGATTAATTCCGGATATCTGGTCGGCATGGATGAGTTGGACCCAAGGGTCATTTCCATTCTGTACAACTCTACGACCCTGGTCGCACATCCGACTGTTGTGCCGATCTAGTTGGATCAGCACGTGCCCCAGCCCTGGCCTCTGACAAATCATCACGCTTGACACTCTGACTCTGAGACCAATGAGGAAGGTTTTCCTTAAGATATGAAACCTTGTAAGGTACTCTTAGTCATGTTGTGTCTCATTCTTACAATCCTCAATTGCTGCAAGTGTGTGTTTCAGGAGTCACAGGGAGAAGCGCTTCTGGAGGGTCTCAATGTTCTGAATGTAGATATTGTCACGGTTGGGGCCAAATTGGGAAGGCTTGAATGTGGGTTGTAGTCCATTGGGGACGATCTGGTTCCGTAGGCAGGTACTAAGAAAGGTGATGTGGCTGTAGTACCTGGTTTGCTTCAGGACGGGGTCGAGCAGTTTCAAGGCCGAAGAGATTATGAGAGAGAGTTGCAGTGGGAGAGAGATTCCCTGAGGTTTGTCCGGAGGGAGGAGGGTAACTTCTTCAGGGTAGGCATCCTTAGAAGAGGCTTTGCAGTGGGGTTAAAATTGTATCAGAGATAAAAGATACTGCGGATGCTGGAGATTCCGAGATAACAAGGCGTGGGGCTGGATGAACACAGCAGGCCAAGCAGCATCAGAGGAGCAGGAAAGCTTGACGTTTCGGGGCTAGACCCTTCATCAGAAATCAAGTTTGTTGATTGATTTTGAATACAATTCTGATGCTGATGGTTCTCTGTTCCTCATGGATTTCCAGTCTTAAGCTACTTGGTGTATTTGAAATCCATCCATCTGCTCCTATGATGCTGCTTGGCCTGCTGTGTTCATCCAGCCCCACGCCTTGTTATCTCGGATTCTCCAGCATCCGCAGTATCTTTTATCTCTGATACAATTTTAACCCCACTGCAAAGCCTCTTCTAAGGATGCCTACCCTGAAGAAGTTACCCTCCTCCCTCCGGACAAACCTCAGGGAATCTCTCTCCCACTGCAACTCTCTCTCATAATCTCTTCGGCCTTGAAACTGCTCGACCCTGTCCTGAAGCAAACCAGGTACTACAGCCACATCACCTTTCTTAGTACCTGCCTACGGAACCAGATCGTCCCCAGTGGACTACAACCCACATTCAAGCCTTCCCAATTTGGCCCCAACCGTGACAATATCTACATTCAGAACATTGAGACCCTCCAGAAGCGCTTCTCCCTGTGACTCCTGAAACACACACTTGCAGCAATGCGCAGGCATCTCCAGGCACTACAATCAAGACTCCCCCAGCTCAGAGCCTCCCTCTTCCAGACCTGCAAAGGACCTCTCCTGTTTTTTATTCTTCGTAGGATCCACAGCCTGAATTCACAATTCTACTCAGCTTTATTGGACGCCATTTCTGATGAAGGGTCTCGGCCCGATACGTCAAGTTTTCCTGCTCCTATGATGCTGCTTGGCCTGCTGTGTTCATCCAGCCCCACGCCTTGTTATCAACAAACTTGTGGCCTGGACTATCCCCCACTCTATCATTTTCAGCAAGCCAGGGCCTCTGCTATGGCTCAATTAAGAGTGCAGGAGGGCATGCCAGGAGCAGCATCAGACGTATATAAAAATGAGGTGTGAAAATGCAAATCAGGACTATTTGCTTGCATATGCAGCAAGCGACAGACAGATCTAAGTGCTCCTACGTCTGACTGATCTAAGCTCTGCAGTACTGCCATGTCCGGTTGTGAGCGATGGTGGGTAATTAAACAACCCACTGGAACAGAACTAACTGCATGGAATTTAGTTTGTCCAATAGTTTACTCATCTAAAAGTCAACCCCGTTCCTCTTGACTGAAACTTTCGGCCTCAAAACTTATCTTTCAAAAGCGTATAAAAGTCATATAATTCTATAATGGCGAGTAAATGAACAGTATCCATTGTTGTGTCTTCACTGCCGTAACAGAATTATTCAATGAAAATATGTTGTTTGCGACATAATACTGTCAATTTATTTATAGAATCAAAGACCATTTAACCGGTCAGAGCTCAAAGAAATTTGTAAGACAAAAGCAAAGGCAAAAAGAAGTTGCCTCAACTTGCCCAGCACTGAAAAGGTTGTTACAGAGCTGGTAGGCAGTTAAGTGACTTGAGATCAGGTGCCCTCATGCATGTCCTATTCAATAATTCTAAATCTCTTGCGCAGCCCAGGCCAATTGCTGGTAAGGGTTTTTTTAGGTTGATAAAGTGGTCATTAAATGTTGGGTTTTAATCCATAGTCTGTACAAAAATACCTTTCAAAAATGATCAAAAGGATTTATGCATTTTATTGAACTGCTTATCTAAGGTTTAAGGCAGATATCCATGCTGCTTTCCCTATAGAAAATTGCTTTGTGATTGTGTGAGAGAGAATTAAGAATAGTGCCTTGGTGGATTAAAGCATTCAAGTACAGGATTATAATTCTACAGGGTAATTAGGAGCACGTCCAGAGTCAAGTTTCCTAGTGCGATATCTATCTATTATTGTCATTGGAAGGACAAGCAGCATTGATAGTTTCCCTTTAAGAGTCTCAAACTTTTGGATGTGATTTTTGTCTCGGTCCTTTTGGCACCTCCTGACTGACGGTGGTGACTCCTGACTGGAAGATTATTTGCTTGTGTGGGAATGTAGGATGTATGCTGTATGGTTGGGATAAAAGTGTCAAATGAAGGGAGGATTTGCCAATAGGTTTTGGGTCACATCTTTGATCAAGGCAATTAACTTGCCACAAAATCCAGGGCATAGGTTTGCGTCATTGTTATCGATTTGTAATGAGCTAAAAGACTGAAGGATAACAAGCCAAAGGATTTTTTTTTTCCTGTTCTATATGATTTCTATAATGTTGGTACTCATTGTAAATTCTTTTGATTAGTCACTCGTGGGTTTTTGGTACAGACGATAAGTGTAATTGTCCATGAAGCATTAATTCTGATGAAACTAAGTGGCTTCTTAACCACCTTCTGGAGTGGCCTAAGAATTGATCTTACTCAGATGCATCTGGATCACATACCAGACTAAATGAATAAGAATGGCACATTATCATCTCCAAATTGAATCTGATTAGGTTTTACAACAATTTGATATCTTCGTAATCACTATGAATGGCAGTGAGCTTTTTTCCCCTAATTAATTGAATTCAAATTTTCCAGTTGTCACAGTGGCATTTGAACATCATCTCTTCCCGTCTTAATCTTGGTCATAATCCAAGATTTCCAATTCAGTGACAAGCACGATGTGTAAATTGGTGATTCGTCTTTTATGAAGCTGTGATACTTGAGCCATTTTTTTGGTATTTTGCCCTCCATGGAGCCTAATCTCTTCCACATTTTCCCACCCAGTTCACAGAAAAAACTCTGTATTCCCATCATTGTGCCAAATTGCCATTTTCTTTTTTAAACTAAGAGATGTATCTGTGTCCTTTACAGTAGAATTACATTTGGCTTTTTGAGCTTCAACAATTCTAAAGTGGAATCTCCCATTGTATTGGGAATGAGCTCTCCAAAGCTCTAAGCCAAAACAATTTGAGAGAACATTGATTTTCCAGAAATCTTTCCCAATCAAAAAAGAACAGGAAGATCTCTCATCCATAAGATAAATGAGTATATGCACTTGGATGACCCAAGTTAGGCAATAAAGAGGAAATCGTAGGGACACACTTTTCGGAATTTGATAGCCATCATTAAGTGGTGCATTCCCTTTGGAAACACCCCTACTGATCAGAATCCATTTGTCAACAAACAGCATTCTCCTCTCATAACTTAAATGTTGTTTCCTGCTATATTGGTATTTCTTGTCAAATGCCCAGATGAGTGCAAGATGAAAAGCTTCTGCAAAATGTCATTTTAGGGAACAGTCAGAATATGGTCATGTTAAAAGTGTTTCACAAAATCCATTGCATGATTCTTCTTAAATAACACAATTATTTGGAATAAAATGGTGGGAAGAAGTCAAATAATACAGTACAGTGATGTGAAATCTGTTCATTAACTTTTAATTCTCATTTTGAGTGTTAGAAGAGCAGTTAAGATGTTGGAGCTTGATAACAGACATAAATGTTTAGAAGCTGCAGTATTTACCCTTTTTCTTCATGTACCTGTTGCATCTAGTCTTGAATGTTGACACCGTTTCTGCTTCAATTGCTAAGGTAGAAAGTGGATTTTGCAGCCTCAAAACTATCTAAAGAGGTTTCTCCTTGTTCCCGGTACTAAATTTCTTACATTTTAATGTTGTATGTATGGCCTTTTTCTCGGGAGCCTTCGACTACTGAAAACCATCTTTGTCACTATCAAGCCTGTCACGTCAATTTATGTTGTTAAAATACTTGTGTATTATTGTTCTGTAATTTGCATTGTTCAAATGAGAAACCATAATTTATCAGAGTTGTTTGTTTTCTCAGAACAGACAGCTTCACATAAAATTGCCTCGGTACCTTCTCGAAACCATCAAAGTATTTTGTATAGTGTGAACCCTAAAACTGCATGTTTTTCACGACACCACAAAGAATGAGAAGACAACAGAACCTTGCATTTGAATCGAACCTTTAATACAAGTTGCTCTTGCAACACAGCAAAATGGCCCAAGACGTTTGAGATAAGCATTGACTGAAGATTTGACACTGAGCCACAGAAAAAGGGTAGCAGAACAGGATAGCCAAATGTCAGAAACAAAAACAAAGTTGCAGGAAAAGCTCAGCAGGTCTGGCAGCATCTGTGAAGGAAAAAACCGTGTTAGCGTTTCAGATCCGGTGATCCTTCCTCCGAACTGATGGTGGCTGGGAAAATGTCAGTTTATATGCAGCATCTCAATTGCTCTTCTAACACTCAAAATGAGAATTAAAAGTTAATGAACAGAAAATAGGGAGGTGGGTGGGGCAGCTAGTAAACGATGGGATAGAGCCCGAAGAACATAGAACATTACAGCGCAGTACAGGCCCTTCGGCCCTGGATGTTGCGCCAACCTGTGAAACCAATCTGAAGCCCATCTAACCTACACTATTCCATTATCATCCATACGTTTATCCAACGACAATTTAAATGCCCTTAAAGTTGGCTTAAAGAGAGAGAAAGACAGTTGGACAAAGGAGTTGCTAACGATCAGGCTGGGAAGGTGAATAGTTGTTAATGGGGACTGTTAGTGACTAACAGCAGGGGATGTGTAAGGGCAGGCTATGTGATAACAAGGCCTGGTGTTTCGGACATGGGAGAGTATAGCCAAATGTCAGATGTAGTTTTTAAGGAGCATTTTTTGATGACGGGCAAAGAGGTTTAAAGTTAGGATTGCACTCTTTAGGCATGATGTCTAATGCCGTTTAGGGCAGGAAACTGCCATCTTTACCTGGTCTGGCCGACATGTGACTACAGATCCACAGCAACATGGTTGACTCTTAACTGCTCTCTGGGCAATTAGGGATGGGCAGTAAATGCTGCCTAGCCAGTGGCGCCCTCACCATGTGAATAAATAAAGAAAAAGACGAGTCTATGACTTAGGATTCCAGAGTTGAAGGAAGCTACAGACGTGGAAGGGTTGTCGAGCTGAAGGATGTTAGAGAGAGGGAGGGAGGGGTGGGGATCTGAAAGGATTTGTAAAACAAAAGCTGCTAAAAACAGGCTAACTATATTTTGGAGAGAGATAAAAGGTACTGCAGATGCTGGAGAATCCGAGATAACAAGCATGGGGCTGGATGAACACAGCAGGCCAAGCAGCATCACAGGAGCAGGAAAACTTGACGTTTCGGGCCTAAACCCTTCATCAGAAATATTTTGGCTTGCTTTAATTATCCTCAACCACCATGTCAAATTGCCCAGTGTTAGTTTAAGAACCAATTTAACTTCATTTATTAATTGCTAACTAAATAATTGTGTATTTTCTGGCTGACCTTTACAAAGTTGCTACTTACCATTTTGTTTCAAAGAAAGTGTTGAGTGATGTGTCTTTACTTTGACAACATTTTGGACAATGCAACTAAAATTACTGCTTTACGAGAAAAAATGTCACATTATTTCTTGACGTTGTAGTACCCTCTTCAGAGGTTTGGTAACACACAGTGCACAATGTCTGCAGGATGATGTAGTTGTCATCTACAGAAGTATGAAATAATACAATAAACTGTAACAGTGAAGCTAGACATGTTTATCAAAGTCATCTCAACCCAGGATTGTTTGTTGCCTTCGGTCTATAATGCAGAACATTTTATTCTTTATTATTTTGATACAGCTTTCTTTGTTCAATATTTCCTATTTAGGCGTGGTGGTCAATTCACATGCCTTACATGAAAGGGGTATTACACTCTGTGATTAAAGCAGGCATGACACTGAACTTCATTTCTCCTCGTGTCATGAGTTGTGTATGCTAACAGGATTAGGGAACCTTGTCAGCTTTTTTTTTGTTTAATTTAAAGTTCGTGAAAGGTTGGAAAGCTTAACTAAGATGCATATTCTGTTCCCCCTTGATCCCACCTTGAGGGACGGGTGTATGCAACTTTGAGCAACATACTTTATTGGCGGTAAAACTGAAGGCTGAGACTCTTAAAAATTGACATGCTTGTATCAAAACTAAGGAGCAAGCCTGGAGAGGGTAACATAATGGTACTGTCACTAGATTAGTCATCCTCTTCGAGGACAGGCTATCTCATTACAGTGATAATCACTTTCAATTGATTCTGTATCTTAAATGCTGGTTCACTAATATTCTTTCATAGAGTAGCCATCCTTCCTGGTCTGGCCTACATATGACTCCAGATCCATAGAAATGTGTTGCACCTCAACCTCTCCCTGAAGGTGTCTGGATAGTCACTCATAGAATCTCTACAATATGGAAACAGGCCATTTGGCCCAACAAGTCCACACCGTCCCTCTGAAGAGCATCCTACCCTGACCCACCTCCCAATCCTTTCCCTGTAACCCTACATTTCCCATAGCTAATCCACCTGATTTACCCCTGGACACGGTGGGCAATTTAGCACGGCCAATCCAGCTAACTCGCACATCTTAGGACTGTGGGAGGAAACTGGAGCACCAGGCGCAAACCCATGCAGACACAGGGAGAATGTGCAAACTCCACACACAGTCACCCAAGGGTGGAATTGAACCAGGGTCCCTGGTGCTGTGAGGCAGCAATGCTAACCACTGAGTCACCGGGTAACCCAGTTCAAGGTAGTGATGGGTGGGTTATATATGCCAACCATACCATTGAGTTACACAACAAGGAAATAGAGCCTTCGGTCCAACTCATTTGTGCTGATCAGATATGCAATATCACCTGTAAACCCTTCCTGTTCATGTAACCATCTGTGCCTTTTAAATGTTGTAATTGTACCTAACTTCACCACTCCCTCTGACAGTTCATTCCATACGCACACCACCCTCTGCGTGAAAATGTTGCTCCTTGGGTTCCTTTTTAAATCTTTCCCATAAGCTATGCCCTCTAGTTTTGGACTCCCCCACCCTTGGGGCGAAAAAGGCTTTGGCTATTCACCCAATCCATGCTCCTTATGAATTTGTAAATCTCTATAAAGTCACCCCTCAGTCTCTGACACTCCAGGGGGGGAAAAAACCCCAGCTTATTTAGCCTCACCCTATAGCTCAAACTACCCAAACCAGGCAACATCTTTTTTAAATCTTTTCTGAGCCATTTCAAGTTTAACAACATCCTTCAAGCAGGAGACCGGAATTGAACACCTATTCTAATAGTGGCCTAACCAATGTCCTGTAGAGCCGCAACATGATGCCCCTACTCCAATACTCCATGCACTGACCAATGAAGGCAAGCATGCTAAAAGCTTTCTTCACCACCCTGTCTACCTGTGACTACACCTTCAAGGAACTATGCCCTTGCATCCCGAGGTCTCTTTGTTTGGCAACAGTTTCCAGGGCCCTACCATTCAGTGTATAAATCCTGCCCTGATATGCCTTCCCAAAATGCAACACCTCACATTTATCTAAATTAAACTCCATCTGCCACTCCTCTGGTCAATTGGCCCATCTGCTCCAGGCCACGTTATACTCTGAGGTAGCCTCCTTCACAGTGCACTACACCACCAATTCTGGTGTTATCTGCAAACTTACGAACCATTTCTTGTATATTCGCATCCAAATCATTTTATATAAATGACGAAAAGCAGTGGACCCAGCAGTGATCCTTGTGGCGCACTGCTGATTGCTGGCCTCCACTGTGGAAAAATAACCCTCTACCACCACCCTCTGTCTCCTAAAAACTATACATTTGATGTTTATTGCATCCAGAGGAGTAAATTCTGTGACGGTAATATCCCATAAGTTCATCACAGAACCGGTTCATATAAACAGGCTTTATCATTTCCATCGTTTGTCTATCCGGAGGCTGGTCTGAAAGGTATCTTTCACAGGGAGGGCATGCTAACAATACAATAAGTGTGGCATGTCTGCCTGATTGCTCTGTGTTTGTCAAGTTTTGGCTCAGGACAGCATGTGAGAGACTGAACATGGTTCTGTTGGACTGCTGGAAACTCCAGGCAATGCTGTGCCTTCAGGCTGAGGCATTTCTTTGAAATTTTCAATGATGCTATAATGAGGAAGGTGTTTGTGCTATACAGACTCATGGCAGGATGAACTTTAGTTCCAGAATAATCCTGTATGCTAAATATAATGGCAAGTTTGGAAATATTTGCGCTCTCAAGAATGGGAGCAACAGGTCCTATTCTTAATTGCCACCCTGCAAATGGATTTCTGGGAAAGGAAGAGGCCATTCAGTCCACTGAGTCCATGCTGGCTCAATAAAAGAGCTATCTAGTACATCCCACTCCACTGCTCTTGCCCATTGTCTTGTAAATTTTTTTTCTTTTTCAGTTATTTATTCAGTTCCCTTTTGAAAGCTACTATTGAATCTGCTTCTACTGCCCTTTCAGGCAGCGTATTCCAGACTTTTAATTGAGTTCTGAGGTGAAGTCCAAATCTGGAGACCTGAACACACAATCCTAGGCCATACTCTAGTGAAGATTTAATGAGGTACCAATTTGTAAAAGTTCTAATCTTTAAACTAACATTCCACCCGCTTCAGTGGGAAGAGTGAGCAGTTGTCATGACCTCTTGGTCAACGCTGTTTCCTCAACCAGAACCTGAAATAAAAGCTGTCTTAAAAGGCCCCAAACTGACACTCGGGAGACAAAACATTAAAATTTGCTGCAATGAAGCAAAATCGAAGTAAAGTATTATTTTCTACAGACCTCTGTTCCGAGACCCAGTGAAACAATCTTGCCTTTTGTGGCTACTTGGTAAGCAGAGTTGTCACATGCATTATAACCCAGGAGCTAAATATCGCTTTCACCTCAATAACTCCAATATTTCTCTTGACTGTCTTCCTTTCCTCTTCCTCTGCTGAACAGTGATTGACATCAAATTTGCATGATACAGTCCACCATTCTGGAAATGTCACTCTTGTTTGATGTTTCTAAATCCACATCACTGTGGCAGTGAACAGCAATGGGAGGCTTGGCTGATAATTTCTTCAGGACATAGCAAGAACTGCAGATGCTCGAGACAGAGATAACACCGTGTAGAGCTGGAGGAACACAGCAGGTCAGGCAGCACCAGAGGAGCAGGAAAGCTGACGTTTCCGGTCGGGCCCCTTCTTCGGAACTGGGGAGGGGGAAGGGAGCTAGGAAATAGAGGAGGAATGGGGCTGGTGGAAGGTAGGTGGGATCGTGATAGATGGATGCAGGTGGGGGATAATGGGGATTGGGCAGTGGGAAGTGTGGGGTGGTCAGGTGGGGAAGAAGATGGACAGGTTGTGTCAGGTCAAGGAGGCGGGGATGAGAGAGAGAGTTGGCTGGGGATGGGGAGATTTTTAAAATTGTGAATTCTACGTTTAGGCCATCAGGCTGTAGGCTCCCGAGGCGAAATATGAGGTGCTGCTCCTTCAGTTTGCGAGTGGCGTTATTGTGGCACTGGAGGAGGCCCAGGATGGACATGTCACCTAGGGAGTGGGAGGTGGATCTAAAATGGTTAGCGACCGGAAGGTGGTGGTGATTATAGTGTACAAAGTGCAAATGCTCCACGAGCTGGTCCTCCACGGTGCTTGGTCTCACCAACGTAGAAGGAGGCCACATCGGGAGCAACGGATACAGTAGGCCAGGTTGGAGGATGTACAGGTGAACCCCTGTCGGATTTGCAAAGTCTGTTTTGGGCCTTAGATGAAAGTGAGAGGAGATGTAGGGACACGTGTAGCAC
The DNA here is from genome assembly GCA_024137785.1 of Ginglymostoma cirratum. Taxonomy (NCBI): domain Eukaryota; kingdom Metazoa; phylum Chordata; class Chondrichthyes; order Orectolobiformes; family Ginglymostomatidae; genus Ginglymostoma; species Ginglymostoma cirratum. Next base: position 19,966,071 of record JAHRHZ010000029.1, read on the forward strand.
CTCCTGCAATTTCAGGAAAAGGTGCCACGTATGGTGGGGTTGATGAGGAGTCCAGAGTGGACGAGGGAGTTGCAGAGTGACCCATCCGTGTGAAAGGCATATAGGGGTGGGGAGAGAAATATCTCTTTGGGGTTGGTTTGCAGGGGGTCGGAACTGGCGGAGGTTAGTGGGGTGATATGTGAGGACCGGGGGAGCCTATCTTTATTTTTGTTGGGGTAAGGGGGTTTGAGGGCAGAAGTGTGAGAAATACAAGAGATGCATTTCAGGGCATTTTTGATCACCGGAGAGGAATTTGCAGTCCTTCAAATTGGAGGACATCTGGAATGTCCGGGAGTGGAGCGCTCCATCTTGGGAGCAGATGCAGCGGAGGTGGAGGAATTGGGAGTAGGGGATCGCGTTCTTGCAGGAGGGTGGGTGAGAGGAGGTGTAGTCAAGGTAGTTGTGGGAGATGGAAGTGGAGCAGTCCAGGAAGGGGAGGGAGGTATTGGAATTGGTCCAGGTGAATTTGAGGTTGGGCTGGAAGGCGTTAGTCAAGTTGATGAACTGTTCAAGTTCCTCATGGGAAGATGAGGCAGCGCCGATAACAGTCATCAACGTAGCGGTGGAAGAGGTGAGGGATACTGCCGGTGTAACAGCAGAAGAGGGACTGTTCCACGTATCCTATGAAGGGGCAGGCATGGCTCGGACCTAGACAGGTACCCATTGCTGCCCCCTTAGTTTGTAAGAAGTGCGACGAGTTAAAGGAAACGTTGTTTAGGGTAAGGACAAGTTCCATTAGGCGGATGAGTGTGTCAGTGGAGGGGGTCTGGTTGAGCCTGTGGGAGACAAGGAAGCTCTAAGTGAGGGCTTTTAGGCCATCTGTGTGGGGGGGATACAAGTATATAGGGACTGGATTTCCATGGTGAAGATGAGAATTCCATACGTGTCTGGATGTCGAACACTTTTTTCACCGCCTTCGCGCCTATTTCTTTAACCGGGCGTCTAACCCACCTCTATAGACCGTTTTCCTGCCTCCAACAAACCTCATCCTGCTGAACACCATCCCGTGGCCTCCTACCCTCCCTCGACCTCTTCATCTCCAACTGCCATTGCAACATCAATTGCCTGAATCTCTCCACCCCTCTCACTCACTCCAACCTCCCCCTCCTGAGGTGGGGGGTGGTCTGGGGGATAGTGAATACCTGGCAGGGCTACGGGTTGGGGATAGGCGTAGAGCTGGAGCTGACAGCTGGGACCTCGGCTGAGGTAACCCGGGGTCGGATGTAGTGATTCTCCGACTTGCTTAAGATCAGCTTCAAGGAACGCACTAGAGAGGAGATTTACTCCTGGCAATTTACTGAGCATTATGGTTTAAATATACTAGAGAATGCATGTGCCAGGTGAGCCATCAAGGGAGCTTACAAGCCTCGATCTTGTGAAAGATAAGTTTCAGGGCTCTGGAGGAGCACGTGGATGATGCAAGTTTATAACAACAATCATGTCGATGAAGCAAAGCAACGTAAAAGACGCTTTTTCTCAGTGCCTTCCAAACCCACGACCACTGCGATCTAGAAGGACATAGGCAGTAGGTTCATGGAAACACCACCATCACAGTGTTCCCCTCCAAGCCACTCACTCTCTTGACTTGGAAACACATTGCCACTCATTCCAAGTCAATGGCATTACGCCCCCACCCCAAAGCATTGTGGGGCTATTACAGCACATTGACTACACAGGTGCATGAAAGTAGCTCATCATCACCACCTCAATGGCAACTAGAGAGAGGGCAATAAATGGTGGTCCAGCCAGTGATGCCTATGTTAATGCACAAAAATGCATAAAATCACTTTTTAGCCCAGAATGCTGAAGTCACCAAAATACCTTTCAGCTCTGAGGAAGGGTCGCTCAATCAGAAACATTAACTCTGCTGTCCAACGAAGCTGCCAGACCTGCTGAGGTTTTCAAGCAATTTCTGTTTTTGAAACTGATCTTCCCTGCTTGTGTCTGACACACTCACCCATCAGTATGGGAGAGGAGCGCACCACTTATCAATAAAGTTGAGACCATTTGATCTGTTGTGTCAGATGTATCTGTGGGCCCAGTAGCCCACCATGCCAAATTTCTCATGAAATTTTAGAACATAGAACAAAGAACAGTACAGGTCCTTCAGCCCACGATGTTGTGCTGAACTTTTACCCTAATCTTAACGTCTATCTAACCTCCACCCCTACCTTTATACTATCATCCATATGCCAATCTAATAGCCGCTTAAATGCCCCTAACGTGGCCGACTCCACTACCCTCTCCGGCAATGCATTCCACTAAATTTTCCCCTTCTTTAGCCCTTCGCTGTCATTGTTCTCTGTCTTCTCTTCTATCTCCCTCATGCCCTCTCCAAACTCCTCTTGTCCAGGAGACTCACCTCCTGTTCTCCTACCCCTTTCCCACTTGGATGGTGGATGGAGCTGGACTCAGTGCTTCACCTAGTGCTCGAGTCGGTGTTTTATATAGTTCCAGCATAACCTTTAAACATTAAATCTCATGGAACTGTGCAAGTAATTAAAATTCTTTTACTTCTGCTAATGTGGTCTTAAGACACTTGCTGAAGCGGCACCCTATCATGGACTGACTCAATGACTGACTGGTCGATCTCTTTGGTCGATCACCCTCTTTCTCCTGGGTCCCCTACTGCCCTCCAGTACTCATTCATAGAATTTCAGCTTTTTTACCAAAAGCGAGCTTCACCAAATCATTCCTATTCTTGGATTTTCCTGAGGTCTAACCTTGTTCAGTTTGCAATCAGCATATACTTGTGTGCTTTTTCACCCCAACTTTCAGCGCTAGGGACCCAGGTTTGATTCTAGCCTTGGGCGACACTCTGTGTGGTGTTTTCACGTTCTCCTGTGTCTGTGTGGGTTTCCTCCCACAATCCAAAGATGTGCAGGCTAGGTGAATTGGCCATGCTAAATTGCCCATAGTGTTCAGGGATGTGCAGGTTTGGTGGATTAGCTGTTTGAACTGCAGGGTTGCGGGAATTGTTTAGGCTTGGTAGATCTGGGTGGGATGCTCTTCGGAAGGTTGGTTATGAGCTTGATGGGTCGAATGGCCTGCTCCCACACTGCAGGGATCCTTTGATTCTATGACTCTCATCTCTACACCACTAATGGCACATGGTTTCTTCTGAGTTCCCACAGCCAGGACTTCCCTGAGCACTCCGTAAACAGAGCTAACTAAAAATCAAAAGAACTGCGGATACTGTAAATCAGGAACAAAAACAAAGTTGCTGGAAAAGCTCAGCGGGTCTGGCAGTATCTGTGAAAGAGAAAACAGAGTTAACGTTTCGGGTCCAGTGACCCTTCCTCAGAACTGGTTCTGAGGAAAGGTCACTCAACTCGAAACGTTAACTCTGATTT
>JAHRHZ010000029.1:19969862-19999895 GCA_024137785.1 Ginglymostoma cirratum
TCAGAACCAGTTCTGAGGAAGGGTCACTGGACCCGAAACGTTAACTCTGTTTTCTCTTTCACAGATACTGCCAGACCCGCTGAGCTTTTCCAGCAACTTTGTTTTTGTTCCTGTAAGCAGAGCTATTCAGCTGCTGTGGGTCTTCGGGTCCTCATTGTTCAAAGGTCATATCAATTAGCAGTACGGTTAACAGCAGTACTCCCTAACACAGAATCTTTGTCCTTCTCTTCTCCAATTTTATGTGACTATCTTGCTACTTGTGCCCTTTGAACTCTCCAATTGGCTCCACACTGACCTGAGTGACCTGCTGAAAATCTTACAACTCGACCTCCCCTATTGTTTGTCATACTTCAGTGATCGTAACATTTTGGGAACAGTGAAATACAGCACCCTTGGAACTGAGCATGAAGATTACATTATGGAGTGCTGGAAACATAACAGTGCAAAACGGTGTATGCATTTAGCTCACTACCTTACAATCTCAATGAGAACTTTGCAAACTTGTGTACCACAGGTGTTGAATCTGTTTTATAGCCGTTACGTTGCAGTGTCAGTTTTGTACCTACAAACTTGGTATCTGTAAATCTTCCATCAGCAAACCTCCTGGAGTGGAAATATGGATCGGAAAGCTGAGCACAAAGATTCACGATTCATGGCACAGCCCTGTGCCTTTCATGTCTGAGGGAATTATTGAGAAATTTGTGGGTAGGTCTTGACTGTATTTGCCATTTGAAGTGTGTTGTGGGTTATTTGATTACCGCCTCTTACCCATGTTTACAACCTGCCAAATTTGGGTTTTAGCACGAAGCTGCATGTGTATTGTGGATTGCATTACTGTTGCAATACTGTATTGTAAAGTTTTATCGTGTTTTCTCAAAACTGTTGTGTCTTTGGCTTTTATTTTCTTAAGTCCCCTGGATCACTGACTTGTTTGACTTCAACTTGAAGTTACTGGTTTCTAGCGAGCTCACCACTTTCTTTTCGAGAGTAATCGGGGTGCCTAGTGTACGCTAATACATTTAAATCCCTTCCCAGTGGGGACACTGATTTGACCAAAAAGCGACGGTGGCATTTAATGCAGCACATATCTGTTCCTGCGTATCTTACTGCATAAGATGGCACCATAAGTGGTGACTTGTAAACTTTTCACTGTACTCATGTCAACACATGTAACAATAAAGCTACTTCAAGTGGTTAGAGTTTGAGAGTGTGGTGGAGATGGGTTCAGTTAAATCTTTCAAAATTGAATTGCATAATTAGCTGGAACAAGAGGTAGTTGCAGTGCTCGGGGCAAAGTACAGGGGAATGGCACTAATTGAATTCCTCCTGTAGAGAACCAGCACAGACTCCGAGTTGAATGACCTCCCTCGCTGCTGTGACCAGCCATTCTGTTCTGGTCCTTTTAAGTTCTGGTTGAATTTGTTCTAATGCACTCATGCCTTCTCTACAATATATTTCCTTTTGTCTTTCTTTTATAGCTCAGATTGCATGATTGACTGCCGCAAATTTGTGCTTGTCCAGCTTAGCCTGACTGTATTAACCAGATGGACTTTCAACAGGTCCACTGTTTTGGCCATTTTAAGTCAACCCTGATATGAAAAGTTAACAATGGTCTATTCATTCTTTTCCCTTTAAATCATAATCCTGGTATTTTTCCAATGTTGTTAGTTGGATTTGACAGCTCTGCAGAAGAGTCATTGGATCCGCAGTGTTAACTCTGCTTCCTGTCCACAGATGCTGCCAGACTTGCTGTGTTTCTGCAGCTATATGTGGTTTTGTTTGCTAGTTGTTGTATTTTTGCTGTGGTAAGGTGACTGAACTACTTTTCACTTTAGTTGTTTTAAAAAAAATACAAGTGACAATAATTGACTATTCTATTCTATTCTATTGTCAGGGCTGTAAGAATTTTCTCTGTCTTGTGTCCTTTTGTGAGGTGTCCCGTCTGTAATGTTACCACAAGCCTGCCGAGGGCTTAGAAACCTATTGCACTAGCTACATGTATAAATTTTCTCAATGTAGTAGCGGCAGACACTCTTCTGAGATTCTCTGTTCCTTCGATGTTCATTGTCTGAACATAAATATATTTGCCCTCCAACCCATGGGTAATATCTCTCTGGTTTCTGTTGTGCTTTAATTTAAGCTTAAACCTCAGTTTATTAACCAGCTCAAGGGACAATATTTTTATCACCAAAGCATTCTGCTACATGTGCATGTGAACACTCTCAAAAACTAGCAACAATATTCTCTCTCTTGTCATCTGTCTGTTGCAACAAGGCTGCAATTAACAGGCAGAGGGGGAAGCTGTTTATAATTGAGCTTGCATGCAATGCTATTCCTTATCTATTTAGCAAAAGAAAACTGTACAAGTGAAGAAAAGTTCTTGTCTATAGTAAGAAATTTAGTTTTCGGCAATAAACATATTGAACTGGTTTAAAAAAAAATTGTTACTCCTGTATGTACAGTCACTTGGTAGCAAAGAACTTCAGTTTTGCTGAGGGGGGAGAAAAGAGACATTGTGTTTATCTTGTACTCGTCAGGACAGAATCACAAGGAAACCAAATCCGAAAAGGAGCAACAATTTATACCGCATGAAAAGTGTGGTGATTGGCGAATGCAATCTGGTACAGGTGTTATCATCGGGAATGCACCAGGGAGCAGTTAACTGCCTTGTTTCTTTGTAACTTCAAACGAAGCGAATAAACTCTGGTGAAGGCATCACTGTGGGAAATGTACCAAGAAATGGCTATCCCACAGCTTATGTAGTGGCAAAGGCTTGATGTATGAACATGTCCTTTTTCTTTGACAGTCAGTCTTGTTTAGCAAGTGTTTTCCAATTGCATCGAATGCTAGACGCTGACATGAGTTTTGCAAGCATGGGTTGCTTGAGTGCAGTCAGTACGCTGCCTGTTATGAAGCGCCAAAGAGATGTGTGGTTTGATACAATGCGCCAGTTGTTGGGATATGCAGCCCACATGGCTGGTATCACATTGGCACTGAAATTCATATGCCAAATTAGCCATTGAAATTCAGTGTATATTCAGTACTGCAATTTTGACTGCCAGTTTGTCTGCTGTGGAGATTCAGTTTAATTTGCTCTAGTGTTTGTTTCATTACTTCTCTGTTTTATTGTTTGAAATAAAATATCTCTGAGTTAATGCCCAAGAAGTGATTTGGTTATTAGACAATTTTCATTAATGTGACAACTATCCCTCCCACGTCAGTGTAAAAGATAAGGCTGAAGCATTTGCTGCAATCTTCAGCCAGAAGTGCCGAGTGGATGATCCATCTCGGCCTCCACCTGTGGTCCCCAGCATTACGGATACCAGTCTTCAGCTAATTCGATTCGTTCCATGTAATATGAAGAAATGGTTGGAGACACTGGATACTGCAAAGGCTACGGGCCCTGACAACATTCTGGCAATAGTACTGAAGACTTGTGCTCCAGAACGTGCCATTCCCCTAGCTAAGCTGTTATTGTACAGTTACAACAGTGGTATCTACCCGACAATGTGGAAAATTGCCCAAGTATGTTCTGTGTACACAAAGTAGGACAAATCCAACCCAGACGATTACCGCCCCATCAGTCTACTCTCAATCATCAGTAAAGTGATGCAAGATGTCATCAACAGCGCTGTCAAGCAGCACCTGCTCAGTAAGCCCAGTTTGGGTTCTGTAAGGACCACTCAGCTCCTGACCTCATTACAGCGTTTGTTCAAACATGAACAAAAGAGTTGAATTCTGGAGGTGAGGTGACAATGACAGCCCCTGATATCAAGGCTACATTCAACCGAGTGTGGTCTCATGGAGCCCTAGCAAAATTGGAATCAATGGGTATCAGGGGAGACCTTCTGATGGTTGGAGCCATACCTGACACATAGGAACATATGGGAGGTCAATCATCTCAGTTCCTGGACGTCTCTGCAGGAGTTCCTCGTGGCACTGTCCTTGGCCCAACCATCTTCAGCTGCTTCATCAATGACCTTCCCTCCATCATAAGGTCAGAAGTGGGGATGTTCGCTGATGATTGCGCAATGTTCAGCACCATTTGTGACTCCTCAGATACTGAAGCAGTCCATGTTCACATGCAGCAATATCTAGACAATATCCAGGCTTGGGCTGACAAGTGGCAAGTGACATTCATGCCAAACAAATGCCAGGCTATGACCATCACCAGCAAGAGACAATATGACATTCATTGGTGTTACCATCACTGAATCTCCCACAATCAACAGCCTGGGGGTTATCATTGACCAGAAACTCAACTGGACTCACCATATAAACACTCGCTACAAAAGCAGACCAGGCTACAAGAGCGGAGAGTAACTCACTTCCTGACTCCTCAAAGCCTGTCCATCATCTACAAAGCACAAGTCAGGAGTGTGATGGAATAATCCTCACTTGCCTGGATGAGTGTAGCCCCAACAACACTCGAAGCTTGACACCATCCAGGACAAAGCAGCCCGCTTGATCGGCACGATATCCAAAAGCATCCACTCCCTCCACCACCGACGCTCAGTAGCAGTAGTGTGTACTATCTACAAGATGCACTGCAGAAATTCACCAAAGATCCTCAGACAGCATTTTCCAAACCCACAACCATTTCCATCTAGAAGGACAAGGGCATCCGACATATGGGAACACTACCACTTCCAAATTCCCCTCCAAGCCATTCACCATCCCAACTTGGAAATATATTGCTGTTCCTTCATTGTTGCTGGGTCAAAATCTTGGAATTCCCTCCCTAAGGGGGTATTGTGGGTCAATCCACTGCAGGTGGACTGCAGCGGTTCAAGAACGCAGCTCACCACCACCTTCTCAAGGGCAACTAGGGATGGGCAAGAAATGCTGGCCAGCCAGCAATGCCGACATCCTGCAAATGAATCGAAAAAAATGATCTAAGTGTTTTGTCTATGATGAGAATTGAACACACCACAAGCAACTCTATGAAGACAGTATAACAAGAAAGTTCTATCTTTCACACCTCATTCATCCTTGCGGCGCATGCTGATATCTGAGACTTCTGCCTGCCTTCAGAGAAATTGGAAAAATACACGGCGAGTGAGTGAATGAGAGATTAGGCAAGCTTTTGTTTCAATCATGTAAGCTGTTCATTTCACAGCGAAATGAATGCACAAAGCAGTAGGTAACATCACATTCTCTTGATCCAAACAAAGCAACTGATCTCTGTTGGATAACATAAAATGAAGGAAAGCACTGTGCTTCCCCATTGTGGGTTCATCTCATGAGCTTTCAGCTTTGCTTCCTACACAGTGTTCTCTTCCTTGAGTCAGAGGGTTACAGGTCTGTGCTCCATTCCATTGCATTACCAAGATAATGCTGCTCTGCGTGTGCTGTTATATCGCAGATAATACGTTAACGCAAGACACACTGTGGGATACAAAAGGTCATGTAGCGCAATTTGAACAGTAAAGGAGTTGTCCCAATGTTCCAGCCAACAGTTATCCCTTAAATCAGTAGCCCCAAAGATAGCACATTCTCATTTTGCTTGTCATTGTTTGTGGGATCTTGCATAGCTTGGCTTCTGCATTTCCTATTTTCAACAGTTTTGCAACTTTATAGTTTACAGTTGGCTGGCCGTGAAACTCTTGGGAACATGCTGAGAGTGAGGTGCGATATAAATGCAAGTTGCTTGTCTTTCATTTGACCTAATTACAGTCAGTGAACAATAAACTTTGGACAATGCAGTGAGTGCAGCAAAAATATCATTGAGTCAATTTATCAAGTATTTATCTTTTAACACAACAATAGCTGTTGAAAACATTTTACTAAAATCTAGTGAACATAAGTGAACCACACTGCAAGTTCATATGAGCATCTAAAATTGCTTGCTTGTGTGTCTGAAATGCAAACTACAATTGCTGTAAAAAAAAAAAAAATCTGGCATATCTTTGGAGAGAGAAACAGCCAATGTCTCAAGTTGGTGGACTTGCCTCTGACCAAAATCAGAATGAGTTGCTTACACTATATAGAACTTAATATATCTCTATGCAGCATGAGAAAATAAATCAAACTCCTAATAGTGTATGCTTGCTTTATTGCACATTATGCCTTTGAAGACTGGGCAGCGGCTTCAAAAGTTGTTTGAACAGTGCCAGAATATTTACAAATTAGAACTATAATTGTTTGAGATTAATATATGACCGGTGTGTGGCACTTCACCTAGTTTCAAACCACAATACGCACTTGTCAAGTTTCGCATGCGTCTGCATCAAAGCAAGTTTTAAATTATGAGTTAAATATTTTTGATCCAGAAAACCAAGAGACCTCTCAAAGGAATACATGAATATGGAAGTAACTGTTTTGCTTTGAATTGTGGCAATTGTACAAACATGTCAACAATGCTCCATCTCTGTTTCAATCCTGGCGACTTTCAGAGTAAATGGAAATAAGAACAGTGGGCAACGAATTCCATTTTTACCACAGGAAAATATAGAGTCCTTTATGGAGCTGTGAGACAAATCTCAAAGTGCGTGCCTTGGTACAGCCTTGAGCTAATGGAAGGTTATTCTTCTAATATTCTTCTGTCCGTAGGTGGTCAGTGCAGCAAGGATACCAAAACGCCCCTAGTAGTAAAAAGGATTTTGAATTACAGTTTTTACTGTAAATTGAGGATCATTCTTGGTAATTTTGCAAAGATAAACATCCTGAATAATGCAGAAAGTAATGACTACCTGGGAATGATTCCAAGACCGCTATCTGATCCAGGAATTTGGATGATGTGAAATTCTGGGAGTGCACAAGTGGTTTGAGGCCAACTGGTTTCACAAGAACTTAAAGGTCATAGTTCAATCAAATGTGCTATGACTTGATGTTCAAAGGTCATGCAAGTTCCTTTCCAGTCCCATTCCTAACCAATTTGTTGATAGGGCCATTTGCATAGGCTATACGCCTATATCTGGTTTAGCGTTAGAAACAACTTTAGCCACGTTCTTTTCGTCAATCTAAAATAGCTAGAATACTACAAATAAAATTTATTTAAAGAAAGTTTGGGATCTTCCAGAAAATGTGCAACAGATGATGGTTGAGCGTCACGTATAATCCATTAAGTAAGAAATGAAATCAAACATCCCAAAGTTTCCTCAGCAGTGTCACCCCTCAAAAACCACTGTCACAAACCCTCTTCATTTCTGCTCCTTCCTTTTCTGTGACTGTGCTCTGCTGGATTCTTGGAAACTACATTCCAGCACTTACTTGCAAGCACAACTCGGGCCTTTCTCAAAAGTGAGCTTCGCCGAAGACAGTTCCACAACCCCCTCCCTCTCCTGCCCCCATTGGTTCCCTGAGCTTTAATCTGGCTCAGTGGCACAAAGAGAATGTTCCCTGTGTACTTCAGACCCCTTTGCTCATTTGCACTGAATTATTGGTGGCTCACAATTCCTTCTGAGTGATTCACAGCTCCCAGAACGTTCATGCACTCTCATGAAACAGAGCTTTACAACTTCTCTAGGACTTCACTGAACCCCAATTAAATAAAACCTGTATAAGTTTTACCAATTAATTGTGCGCAGGTTTCTTTTTAAACCCTTCAAGATTCCCAGTAAATTTTATTCATTCACAGGGCATGGGGTTCACTGGCTGGGTCAACATTTATTGTCTATCCTGAGGTGCCCTTGAAAAGGTACTGCTGAGCTGCTTTGATGGCCCATGCTCTCCATTTGGTGTAGGTACCCTCTCACTTCTGATAGAGAGGGAGTTTCAGGAGTTTGACTCAGTGACATATTTCCACGGCAGGATGATGTGGCTTGGAGTGGAACTTGCAGTGGTGACATTCCCATCTGCTGCCCTTCTCTTTATAGAAGGCACTGACCATGAGTTTAGAAGGTTCTGATCAAAGACTCTTGATGAATTGTTGTTCTGTATCTTCTAGATGGTACGCTCTGCTGTTGCTGAGCGTTAGTGGTGGAGGAAGTGAAGGTTTGCGTTGTGATACCAATAGAGTGGGCTCTTTTGACCTGTATGGCTTGTAGCCCTTGGATCTACATCCATCCAAGTGACTGGGAAATTTTCTATCACACTCCTTAGTTTTGCATGGTTGACGTGGGCAGCTTTGAATTTCTCGATGCAGTGTGTGATCTGATGGATAACTGTGGCCCTGTGGCTAACAGCATTGAAGCCTAACCTGCAGGATGGGAAATGCTAACTTTGCATTAGCACTAGCTCAGCTTCTGTGAAAGGAAGTAGTAAGATTAGACTGCTAGCAGGGGCAAATGGCTGATGCTAGAGGATATTCAACCTCTGTGGTTGCAAAAAGAGGTAAAATAAGACTGAGAGGAAGAACCATGGACACAGATGTCTCCTATTTTCGCAACTCTTGGATGAAGGAGCATGACATAGAATAATCTGGAAGACTGGGGCAACAACATGTATGAAAGAAAGACCAGCCATTGTGAAGAAGAGACTGAATTCTGACCAGTTCATCATGCATGGGTAGAGGCTAGATTCTAATCAAATAGTTGGATGGTGTGTTGATTGTGTGCTTACTGACAACTAGAGTTACTAACAAAGCTAAAGTTGTAGTATTTGAATCTAATTTGACTGTCCTTTGTCTGTGACGATATTCAAGGCCCTAGTGGAAAAGGGGTTAACAAGAATTCCCTAGCTCTGAACTGCCCTTGTAGCCACAGTATTTATAGGACTAGTCACAGTTCAGTTTCTGCTCAATGGAAATTCATTTGATGAAGCAGCTGAGGACAGTAGCCTAAGGAGCTCCTAAGCGATGTTCTTGAGTTGCAGTGACTGAACTCCAACAAACACGCAACCATTTTCGCTTGTGCTATGTATGGCTGCAACAAGCAGAAATGTTTTCCCCTCATTACTATTGACTCCAGTTTTGCTCGGACTCCTTGAAGTCATTCGGTGAAATGCTAGCCTGATGTCAAGGGTTGTCACTCTCCCCTCACCTCTCGAATTCAGTTCTTCTGTCCTTGTTCAAACCAAGGCTGCAATGAGGCCAGGAGCCAAGTGACCTTGTCTGAACCCACATTGAGTGTCAGTAAGCAGGTTTTACTCAAGAAATGTTCCTTGACAATAGTGTTGGTGACACCTTGCAACACTGTCCTGATGATCTAGACTGGACTGTTGAGGCAATCAACTGGGTTGAGTTTTGCTTTTTGTGTATAGGTGATACCTGAGCAATTTTCCACATTTCTGGGTAGATGCCAGTGTCGTAGCTATGCTAGGATAGAACGAGTTTTGGAACACACTTAAGTTCTATTGCCAGGGCGTTTAGCCTTGGCCTGTCCAATGCTTTCAGCCATTTCTTGATATCTCACGGAGTGAATTAAATTGCCTGGAAACTGAAATTTGTGATGCTGGGACCCTCCAGAGGAGGCCGAGATGGATCATCCACTCAGTTTGGTGCAAATGTTTCAGTCTTGACTTAGGCACTCCTGTATTGGGCCCTTGCATTATTGAATATGGGGCTATTTGTAGGACCACCACGTCCAATGGGTTGTTTAACTGGCCCCCACCATTTGTGACTGGATGTGGCAGACTGTAGAGCTTGGATGTAATCCATAGTTTGTGGAGTCTTCCTGTTACTCGCTGATTGTGATGTTTAGTCTGTAGTTTGCTTTATAACTCCACTAGGGTGACGCTTCATTTTTAGGTATGCCTGTGCTGCTTCTGCACTCTCCTTCGACCCACTGTTGATCACTTGGGTTGATGTCAGTGTGTGGGATATGCGTGTTGTGTTCGAGAATAGTGCTGATTCTGCACAGCACCTACACAGAACCTGTGTTGTTCAGTAGCCTTTACAAACATAGCAAGTAATGCTTTGAATTCCTCAGTGACTCCCAAACTGGCTTGAAATCCTTTCAAAGTTCCTACTCCAATTGCCAACCAGAATTGTGAATGTGCTAACATTTTTGGAGCAGTCAAACGTTGCATCCTTGAAACTGTCTGTTTCCCTGAATGTAACAATGTTCGCTGAGTGTTGGCTCCTGCAACGTGTTGATACAGTGAAAAAGAATTGATCACATGACATTCAATTTCTTTTGGAGTTTTGCTATTTGTGCAATGGACTTTGAGCTGTGCTGACTGAAGTTTTACTGATCATTCTGCTATCATCACTATGGATTTGCTATGTGGGTAACTTATTTATTGTGGATTAATATGTTTGTCATACACTGCTGACATTAGTTTGCATTCATGGGACTGTTATGATCTCACGATTTTATCCGAGAGATGGCATCTGCAAGTCAGAGCCAAATGGCATCAACTTTAGTCTGGAGTGTAGATCAGGTAGAAGTGGCGATGGGAGAAAGACTGACTGCTCCACCCATTTACAGTGGTCCAATATCAGACGATACCGACCCACCTAAGGACAGCTGGCCAAATATTTGGTCAAAAATGTCGGTTTTGAGAAGCAAACGAGGGAATAAGTGACCGGGGGTCGAAAGTTTAGGACTTTAGCAGGCGAGCACCAAGTGGCCAGTGGAGAATGGATGGAAATCTGGGATGTCGGAGGAATGACCGATTCTGAGGACTGTTGGGTCAAAGCAGTTAAAGGAAATGGGCAGGTGTGATGTCAAGGACGTATTTGAACACAAGCTGAACTTCAAATTTGAGACGTTACTGGACCAAGAGCAAATAAGGCGTAGTGCATATTGGGAGTGGAATGGTGATTTGATTTTTTTTTTTTGGGCAGGGTAGGATTCAGGTAATGGATTTGGATGACCTAGAGTTTGTAAAAAATTGAAGACGGAAGGTTGACCAAAGAAAAAATTCGAGTCATCAAATTTGGAACACACACATCAACTGTGCTTCAGTATTCAAGCACTTTTGTCTTTTCAGACTGGCAGTTGTGTATTCAAGTTCCGTTTTAGAGATCTGAGCACAAAAATCTATGCTGATAGCTCATTCCAGTGCTGACGGAATATAGTGCTGTCTTTGAAAAGAGATGTAACCCACTGCTCTCTCTGTTCTAGAAGCGCAATAATGCTAGTTTGAAATAATTGGGAAGATAATCTCTCGTATCCCTGCCAATGTTTATCCCTCAATCAGCACTCCAGAAACAGATTCATTGGTCATTATGCCAGGACTGTTTATTAGAACCAGCTCGGCATTGCAGTATATTGTGTGGAATTGTTTTGTCTTTGCTGTCTTACTCACTGATACCTAAGAGCACATGCAGCCAGCCCTGGGCTAATTTGTTGACCACCTACCTTCGCTGAACCTTTTTCCTCCCGCTCAGTGCCTCCTTGGAAGAAGTTGAGAATTTTAAGGTTTATTTTCTCCAACTCCAATTCATTGCCTGATCTCTTTGGTAATGGCTCACCTCAGCCTTGACAATGCAGAACTCATCTAGAGATGCATATTTGAAGAAGCAATATAGTTTTGTGCCCAATCTGTAGTCCACTCTGTTCTGTGCTAACTAAATGTAAACCTTGCAATAGGAGTGTGTAAGAGCATTTTTTTCCATGATTTCTAGGTGATGATTTTGAGATGAACCATATGTGAACAAGATCACTACATTGTTGTGCTCACAGTCAATGGGCTGTAATGTTACATATAAGTTGCAGCAGTATAGAACTTCAGTTACACAACATTTGGAAAGTTGTGTACAGTTCTGGTCGCCCCACTACCAGAAGGGTATGGAGGCTTTGGAGAGGGTACAGAAACGGTTTACCAGAATGCTGCCTTGTTTGGAGAGTATTAGCTATGGTTTATTTTCGCTTGAACATTGAAGGATGAGGGGCAACCTGATAGAAGTTTACAAAATTGAGAGGCTGATAGTCAGAGTCTTTTTCCCAGGGCAGCAACGTCAACTGCTAGAGGACATGGGGTCAAGGTGAAAAGGGGTAAGTTAAAGTAGACGCGAGAAGCAGGTTTTTTAAATAGAGGGTGATAAGTGCCTGGAATGCACTACCAGAAAAAGTGGCGGTAGATACAAGAGCAACATTTAAGAGGCACCTTGACAAATACATGAACAGGCAGGGAATTGAGGGATGCAGACAGTAAAGAGGCAAAAGATTTTTAGTGTAGAAAGGTATTG
Source organism: Ginglymostoma cirratum (assembly GCA_024137785.1). Taxonomy (NCBI): domain Eukaryota; kingdom Metazoa; phylum Chordata; class Chondrichthyes; order Orectolobiformes; family Ginglymostomatidae; genus Ginglymostoma; species Ginglymostoma cirratum. The sequence continues at coordinate 19,981,879 of JAHRHZ010000029.1, forward strand.
TGTCAGTTCAGCCTTGGGCTGAAGGGCCAGTTCCTGTGCTGTACTGTTCTTTAAGTTTGTCTAGATTTGGTTTTAAGAGTGGGAGGTTCTGGCAGTATGCTCTGGGGCACACAGACTTGGGACTGATACTTGATAAAGCAAGTTTCTGTGTAATGTTTCATTAGATTCTACCCTCTGCTCAGCACATCTGAAGGCAAGGCCTTGGTTGCAGAAAATAACCATCCTGTTGTCTGCACCCCAACAAGTGCCTCACTGAGGTTTCAGTGGCTTGGGGGTGTCCTTTAGTGCCAAACGGGACAGCTTTCTGTTGCCTCCCTGCACGCATCAGAACCTCAAGGAGCCTTGCGTACAGGCGGCCTTGTGCTGGTCTGAAACACTGCTTGTCGCAGTGATCATGTCAGACTTCAGCCCTTTCTCAAACATTCATTTCAAGCGGATATTTTTAAGAGTTCAAAGCAGTTGAAAATCCAACGTTGCAGTTCTGCCTTCATGAACATCCACAAGCGAGGGTGTAGTAGGAGGGTGTTTATCCAGAATAAATATAGCAGTCAAGCTACAAATTTCTGGTCGGGCAGCCACGCATTAAATGTCGTCGATATTGCTTGCCAGAATTCTGCATCACTTCTCCCTTGTTCCTTCTGAAACTTCAAACTATAATCAGGTGCCTACAGATACTTGTTTAATTATAATTAATGTTTCAAGTTATATTATCGGCAAAAGTATACAGTAGCTGCAATGTTTGTTTTGCAATTTGATTAATACCTTTGAATCCTGGTAGTTCCTTAAGCTGTGTGTACGCAGTTGGATTAGAATTTAGATCAGGAGTGGTTACCCAGTATTTTGAATACTCTTATTCCGTAAGAACGTAAGAACTAGGAGCAGGAGTAGGCCATCCGGCCCCTCGAGCCTGCCCCGCCATTCAATAAGATCATGGCTGATCTTTCTGAGACTCAGCTCCATTTACTCGCCCACTCACCATACCCCTTAATTCCTTTACTGTTCAAAAATTTATCTAGCCTTGTCTTAAAAACATTCAGCGAGGTAGCTTCAACCGCTTCACTGGGCAGGGAATTCCACAGATTCACAACCCTTTGGGTGAAGAAATTCCCCCTGACCTCAGTCCGATCATCTGCTCCCCTTTATTTTGAGGCTATGCCCCCTAGTCCTAGTTTCACCTGCTAGTGGAAACAACCTCCCTGCCTCCACCTTATCTATTCCCTTCATAATCTTATATGTTTCTATTAGATCTCCCCTCATTCTTCTGAATTCCAATGAGGATAATCCCAGCCTACTCAGTCTCTCCTCATAATCCAACCCTCTCATCTCTGGAATCAACTGAGTGAATCTCCTCTGCACCCCCTCCAGTGCTAGTATATCCCTTCTCAAGTAAGGAGACCAAAACTGCGCACAATACTCCAGCTGTGGCCTCACCAGGACCCTATACAGCTGCAGCATAGCCTCCCTCTTTTTAAACTCCATCCCTCTAGCAATGACAGACAAAATTCCATTTGCCTTTTTAATTACCTGCTGCACCTGCAATCCTACTTTTAGCGATTCATGCACAAGGACACCCATCCTAACATCTATTTCACTATATGAAGAGAAAGCTGGACTATTCATGATTTGAGGTCAGTGAGTGATAAATAACCTTGAACCATTTAAAATACTGGGGTCTGATTTTTAAATTAAAGTGCCCAGTGGAAAGGGAATGAATTATGGTTGAATGTCCATTTTACATCCCCTGCCTGATTTTTGTGCCTCCATTAAAGTCAGTGTAGCGTGAAAACAGACAAGGGTACAAATTATGTGACTGAGCTGAATGTAGCTGTAGCTAAAAATAAAGGATTTGGTATTGATTTTTCCTACAGGTTGCAGAATTAAGTGTGAGTGGCCCATGTAGCTTCACAGGAATGTGGGATGGTATTAAGCTGTTCCTTTTAAGGGTTTAGATTTGGCTGTGGGGTTGCCACATGTGGTCAGTGTTCCATAACGAAGTGCCAAAAATTTTACTAGAAATTATTTGCCTACAACAGTTTTGTTAAGAAGTGTATCTATGTACTAAGTAACAGCTGGCAGCTTCAAGTTTAGCCAAGATATTGAATGTAGTCACTCTCTTTGAGAAATGTAATGAGACAATAAGCAATCTATAAACTATTTATATGTAGACTATGTACCTTGATGTGGACCCTGAGAAAGGGATGTGACAAAATCATGAATATGTATTGGATTCAACTGTTGGAAACGTACAACATCTAATTTCCCCAATGTTTCTCTCTTTGGTCCAGTTACCAACTGCAAATGTTATTTTGTGGGTCTATCATCTTGAGAGAGACTATTACCCGTTGTGATTATCTAAGTCATAAGATTGCGCAAGTCCTGATGTCTTTTTCAGCCTGAAAAATGGAATAATGCTTTTTAAGATAACAAGGTGTAGAGCTGGATGAACACAGCAGGCCAAGCAGCATCAGAGGAGCAGGAAAGCTGACATTTTGGGTCGAGACCCTTCTTCAGAAGAAGTCCAGCTCTACACCTTGTTAGCTCAGATTCTCCGGCATCGGCAGTTCCTACTATCTGTGTGATAATGCTTTTTAAATTGTTTCTGTATGCCAGGAAATAACTTTATGAATTTGTCCCAAACAGATTTTGCAGCAAATGCCCTGTGGAGAACAGAGCCACACTGATGCATTAAAGGGGACGTTTAACTTAATTTGTGGATTCCTGAAGCAGTGCACTTGGTGTACCAATGTGCCAACAGGATAATTATCTCTGTGATTTAAGTCTCAGCGTATGGCCATCTTGTGAGGTATTAGTGGTTCAAGAGTTTGATGGTAATGAGAGCACTTTTGACCATGGGTGGAGCGGAGTGGAAGATGGGTTTCCATAGTTGGAAAAAAAATCCAAAGTATCATTGTTTGTGTGCCAAGCAGTGGTTTGATTCAATTGTTATAATTTCAGTGTCAGAAAGGGAGAGGCACCATTAGAGTACCATTATGGCCACAAATCCTGATGTAGGCAGTTCTGCTAAAGATGTGGTTTTACACAGCACTGTATTCACTCTCTTTCATTTGGGGGAAAAAATCTGCACAAATTGTAAGTGGTTCTAACCATTAGGTTTTGATCGAACTTGGATGAGGAAACAAGGGGCATTATGTTCAGGCCTTTAACTCAAGTACTTGCCCAGGGGTTTGTGATGTGCCTGACACTTGCCTTGCTTGGATGAGTTCCATCATTTTTTTAAACAATAAATCACGGCCCCAGGGGAGTGCTGAATCTGAGCGTCAGTGTGGGGAATAGAGAAATGTATCTATAATGTCACCATGTGTAAGTTGCAAAGAAAAGTGTTACTTCATGTAATGCCTTTCACCACGATCTCAGCCGTGAAGTACAGTCACTGTTGTAATGTTGCAAATGTAACGACAAATCTGAGCACAGTAAATTCCCGTAAGCAACATTTTAATTTAAAAACCAGATAATTGGTGTTTGTGACACTGCTGCGGAATTCTAATTGCTCTCTTGAATGCCTGGAATATGATTTTAAGGCTATATTCCTTTTGTCTTAGACTGGCCACCAGCTGAAGCATTTTCCAACCAGCTGATCCATTCTTTTCAAAATGCTAAAACCCTCAATGGAATCACTGCTCCTGAGAAAGGAGAAAGTTGAGCCTAATTTATGTGATCTTGCCATCTTGGTGTTGTAGAGTCATTCAGCACGGAAACAGACCCTTCAGTCCAACCAGTCCATGCAGACCATAATCCCAAACTAAACTAATCCCACCTGCCTGCACTTTGCCCGTACCCTTTCAAAAATTTCTTCATGTACTTATCTAAATGTCTTTTAAATATTGTAGCTCTACCCACATCCTCCACTTCCTTTAGAAGAATTAACTACGCTGTATTAAGAAAAACCACACCCCACATCGTTTTAAATCTTTCTTCTCTCACCCTAAAAAGATACCACTTAGTTTTGAAATACCCCACCTGAGGTAAAAGACGACCTGTAATTAACCTTTTCTATACACTTCATGATTTTATAAGCGTCCTCACTTCCTACGCTCCAGTGGAAAAAGTCCAGGCCTATCCAGCCTTTCTTTATAACTCAAACCTTCCATTTCCAGCAACATCCTGGTAAATATTTCCTGAACCCTCTTCAGCTTAATAACATCCTTCACATAACAGGGCACCCAGAACTGGACACAGAAGAGGCCTCGCCAATGTCCCATGCAACCTCAACATGACGTCCCTATACCTTAAACTCCTATACCTTAAAAGTCTGAGCAGTGAAGGCACATGTATGAAACATGTAGTTAACCATCCTCTCTTTATGTGATGCAATTTTCAAAGAATTATGTACCTGAACCCTTGGGTTTCTCTGATATATAACACTACCCAAGGCCCTACCGTTAATTGTACAAGTCCTGCCGTTGTTTGTTTTATCAAACTGCAATACCTTGTCTTTATCTGAATTAATCTCCAGCTGCCACTCTTCGGCCCATTGACCCAATTGGTCCATGTCCCTTTTGTAATCTTAGATAGCCTTCACTGTCCACTATGCCACCAATTTTGGTGTCATCCACGAACTTACTAACCACGCTTTCTATATTCTCATCTAAATCATTTTATATAAATGACAAGCAAAAGTGGACCCTGGTAACATTATGCCAAAGCTACTCTGCATTCCTTCTAGGACCAAGATATCCTTTAAAAGGTGTGATTCCCCAGTGCCACACACAGACGTGGTCCAGATGTAATCAGTTCAGGGGTTGTTGCATAGCTCTAGCTATAAAGACATATCTCTGTCTTCCTAGTGATGTTAATTGACCTTTAGATCAGTACATGACTCAGGGTCTGGCCAGGATAGTAGAAGATGTAAGAAAAACTAGAATCAAAAGAGTATGGCAATTACTGCAGAGTTTGGCTGTTTGCTTACAATTTTCCAGCAACATTTTCTGTCAAACAATTTAAAATGTATATTTCAAATCTAGTTGGACTCTATCAAAGTGTCCACTTATTCGTGGGGAAACTCCAAACTTCTGCATTCAAGGGAGGTTAAAAATAAACACTTTATTCTTCATGATGACCTGCACTCATGCCTGAAGCTCATTTCAAGTCTGTAATCTATTTATGATTGAGGAAAAGCAATAAGCAGTTCTGAAATGCATCTTTAAATGACCTGTGAGTTGCATATCATTTTTTAAAATCTGCTGCTCATAGTTCTTAAATAAAAATTACTGATCTGAGCTGGAGCAAGCTCTGAAGGGCAGCTATTGTTCTTCAGCCCACCCCCAATGTAACAATGCCACACAATTATTATTTAGATTAAGGGTTTAGGGCAAGTTCAAACTAAAGGGTTTTGTTTAAACAGCACAATGAAGACTTATTATGTCCAACTTTCTAGACAAATACCAGAGATTCATCACCGTTTTATGAGCTGCCGAGGTTTCTGAGTGGGGCCTGGTAGATCTCACACAAAATGGATCTCTTTAGAGATACTACTCAGTGCTAGGCCAAAAAGACATTGTTTGATCAAGCAACTCCTTAAAAGGATAGTCATGAGGGCCCTGAACTGTTACAGAAAAAGAAATATCCTTCACTGTTTCACTAACTAGAAATGATGCAGAATGGAATAGACAAGTGCTCTTTAGATAAACTCTACTTCCTCTAAAACAACTCTGCTCTTGCTAATCTAGAGAATAAGCAAAACCAGAGTATTTGCCAATGTGATGCGTGAGAAGGGAAGGCTGAAAAGTTTAAGAAAGATGAGGGAATAGGGCAGTCGAAAAGAACGGCTTTGCCAGGCCTGTGAGAGATTGCTCACCTGTCACTTAGCAAAGAATGTTTTGGACAGTAACTGAGATTTAGATGCTGCAAATTACAGTTGCACAATCTTCACTGTGCACACAATTATCATTATGCGGCCATCTTGCCTGAACTGTGGCACCATTAGGTACAAATGTTAATCTGAAGTAAATTCAGATTCTACAGATACCACGAAGTTGCACATCATTTTTCAAATCACTTTTTTCGAACTAGCCTTCAAAGGTTTCCATGTATCAGTGTGGGATAGGAACTCATTATGCATGTTGCCCACCTGAATATGTAGGTTGGTGTCCTGGTGTTATAGTTTGTCAGATCAAGTCACACTTTCTCTCTTATCCCCCTTCACTGGTGCAAACCATTTACTGCAGGGAACAGCCATTGTCAAATTGAATGGGGGAAGAGGGTTAACAGTTGAATGATTGATTGCTTTCTTCCTCTCTCCTCTCCATCTCCCTCATCCCATACTCCCATATTATGGCTCCTGCATACTGTAGGTGAAAGGTTTCACACGAATTACTTAGAGGGGAGGAGGAAACAAAGGCGGAACGAGAGCAAGTGATAGAGGAGGGAAGGAGCAGAGGAACTGATGGGCAAGTGTGTTCTCTTTCAGGATTCTATGCATTCCTGCCACTGTTATAGGGGACCACCCCATGTATCACAGCTTTGCAACCAGGGCAACTCTTTTCTAATTCAATGAGTTATGATTCTCAACAAAGATACTGTGCAGGTTGAAGGGAAAGCTTCCTTGCAGCTGCTTGAGTTTTCAATCCTTGCTTCTTGCAGTAATTTAGGGAGGTCTACTTGCTATAGATTTCTAAGTTTAAATATTATCCTCCTACAAACTACCAAAATAAGCCAGGTTTCCTTTCTGCAGAATAATGTCATTGCCAAAGATTTATGGATATTAGCCTGGGATATTATCTGCTGGTGTCTGTTCAGGTTCTAGAATGGAGGACATTTAATGTGTTCTTCCTGGCAGCTAAAAACATTGAAGGTAAACAGAATATCCTTCTTATTCTAACACACGAAATCTGTGAAGTAAATAGATGATCTGGACCATTGGACAAATCTTTGGAATATCCGTTTGATGCCCCGAATGATCAAAAGCTAACACTGGACATAAAAGGTTAAAAAATGTTACCATTTAGAGATTGGCATCAGCTATCAATGAATTTGGCAGATACTATTTGACCTGTCATCATTGGGTTTAACCAAGAGAACTTTATTACGTTTTAAGTGTTTCAGTATGAATAGATGATTACAAATGGTTTGATGAACAGATGTGCATTTATATTCATCTCCCTGTTGGCCTGAAACGCTCTTCCGCATAATATCTGTTGTATTTTTTAAGATTATGTATATTCCTTGTGGATTTTTTTCCTCTGACTTAAGATTCTGACACTGTATTTTTCTTCTAATGGACAGCATATGTCAAAATTGAAGTCCTTTGTTTCTGAATACTCAGTGTCCACAGCTGCAAAGTCAATTGTTAGATTGCTTCAGCGATAGCAGGAACTGCAGATGCTGGAGAATCTGAGATAACAAGGTGTAGAGCTGGATGAACACAGCAGGCCAAGCAGCATCAGAGGAGCAGGAAGGCTGACATTTCGGGCCTACACCCTTCTTCAGAAATGGGGGAGGGGAAGGAGTTTCTGAAATAAATAGGGAGAGAGGGGGAGGCGGATAGAAGATGGATAGAGGAGAAGATAGTTGGAGAGGAGACAGACAGGTCAAAGAGGCGGGGATGGAGCCAGTAAAGGTGAGTGTAGGTGGGGAGGTAGGGAGGAGATAGGTCAGTCCAGGGAGGACAGACAGGTCAAGGGGGTGGGATGAGGTTAGTAGGTAGGGGGTGGGGCTTGGGGCGGGAGGAGCGACAGGTTAGGGAGACGGGGTCAAGCTGGGCTGGTTTTGGGATGCGGTATGGGAAGGGGAGATTTGAAGCTTGTGAAGTTCACATTGATACCTTTGGGCTGCAGGGTTCCCAAGTGGAATATGAGTTGCTGTTCCCCATCTGCAAGACGACCCCACCACCAAAGACGTTTTTCCCTCCCCATCCTTATCTGCTTTCTGGAGGGACCACTCTCTCCGGGACTCCCTTGTCTGCTCCACACTCCCCTCCAGCCCCACCACACCTGGCACTTTTCCCTGCAACTTCCGGAAGTGCTACACCTGCCCCTACAACACCTCCCTCACCCCAATCCCAGGCCCCAAGGAGACTTTCCACATCAAGCAGATGTTCACCTGCATGTTTGCCAATGTGGTATACTGCATCCGCTGTTCCCATTGTGGCCTCCTCTACGTTGGGGAAACCAAGCAGAGGCTTGGGGACCGCTTTGCAGAGCACCTACACTCGGTTCGCATTAAACAACTGCACCTCCCAGTCGCGAACCATTTCAACTCCCCCTCCCATTCCTCAGACGACATGTCCATCCTGAGCCTCCTGCAATGCCACAACGATGCCAGTTGAAGGTTGCAGGAACAGCAACTCCTATTCCGCTTGGGAACCCTGCAGCCCAATGGTATCACTGTGGACTTCGCAAGCTTCAAAATCTCCCCTCCCTATCGCATCCCAAAACCAGCCCAGCTCGTCCCTGCCTCCCTAACCTGTCCTTCTTCCCACCCCCATCTCCTACCTACTAGCCCCATCCCACCCCCTTGACCTGTCCATCCTCCCTGGACTGACCTATCTCCTCCTTACCTCCCCACCTACATTCACCATTGCTGGCTCCATCCCCGCTTCTTTGACCTGTCTGTCTCCTCTCCACCTATCTTCTCCTCTATCCATCTTCTATTCGCCTCCCCCTCTCTCCCTGTTTATTTCAGAACCCCCTTCCCCCTCCCCCATTTCTGAAGAAGAGTCTAGGCCCGAAACATCAGCCTTCCTGCTCCTCTGATGCTGCTTGGCCTGCTGTGTTCATCCGGCTCTACACCTTGTTATCTCTGTTAGATTGCTGAGGAGATTCGCCTCATGTCCCTGAAATAATGTACATCCCATCCTTGACAGCAGCTGATATCAAGAAAATATTAATGTTTAAAACTTTTTTTTTTAAAAAGACAAACATCAAGTCAAGAGGAAAGCTTGTTTCCAATATGTTACTGTGACGTGAATTTAGTTGAATGTTGCTGAAAAGAGAGACATTTTGTTGAAGTTTCTTAAATTGTAGTTAGCAGGACAAACACAAGAATGTGAAAACAGGCCCCCACAATTTATACTACAGGAGGAAATGGATATTGATTGATTGGTACTGGATAAAGCAGTAGAGAATTGTAGGCTCCCCAAGCTCCTAAATATTCAAAAAAAAGCTGTGAGGCTTCAACATTCACCTTTTATATGTGTATGTGCATTGCTTATCTCATATGTAAATGAGTCACATTACAAGCTTGACTTGATATCTTAAACTGGTTGTTAATATAGCGGTTAGAACATATCAACCAAATGTGGACAGAAATATGAATTCAGAGCAGGAGTAGGTCATTCTGTACCTCAAACCTGCTCTGCTACTCGACAAGATGATGGCCAATCTAATTGTGATCTCATTCAGGATTGTTCAAGTGGTCCTGTCCAATCACAGAACCGTGTTTTATTAGTAGATGTTCTGTTTTGGGATTTTGCAAGGGCAGGCTGTTGAGAATGGTCTATCATAATATAGTTGCTGTTTCAAATCTTTCTCTTACATTCCCATGTTAGTACTCGGGGCCTTTGATCATTTCCCTTAAAACTGAAGTCCTTAGCTGGCTGTCTTTAGCCTTCTACAACTTGTGCACTTTCAAAAGCAACAGGTTATCTAAATAGAGATAATAGGAACTGCAGATGCTGGAGAATCTGAGATAACAAGGTGTGGAGCTGGATGAACACAGCAGGCCAAGCAGCATCATAGGAGCAGGAAAGCTTGGTGTTTCGGGCCTAGACCCTTAATCAGAAAATCACTTTTTTTGAAAATGATCTGGTCTTAATTTGCATGCCTTTTACTTGTGAAGGTGTTCTTTGTTATAAGCCACAATCCTTTATTGAGGTTTCTCAGTTTAAATCTTCTCTAAGTAAGTGGCTTGATCGAAGTCAACGTGTTTAGTGTAAACGTATTGTGTATATTACAGGATGGTTGACCAGAGGTGTACATCTCCCTGTACCTTAGAACCGTAAGTTGCTTGCCTGGATGGAACAGTCATGTAGATACTTTCGAATCAACCTGTTCAGAGATGTTATACATTTCCAGAGCAGGGATGACTTGATCTCGGGCCTCCTGATTTGGAAGTAGAGACACTGACACTGCCACTGCCTCATAAGAGCCCTTTGGAACAGTCACGTATTCCGAGAGGAATTGGGCATCTTTCTCCAGTTCTTCTGACCATAGAAGTTGAAGTTTAACTCTTGCCCTCTACCTTTCTTTCGGGTTAGGAACTGTGAGGCTTCGTTCTCGAGACCATTCCAATGACTGGTCTGCGTTTATTCTCAGGACTGGGGGCCATTTCAGCTTTGTTGGCTGCATAGCCGGTTTGTGAAGCTGGATGATGCTGACCAGTGTGGGTTCAATCCCCACACCAGCTCAGATTACCATGAGGGGCTATGCTTCTCAACCTCTCCCCTCTCGCTTGAGGTGTTGTGCCCCTCGGGCTAAATCACCACCAGTTGTTTCTCTTTACTGAAAGAGCAGCCCGAAAGTCTGGTAAGACTGAATTGACTTGATTTTTCAGGACTGTCCTGTGATTAGCTTCTGCTAAGAAGCAGGACAGATGCTTCTAGGATTTACTTCAGCCATGAAATAGAGTATTCCATCCGGATCCCAAGTCAGCAGATAATTCTGTAGGGCAGCTTATTCCATAAGTCAAGGTTGGGTCTTGGTTCATATTCCCTTCAATTGCCGTTGTGCTCGTATTCACACGAGGTTTAAGATTAACTGTCTCTAATGCTACTGCTCTGAAACGAATTAAATGTTAATTACTCTTGTCTTTGAACCAAAAGAAATTCACCAAAGGTCACATACCGTAGCTGAGCCATTTATGGGTCTACATAACTTGTTGCACAAACATGTGACTGACCACTGAACCATCAGTGCAGCAGAAATGACTTTTTGTAATTTAATCTAAACTGTTATGGGAGGCTGTGATCCAGAAATCTAAATATTCTTTAAAGCCTGATTTCTTGGTGGATGATAATTCACATATTTGAATAAACCTCAGAACCTGTGACCCGCCGAAAATAGATTAAATAATGTTGCTTCAGTACTTGACAACAGTTGCAGCTATGTTTCCGAGACACCAGCTGTTTATGCTCCATCATGACCAGCTCTGGATCTTAAATAAATGCCGTTGCTTTTGTTTTTGCAGCTCTTGGCCAGATTATGCTGTATGTGGATGGAATGAATGGGGTGATTGACCACAATGAAACGATCCAATGGCTCTACACACTCATAGGATCAAAGGTAAGATGCAGTAAGGGTATTATGAAACCAGCTACTGCATTGTGCATTTGCGAATTGTATAACTCTCCCAGAACAATTTGTGTCATATATTTGCGTGCCTTGTATACACAATGATGAAGTTGCGTGCATTAATGATTTTCCACAACCGGTGTTAGTGATCTCAGCAAATTCCTGTGCTGGGATAGGACTGAGCAGAGCCACTGACTGAAAAGACTGGCGAGAAAGAACAAGAGACTGGTGCCGTACATACAGCACCAATATCATGGCACCATCATCTTCACTCTCTTCCCTCAACACCACGTAATGTAAGAAATGTACTTGGAAGACATATCAAATTCAGAAAATGCCCTTTAAACTGCATTTATTATAGCTTGCCTCCGTGAAACAGTTATAATGGAACATTGTACAAGCAATGGTTCTTATATTGTATTCTCAGCCAACAAGACTTTGACCTTTTTAGTGAATATGGTTTATTGTCAACTAAACCGATTTGGTCAAACTACTGAGTTAACAAGCATGGGGCTGGATGAACACAGCAGGTCAAGCAGCATCATAGGAGCAGGAAAACTTGACGTTTCGGGCCTAAACCCTTCATCAGAAAAATGCCTAAACCCTTCATCAGATTTTTCTGATGAAGGGTTTAGGCCCGAAACGTCAAGTTTTCCTGCTCCTATGATGCTGCTTGACCTGCTGTGTTCATCCAGCCCCATGCTTGTTATCTCGGATTCTCCAGCATCTGCAGTACCTTTTATCTCTTGGTCAAACTACTCTCTGAATCAGCTGGAAAAAGCATCGACAAAACTGTCAGAATCATGGCTATTTTTGGAGTGGGCTGCTGCCCCAGCCTACTCTGGCTGAAATTTGAAATGTTTTAGTATAGTAACTTGTCTCTTTAAAGCCAGAACTCCTGAAGCAGAGCTGATAATTCTCCAATAAGTTTGATGCTTTTCTCCTCCACTCTTTGTTTCTCTGTTGCATGCAGCCATGAGAATTGCAATAGAAATTGCAGAAGTTGTTGGTATACATCAGAAAGAAATTGCCCCCTTTTGATTTAACAATGAAGTAAGGCCGTATGTAAAATAGACACAAATTAGTATCCATTGATAGGTTTCTAGAAACATTGCATAGATCTGGCCTGCCTTTGGATGATGTGAAGCAGTGAACAGTTAGTCCTTTCATTGCTGTAATTGAGGTGATTGCAGTGTGCGTCCTGTGTTTACTTAGATCAGATTCCAGGAGACTTGGAGTTTGCAAGTTGGCTCGTGGTGTTTGTGCTGGTAACTCCAGCTTGCTTTTATTTTGCAGCAGATGTCAAAAATAAATACAAAGTCTGCCATCAGCTTCAGGAAGACCGATTTTTAGCAAAACAAATATTGATGTGTTGATATCTGCTTTAGATGAGCATGAGTATGAATGCCGGAGTCTGGACTAGATGAGAACAAGTTTATAATCAACTTTAATCGAAGAGTTGGGATCTTTTGATCGCTGGTAGCGGTGTGATTGGTTGGAATGTTGTCAAGTGCCTGGTTGTGCTGAGTCAGTGGTCAAGGAAAACCCATCTGTCAGTGAGCACGCTCAACGTCTACGCTGAACAAAACCATTTTGAAATCCACAATCAAACTATATTTTAGATTCCCTTGTCTGTAAAATTCCCCACATTGCCTTCCCACATCCTCCTACCCTGTCTGTAGTTTTATGCCCACCCTTGCCCCAGTTAACACCCTTAAATGACCCATTGTTTGCCATTTAAAGCTGTTCCCCATCCATCTCCATGTTTCCGAGATCTCGGGGAAAGCCTGGCGGGGCACCCGTCTCGGGCGTTGGATGTGACGGTTTGAGGAATAACTCCCACAAGGGGTTTCCCTTCTGTTGTGCTCGGGCTTTAGGATGAAGAAACAGTCTTGCAATGTTAAAAAACTGCTTCTCACTGGACATGACTAGCGCAGTATAAGCAGAGTTAAGAGGAAAAAGAATGTAATGCAGGTAGTCCTAGCCATGAGAACATTAGTGTTACTGAAGAGAGAAGCTTGTGGAGTAAACTGACTACCATTGGGCAGTAAAGGTTATCAAATAATCTTTCAATACTGTAACAGGAAGATTAATTCCTGGTATCCCTCTGAATACCATTGTGTTGTAGTATTTAGTCTGAATATAATAGTGTATCATAAAGAAGCCCAAACTTGCAAACAGTTCTTGACCTGGCTTTCTTCTCGCTAAGTCAGTCTTGAACCCTAGCTCATGGATTTGGGCAACAAATTGCACAACTAAATATAACGGTGGCAACTGGATTCACTGCCCGGAAACCGATCACAGGAGTGAAGATCGGGAAACGGACCTCCAAATCATTTGGAGCGAAGCGCTCAAAAAAAAAAATCAGTTTTATTTCCTCCAAATATTTTTGGGACGGCTTTAAGAAGAACTAGCAGCCAGAAAAACCGGAGGGTGAACTGCTGTGAAGAAAAGATTTTGAAACACAAACCTTTGCAGAGAAATTACCACAATCTTTTGTGTTTCAGAATAGTATGTTTTACAACTGGTAATAGGAGAAATGAGCGAAGCAGTGAGAGCAGTTAAAGTGCATTAGTAACCGAAGAGAGAAATCTGGATAGATAACCCATGAAAAGACTGGGCTCCCAAATCATGTCTGGTCCTTTAGAGAAAAGAAATAGTTTTGCTTCCGTCCCCAAGAGCTAGGCTTGAAAACAGTGTCAGGGTTTCTAACCATGTTTTCACAATTTCTAAACAATTTACTTGATGACAATTCACAACAAGCAAGTGAAGAAGATACTTCAAACAGGCTTAAAATAAATCAATCGAAACAAAAAAAATTGGGAGTGAAAATAGTTTTAAAAGCAGAAAGTGTTGGAGAAACCCAACAAGTCTGGCAGCAGATGTGGAGAGAGGAAAAACTGTTAAGATTTCAAGTTAACAAGGTGTAGAGCTGGATGAACACAGCAGACCAAGCAGCATCAGAGGAGCAGGAAAGCTGACGTTTCGGGCCTAGACCCTTCTTCAGAAATTTCAAGTCTCATGCAACTGTTTGGAACCTGAAGACTTTGGAAGAAGAGCCATACTTGACTTGAAATGTTAACTTTGTTTCTCTCTCCACAGATACTGACTGATCTGTAGGGTTTCTCCAGCATCTTGTTTTTCTTTCAGATTTCCAGGATTGACAATATTTTGCCGTCGATTGTAAATTCTGCGAAGAAATGTTTAATCAAAGTTTAAGGATCTACAACAGGGAAGTTAGCCTAGTATTTATTATTTTTGACAGTTTGAATGAGAAACATAAGTCGTATTCAGCAATTAAGCATTTTAATTGACTTTTTAATTGCTTTAAAACAAGGTGAAGATAAAGAATAAAAGGGTGAATCTGATTGCATAGTTTCAAATTTGGCATGCAAATGCCTCAGACACACACAAATGGTGTGACTGAGGTCACAGCAGCCAATTTTGATGCAGTTTAAAAATTCACCAATTCTTATTGATTGACACCATTTTTTGGGCTTTCTACCCACAAACCTTTTTGATATTCTTCAGCCATTTTGGTAAAGGGAACCAAACTTTATATTGAAAACAGAAATGAAATCAGAGTTTTTGGTATTTCTACAACAATATTTCTGACACCAAAAATGTAGCAACAGCTGTAATCCGCTAAGAGAGCAAGGCAACAAAATGGGTGTAGTCCAATGCGATCAGAACACCAACAATTTATCATACAGATAAAAATAATTAACAACTGCAAGTATCTGTCAACCATCAGGCACTATTACAAAATCTACCTCTACTGTCTTTGCACCAGAAAAATTCAAGCTGTTAGATCCGTTTTATAGATCGGCAAATAGGAAAGCACAATACCAAAGATTTCAAGTAGCTTCATGATTGGACACCAAATCAAATGCAGAACAGATTAGCACACTTCTCTGCTCTTTCTTTAAAAAGAAAACCTATGTTTCTAATCAACCCATTCAGCCTGTTATTACACATCTCTGGGTCAGGTGGGACGTGAACCTTAGCCTCCTGACCCAGGCGAAGGGACACTACCACTGTGCCTCAAGAGGTTCTCCTATGTGAGAACATCAAATCATGTGTTACCACAGATAACAGAGCAATGAGAAACCAATTATGTTTGACAACCTCCTAACAGATTTGGTCAATATTTCATTTCCAGAACAAATTGGACACTCTTCTGTACACTCTTCAATAGCAGATACTAACTCCAAAACAATTTGTAGGTAGTAATGAAACTGTCTGAACCATGAAACTCTGGAAACCTACAACAAGAGCTCTTTTACGACTGAATTGTCATTGATCTTTGGATAACTCAGCCACTGTTGAATTAGACAGAACAGGACCTAGCTCCAGGACGAGCTATCGAAATAGCAGTGGATACAGAGTCTAGAAAATTGTTCAAGAAGCATTATACAGCAAAAGTTCTATAAAGTGCAGAATATTCGACAGAACGCTTACTATTTAAAGCGCAGAAGAGCATTTGACAGAAGAATAGCAATCTCTCACCTGAAAATTATTGCATGTATGAAGACTCAATGCAGAATCTGAGGCAATCTAATGCCGCAGTAGCTTAGCATGGGGGTAGTTTCAAAACCTCATCCAAGTAAAGCTAAAGCTGTCCAGCCATAGTACAAAAACGTATTCCTTATGGGTAAAGAGGTCACTTCTTCAAGCAACAGCTTAAAGAACATAGTCCGCATCAAGCCAAATAACTTCCAAGCCAACATGTAATTCATGCCCCGTATAAGAACCTTGAAGGAGAGGACAGTACTGCAGTGAAGTAGGAAACAGGTACCTGTGCACATACAACATCACTGTTTTCTCAATGAATTAATACCATCACCTGATCCAGATGCAAGTGACACTGAAGCACATTGTTAGGAAAAGCTATCTGATTCACTAATGTCTTTACCTTGTCTGGCCTACATGTGACTCCAGACCATGACAATATGGTTTACTATTAACTGCCCTCTGGGCAATTAGGCATGGGCAATAGATATTGGCTGGGGTAGCAGTGCCGACGTCTCCTAAATGAATGTAAAAAAAGCAAACTTTTCCAAACATTCTTGCATCAGCTACATTAAACCAAGACACTTCAAGCACTGCTGATCTAAGATAAGCCAGCAGAGGAAAAGAAAGCTCAGGCAATGTTCTGGTGACCCAGGTTCGAATCCTACCATGGCAACTGGTGGAATTAGGAGTCAAATGGTAATCATGAAACCACTTGTCAGCTGTCAGGAAAAAAACAGCTGGTTCACTCGTGTCTTTTAAAGAAGGAAAACTGCCATCCTTACCTGGTCTGGCCTACAAGTGAGTCCAGACCCACGTCGATGTGGTTGACTCTTAACTGCCATCTGGGCAATTAGGGATGGGCAGTAAATGCTAGCCCAGTGATGCCTTCATCCTGTGAAAGATTTTAGAAAGTGCACCTTTACCTCTAGCATTTCCATATCTTGTCACTGACTTTCCTTACTCACCTATTGACGTAGATGAACCAAATCAAAGACTGGGGAGCGCTGTGAGCCACAAGGGAAAAATACACAGTAAATGTTTCATTTTAATAAGTAATCTAGGTCAGCGTCTGCAAATCGGTGCTTATGATAGGGGAGTAAAGCTTCAGGGTGTAAGGACTTCAGGGCCCTGGAGGAGCCTGATGACGATGTCATGGAGCTGTACCTCGCTGAGCATAAATAGCATTGTGGGCGAAGTTAAGAGGAGCAAGACAATCTTGTGGAGAATTGGCAGGACGTCTGAAGTCTAACCATGTGCATGTCAGAAATACATGTAGGGAAGCATGCAGTGATTGGTACTAATCAGCACAACAGCTGATGAGCATTAGATGGGAGAATTTATTGGTTTGTTTTACACAGAATCAAATAGTTTTTACATAACAGAATGAAGCCATTTGACCCATCGTGCCTGCACCAACTGTAAGTATTTTGATTTCGTGAGAATCTCCCGTCTTTTCTCTATACACTGGCAGATTGTTTTGATTTAAATAATCATTCAATGCCTTTTTGAATACCTCAGTTGAACCTACCTCCAGCACACTTCCAGGCAGTGCGTTCCAGATCCTTACCACTCATTCTGAAAAATGTTCTTTCTCATCGTGCATTTACTGCTTTGCAAAACATTTTCAAAATATTCCCTCTGGTTCTTGACCCTTTGAGCAGGAACAGTTTTTTCCTTCCTAGTCTATCCAGACCTCCTATGATTTTGAAAACATTAATCAAATCATCTTCTGAGATAATAGGTACTGCAGATGCTGGAGAATCCGAGAGAACAAGGCGTGGGGCTGGATGAACACAGCAGGCCAAGCAGCATCATAGGAGCAGGAAAGCTTGACGTTTCGGGCCTGAACCCTTCATCAGAAATGGGGGAGGGGAAGAGGGTTCTGAAATAAATAGGGAGAGAGGGGGAGGCGGATAGAAGATGGATAGAGGAGAGGATAGGTGGAGAGGAGGCAGACAAGTAGAAGAGGCGGGGATGGAGCCAGTAAAGGGGAGTGTAGGTGGGGGGGGTAGGGAGGAGATAGGTCAGTCCAGGGAGGACGGACAGGTCAAGGGGGTGGGATGATGTTGGTAGATAGGAGATGGGGGTGGGGCTTGAGGTGGGAGGAGGGGCTCACAGTTCGCAACAAACAACTGCACCTCCCAGTCGCAAACCATTTCAGCTCCCCCTCCCATTCCTCAGATGACATGTCCATCCTGGGCCTCCTGCAATGCCACAGTGATGCCACCCGAAGGCTGCAGGAACAGCAAATCATAT
>JAHRHZ010000029.1:20000295-20044591 GCA_024137785.1 Ginglymostoma cirratum
GGCCTGCTGTGTTCATCCAGCTCCACACCTTGTTATCTCTGTTCTTAAATTTGTTGGTACGTGTTTTCAAACTTTTGTATCTTCTGCCTTATGGAAGAGGGTGGAAGAAAGTCTAACTGGGGTGCACGGGGTCTTCGATCATGTTGGCTGCTCTTCCAAGGCAGTGGGAAGTGTACACAGAGTCAATGGAAGGAAGGTTGGTTTGTGTGATGGACTGGGCTGCGTTCACAAACTGTTTGTAATTTCTTGCCGTCTTGGGCAGAGCAGTTGCCATACCAAGCTGTGATGCATCCGGATTAGATGCACTCTACATGGTGCATTTATAAAAATTGGTAAGAGCCATTGTGGACATGACAAATTTCTTTAGCCTTCTGAGGATGTGGAGGTGTTGGTGTGCTTTCTTGACTGACTGTAGCATCGACATAGATGGACCAAGACAGTTTGGTGATATTTACTCCAAGGAACTCGAGGCGCTCAACCACCTCTACCTCAGCATGATTGATACAGATAGGGGCACGTTTTCCACACTGTTTCCTGAAGACAATGACCAGCGCCTTCATTTTTCAGACCATTCAGAGAGAGATTGAGACCTTAATGGCATGGTGTAAAGATGACAATCTCGTTATCCTGTACTGAGTCCTCCATTGTTTGAGATCTGACCGACTACAAGTGATGCAATCAGCAAATTTTTAAATGGAGTTTTAGCTGAATTTGGCCACACTGTTGAGTGTTCAAGGAATATAGTAAGGGGCTGAGTACGCAGTCTTGTGGAGATGGTGTTGTCACCAATCCTGACTGATTGAGGTCTGCACGCCCGAAGGTCAAGGATCCGATTGCAGAGAGGGTGCAGAATCCTAGGTCTCGGAGTTTAGAGACGAATTTTTTTTGGCATTATGGTTTTCAAGGTGGAACTTAAATCAATAAGTAGGAGCCTGATGTAGGTGCCCTTGTTATCCAGATGTTCCAGGGATGAGTGTAGGATCAGGGAGATGGCATCCACCATGTACCTATTGCGATGGTAGGTGAATTGTAGTGGATCGAGGCAGTCTGGGAGGCTAGAGTTGATGTGTGTCATTACTAACCTCTCAAAGCATTTCATAATGATGGATGTCAGAGCAACTGGGCAGTAGCCATTGAGACACATTGTCTAATTTTTCTTGGGATGATAGCGGTCTTCTTGAAGCAGGTGGTAATAGAAGAGGGTAAAGATGTCTGAAAACACTCCCGTCGGCTGGTCCACTCAGTCTGATTGCACGGCCAGGGACTCCACCTGGACCAGTCACTTTCCATGGATTTACTCTCCAGAAGACCAATCTGATGTCTGCGGTGTTGACTGTGGGTACAGACGTACCTGAGGCTCTCTGGGCACATTCACTGACCTTCTGCTCAAAATGAGCGTAGACCCCATCAGGAAGAAATGCAGTGTTGCCAGCGATCCTGCTGGACTTTGCTTTGTAGCCCATTATATTTTGTAAGCGCTGCCACAGTTGGCATGTGTTCATGTGGTTAGTCTGGGACTCCAGTTTAGTCTGGTATTGTCTCTTAGTCACAGCTTCACTACATTGAACTTCATCTGCCCTGTACACCAGTTTGTCCATTTCCATTCATTAATCTGGCAATAAGATAGGACCTGCTATACTTTTGAATGCTGTATATTGTAATATTTAGTCTTAAAATATAATCAGCAGCTCATGATTGAAGGCAGTGTTTGACCTTGCCTTCTCCTGGACCAGTCTGGCTTGAACCCAAACTTTGGAATGTTGGCATAAAACTGCAAACAAAAGAAATCTTCCACGGTGAGACACCCACTAAGGTCAGTTCCACCATGGATACTCCTTTTCCACGTGCCCATCATCCACTCCACCTCTCCATCAGGGCTCCCACTCACCCTCTTGGCCTCACTTTTCCTCCGTATCGCGTGACTCCACTTACCCCTCTAGCTCCCTAGATTCTGGGGTCTGCTTCCTGATCCCACCCATAGCTGCTGCTGTGACGACAGGGCAGTGAGCTTAGCCTGCAGCTCCCTGAGGCATGTCTTATGCCTGACTGAGAGATAAAAGTCTGCCAGTCCGTCCAATAAAGCCTGTCGACATAAAACTTCACACGTTAGCAAAACTGCCAACTTTACACACGATGGAAAGAATTAGGTGAAGAATATTTAGATTTGTGCCTCCATTTCATCGAGTTCCGAGAAATCGACCAATCGTATGTACAAAATTAGCTTGTGCTGCTGCAGTTTCAGCAAGCTCTCTGTTCCCTAATTCAATATTTATAAAAAGAAACAAAATACTGCGCTTGCAGTGCGGAAGGTGAAGGTCTTCTGTTGTGTTCTGAATCGTTTTGGTTGTGCAAGTTATCAGAAAGGGATGTTGGGCCTTAGAGGCATGTGTTCTTGACCAGTTTTGAAATAAAATGCAGGCTAATAAAAGGGCAAGTCATAAATTGGAGCCTCTCTTACAAACCTAACTTTAGTCCCCCTTAATTCTTAACTGCCTCTTCGTCCTACGGCTACCACTACATGAATTTGAAAACACAAGTACTGTTTGTTGCATCAGACTCATTTCTATTCTAACTGTGTAATTAGGAGTTCTCAGCTGACCTTATTTGGTATGAAGAGCAGTGAATAGTTGAAGCTTAAATTTCAGAAATAAAAGCTTCAACTTAATTTATGACTCCTGAAGCTAATGGAATTTATGCAATGGATACCAATCTAACATAGCTGGAGCACCTCCGCTCTGTCCTTAGGAATGACCCTGACCTTACAGTTCAATAAGCCCCTTGCTGGCATGCTAACATTTCTCTCCTGGGCTTGCTACAAGATTCCACTGTCACACAATGTAAACTTGAGGAACAACACCTCGTTTTCCATTTGGGCACGTGCCCAGTCTCGAGGTGTCCATGTTGAATTCCGTAGCTTTAGAAACTGACTGCATTGTGTGTGTGTGTTCATTTTTTTTTTTTTTTTGTTGCATTGTCCAGCATTCCCACCCCAACTGCCACAGCTTTGTGGTGTTTGTGTCTTATGTGTTTTGATCTCAGTTGAGATTACCCATTTTCTCCCTTTCACACCTTAATTTATACCCATTTTGCATCTCTTCTCATTCACCACTATCAACAGTCCCTTTGTCTTCTGCACTAGGACTCCACTGTCCCCTGGTTGCTGCTCCTCATCTCTCAAAAGTAGCAAAATATAAAATTTCCGACGCCTTTCAGTTCTGATGCAGAGTCGAACCAGACTCAAAACATTAATGCTGTATCTTTCTTCACAGGTGTGGAGAGAAGATCAGAGGTTCTCCAGCGTTCTGTGTTTGTTTCAAATTTCCAGCATTTAGCAGTATTTTGCTTTTATTAACATAACCAGCCTACTTCAGTACCTATTAATTCTGTCCCACAAGCCTGGGGGGAAAGGGGGGAAAAATAATGACTCAGTCTTTGCTGGCAAAATAATAGCAAGATTAACGTCACTTGTCATTATTAACATAGATCAGGTAATAACTCGTGGTGAAGAAAAGATGCACAGAGCGCTGTGAATTGCTGCA
Source organism: Ginglymostoma cirratum (assembly GCA_024137785.1). Classification (NCBI taxonomy): domain Eukaryota; kingdom Metazoa; phylum Chordata; class Chondrichthyes; order Orectolobiformes; family Ginglymostomatidae; genus Ginglymostoma; species Ginglymostoma cirratum. The sequence continues at coordinate 20,003,835 of JAHRHZ010000029.1, forward strand.
AGTAGCACCACTTTCTTGTCAGGCTTGTCAAAATTGCAGCTTGTCCTTAACCTCCCCATGAATTTCAAGAAATTGCTGTGTGTGCAAATTAATTAGCCAATTAAACTCGCTGCAGAAAGTTAGGGCTTCTACTCAATGGTGAGAGTTCCTGTTTATCAAAGAAATTTAATCTCTCTCAACCTCTGGAGGAGAAAGATTATATTTTGGAGCTCTCATTGCTACAGATAATGTATTATTTTTCCTTCCAATGCTCACTTTGTCAGCAGTGCATCTTCTTTAAAAAGAGATGGCCAGGAAATCCCTTGACATTTTGCAAGGGGAACTGGAAAAATCCTTGAGTAAATTACTTGGCATGGCTGTGCCTGCTAATGACTGTTTGTAGTAAATTGTGAAAGCCAATTGCATATCCATCATCTCAGTGAAATCTAATGCTTTGTGATTGGAAACCTTTAATAGCTCTGTACATCCAGTGGCCGTACCCAAAGTCATCCATATACCTGCTTGAAGGAAGAGAGTTGTAAGCTTGCCTTACTTGGAGGTAAATAATGTTCTGTGCCCAAGAACTCCCCTGACTGCCGTTCAAATGGCATATTCATTTCAGATGCATTCAAAAAGCAAGCAGCGTAATGTGAAACTTCAAATGATGAACTTCTGAAGTTGCCACTCAATGAAACCAAGTGTCATCAGGCTACCTCCTTGAGTTGGTCTTGCACTTCCAGCTAACTTTTTCATTGCTCGGTCACTGACTTCACTTGCAGTTAAACCATGAGTTTTCTGTTAAAAGTTTTGAGAAATGTGGTATGGAAGCATTCATTGCAGTGTGTTTAAGCTACACAGAGCAAGAGTGATAATATTTTCAACATGTGCCTCTGAATGTATTAAATGCTCACATTTTTCTCCACCAGCAACAGGCTACTTTCTGTCATTGGGGTACCGTGTTGCTAGTGTAAAAGGAAATGCTTCTGTGTCTTTCCATCTATCTATCTCCTTACTCTCTCTCTGCCTGCTTTTTGGTCATTCTGTTTCCTCCCCTTAATTGTCACCTAGTCGTGTTCTCTTTTTCAGTTTTGGGTAGGACTTCTAGCCTCTGGCCATTGAATCCCAGCCCAACTCCATTCCTCCTGGTGTCCCAAACTTGGAGGTGTACTCCATTTCCCCCTGTGCCCAATGAAACAGTTGTCATTGCTCTTTGTGTGAAGCACTGCCAACTGTCCCGTTCTTTCAGTTCCTCTGCTTTCTCACGCTACACAACTTCCCTGCATTCACTGAGATCGTGGCTGATCTGATAATCCTCAACTCCGCTTTCCTGTCTTTTCCCTGTAATCCTTGATTCCCTTGCTGGTTAAAAGTATAACTCTGTCTTAAATGTACTTAATGACCAAACTTTAACACACTTTGTGGTCAAACAAAAATCCACAGATTCATAACCCTCTGAGAGAAAGAATGCCTCTTCATCTCTGTCTTAAGTATGTGATCCCTTATTCGTTTGGGTGCCTGACCTTCTGTCAGTCTCATTCATCCTACTTGCCGTTTGCATCCTTGGACTTTGCCAAGCCATCAACAATCACTGTTACTTGCCACCCATCCACACATGACTGATCAAGACCCTTTCTGATCTTTCCTGGATTGGGGCCAATTGCATTGACATCCTGACCTTTATGAAAATATGGCTCGTGGGTAGTGACAGTAAATCCCCTTACTGAAGTCTCCTTGGCTGACTCTCTACTTTCCACTATCTCAACAGCCCAAATTGGTAATTTGGCTCGGTGCCTATTATCAAGTCTCACCTTATTTCCTCTCCCTAATTGTTGAATTGGCTCATGTCCACCCCTTTCACCTCGCCTTTTGAAATCTATCCAGCAACACCCAACATTGAATTTTTCTTTCCTTTCCTCCTGTGACCTCTGCCTGAATAACACTTTTTGACCTTGGTGATTTTAGCCTACATCTCTTTTCCCCTTCCCCTCTCTGCTCTTCACTGTATTCCTGTCCTTCCTAAACCCCCCATTCTACACAAACTCATGGACCTTTATTCATAGTCACCTCCTTGACACTGCCAATTCACAGACCTCTATAAGCGTTGATGGTTTCACTCTCAACTCCAACTGCTCTCTTTATCTCTCTTGACCTGCATCTCTTCCAACTTGACTCTGTGCTTGTCCCAAAGCAGGAAAACATTCTTCTTTAAGTCAATAATAATGTATTTTACTTGACCGCCCCCAGCACGGCAATCTCGTCTAAGTCCATGTTCCTGTTGACTCTGACGTTTTATTGGAATATCTTGCTTTTTAAACAGATCCTCTTCCCCACTCCAACAATTGATGGCTGTGCCTACAACAGCTTAAGCTCCACTTTCTGGAATTTTCTCCCCAAGTCCTTCGCTCATTTTCCCTTTCTCCATCTCCAGCTCCAGCTCTCGTTTAATACCCAACCCTTTGACCAAGTTCTTTGTGAACCTTCCTTACCTTTGGTTGATCATGATCTGATTCCATCTACACTTTTCGATGTTTAAAAAGCCCTGTATAAATACCCAGTTGTTTACGAATCCTCAGCACATTGGGACATTCTGAAATGTACTCATTTTGGAAAGCTGTTTGGTGGCTCTTCACCCCTGACCTATAATTGCCCGATCCTGAGATGTTAGGCTTTTGTTCAGATGCTGCTCTGTGTGCATGTCTGTATTCAGTCCCTCTGCAGTAGGTGTTCCTGAGTTAGGCTGTACATCCACAGTGGCAAATAGCTGTCGGCATGCCTTTGACATTTGCTGCATGGTTACTGCTGTTTATTTTCTGATGGGACGAGTAACTGAGATTGAAATACATAGCGTCAACACAAGCCTGGCCAAAAACTATAAAGAAGAAAGGCCAAGCTTCTAACTTTTTCATGTCTGTAATCTTTTGCTAACTGTAAATTTTTCTCCTCTGAGTCTTTAACCTGCTCTCGGTTCCCAAACGGCATCACTTTTAGTGGAAACTAATCCATTTTCAAAGTGCTGTTGACTAATCTCCAAAGACTGAGTGGAATGTCAGGACGAGGTTGATACAACAAGGTTGATTAAAGATTTATATCGCACATATTGTTTTAATTTCTATTTCTTATCCCCTGTCTGAGTCTAGCACTGCAGGGATAAGAGTGGAGCCTGCCCTCCTGACCTCCTGTGCTTACAGGCCTGAGGTTCACATCTTGTTGGAAGCTGTTTCACAGAATCATTTGAAGGGAAGCTAGAGATTAAGTGAAATGCTGAAATCTGCTAAAGTTATTGGATCCATGGAAATGCATCCCATAATTAAACAGGAGATCCTGACCTAATCTCTTTAATCCAAACCATTCAGCCTCTGTTGTAAGATGGAGGGAAATATATTGGAAATACATTTTGTCCGATTACAGTGCCTCTCAGAATGAAAATGTGTACTGAATATGTCTTTGTAATAAATCCAGCTAGTAACTGGCCTTCTGTTGAAAACTGTCATCATGTAAGCTTGAATCCTAACGAAAAGCTGGAATTAGACCCTGCAAAGAAGCATGTACAGTTTATCTCCCCCGCCCACAATGGTAGGCCGGCTGTGGAAGCATTTTTTAAATTATAACAAATGTTGGAGAATAGGTGCCTCCAATGAGGAGCAATCCCTCCCCATCTTTTTTCGGTGTAAAGATTACTTGCTGTCTGTTCAACTCCCAAAGGTGAGAGTCCTTCCAGCTTTGTGAACCAGTCCTCAGGCCATTAATTGAGTGACGTGGGGAAAGTTGCAGCTAGGTAGCTTTGTTTGTTTCTTGTATTACGGGCATCTGACACCCATTTGATGCAGATGGCAGGGTCCCCAAGCTTGTAGCAACAATGTTTCCCACAGACGTGCTGCTCCAGACTTCTTTCTGTCCTATAAGACATCCTACAAGACACACAGCAAGAGAAAGAGCCATCTGTTTTTGGAAAGTACTCTGTTCGTTTTGTGTCATTTCCAAAGAGCTTGAAATGTAGTCTGAGCTCTGGTTCTGAATTGGTCATGTGCAGTCTTCTGGTAATTACGGTATGCAGGATTGTGTATTGGGTGAGCAGCAAAAAACTAGCCAAAGTTTAAGCATGTGCAAATTCATGTGTCAAAACATGGCTTGTATTTGTTATGACTTTATCATCTAACATCGGCAAATGTGATTAGCAAATTAGAAAATATGCAGCAAGATATACAGACACCAGCATTAGATGCTTGTACAAAAATATTTACAACGGTAGTAAATGAAAGTGTACAAATGAGTTAGTATCATCTCATTACCCTATTCAAGAGGTGAGTAAGGATTGATGATAATATTTTCATCCTCACAAAATGTGTTGTTTAAATGAGTCTTTTGCAAAAACTAATTACATTGCAAATAATGAATAAAGATTACAGAGTAAGATTAAAGTTTTTTTAATTGCAGATTGAGTCTTTTGTACTTGGTGGTTAGCTCGGTTGGCTGCACAGCTGATTTGTCATACACAGTGATGCCAACAGGGTGGGTTCTAATCCCACACCAGCTGAGGTTACCATGAAGGACTCTCCTTCTCAACCTCACCCTTCGCCTGAGGCATGGTGACCCTCGAGGTAAACTCACCACCAATTGTCTCTCTCTAATGAGAGAGCAGCCCTATGGCCTGGTAGGATTATCATGATGTTTAATTTTATTATTTAAATATGTATACACTGGCTGTTGCTCAAGACTTGGAGTCACACAGCACGGAAATGGACCCTTCAGCTCAACTCATCCATGGCAACCAATTTTTCCAGACTAAAACTAGTCCCATTCGCCTGTGTTTGGCCCATATCTCTCTAAATCTTTCCTAATCATGTACCTGTCTAGATATCTTTTAAATGTTGTAACTGTACCAGCATCTACCATTTTCTCTGACAGTTCATTCCCTATTAGCACGGCCCTCTGTGTGAAAATATTGCTCCTCAGGCTCCTTTTAAAACCTACCCCTCTCACCTTAAACCTATGTCTTGGAGTTTTGAACTTCCCTACCCTAGGGAAAAGACCTTTTGCTATTAAACTTATCTCTCTATAAGGTCAATCCACAACCTCCTATGCTCCAGGGGAGAACAGTCTCAGCCTATCCTTACAACTCAAACTCTCCAGTCCCAGTAACATCCTTGAGTTCTCTAATACTGTCTTGGAAATTTTACAGGAATTTCAAACACAAAATGCAAGTCCTCCTGGATGCTTGCTTTGCTATTGATTTGGTCGCATCCCCATAAAAATGTTGATCGTTCCTTGCCTCACTTCTCGGATTAACTTCCTGCAGGCTGAGGTGACACCTCTGTAAAACCAAATGCCTTTTAAGAGGAAAGCAATCCTCATCCTGTGCATGTGAGCATTTTGGCTCTTGCAGCTTCCAGATATTCGTGTGCCCTGCAGCCAGTACCCTTGCAAGGATAACATCTGTCCTATTCCTGGCTTTTCCTTCAGGTTCTGCTGTCTCGCTGGCCATTGGGAAATGCCACAGTTGCTCAGACTAGCTCAGCCAGACTAGGTTCTGTAAACTAGTATGTGGGTGCTTCTGTTCACATAGCTGTGACAAAACATGTCTGTGCACGAAGGCACAGCAGCTTCAGCAACCGGGTGAGCATTGAGGATTGAAAAATATTTTGTCCGTGTACAATCTACAAAGCTAACTGTAGCAGTCGTCAGAGGAAATTTACAGGAAGGCATCAGGAAAGAAATGTGGAAGGGACATTGCTATGCAGAAGGCTGAAGCAGTCTGCACGTTCAAAGTGCTTATGAACCAAATTCTGCTCCCTCCGTCAGATTTTTTTAAAAAAGAATGCTTAGTATAAGAGCAAAGTCCTTCCTGAAGTGAAAGCATACATTGCTTGGAATGCTCAGCAGGTCAGGCAGTATCTGTGGAGAAAAATACCAGTTAGAGGTCTAAGAAGAGGTCGCCATTATGAATGGTTAACTTTGCCCCCTTTCGCTGTAGATGCTGCCCGATATCCCCCCTAGTATTGTGTGTTTTTGGACGGAAAGTAGCGTCAAATTTGACAGTAAGTAACAATGTATATGTTATGCAAATATACTGCATCGATGTGGTTTTCTAAGTGCTGATTTACTCTGTAATTAGTAGCTTACTGCTCAGGATCAGATTTTGATGAATTTACACGGCAGTGTAGTGTTTCATGTACAGCGTGTGTTGCTTTTAAACAGTGGGAAGACAGCAAGTTCAAGGTCACTTTTTACCCCCGCAGTGGTTGGAAAGAAGATTCATTTGCACAGCAATGGGCCCAAATTGGCAGTATGCAGTCTCAGGAAATGAAGATTGGAGCAAAGGGTGTGAAGTTGTAATGTTTTTTTAAAAAAAAAACTGCCCTCTGGTCTTTTTTTTCCGACATGGGCCGCCTTATTAATGCCAGAGCAGTCATCTGGAATAATCATTGCATTTTCAAGAACCTCTCCCAAAGTGACTTGAAAATATGGTACTAATTTGTGTACTTTTTGTTTGGAATTTATATACAGTAGCAGCTGCAAGCAGCAACAGTTTTTAAAATGCAGTCACCCAATACTCTGGTTTTGGCCATTGCAGTCAGTGCTGGGGGTGTCTTTACTTATTTGACATTCTTTGTCACCGTGCCTGGTGCACTGACAATTAAAGTAACCATCACATATGTCAAAAAAAATGCTCTTTTTACATAATTGCTTGCACCTCAAATCTTGCCATTCAGCTCAAAAGAGGGGTAAAAAGAAACCAAAATGTATTTACTGCTCAATACCCCATTCAAGGAAAAATGTAGGAGATGGTTCACAGGTGTTAAAATAGCACAGAGATATTTATAGTGGAAGTACTGGAGATGATCAAAACCCAGAGCTGCTGTGTGAAAAATGCATTGAAAAACAATTGTCCCCTATCTATATGCCAGCAACGCCTTCAATAGCTCTCCCCTTCCTCTGGTTCCCATTGGTGATAAGCCACTGCACTTCACATCGTCTTGCTCAAAGCCCATTGCATTTCTTCTGAAATTCATAACTTATCCCCTGCTGTAATCTACCTCTATTCTTTTTTTATACTTTCTGCTTTATCCAGCTCTGTCCTTTCATACCTATGTACTAAAGGATTAAGTTCACCATTTTTCTTAAGAATAGCTATTGGTAAGGAATTACCATGGTGACATCAGATCCCATAGAACGGAGCATAAGTTTTGCAGAAGATGTCCTTTTATACACCCTCTCTGACACAGTTTAATGTTAAGTCACTTTATCTTAATACACATTCTCAATTTCTTTTGTTGTTTTGATGGCTCAGTTGCCCTTTGATATTGTTGCAACTGAGTCATTCAGAACAGAAGATTGTGCAGTAATTCTCTGTTACTGCTGGATTAGCCGTGCGTTTTGCTGTGGGCAGTCACCCAAGTTGGATCTGCACAATGACAAATGGCAGTGTGACACAGTTGTACCTTGGCATGTCACTGGGGATGTTACAAATTCTGCATCGTCACTGCATTGGAATTCCATCTGATGGCATGTGCTGCACCTGGAGGCATTATTTGGCTGTTGATTGTGGATAATGTGCCATGCCAAGTCTTTAATCAGATATTTACGGAGCATTCCATCATTTGAACATGATGTTTAAGGGCCATATGTTTTGACTAGTCTGCCGTTACCCTATGTTGTGTTGCTTGATCAGTTGTATACTACACTGTGATGCCATGGGTATGTTCCGGCTGTGTTTGTTCAGTTCTTTTGTGTTCTAAGATGCAGACGAGAGGAATCTCGTATCTTTGAATCTGGAGTAGCGAACAGTGCATGTTACAATGTTTGATTTCAAACAGTCCTGGCTTTTCAGCAATTAAATTGTATCAAACCAACAGACATATGCTAATAGAGACTGGGCTGGTCACACATTCACAAAGACAGACATGCATATATGTGCACCCCCCCCATGTAAAAACACAGACACACACGTGTAGGGATATGTCAGAGTGATGTGTAACCAGATGGTACGGGTTTAAGCTGTTTGGTAGAAATATCAAAAACACACCAGTAGGAGATGGACAGCCAGGAGTAAACCTTGCTTCCCTGCTCTCCGCTCCCCCCACCCCGCCAACTTTTTCTAACCCAGGCTGTTTCCCAGTTGTTACGTCACTGCTGGAAAGAGTTGTTCACTGGACAAACATATTGCACCTTCTGAGTAACAGAGAAAATAGTGTATTTTGAGAAACAAATATTATGTAAGCCATGACGTGGAGATGCCATTGACAAACTGGGATGGACAAAGTCAGAAGTCGCAAAACACCAGGCTATAGCCCAACAATTTTATTTAAAATTGCAACCTTTCAGAGCACTGCTCCTTTGTTGAGTGAAGTCACTTCAGGTAACGCCTTCACCCGACAAGGAGGAGTGCTCCGGAAGCTTGTGATTTTAAATAAACCTGTTGGACCATAACCCGGTGTCCTGTGACTTCTGACTATAGTATACAAGATTGGGATTGAAGCAACTTGTTTGTGTTCTCCGCTCGTTTGCAAATTGCTTCTAAAGTTGTAGCATTCATCTTTAAATTAACTATTTGAAATGAAGCAGCAAAATTAGCCCAGAATTTATAAAATAGAAACCACTGCAACTTTTAAGGGAAAAATTAGGTTGATATTTTAAATTGAGAAGGAATAAAGAGGAATTTTGTTGAAATTTGCTTAGTTTTGTAAGGTAAGGACTATCGGTGACTGAACATTAAACTATGTAAAAGGGAGAGGATGTATAAAAGGACATCTTCAGCAAAACTTAAGCTCAATTTAATGGGATCTGCTGCCACCATGATAATTCCTTACCAACATGCCCAGGTGTGCCAGCCTGAATGGTCTCTTAGGCTGCAAACTCTTTAATAGACAAGTTCACGATTGCTCCCTATCCTCAACTCTCCCACTCTCCATATCTGCCATCCTCCTCCACCTGTCTCTTTTTCTCATTGTGTAAGGTAATGGGTAACTCATTTTACAGAGTGAAGTGGGGTTCTCCTCCTTCCAGTATTGGGGATGGACAGACAGGATGAAAGGTCCCATTACAGGGTCAGTGGATGGGCAAGAGGAGTCTCCATCATAGTCTTCCCGAGAGGAGGAATGGAGGTCCCTGCACATATTTAAGCCAGGTCAGTTATACTTGATTCAGGATCTTAGGGAAATTTTCACTGTTTGAAACTTAATTCTAAACAAAGGTATGAGCTGGGAAGGATTGCAATAATTGGTCATGCTGAATCCTAGACAGCGTGCAGCCTCTCCCGCAACTTAAAAGCTGGCAGGAAATGCAACCAGAGGCACTTGACTTGTGAGCTGTTCGTAGCTTTAGGATGCATATTTAGTGAAGGAACCTTGAGGGACGGTTATAATTTTAAACTGACCATGAACTTGGATTTTAGAGCCATACAGCACCGGAAACAAACCCTTCAGTCCAACCCATCCAAGCTGACCAAGTTTCCTACACCAAACTAGTCCCACATTCCTGCACATGGCCTGTATCCCTCTAAACACTTCCTATTCATGAACCTGTCCAAATGTCTTTTAAATGAGATAACTGTATCTGCATCTACCACTTCCTCTGCCAGTTCAGTGTGAAAATGTTGCCCCTCGGGTTCCTTTCAAATCTTTTGCCCCGTCACCTTAAACCTATGTCCCCTAGTGTTGAACTCTTCCACCCGATGTTAGAAAAACCTTTGCTGTTCACCTCAACAATGATTTTATAAACATCCACAAGGTCATCACTCAATCTCTCATACCCCAGTGGAAAAAAATCCCAGGCTCTCCCTATAACACAAAACTTCCAGGACTTGCAACATCCTGGTAAATCTTTTTTGAACCCTTTTTCAAATTAATAATATCCTTCCTATAGTTCGTGGGTATTTTGTCACTCAAACTAAAGTAGTAATTTTTTGGGAGGGAGCTTATGGACAAGTATTCAAAATTGTCTATTTCAAATGAACTGAATCTGTCTTGCTGGTGATAAGTGATTACTTGTAAGCTAATGCACAGGAGAACTTTTGAAAAATTTGTATCTGTATTTCAATGACATCCCTTGACCTCTAACAGGGTTAATGTCTAATATGAATGTTTAATGTTTGTAATATGTTTGTTATAGCACAAATTATTTCAATTTCTGTAGTATAGAATTATGAACAAAAATGGTATCTTAAATTGTTCTTGCACTGCACATTGTCAGTTACAATACCCCATTCTATCTTGGAGTGCTTATAGAATTTTAATAAGCTGGTAACTAAGCCTTTGTATTCTTCTCGGCTCTTTTATAATAGTCAGACGCTTGTCAGATGAGATGATCATTGTGAGAGTAAGGTGGTGTGAAAGTTCAATGACCTCATGTTCTTTAGCCTCTAGGACCAGGCTGAAGGAAATGAATGCATTCTCTACAGGATGGAGCCAAATCATAAAACTGCACATAATGCAAAATGAAAACCATCTACAGGGTGGGTTGGAGCTCTCTCTCCAACCCCAAAATAGCACTTCTCTGAAGTTTCCTCCTTTCCACCTCTACAGCCCTCTCGACCTCAACTAAGACCCTTTCTAAAATTCCATCCTCTGACAGAGCCGTTGGTTGCACTCCTTAATTTCTTCCTCGACTTGTTGGCCACTTTTGTCTGATCACCCTGCAGCGCATTTTTCTACATTTATCAAAAGCAAGTTGTTCAGTCCTTGCACAATATGACATTAGTGTGTTCTGGCATTCGCAATTTGAGCTTTATCACTTAGAAATGGTCTCTTAGACATTTAAGTTGTTTAACGTCTGAGAAAAGGAACAGAGAGACCTGTGTGACTTGCAACAAATTGGAAGCATCTGAACTTTTTTGCTGAGAGATGTTTATTTTTGAAAATCTACTTGTTTTGTTAGGGATATTCATTTTAGGACTGCGTCCAGGGCCAGAGGGATTTAAGTCGGTTACAGAAAGTTGAATAATATTTTTCAACTTATGATTAGGTTTCTTTTGATGAGTGGTAATTCATTTGCACCTTTTGGATGTCTGCTCCTTATCCATTGGTCATAATGTCATTCAGTTAAGAGACTGCTCACTTGTAAGTACACAATTCAATCTGAACTTTTGCCTTTATAGCTTTCACGAGGCTGATCCACTCCTTTCAACATGGTCTCAGCTGTGACTGAGCTGGTAGCAATCTTGCCTCTAAGCTAGAAAGTTGTGGATTTAAATCACCCTCCCGAGACTGGAGTACAAAATTCAATCTAGCCCAGAGGTTAGCACTGCTGCCTTACAGTACCAGGGACCTGGGTTTGGTTGCACACTGTGTGGACTTTGATCGTTCTCTCAGTGTCTGTGTGGATTTCCTCCCACAGTCTCAAGATGGAGTGGGTTGGTGGACTGGCTGTGCTAAATTGCCCACAGTGTCCAGGGATGTGCAGACTAGGTATATTAGCAGTGAAAAATTCAGGGTTTCAGGGTTACAGGGATATAGGGTAGAGTAGTGGGTCTGGATGGGATGCTTTTTGGGTGTCAGGGTAGACTTAGTGGGCCAAATGGCCTGTTTCCATACTGTAAAGGTTGAGGTTCTGTCGGGTTTCCACCTCAAGTAGATCCTAAAGATTTGATTGAATTGATGTCAATGCTGTGTCCTGTGAAATGGTACAGCATAGGAGGTAGTCAGCATTGAGCCCTCAACCAACCCCATGAGAAAAGGTTATCCATTATTAGATTTATTGGTTGTAGCAGCTTGCTGTAAGTTCCTATCTTGCAACAATGACTACAATTCCAAAAGTAGTTCATTGATTGTGAAGTGCTTTGGAGTATCCACTCACTTGGCACTGTGTATTGAACCTGCCCAAAACACAAGCAACAGCAAAAGAAGTTTTAATCTCAAAGTTGCTGGAAAAGCTCAGCAGGTCTGGCAGCATCTGCGAAGGAAAAAACAGAGTTAACGTTTCGGGTCCAGTGACCTTGAGGGTCACTGGACCCGAAACATTAACTCTGTTTTTGGCTTCACAGATGCTACCAGACCTGCTGAGCTTTTCCAGCAACTTCGTTTTTGCTCCTGATTTACAGCATCCACAGTTCTTTCGGTTTTTATTAAGGTTTTAATCTCGCCCATTTGACCTGTATATGTGTCCACATATGTTTCAGCAATGAAAAGTGAACGTCCCACTGCTCAGCAGATTTTAGTGAGGGCACTGAATGAAATGTACCTGGGCAGAACAAAGTCAAGCACAATGAATTGCACAAATATTTCAATATTATAACCAAACAAAGTAACCTATACTCTTAATCAATTTTTTTCACCATACATGATAGGCCTCTATGTCACTCCTTTCACATAGAAGTATTGCTCAACTAATTACTAGGATGACAGAAGGCAACAGTCAAAGTATTTATTTCAGAACTTAAACTTTTTTTCAGTCCAAACAATGCAGATGTGTGATGCATAATCAGGCTACGAATTGTAGTTTTTACTGATTAATAAACTCGCTCTCTTTGTTAATTCAAGAAAGCTTGGATAAATTGGCTCCTTTTAAAACATCCATGAGGTCATCATACAAATCATTAAATTGAGCCAAAAGATGCATTATGATCCTGGAAAAAAAACCCCACTGAGTTTGTATTACAATCTGGTTAGGGGCCATTAAGTTTATTTGTTGAAAGTAGACAAAGTTTGAAATCCCAGTACTTAGTAAGAGAATAAATTGACAAGATTCCACCATTTTGAACAAAAACTTTACAATACAATATTAGAAAAGGAATTGAATCTACCAATTGTACAATTTACACTCTAACCTCCAGAAGTAACATGAAATAAAGAAGGTGTAATGGATGAACTAAGGTAGAACACGCTACTGAGCATGTCAAGTGGTAAATGCAATTATAGAGTCATATAGATGTACAGCATGGAAACAGATGCTTTGGTCCAACTTGTCCATGCTGACCAGATATCTTAAATTGATCTAGTCCCATTTGCCAGCATTTGGCCCATATCCCTCTAAACTTCATATTCAAATACCCATCTAAAATATTGTCTCTTAAATATTGTAATTGTATCAGCCTCCACCAGTTCCTCTGGCAGCTCATTCCATTCATACACTACCCTCTGCGTGAAAAAGTTGCCCCTTAGATCCCTTTTAAATCTTTCCAAACTGACACTGAAAAGTCCTATAGGACTCAATGTTAATTACGTTCCTCTCTCCATAGAGGTGAACTGAGTTTCTCCACTTTTGTTATTTCAGAGCTTCAGCGTCTGCAGGACTCCCCTTTCTGTTAAGTTGGCACTGTCCCTGTGTTTGTCGGAAATCAGTTGCCTGAGCTGCACCAAACAAATAGTGCTTGTGGTTTCCTTAAGTCACAAATCTGAGCTGTACTGAGCTACCTAAGAGCTCCCAGGACTTCAATGAGATCCTAGCTCCTCATAGCTAATAGCACCTCAGCTGTATAGAGCAGAAATCAGCAACACTTTAGATGCATGGAGCTTCTTCCCCCAGTCCTGACTAACACTCTAACAAACAGCCTGAGCTATCTGCTGCTCACTTAGGACACTTGTGGTGCAGTGGTAGTGTCTGTGCCTTTGGACAAAGGAGGCCTAGATTCAAGTCCAGTCTGCTCCAGAGGTGTGTCATAACATCTCTGAATAGGTGGCTAAGAAAATACTTGAACTGTTTTGATTGACTTGGCCGAACACTCCCAGACTATCTTATTTTATTTGTAAGCAGAATCGAATGTAACTAGGAATGGCACAGCCTACACTTAAACATTGTAATCTTCATAGGCTGCCAGTTTACTTAGCACGCAAGAACAGAGAAAAGAATGGATTTTATCAGACATGGAACAACTAGACAGCTGTGCAAATTACAATGCAAGACAGCTAATGTACTGATTGGAGCTTGGCGTACAGGATAGTAGAAAATAGTTACGTTTTACCAGATCAAAATGATGATTTTCCAAGTGATACTTGTATTTAAAAATGATTTTATTACAAAATGTTTCAGAAATAGCGGCTGAAAATAAACAGTGAATGAAACGTAGCGCCTTTGTCATTTCAGTTTCTGCATCTGTAATTAGCAGGAGCTGAGGGCTTGACATGTTATCATTCAGGTCAGTTAGCTTGAAATAACATGAGAATTACGCATGAACACTTGTGACTTTTTACCCTATTCGCTTCTTATCCTGCTTTTTCCCCTCCTCACAACCCACTGATCAGCTAGTCACTTCAACACTATCCTATTGATTTGTGATAAATGGAGCCTGCTTATTGGAGTCTTCAGTTTGCAGCTAATATAAAATTTGTTACTAGCCTATGATCAGATTGTGAATTGCTGCTCCCACTGTGAATGTGTCCTGGTGACAGCAACCGACTTTGGCTGTGTGAAATTCACTGTATCTAAGATTGCAGTGCCTCTCTGGAAACTTTGGTTAGATTTTCCAAATAATGGTGCCCTGTCTGACAGGTTCTACAGACTATAATTAGGGGGATTTCTCATTCTGCAACATTCAGTGACTTGGTATACATCTGAGGTTTATGTAGCTGCCAATAGGTGTGAGAAAGTTTGGAGTTAAGTTGGAAAATACAGAATGCATCATGTCTGTATTTGTTTCTTATCCTGGAACATTGGTGATTTGATCCTCGGTTCCAATCCCCTGTGGTTATTCTCCATCTTTGGTGATCTGGTGGTAATCTATTGAGGATTGATCAATCCTTGTTGACATTGGGCACACTGACTGCATCATAGTGTGGGCCACATGAATTTACCCTGCACCTAATCTGCCAGCGGGATGGTTCCCTAAAGGCTGCCTCGTAGAAACTGGTATCTATCTCCCTAATTATTGCAGTCTATGAAATACATCCATGTATTATGTCTGTAAGCATGGACAGCAGTGGGATTGGGATTGGAATCAGGATCAGATCTCTGGCTATAGTTTAGTCTAGTCTAATATTTTCTGACTGTCATCTGAAACTGAAGGAATTCCTCTCTTTAGTGACTGACTTTATTGCCCAGTGACATTGATCATATCCATTTAAACTGATGCCAGAGAGTTTCTGGAACAGCTATTCATGACACACGGAATAGTTAACATCTATACCAATTATTTGGAGTGCTTATTATAGCTATTTAAACTACCTTCCTTAGGAACTTCTGTGCATCCGTTTGACGGGTGACAGTAGAAAGACTCAATGTATAAATTATCCTCCCAAAATAGTGAACAAAAATAACCTAAACTGCTGCAGATGCTAGAAAGCTGAAACAAAGCTATAAGGATTCAGCATCTCTGGAAAGAATTTGATGCTGTACCTTTGAACTTCTAGTTTTCAAATAATAGTCTTGATATATTGCACACACTGGCACTTGGAACTGGCTGGGGAAGGGTATAATACTGGAGCTGTAACTGACCTATTCATCATGTAGTAATCAAACTCATGCTGTGTGTTGTAAATAAGGCTTGCTGAGGGCATGAAACAGTGCACTATTTCTGTTACCCTTTAATTCTTTGTGTTTGTACGTGTGGTTCAATTCCTTTGCATGTTTTCTAATGCTGCATTACAGGGGGCCCTGAGAACAGGATTATGTCTGTTGGCTGCACAGTTTCTTTTCACCTTGAGTTTGCCTTTTGAGGTACATTCAGTTAAGTAGCCAGTTGCTATGTGATTATATGGCTACATGACAGTAATACCTGGATATGAACATCAGGGCAGTCTTCCAGATATGAATGATATTCTTGGATTAAACCTTTTTAACTAAGGAACTCAATCATTGGAAATTATTTCCAGAAATCCCTTGTAGTGGTTAGTGTGGTATGCTGGGGAAGGAGAAATGAGTAGATGTTAGACAGTGTTTAATGAGCTTCCAAACGGTAGTCTGGTTTTCTGCACTTTCCCTAATGGCATGTTAGTTTTCCAGTATGTTGTCTCCTGCAAGAAGCGTGAGTTTGGAGATTGATTTGTTAGACTTCACAGCAGCAGCAAATTGTCTGCATGCATTGTGATTAGTCGATGAGCTGGAAACACAGCAAGTGGCCAATCTGAATTGTGCAGAGGTTGGGAAGGAAGGCACTGTCTGGTTCACACTTGTTTTGAACTTTCAGCTACCGTTTCCTCCCATGTATAGCACAAACGTAGTGCATTTATCCCTGAACTGCTGGTGTGGTTCACTCATACTGTGATATGAACCCAACTGCATGTTGTTTGTATCGAATTGATAACGCACTTGCAAATAAAGTTTTGGTTGAACGAGCGTCACGTTCTTTCAATGACCCAAGCAAGCCTAAAACTGATATGACTTGACTTTTTTTTTGACTGCAATGTTGTATTTGAAGGAACAAAACAATGGAGAGAAGAGAGCAGATTCCTTTGGAAAAGGAATGGGTAGGGGCAAAAGAGTGTGAGGAAAGATTTGTGGGTGCCAGACCATGGAACATTTTATAAAGCCTTTTAGAAGGACATGAATAGTAAAGGAATAGTTGACGTGTGGCTGGTAAGGAACAAAGAGATCTCCATGTGCTGGCAGCTATTGAAATTCTAAATGAGCGCTTTAAATCTGCCTTCAGAAGAAGAGGATGCTGCCAATATCACAATACAGTAGGAGGTAGCAAAGAAATTGAACAGGACATAAATTGTTAAAGAGGAGGTGCTTAAAAGTATGGCTGTGCTCAAAATAGAAAAGTCACCACGACCAGATGGAATGTATTATTGGGGGTCTTTGGGTGGAACTAGTAATGGTTTGTCGACAGTCTTCAAGTTCTCCTCCAGTGTAAGAATCATGCCAGGGAACTGGAGAATTACAGTTATCACAGTCCTGCTGAAAGAAAAACTGTAAACCCATCAGTCCAACATCTGATGACTGGTTTTGAGAGAAGGTCATCAACTTGGAATCTTAACTCTGTTCCTTTCTCCACAGACACTGTCTGATCTAAGTTTTTCCAGTGTTTTCTGTTTTGTTTATTAAAAGCCTATCATATGAGGAATTTTTTTTTTTATTCATTCATGGGATACAGGTGTCGCTGGCTGGAGCAGCATTTATTGCCCAGCCCTCTTTGCCCAGACAGCAGTTAAGAGTTAACCACATTTGTTATGGGTGTGGAGTCACATGTAGGCCAGACCAGGTAAGGGTGGCAGATTTCGTTCCCTAAAGGACATTTATGAACTAGATGCATTTTTCCTGACAATCAGCAATGGTTTCATGGACACCTTTAGACTCTTAATTCCAGATTTTTATTGAATTCACATTCCACCATTTGCCACAGTGGGATTTGAACTCCGGTCCCCTGACAATTACCTGGGTCTCCAGTCTGGCGATAATACCAATAGACTGTCGCCTACCCTTTAAATATATTTAGAGATAATAAACTGAAGTAAATTAAATATCACTAGGGAACAAAACTGTGCATTGTGAAGTTATGACCAGTACTAACCTGTCAAGTGCAAATTATTTTTCTTTTAAATTTGCTCATGGAACATGCATATCATTGGCTGGGACAGCATTTTTATTGCCCATCCCTAGTTTCCCTTGATAAGGTGGTGGCGAACTGCGTTTTTGAACTGCTGCAGTCTGTGCGCTGTTGTGGGCACACAATGCCCTTAGGGGGGAAATTCCAGGAAAGTGACCCAGTAACATTGAAGGAACAGTGATATATTTCCAAGTCAGGATGATGAGTGGCTTAGAGGGGAACTTGCAGGTGATGGCATTCCCATGAATATGTTGCCCTTGTCCTTCTGGATGGAAGCGGTCATAGGTTTGGAAGGTGCTGTCCAAGGATCTTTGGTGAGTTTCTGCAGTGTGTCTTGTAGATAGTGCACACTGCTGCTGCTGAGCAATAGTGGATAGAGAGGATGTTTGCTGATGTGGTGCCAATCAAGCAGATTGCTTTGTCCTGGATGGTGTCAAGCTGCTTTAACGTTGATTGTTTGAGTACAGCTTCAACAATCAGTGATGGGGAGTCTTCGTCATATTTGTGACTTGTGCCTTATAAATATTGCACAGGCTTTGGTGAGGCAGGAGGCGAGCAGCTCACCATAGTCCATCTGGTTCATAAACAGCCCTGTGGACATATAATCATGCAGTAATGGAGTTTTTGAGGAATCATGGCAATCAATCTCCATCAGTTAGTCTGCAACAGACCCAGACCTAATACAAGGAGAAAACCCCTAGTGGTGGAAAGCTTTGGGAACCATAGGTCCAAGGTCACCTCCCAAGAATTTTGTAATTTCCACCAGACATGTCTCCAATTACACTCTAATTGTCTCCTAACATGTTATTTTGCTCCTGAGCACCCCAACTGAGAGAGAGCTAACAGTGTGGAGCTGGAGGAACACAGCAGGCCAGCAGCGTCAGAGGAGCAGGAAAAGTTGACATTCTTCTTCAGAAGGGTCCCGACCCAAAATGTCAACTTTCCTGCTCCTCTGATACTGCCTGGCCTGCTGTGTTCCTCCTGCTCCACACTGTGTTATCTCTGACTGCAGCATCGGCAGTTCTTACTATCTCCAACTGAGAGAGAGAGTCTTCTGTAGCTGCTGACTGTGAAGTTCTCATGTAAATTCTGCTTGGACAGTCTTGATTCAATGCCAATGGGACAGTCACTAATGTTGCACTAATTTGGTGACACTAAAGCAAGTACACTGGGCAGTGGGCATCACTGGATGTATTGCAGAAATGTAAGGATCTTTTACTCTGCCCCCAGCAGTCCCATTTCTGGCCTGATATTGATGCTAGGCCTCTATCAGTTTGAGCAGTTTAAATTCTATGCTGACACCCCAACCGATGATCCCTAGTTCTAAGACTACCATCAGAACATAATGGAACAGATGGTAGAGAGGAGAGTGTGTGGAGGCTCTGAGCGCTTCTACCCATTCTGTCTGACCCTGAGATTAATTGCTGTTCTTTGTTTGAAGAACTGGGTTCGTAACACGGTTCAGATTTAATTATCTTCTCAATGAGCATCTAACTTAACACCAGAAGTAAGATAATCCAGGAACTTTGTGTTCACCTTCTTTTCAAAACTCTATATCAAATCAATTAATTGGAATTGCCATGAAGTGCGGCTTCCTCTTGGTAATCTCCTGCTGTGTTAGCCTATTTCTTTTTAAATGACTGTCTTGGTATCAGTTAAGCAGGGCAGCACTTTGTTTAAAACAAAAAGTGGTGAAAGCTGTAACAACTGGTATGGAACAGGCAAACTCTGTGTAGATTTGAAACTTTTGACACTGCTGTATTACATGTCCCATTTGAGTTTTGGCAGCTTTTTGCCCCAGGTCCCTTAACCCCTCCTCCAGACCCCAGAAGGGAGGGAATGGGTCAGTGACTTAAATGTCTCTGTTTTAACACCAGCACCTTTCTCTAATTCAGCTGGGCTTTGGATACAAGTCACTGACAATAATAGCTCATAAATCTGACCACCTTAATGCTCTCTAGTGCAGCTGGTGGGAGCAGGGTGAAGAAATGACAAAGGTGACTCACCATTATTTGGGGAAAGATAAATAGAAAATAAGTCGAGGCTTAAAATGATAAATGACTTTTGTCATCAATCATGTCAAACTAACAATTTTATTTTGACTCTGTCAGTTTGTTTAATTTATCCATCTCGAAGGGATTCCATTCTTTATAGAACATGAGAACATTTATTGAACACAATGTAAGAAATATAACCTGAGTATATGAATGTAAGAGCTGGGAGCAGGAGTAAGCAATTCAGTCCCATAAGCCTGATCTCATACTGGGGTCAACTGCACTTTCCTGCCACACTCTATAAACCTTCAGCCCATTCCTGATTAAAAATCTGTCTATTTCCTTAAATTTACTCGAAGTCCCAGCATCAGCTGTACTCTGGGGTAATGAATCCCATAGATTCACAACCCTTTGAGAGAAGTAATTTCTGCTCGTAACTGTTTTAAACCTTCTACATCTTGTCCTAAAGCTGTGATCCCTCATTCTCGATTATTAGATTCTGTATTAGAATGTGTATGCGTGTGCATCTTTGTCTACAAGGACACGCCTCAATCAATGAATGTTAGCCCTGACCTCTTTTTGTTGAGAATAATGACAGATATATAGTAACTGCTGGTGCTTTAAGCCAACAGTCAGTGCTCAGTCACAAGAAAGTAGCTTGCTTCAAACAAAAGTCAGGAGATTGCCATGATCAACTCTTCACTCTGTTCTTCAAGTTTGGCTTGGAGTTGCCAGATCCAAATTAACCAGTGATGGTTACCAGGACTGAAGAGCTTGTGTTATAAGGAGAGGCTGGATAGGCTGGGACCTTTTTTCAATGCAGCTTTGGAGATTGAGGGGGTGACCTTTTATAGAGGCTTATAAGATTGCGAGGAGTATAGATAAGGTGAATAGAAAAGGCCTTTTCTGTAGGGTAGGGGGAATTCAAAACTAGAGGGCATAATTTTAAGGTGAGAGGAGGAAGATTTAAAAGGGACCGGAGGAGCAACTTTTTCACTCTCAGGTTGGTTTGTATGTGGAATGAACTGTTACAACATTTAAAAAGTCATTTGGACACGTTCGTGAATAGAGAGATATGGGCCAATGCAGGCAAATGGGACTAGGTTAATTTGGTTGGTATGGACAAGTTGGATCAAAGGATCGTGTGACTGTAGGAATAGTTTTCTTCCAAAGAGAATAAATTTGCGGAGACCCTAGTCCATCGGACCATGTATTCATGCATGGGACGAGGACATTGTTGGCCAGGCCAGTGTTTATTGCCTGTCCCTAATTGCCCAGAGGGAAGTTAAGAGTCAATGACCTTGCTGTGGGTCTGGAGTCTCATGTAGGCCTCACCAGGTAGGGATGGCAATTTCCTTCCCTAAAGAATGTTAGATGGGTTTTCCCTGACAATTTCAGATTCTTAATTCCAGATTCTTATTTAATTCAAATCCTACCACCTGCCATGGTGGGATTTGAACTTGTGTCTCCAGAACATTACCTGAATCTCTGGATTGACAGTCCATACTACCTAGGCCATTGTCTCCCCATATAGCAGTGTCTTTTATTTTGTAGCTCAGGCAGATGCACAGAATGAAGATTTTATTGTCTCAGCTGCTGTTACATTTCTGACCAGAAACCATATTATTATCCTAGGACCAGCACTAGATGACTGAGCAAAGCTAATACTTGAGAATAATAGAAATGCATAGAGACATGCTGCAGGACGATACATGATTGGGACCTGAACTTTAAGGGTACAGAGCATTTAGGAAGGGCAGAAAGCTAGGAAAAGGTGGCTTTGTTTTAGGTAAATGATGGAATTATTTACATCGGAAATAAACGGAAAGGGAGGACTGAAGTTCAGAAAACCAAGATGTGGAAATAGTTTTGAAAGAGATGAGAAATAATGAAGGCAAAAAGTCACTCGAGGGATTAGTGTACAGGCCCCCTAATTGTAACCACATAGTAAGGTGGAATATGAAGGAAGAAATAACGAACTTGTCAGAAAGGCACAATGATGATAATGGAAGATTTAATCTACATGTTGACTAAAAGGTCAAGTTGGCAAAGATAGCCGAAGATAAGGACTTTGTAAAATGTTTTGGGATAGTTTCTCAGAGCAGCATGCACGACCAGAGAGCTGACTGTACTAGACCTGGTATTGTGTAACAAGATAGAATTGATTAATAATATGATAGTGAAGGTGTACACGGGTAGCAGTGACCATCATATGATTGAATTTTGCAACCTGTTTGAGGGAAAGAGAAGTAAGTTCAAGACCACCTTCTTTAAAAAAAAAAAATGAGGGCTGTGATGAGGGCATGAAAGCACCTCTGGCTAAAGTGAATTAGTAAATTAGATTAAAGGATCTGTCAATAAAGACACAGTGGCAGACATTTATTGGGAAGTTTCAGCATTGATAAACTCCAAAGACTAAGAAAAATTCCACAGGATGGACCCACCATCTGTGGTTAACTAGAAATGTTAAAGATGATATCAAACTTAGCATGTAATTATGCGAAGACAAACGGCAGGTCAGAAGATTGAACAGAATATAAAAAACAAAGTATGACAGGAAAATTGAGGGAAACATTAAAATGCATGAGAGCGCAAGCCATGAACTCAAAAAATGAGTTTACATGAGTATAATTCAAAAGAGAAAAACTTAACAAAGTAAGGTTTCTGAACAAGGGTCCCAACCAGAAATGTCAGCTTTCCTGCTCCTCTGATGTTGCCTGGCCTGCTGTGTTCCTCCAGCTCCACACTGTGTTATCTCTGACTCCAGCATCAGCAGTTCTTACTATCTCTTAACAAAGTGAGTGTTGGTTCTATGGAAAATGAGACTGGAACATTAATGGAGAAATTGGAAATGACAGGTATACTCAATATGTATTATGCATCAGCTTTCACAACAGAGGATACAGCTAACATTCTAGAAGCAGTGATAAATTGGGAAATGGATGGGAGGGTGGAGCTCAGGAAAATTAGTACCACCGTTCTGGTGATTGGGAGTGAATTGTTGGAGCTGTGGGCTATCCAGTGCCTGAGTCTTTAATGGACTTCATTTTCGGGTTTCAAAAGAAACGAATAAGGAAATAGTTGATGTGCTGGTTTTAGCTTTCCAAAACTTGCTTGGTTTGGGTACAGTCCAATTAGATTGTAAAATAACAAATGGGACTCCCTTGTTCAAAAAGGGAGGGAGACCGAAAGCCGGAAACTACAGGCTAGTTAGCTTAACCTCATTGAGAGGGCATATGTTAGAAGCTATCATTAAAGAAGTTATAGCAGGATACTTGAATTAGATCAAAGTAATCAGAATCAGCGTGGTTTTATGATGGGGAAATCATGTTTATGAATCTGAGTTTTTTGAGGAGTTACACATGCTGTGGATATACGCATTCGGTAAGGTGCCAAATCAAAGGATATCGCAGGAAATAAAAGTTTATTTTGTACGACGTGGTGTATTTGCTTGAATGAAAGATTGGCTGACTTAACAGGAAGCCGAGAGTAGCTGTAAGTGGGTCATTTGTAAGTTAGCTGGATCTAACTGTGGTGTTCCATAGAGACTGGTGCTGGGGCCTCAACTATTGACAATTTACACAAATGACTGTTAACTTCGCTGAAGAGACAGAAGGTATGATCACGTTTGCTGATGTCCCAAAAACAGTTGGGAAAATTGTAAAGAGGTCATAGAGAAGACAAAAATCAAAGTTGTGATTAGGTGTAGATGTGGTAAATAGATTATAATATGGAAAGATGTGACATTGTCCATTGTAACAGAGTAAAAAATGTTGCGACTAGGAGACTCAAATCTGATTAACCATGATCCGCTTGAAAATAAATCGGGCTCAAAGGGCTGAATGGCCAACTCCTCATTTGTATGTTCATATGTAAAGTATTGTAAATGCTGGAAGTCCGAAATTCAAGAAAATGCCGGAAACACTCAGCATGTCTGCCAGCACCCATGGAGAGAGAACTCAAGTTAATGTTTCCACAAGGTTGTTGGCCTAAAAAGCTTAACCCAGCTTTCCTCTGAATGGATCCTTCCAGACCCCTGAGCATTTCCCAACATTTTCTGATTCTATTCCTTCAGGAAAAGGACCACATGCTGAGTCACCACTTAGATCTGTTACCACAATAAACTGGTCTGCTGTTGGAGCAACATCTGTGGAATCTCTTCGGTTTCAGAAGATTTTCAATTGTAAATCAGTTAGTCCAGTTAAGACAGCTTCCAGGCTATGCTGACTTTTTTCCCAGGCCTCTGCACATTTTTTGGAAAAAACAAAATGCTGGAGTAATTAAAAAAAATCAACAGGGCTGGCAGCATCTGTTAAAGAAAGAAATGGGGTAAATGTTTCACATCTCTCTGATTGTTTCATCACAACGTGTTTTTAAGCAACAGAGATAACACAGTGTGGAGCTGCAGGAACGCAGCAGGCCAAGCAGCATCAAAGGAGCAGGAAATCTGACGTTTCGGGTTGGGACCCTTCTTCAGAAAATTTTCAGCTGGAACGTCAACTTTCCTGCTCCTCTGATGCTGCCTGGCCTGCAGTGTTCCTCCTGCTCCACACTGTGTTATCTCTGACTCCAGCATTGGCAGTTGTCACTATCTCTGGGTTTTTAAGCAAGGCATGGGTGAGATGAGAGCAAAGGGAAGGTCTGTGATAGGACTGATTGAAGGAAAGGACAGTCAAGTTGACGAATGAGAATGGGGCTAAGGAGGAAACCAACATACGTTGACAAATGATGTGTAAAAGAAGAAAACACCAGCAAAACTAAAGGAAATAAAATGGCGGACAGATCTACTGTCTGAAATTGTTGAGTTCCATATTTGAGCTAGAAGGTCGTAGAGTGCCTTAAATTTAGTTAAATTCCATGAGCGCTGGATCTTAGGAGAAAATGACAGTTCCACATCAAATAAAGGCATTTGGTCCTGAGGTAAAAATCACTGACAAGACGTTTTTGCGAACCTTTTAAACTCGCATTTTGTTTTCACAAAGAAGTCTGTTACTTTATCACATACATTAGATGCCTTTTTCCCCCTATTCATTTGTAGATATAACTATCCCAAAAATATTTTACAAATGTACAGCCAACAGTCAACCAAGTCCCATTCTGTCCCTGAATTAATCCTTTCAAGACACTGACGTGAATGGAACACAGCTTTGAAGAAGTGCCTCCTTGGTTGGCCCCCAGGATAATATTGGCTGTCGTTTCAGATTTAAGTTGACACTAAGTGGATTGTTGCATTTCCCAAGACCTGTTAGACAAGGCACCTTAAGTGCTATCCTGCGGCTGTTTGTGTTTTTTTTCCCCTATACTTTTCAGAGAGATCTGTGATGATGCTGATGACCCCTTACTACAGTACTCTAAATCAAGCATCAGAGCGATTTATTGCATGGTAGTAATTCTGGATGACCTGCATGTGGGATAATTTGATGGTGGTATCCTCCTGTAATACACTTTCACGCAGTAGTCTGCCGACGGCCATCTCTCTGTTGACCCAGGTGTTTCCAAACAGTGAGAGGTTTGGTGGGGGAAGAGAGTTCATACATAGTACACCAGAATGTTAGGTTCCTGTGTGTATATCAATTCAGGCTGCGAGGTACTGCACTCAAGGGCTACCTCTTGACCTGGAAGTACGTTACACAAAACATATGTTTAATGGTTATCTTGGACTTGAAACATTTTGCTCAATTATTCAAACACCTAATGTATGCAAATCATATATTGGCATTTTTGTTTGTCACTGCTGGTCTGTGGCTAAGTGATTTGCAGTGTTCATTTTTACTATTGCGTGGTAAAGCAACAACGATATCGCCATGTGGAACCATTTATAATTTCTTCCTGCGTCTTTCGAGGACTCCCAGTTTGGTTTCCTCTGCTGGGAATTTATGTATCATGTGGTGCTAATTGTGAAGTGTAGTTTGTTAATTTGTCCAGACGTTTGTTTTTTTTATGCACAGCAGGCCTCATGCAAGCAGCTGTTGTTTGTGAGTGCGCTGCCTAAGTGTTAATAGAGGAGGGAGGGTGGCCTCATCAACCACACTTCATCCTATCCTTGGCCAATGTGCTAAGCATCCAGTTTCACGATCCGTGTCACATGACGGAGTAGGAACCAGGTCACCATTTCCAGAGTAGCTAAGGCCAAGGTGACAAGAAATTGACCCAGTCATGAGACTCCTTAATCAGTTTATTCAAATCGTCTTTTGCCCAGCTTGCTTGAGGAAAATTTTTAGTAATTGAACTGGGGTGTACAATTGATGTATTAATGACTTTGTGACAACTGTGCCTCTATGTACTGTAGAAATTCAACAATGATTACAATAACTACCAATATTTAAAAGGCATCAGCATGGGTACTTGAATAGGAAGAGTTTAGAGGGATATGGGCCAAATGCTGGCAAATGGGACTAGATCAGTTTAAGGTAACTGGTCAGCTCCGACAAGTTGGACTGAAAGGTCTGTTTTCGTGCTGTACAAGTCTGTGACTCTATGCCATCTGGGTAATTTGTGATGAGTTAATCTCCTGACAATCAATAATCAAGAAATTCACCAAAGATCCTTAGACAGCACCTTCCAGGATAAGGGCAGCAGATACATGGAAACAACACCACACCCGCAAGTTCTCCTCCAAGCCATTCACTGTCCTGGCTTGGAAATATATCGCTGTTTCTTCAGTGTCACTGGGTGAAAATCCTGGAATTCCCTCCCTGATTGCATTTAGGGGGCTACCTACAGCATATGGACTGCAGGGTTCACCACCACCTTCTCAAGGGCAACTAGGGATGGGCAGTAAATGCTGGCCCAGCCAACAATGCCCACATTCCACGAGTGAATTTACAAAAAAACCCTATTTTGGATGTAGATATTGATTCTTCCTTAATCATATTCTATGAATATTATTTTAATGTACATTATTCTTAAAGAATGAAGCTTGAAACAGCATAGCAGCTTTAGAAAACTAAGTGTGATTCATCTTTATGAATCACTCCGGCTCCCTTGTTCTACATTTACATAAACTCAAGCCCACATACAGGTAACTAAATAAGGGCAATATCTCCTGGCGTTCCCCTGTCATTTGTAATCCTTCTCTACCTTCTCTACCTTGTCAGAAGGGTGTTTTTATTCTGACGGTTTATTGCAAAAGCAAAACATGCAAAGTAGGTGTTGGGATCCTTGGATATGTTAATGAGGGAGCTGAATACTTGTTTAAGCAACTCCTGAAAAATGTCTGAAATATGGTGCCGGATATGTTTCAGCCGCTTTTGGAATTAAAGGTAAGGCCACTATAATCTTAGCAGACCATACGCCTGCTCTCCCATTAAAGAGAGAGACATGACTGGGCGGTGGTTCACAGTGGGCCACCACACCTGCGGCAAAGGCTACGGTTCAGGAGAGTCCTTCAATGGTAACCTCAGCCGATTAAAGGAATCGAACCTGCACGGTTGGCATCACTCTGCATCACAAACCAGCCATTGAAGCAGTGGCCGCCAGGCAGTAACTTGTTCTGCCTTTGCCAACACAGTACATACGTGTACATAATAGCTTATGTGAGTGAGTTACAACAAGATATCTGGGTGGCATGGTGGCTCAGTGGTTAGGACTGCTGCCTCACTGTGCCAGGGACCCAGGCTCAATTCCATTTGGCACATGCCTGTTTGGAATTTGCACATTCTCCCTGTGTCTGCATGGGTTTCCCCTCTCAGTCCAAAGACGTGCAGGTTAGGGTGGATTGGCCATGCTAAGTTATCCGTAGTGTCCAGGGATGTGCTGGCTAGGTGGGTTAGCCATGGGAAATGTGGGGTAATGGGATAGGGTTGGGTCTGGGTGAGATGCTCTCCTGAGGGTTGCTGTGGACTCAATGAACCGCATAGGATTCTAGGATATGATGATTCTATGTGCATACATGCACACAATGTACACTATCTGCTGTTGGGGCCCTGCCTGACTGTACCCCCATTTACCTTTTCAGTTACTTATCATTGATAGCAGAATTATAAATCAGCAATTAATGAGCTGTTCTCACTGGGTCTTCTCTATATCTTGTCCCCCACTCTTCACCCATCCACTTGCATCTTTGGGATACTGCATACAGATTTACATTGATAACAACACCGTGCCCCAGTTACAATACGTTGGCAAAATAAATGTCAAAAGTACTATGCAGTTTGCTCCTTTTTAGATTTTGCTGTTTAGATAACTTGAGTTATACAACTGTATTTTATCTTGGGGGTAGGGACGGAAGTCTCTTTAATCCCCATTCTTAAACGTTAACACGTTCTTGTACGTTATCCGTGTTTCCCTACTGAGCACCTACCTGTAGAAGTAACGAAGTTAAATGCGGACGGGTTTAGAGAAAAGAAGGAAAGACCGAGATTGAAATCAAGTTTCTGGGAATTTTTACAGATAATATCAAGACTCGGTGGATTGAATTTTATTTCGATACGATGCTGTATGTGATCGCCATCTACAGTTGAAAATCACTCATTACATGCACTGAGCTCGCATTGTTCTGTTAGGAATAAAAATACTGTTTATGAATTTCTGAACCTGTAATTTTAAGTAAATTGGACATCTTGTTTTGGCATAATATTCATCAAATGGAAATTCATCTTCAAGCTCTTTACGAAGCACCATTTTAGGTGTGCATTTACGATGTAGGTATATATAGACACTGCGATAATTATTCTGCGAATCTGTGTTAACACGACCCATTTAAAACGTAAAAGTGAAGGATACCCCTGAGGAAGCCTGAAGCTTAGAATGTCTAAGGCCAGTTGTTTTAAATAGCTTTAACAGCCTAGGGTGATGCTTTGCAGTTTGCAGTCCTCACCTCCTAGCTGAGGTTCCCCCTCAATTAGGAGCAAATTACTGCAGATGCTGGAATCTGTGCTGAAAGCGACGTATGCTGGAGGTCACAGCAGGTCAGGCAGCATCCGTGGAGAGACAGCAAGCTAACGTTTCAAGTCTAGACGACTCTTCAGAGCTGAAGTTTGGAGTGGGCAGCATTCTCACGTTCTGATCACTTAATCTGAGTTATCAAATGCTTTTCGCTCCCCACGCTACACCCCACCTCCCATAGCATAAATGCTGCTCCCTCCACGCTTCACTCATCTCTGAAGAGTCATCTGGACTCAAAATATTAAGTGTGCTCTCTCTCCATGGAAGCTGTCTGACCTGTTGTGATCCCCAGCATTTGCTGTTACCCCCTCAATAAGATCTGCAATTATATCACGGATGTATTTTCATGTCACACCTTAATTGAGACACATTTCTCTATCTCTCCTTCACCAATATCAACCTTTTTGTCTTTCGCTCTGAGTACCTTTTTATGATCTGTTCCACTCGCTCCCCCTCTTCAATCTACAACATAAACAGTTGTCCAACCCCTTTCAGTTCTGAAGAGAATTTGATGTTATCTCTGTTTCTGTCTCCACAGATGGTGCCAGACTTGTTGAGCTTCTCCAACACTTTAGTTTTTGTTCGAGACACACAAATGTTTGAGTTCGTCATAAGTAGCATTCTCCTTTAAGAAACCCTGTCCACAAGTGATCGCTAATAAATGCACAGCATATTTTTCTAAGTCTGTTAATGCGTGGGCTGGATGTCAATTTATTGAATGAATCTTGGATTGATGTGCATGATATAAATTCCTACTCTAAACATTATGTATATTTTGGATAAATATTCAATGATGTTTCAGTGAACTGTCAGACTATAAAATAAACATTTGTAGATTTAAACAGCATGATGAAGTTGATGTGGAGGCCAATAGGGGAGAAAATATTTTTTGAGTTGTTCTAAAGGGATCCAGTGCATTTAACTGCAAGGACCCTAATTCTGCTTTGGACTACATTTATTTATTTATTCAGGGAATCTGGGCAGCACTGAAAAAGCCATCCCTATTTAGGTTATTGCAGAGGGCAGTTGAGAGCCAGCCATGTTGCCGTGGCTCTGAAATCCCTTGAGTCCAGACTGGATAAAGATTTCCTTCCCTAAAGGAGATTTTCTGAAGCAGATGGGCTTTTATTTTCCCCACAGAATTGTTTCAGTGCGGGAGGAGGCCTTTTGGCTTATCATGCCAGCACTGGTTTTGTTCCCTAGTGCCAATCTCCTGCCTGTCCGTATATCCCTGCACACTATTTCTATCCAAATAATCATCCAGTGCCAGATTTGAATGCGTCAATTGGAAATGTAGATGCAGGTTCAAGTATTGCATTCCATCCTCTAATTAGTGAAAATGTTCTTCATCACATGACCATTGCTACTTTTGCACGGCACTCTAAACCTATGCCCTCTTGTCGTCATTCATTTTACGACGGGGATCAGCTTGGCTTCTCCCTGCCTGGCCTGCACGTGATTGTGAAATCCTCTATCAACTCTCCTCTCAGCTGCCTTCTCTCCAAGGAATACGATCCCAACTTCAATCTATCCTCATAACTGGAATTTTGCATTCCTGGAGCCAGTCTTGTAAATCGCTACTGTACTCTGTCCGACACATTCATATCTTTCCCGCAATGTGGTACCCACAAGTGGACACGATACTGCAGTTGAGGTCTAACAAGTATCTTGCACAAGTTCAGCAGCACCTCCTTTGTTCTTATACTCTGTGCCCCCATTAATGAAGCCAGGAACACTGTATTTTTTGTTTTATTAGCTGCTTTCTTTACCTGTCCTGCCACCTTCAACGATCTGTGCACACATACACACAGGTACCTCTGCTCCTGTAAATTCCTGGAGCATTGGGCACTAGCATTGCAGAAAATTGGAGCAGTACCAATGGGGCAGCCTATACTTGAACTGTGCTGGAACGTCTATTGTACAACTAGGACAATAGAGCGAATTTTAAAATAAAATAGTGGGCGAAAGGGATCCAGTGAGGGAAGATATTAAAATGAAACAACAAAGTAATAGAGCAGTCACAAGGAGAAAGTGCAGACTCCACACGGACAGTCGTCTGAGGGTGGAATCGAACCCAGGTTGCTGGCACTGCGAGGCGGCAGTGCTAACCACTGAGCTACTGTGCCTAGAATATGTTATTAGGGACATTATAGTAAGATACTTAGAAATTCACAATGAGATCAGGCAGAACTAATGTAGCTTTGAAAGGGAGGTCATGTTTAGCACTCTATTAGAGTTTCTTGATCAAATAATTCATTGTGGATAAAGGGGAACCAATAGATGTGATGCACTTGATTTCCCAAAAGCATTCAGTAAGCTGGTGCATCAAACCCTGCTGCACAAAATACGAACATATGGTGTTCACGTACAGTGTGGGTAAAGGATTAGACAGCCGATATGAATCAAAGAGCAGGAAGAAATAGATCTTTTTACAGGTTGGCAAGATGTAACCAGTGAAGTGCCACATGGACCAGTGCTGGGACCTCAACAATTTTAAAAGCTATTTTCATGGTTTGAATGAGAGGACCAAATGTATGTGGCTAAATTTACTGATGGCACAAAGGCAGAGAGGAAACTAGGTTGTCAAGAGGGGATTGAGAGTCTACATGAGGATATGGTAGGTTAAGTGAGTGAGCAAAAATGCGGCAGGTGCAGTATAATGTGGTAAATGTGAACTTGCACGTTTTGACAGAGAGAAATCAGTTCTTGGGATGACTGACAGATTTAGCTGGTGAAAAAAGTTGAACAGGTTAGACCTTATACCATTAGAGTTTAGAACAATGAGCAGTGATCCTATTAAAACATCAGAGATCCTGAGGGGGAGACCTGTTTAACGATCCTGTGGCGAGAGGGGAGCCTGTTTAAGGGTGATACCAGGAAGATGTTTTCTCCTGTAGATCTCCCCTTTAAGAAAGAGATTAGGAGAATTATTTTCCTTCTCAGGGTCTTTTCAAATCTCTAGATCTGACTGTGTTCCATATGACACCTTGTGGCCATTCCATCCTCCATAAACTGCAGGTCACCCAAAATGCTAGAGAGCGTGCCCTAAATCATACCAACTCTTGTTCTATCATCACCCTATTCTCAGTAACCTACATTATTTAAGCAGCACCTCAATTTTAAAACTCTTAGCCTTTTTCTTACAAATTGCTCCCTCTTTTTGCAGTCTGCTTCAGTTCTATGTCTCTGTTATTTATGCACTGCTCTGATTCTGACCACGTGAGCACCTCTAATTTTAATCAATCTGCGACTAGCAGCTGTACCTTCATTTGCTTGGACCATATATCCTGGAATTTGTTCCTTAAACCTCAGTGTCTCTGTGCCTCTCTTCGCTTCTTTAAGTTAGCTTTTAAAATAAACTGCATTGTCTAAACTTTTGGTTATCTACCCTTTAAACTCATTGCTTGGTGCCAAATTCCATTTGATTGCACTACTGTGAGAAGAGTCTTGAGACAAAGCTTTAAAGGTGCAATATTGCAGGTGGCACGGTGGCTCAGTGGTTTGCACTGCTGCCTCACGGTGCCAGAGACCCGTGTTCGATTCCACCCTCAGGTGACTGTGCGGGTTTCCTCCCACAGTCCAAAGATGGTCAGATTATGTGGATTGGCCGTGCTAAATTACCCGTAGTGTTCAGGGATGTGTAGATTAGGTGGATTGACCATGGGAAATGCAGGTAACAGAGATAGAGTAGTGGGGTGGGATGTTCCTTGTATGGTTGGTGTGAACTTAATGGGCTGAATGGCCTGCTTCAACACCGTAGGGATTCAATAATTCCATGAGTATATTCAATTATTCAGTGCCCTGGTTTCCACTGCTACCTCTGAAAGGGGATTATGAAGAACAAATGTTATTTTCTTAGAATCCTTTGAATTTTATTAGAAGAAATTCCTCCTCCTTCCCTTATTAAATGGAACCCTTTTATCTTTAAACTGTGCCCTGAGTTCCAAATTCTCCAGAACAGGAAGCATTTTTTTTCACATCTTCTCTTTCAGAATGCACCACCCACCTTTCAATCAAACAATCTAACAAGATCATATATCTTTCTTCTAATCTCACATGAAAATAGACCCAACTTGTTCAATCCGTTCTCGAGAACAACTTTCACCCCAGGGATCAATTCTTTTTGAGCTTTCTCTGAACTGCTTCCAGTTCCAGTCTAAGCATTGTCATGTAAGGAGACCAGAACTGTGCACAATACTACAGGTGAGGCCTCACTGATGCCCTCTGCAATTATACCAAAACTTTTTTATACCTCCTTTGGTGGTGGTGGGTTGGGGCGTGGGGTATGGGCGGTAAGAAAGGCCAGTATTTCATCTGGACAGTGTCGAGAAATGATCAGTCAATGTTGCTGGTTACGTTCCATGAATCCAGACTGAATTCTGGGGAGGAGGTTCGAGCAAAGTAAAATGCGGTTCTTTCACCCTTTTGTGAAGTTGGAGCCAAATTTCTTCCCAGCTCACTTAGACTGCCATTTCCCTTTTCATCCTTCCCACAGCTTACTTACCTATGCACCTTTGTACTGTCGCCAAATCTGATCGCACAATCAGCCCTTTCATCTCGATCATTTAATATGGATTGTAAATAATTGAGACTCAACTGCTGATCCGTGTGGTACTAGTTATCATTTGCCAAACATAATCAACACATTTATCCAGACACTTCTTCCTTTAGTCAGCTAAAACTACCCCCCCTCCCCGCCCCCGCCGCCCAACACCACAAGCCCTTATGCAGTAGTCTTTTATATTGTATCCTATCAATTGCCTTGCTTTTGTTCCTGTGAGCTAATGTTGATACGTGATGGCATTTTGCATGAATGTAGACTGATCCCTACACACAGTATCTGTGCAAGGAGGGAAATTGAAGTTCTTACACCCATGTTGAAGTTGGAACAACCTTTCTCTTGATCTCTGTTTGTTGTGTAGTTCCGCCTGGTGGTGAAGACAGCCCTGAAGCTGCTGCTGGTGTTTGTGGAATATACTGAAACAAATGCACCGCTGCTTATCCAAGCTGTGACTAAAGTGGATCACAAGAGGGGTGAGTGCCATTGTTTTATTTATACGCGATTCCCCTCTCTGCTCAGTTATTTGACATTAGGACTGTACTAATTATTTGCAACAATGTTCTATTCTTTATCCAGTCCCTTCGCTGGCGTGTCCACTGACACGACTATGCTAACCAATGAATCAAACAACTTGTGTTTGCTCAGCACATTAGTCTACTTAAACACCACACTGCAGCAGTTCATGGTGTCTATTTAAATGGAATACATTGCCCACTACTAAACTTAAAGGCCCTTACAGCATTGTCTTCAGACCTCATTGATGGGGAAGTTACCCAATCATCTCCATTGTGTTCAGAAATAGTGTTGTCACTGCTGAAACTTTCTTTTGTCGAATACAATTAGGCTCGTATATAACACATTGTCACCCAGGCACAGGATTGTAACAGAGGGGAACAAAGAACTACAGAGGGGATAGTTGACAAATGTATTAGCTGGCCTGTTGAATTTATCTTTAATACCTTTTATCTTTCTAAACTAGTTGCAAATTCCCATGTTTTAATTGGCAAATGGCACTGTTTGCTTATCCCAGTGATCTGATTCTCATTCTTACAATGCTAAAAGAGGTGGATTAACTTTAGAGACGAGATTCAAGCAGCATTGCCCATGTATTGAAGCCCACTATTGCTCCAGACTACTGACAACACCATCTTTTAACCAGCACTGACAACTCTTCCCCATGAGTGCCGTGCATTGCCAGATGCTAGGATCTATCCTGTAAGCAGCATGATATTTTTGATGGGCATCATTGTGTTTAAAAAAGTAAATAATCTGAACAGTTACTCGTGGCTGCTGGATGCAGCAATTGCAAAATTGATTAACCGGTGTTATACTTGCATTAAGATTTTATTATGTTTATCTTTAATAGTTGTCACCCTGGGTGCAAGATACACACATTATATAATGCCACTGCTTGGGATATTATGTTGGTTTAAAGGTGATATGTTACAAGTTAGCTGTGATTTCAGTTATAGATCATCTTGCAGTAGAACACTTCGTTTATCGGTCTTTTCAGTTAAGTACCTTTTTTTGTTCAGATTTTTCTCAAAAATCCATGTGGAATCCTCTGATATGTAGTACTGTGGATTATATACTTCTGAAATAACCATTTCACTCTCCCCTTCATTGTCATTTGCTGTTCCAGTCCCTTCACTAATATACTAAATGGGGAGACATCCTTTTGATATAGCCATACAACTTCTTCAGACCCTCTGACTTCAATGGAGAGAAAGGAGCTAGTAAAATTTTCCAATGGTCTCATAAGCACACAGAATGTCAGAGGCAAGATGCAGAACAAACAAAAATCAACTTTGGAAACTCTTTTGTGATTCCTGCAATCACTATGTTAAAGGCTGTTGATTCCAAACAGAAGTGCTTCTTTCTGTATCTGAGAATTTTTGTGTTATCCATTTTGGTCTCACCCCTCCCCGTTTGCTCCTACAACCTTCTGATCTCTGAGTTTCCCGATTCTGCCCTCATGTCCATCCTTACCCTTTGTTCACTTCACCTTTGGCAACAGTTACTTCAGCTCTGCCTTTTAAAAAAAAACTACCTCTTTGACCATGTTTTTCGGTTACTTGACCTGTAAATGCTTGGGTGGCTTGGTGCCCCATTTTGTTCTGTGACACACCTGTGAAGCACTGTGGACATTAGAGGTGGCAGGTTTTTGTGGTGGCTCCCTGACCAATGTCTGATATCCCGGAGCTTGTGGTTCTTAATTCCTCTGGTTTATCCTGGTAGAATTCAAGGCCAAGGGGCCTTGGGTCAGCTTTCTTTACGTGCGAAATAACAAGGTGTGGAGCTGGATGAACACAGCAGGCCAAGCAGCATCATAGGAGCAGGAAAGCTTGACGTTTCGGGCCTAGGCCCTTCATCGGAAATGGGGGAGGGGAAGAGGGTTCTGAAATAAATAGGGAGAGAAGGAGACGCGGATAGAAGATGGATAGAGGAGAGGATAGGTGGAGAGGAGACAGACAAGTCAAAGAGGCGGGGTTGGAGCCAGTAAAGGTGAGTGTAGGTGGGGAGGTAGGGAGGAGATGGGTCAGTCCAGGGAGGACGGACAGGTCAAGGGGGCGGGATGAGATTGGGAGATAGGAGATGGGGGTGGGGCTTGAGGTGGGAGGAGGGAATAGGTGAGAGGAAGAACAGGTTAGGGAGGTGGGGACGAGCTGGGCTGGTTTTGGGATGCGGTAGTGGGAGGGGAGATTTTGAAGCTTGTGAAATCCACATTGATACCATTGGGCTGCAGGGTTCCCAGGCTGAATATGATTTGCTGTTCCTGCAGCCTTCGGGTGGCATCGTTGTGGCACTGCAGGAGGCCCAGGATGGACATGTCGTCTGAGGAATGGGAGGGGGGATTGAAATGGTTCACGACTGGGAGGTGCAATTGTTTGTTGCGAACTGAGTGCAGGTGTTCTGCAAAGCGGTCCCCAAGCTTCCGCTTGGTTTCCCCGATGTAGAGGAGGCCACAACGAGTACAGCGGATGCAGTATACCACATTGGCAGATGTGCAGGTGGACATCTGCCTGATGTGGAAAGTCTTGGGGCCTGGGATTGGAGTGGGGGAGGAGGTGTGGGGGCAGGCGTAGCACTTCCTGCGGTTGCAGGGAAAAGTGCTGGGTGTGGTGGGGCTGGAGGGGAGGGTGGAGCGGACAAGGGAGTCGCGGAGAGAGTGGTCCCTCCGGAAAGCAGACAAGGGTGGGGAGGGAAAAATGTCTTTGGTGGTGGGGTCGGATTGCAGATGGCGGAAGTGTCGGAGGACGATGCGTTGGATCCGGAGGTTGGTGGGGTGGTACGTGAGGACAAGGGGGATTCTTTTTTGGTTGTTATTGCGGGGACAGGGTGTGAGGGATGAGTTGCAGGAAATGTGGGGGACACGGTCGAGGGCGTTCTCGACCACTACGGTGGGGGGATGTTGCGGTCCTTGAAGAATGAGGACATTTGAGATATACGAGAGTAGAATGCCTCATCCTGGGAGCAGATGTGGCGGAGGCGAAGGAATTGGGAATAGGGGATGGCATTTTTGCAGGAAGGTGGGTGGGAGGAGGTGTATTCTAGGTAGCTGTGGGAGTCGGTGGGCTTGAAATGGATGTCGATTTCTAGGTGGTTACCCGAGCTGGAGACAGAGAGGTCCAGGAAGGAGAGAGAGGTGTTAGAGATGGTCCAGGTGAACTTCAGGTTGGGGTGGAAGGTGTTGGTGAAGTGGACGAACTGTTCGAGCTCATCGTGGGTGCACGAGGCGGCTTCCTCCAATGTAACGGAGGAAAAGGTGGGGTTTAGGGCCAGTGTAGGTACGGAAGAGGGATTGTTCCACGTAACCTACAAAGAGGCAGGCATAGCTTGGGCCCATGCGGGTACCCATGGCCACCCCCTTTGTCTGTAGGAAGTGGGAGGAATTGAAAGAGAGGTTGTTGAGGGTGAGGACGAGTTCAGTTAAGCGGATGAGGGTGTCAGTGGAGGGGGATTGGTCAGGTCTGTTTACGTGCTGCTGTCTAATTGGTGAAAATGTCATAAATCTGAACTCCAGGGATTGCTCGTTTTGGTAGCTTGGGTTATTTGGCAGATGGATCTAAACCTTTGCGACCTGTAATTTACTCTGGGCACCAACACCCAACAGCTGTAGCATTGCTGGGTTACTGGAAGCTTTCAGTGCTCACCCTCTATCTATTCCATGTCTGCTGCCAACCTGCCAATGGAGAAAGTATGACCTGTACACAGCTTTGTTGTTCCAGTTGGAAGGTGTTTCTTCTTTCATTAACAATGCTTCAGGCACACAGTGTGCTCTTGTGTATACAGAGACACCAGGACATTTAAAAATAGGAGCAGGAGTGGGCCTTTCAGCCCTCCAGCCAGCTCTGCAATTCAACTAGAGGGAGGCAATGGCCTCGGGTTATTATAGCTGGATTGTTAATTCAGAGACCCAGGTAATATTTTGGGGGGAGTCGGTGCAAATCCTGCCAAGGCAGATGGTGGAATTTGAATTCAATGATAATGAATACCAGACAACCTCAAGGCCATCACTTACTTGATTTGTTTTAAGCTGACCACCTTGTTTATTCAGTGCACCATTCTATGTCAAATGTAATCGTATTTACAGGTAA
This sequence comes from Ginglymostoma cirratum, assembly GCA_024137785.1. NCBI lineage: Eukaryota > Metazoa > Chordata > Chondrichthyes > Orectolobiformes > Ginglymostomatidae > Ginglymostoma > Ginglymostoma cirratum. The sequence continues at coordinate 20,041,269 of JAHRHZ010000029.1, forward strand.
GCAGCTGTGCAACAAGAGCCTACTGCTCTCTATAAATTGACACACAAGGCCCTTTAGGGTTGTTGCTGTGATCATAAATGACTTCCCACACTTCCTAATAATACAAAATAGCACATGAAGCTCGTAGTATTTGGTTAGGCTCAGTTCGTAGGACATAATCAATTATTTGTTACAGCGCAAAAAGAAGCCATTCAGCCCATCATGCCTGCACCGGTTCTATTCCCTGGTGCCAATCTTCTGCCTTTCCCCATAAGACTGCCAACCCATTCCAGCAGTGCATTCCATACCCTAACTGCTCACTGTGTGAAAAGTTTCTTGAACATCACCCATGCCTCCTTTGCACATCACTTCAAACCTACATCCTCTTGTTCTTTTCTTCTCTAACAAGCGGGAACAGCTTCTCCCTAGCTACTCTATCTTGCCTGTTCATGATATTGAAAACCTCTCTGAAATCTCCTCTTAGCCTTCTCATCTCCAGGAAGAACCATACTGACCTGTTCACTCTGTCCTCATAACTGAAGTTTCCCAGTACTGGAGCAATTCTTGTAAATCATATCTCCACTTCCTGCAATGCATTCACCTCTTTCCTACAATACAGTGCTCTTAGCTGTACTCGGTACTACAGCTGAGTATGTATGAATATCAGCTGAAAACCTCAGAACTTTGTACATGATGCTTGTTAGACTATAGAGAGACTACCATGTGCACTTTTGAAAAGCCCGTTATAGACCATTAAAACCTTGGAATGTGCGTTGTAGATTCGCCAGAAAAAGGTAACTATATTTGCCTAATAATGAGTCAAAAACCTGAATTACTAGCCCCCTTTCCCCTTTCCACTTAAGAAAGCTGAGAGACCATTTAGTTGGCGTTTAATTATTAAGGATGATTTTATTGGTGAATGAGAGAGAGATTATTTCTAGTGGCTGCAGAGTTAGAGATAAGGACTCGTAGATTTAAAATTCTCACTTAAATGTTAAGGAGAAAGGTTAGGAGTAATTTTTTTTTCTGTGATGCTGGAATCCTTTGCCATAGAGGTTAGTTGAGGCAAAGAACATTGCATTTTAAGGCAAAATTGGATGATTATTAGAAACTTAGGATGTTGTAGGACTATGAGAAATGTGGGACATTAGGACTAGTTTTGTATTGCTATATGAAAGAAGCAAGGAAATGGGTTGAATGGTCTCTTGTGCTTTCACCCTCGATTTTGTTCTACTTGGGAATAGCAACCATTCTGCAAATAGACCCTGATCAAAGAGAGGGAGTGAGAGAATGGGTATCCAAGAAAGCAGCACAGAATTGTTCTCAGATCTGAAGTAAGGTGTTGAGGTGAGTTTCTGTGACAAGCTGGCCTAAGTATACAATCTAAACAATCTGCTTTGTTAATGAGAAATAATGATGCTGACAAGGACACGCTTCTTATCCTTGGGAGAAAATTAATAGGACTTCTTGAAGCACTACATTGTCGTGACCATATTCCCCTGATTATATCAATTCCAAGATTTAGACCTGAATGCTTGAGAAAGGATGTCTTCAAGACCGATGTCTAACTTGGAAGGAAATCTGAAGGTGATGGCATTCCAATCGGTTTGTTGCTCAGCTTCTGAGGTCTCAGGGCTCAGAGAAGCACGCGAATTTTGTTTATCGTAAGATCTTAAGAAATAGGAACTGAAAGATTCCACCTGGGCCATCAAGCTATCTCCATTGTTCAGCAAGGTGGTTGCTGATCTTCTAAGTCAACTCGATACTCTTGTGCTGTCCTCATATGCCAGTGGAATATGAATTTGCACCCAAAGATGCAACTGCATCTCCCATCACCTCAGAAGTGATGACATGGGTCCTGAACAATGCGAACCACAGCACTCGAGCACCAATAGCATGCTCACCAGTGCTCAGTTTGGATTCCGCAAAGTTCCAAACTTATAATAGCCTTGGTTCCACGTACAGTCAAAACAGCTGAAATCCAAAGGCGAGATGTGCAAGTCTGCCCTTGACTAGCATTTGACAAACTGCAGCATTGAGAAAACCTAGTAAAATTAAGTCCATGATAATTGGGAAAAACTCCTCATTTAGTCGGACTCCTGCACAAAGAAGGATGGCTGTGCATGTTGGAGGCCAATTATATCAGCCCCAGGTGACCGCTGCTAGAGTTGCTAGGGACAGCATCCTCGGCCCACACATCATCATCATGTACGTCAATGACCTTACTCACTCATGATTGTGCAGCATTCAGTTCCATTTCACAACTTGTTGTGTAATGAGACAATCCATGCCACCCCTGCAGTAGGATCTGGACAACATTTGGTGTTGGGCTGATAAGTGACAACTAGCATTCACACTTCCACAATCACCAGGCAATGAGTTTCTCTGACAAGAGTGAATTTAGCTACCACTTGCAGTGGTCGATGAAGACAGTATGCTAACTCATTTGTGAGGGCAATTCGGGATGGATAATAAAGGCCCACGTAAATGAATGGAAAAGTGTTTCCACAGCTCCACTGCCCGATACAAGGGGAATGGGAGGACAAAAGTCGGTTCTAATCTGCATTGTTAGGAAAGATATAAAATCAAGTACATTAATAGCAAGAGACTATGTTAATTATGTTGCTAATCAGATATTTTCAGGTTTCTGTGCGAGTGAAAAATGCTTTGCAGGATGTTTTACCAAGATGAGAGAGTACTTCAAAAGGCTTGATAACTTATGATTCCCATCTGTTCACATGGCAAACAGCACATCAGGAACCCCCATGTCTAACTTCAAGAAAGAAAACCTTTTGTGAGGCAGTATTTCCCACTGAGCATTTACCTCTAGTTCTGAACTGGAAGAATCTTTTCCACATGTCTGTACATTCCACCCCGTGATCTGTAATTGAATGTTTGAATATATTCTTAATGTAAAGAACCTAAAAATTTGGAACGTCTGCCAGCATCTTTGGTCATAGCGTTCGATGCAGAGAGTCATTTATATCTTCTAAAAAAAAAAAAAATTGGGATGAGAATCCTGGATTATGAATGTTTGAAGCCTTCAATACGGGGCTACAACTTACTCTTTTTAAAACGTCATTTTCTATTGTCTCTTTCACCTCGAACAGTCATGTGGATTTGAGGTTGCTACAAATTGGCTGAAAGATTGCTCATGACCTAACTATATTCTTTCTGTTGAGCATTAAATGAGTTGGCATTCCACAGATGTGGCTTTCAGCTACAATAATTAACATTTGCTTTCTGGCCTTTCCAATATTCTTTCTCATTTTCCCTCCCGCACTCTCGCTCCGTCCCACACTCTCACTCTCTCTCTCTCTCTCTCTCTCTCTCTCTCTCTCTCT